>CAXAJV010000484.1:1200000-1800000 GCA_963969225.1 Xylocopa violacea
GATGTATATAAAGGTCCCACGGAGACGTAGAGGCCAGCAAGCCAGGAATGTTGCCAAATATTACCGCCGAGATGTTAGGTTGGGTTAGGTTAAGTTATATTAAGTTCTTGATGTATATAAAGGTCTCACGGAGACGTCGGGGCCAATTCGCCAGGAATGTCGTCAAATATTACCGCCGAGATGTTAGGTTGGGTTAGGTTAGGTTATATTACGTGATTGATGTATATAAACGTCCCACGGAGACGTAGAGGCCAACAAGACAGGAATGTGGTCAAATATTACCGCCGAGATGTTAGGTTCTGTTAGGTTAGGTTATATTACGTTATTGATGTATATAAAGGTCCCACGATGCCGTAGAGGCCAACTCGCCAGGAATGTTGTCAAATATTACCGCCGAGATGTTAGGTTCTGTTAGGTTAGGTTATATTACGTTATTGATGTATATAAAGGTCCCACGGAGCCGTAGAGGCCAACTCGCCAGGAATGTTGTCAAATATTACCGCCGAGATGTTAGGTTCTGTTAGGTTAGGTTATATTACATTATTGATGTATATAAAGGCCCCACGGAGACGTAGAGGCCAACAAGCCAGGAATGTGGTCAAATATTACCACCGAGATGATAGGTTGGGTTTGGTTAGGTTATATTACGTTATTGATGTATATAAAGGTCCCACGGAGACGTAGAGGCCAACAAGACAGGAATGTGGTCAAATATTACCGACGAGATGTTAGATTGGGTTAGGTTAGGTTATATTACGTTATTGATGTATATAAACGTCCCACGGAGCCGTAGAGGCCAACTCGCCAGGAATGATGTCAAATATTACCGCCGAGATGTTAGGTTCTGTTAGGTTAGGTTATATTACCTTATTGATGTATATAAAGGTCCCACGGAGACGTAGAGGCCAACAAGACAGGAATGTGGTCAAATATTACCGCCGAGATGATAGGTTGGGTTTGGTTAGGTTATATTACGTTATTGATGTATATAAAGGTCCCACGGAGACGTCGGGGCCAATTCGCCAGGAATGTCGTCAAATATTACCGCCGAGATGGTAGATTGGATTAGGTTAGGTTATATTACGTTATTGATGTATAGGAAGGTCCCACGGACACGTAGAGGCCCACTCGACAGGAATGTTGTCAAATATTCCCGCCGAGATGTTAGGTTCTGTTAGGTTAGGTTATATTACATTATTGATGTATATAAAGGTCCCACGGAGACGTAGAGGCCAACTCGCCAGGAATGTTGTCAAATATTACCGCCGATATGTTAGGTTCTGTTAGGTTAGGTTATATTACGTTATTGATGTATAGGAATGTCCCACGGAGACGTAGAGGCCAACTCGCCAGGAATGTTGTCAAATATTACCGCCGAGATGTTAGGTTCTGTTAGGTTAGGTCATATTACATTATTGATGTATATAAAGGTCCCACGGAGACGTAGAGGTCAGCAAGCCAGGAATGTTGCCAAATATTACCGCCGAGATGTTAGGTTGGGTTAGGTTAAGTTATATTAAGTTCTTGATGTATATAAAGGTCCCACGGAGACGTCGGGGCCAATTCGCCAGGAATGTCGTCAAATATTCCCGCCGAGATGTTAGGTTCTGTTAGGTTAGGTTATATTACATTATTGATGTATATAAAGGTCCCACGGATACGTAGAGGCCAGCAAGCCAGGAATGTTGTCAAATATTACAGCCGAGATGTTAGGTTCTGTTAGGTTAGGTTATATTACATTATTGATGTATATAAAGGTCCCACGGAGACGTAGAGGCCAACAAGCCAGGAATGTGGTCAAATATTACCACCGAGATGATAGGTTGGGTTTGGTTAGGTTATATTACGTTATTGATGTATACAAAGGTCCCACGGAGACGTAGAGGCAAACAAGCCAGGAATGTGGTCAAATATTACCGCCGAGATGTTAGATTGGGTTAGGTTAGGTTATAATACGGTATTGATGTATAGGAAGGTCCCACGGAGACGTAGAGGCCAATTCGCCAGGAATGTTGTCAAATATTACCGCCGAGAAGTTAGGTTGGGTAGGTTAGGTTATATTACGTTATTGATGTATATAAAGGTCCCACGGAGACGTAGAGGCCAGCAAGACAGGAATGTGGTCAAATATTACCGCCGAGATGTTAGATTGGGTTACGTTAGGTTATATTACGTTATTGATGTATATAAACGTCCCAAGGAGACCTAGAGGCCAACAAGACAGGAATGATGTCAAATATTACCGCCGAGATGTTAGGTTCTGTTAGGTTAGGTTATATTATGTTATTGATGTATATAAAGGTCCCACGGATACGTAGAGGCCAGCAAGCCAGGAATGTTGCCAAATATTACCGCCGAGATGTTAGGTTGGGTTAGGTTAAGTTATATTAAGTTCTTGATGTATATAAAGGTCCCACGGAGACGTCGGGGCCAATTCGCCAGGAATGTCGTCAAATATTACCGCCGAGATGTTAGGTTGGGTTAGGTTAGGTTATATTACGTGATTGATGTATATAAACGTCCCACGGAGACGTAGAGGCCAACAAGACAGGAATGTGGTCAAATATTACCGCCGAGATGTTAGGTTCTGTTAGGTTAGGTTATATTACATTATTGATGTATATAAAGGTCCCACGGAGACGTAGAGGCCAGCAAGCCAGGAATGTTGCCAAATATTACCGCCGAGATGTTAGGTTGGGTTAGGTTAAGTTATATTAAGTTCTTGATGTATATAAAGGTCCCACGGAGACGTCGGGGCCAATTCGCCAGGAATGTCGTCAAATATTACCGCCGAGATGTTAGGTTGGGTTAGGTTAGGTTATATTACGTGATTGATGTATATAAACGTCCCACGGAGACGTAGAGGCCAACAAGACAGGAATGTGGTCAAATATTACCGCCGAGATGTTAGGTTCTGTTAGGTTAGGTTATATTACGTTATTGATGTATATAAAGGTCCCACGGAGACGTCGGGGCCAATTCGCCAGGAATGTCGTCAAATATTACCGCCGAGATGGTAGATTGGATTAGGTTAGGTTATATTACGTTATTGATGTATAGGAAGGTCCCACGGACACGTAGAGGCCCACTCGACAGGAATGTTGTCAAATATTCCCGCCGAGATGTTAGGTTCTGTTAGGTTAGGTTATATTACATTATTGATGTATAGGAAGGTCCCACGGAGACGTAGAGGCCAACTCGCCAGGAATGTTGTCAAATATTACCGCCGAGATGTTAGGTTCTGTTAGGTTAGGTTATATTACATTATTGATGTATATAAAGGTCCCACGGAGACGTAGAGGCCAGCAAGCCAGGAATGTTGCCAAATATTACCGCCGAGATGTTAGGTTGGGTTAGGTTAAGTTATATTAAGTTCTTGATGTATATAAAGGTCACACGGAGACGTCGGGGCCAATTCGCCAGGAATGTCGTCAAATATTACCGCCGAGATGTTAGGTTGGGTTAGGTTAGGTTATATTACGTGATTGATGTATATAAACGTCCCACGGAGACGTAGAGGTCAACAAGACAGGAATGTGGTCAAATATTACCGCCGAGATGTTAGGTTCTGTTAGGTTAGGTTATATTACGTTATTGATGTATAGGAATGTCCAACGGAGACGTAGAGGCCAACTCGCCAGGAATGTTGTCAAATATTACCGCCGAGATGTTAGGTTCTGTTAGGTTAGGTTATATTACGTTATTGATGTATAGGAATGTCCCACGGAGACGTAGAGGCCAACTCGCCAGGAATGTTGTCAAATATTACCGCCGAGATGTTAGGTTCTGTTAGGTTAGGTTATATTACATTATTGATGTATATAAAGGTCCCACGGAGACGTAGAGGCCAGCAAGCCAGGAATGTTGCCAAATATTACCGCCGAGATGTTAGGTTGGGTTAGGTTAAGTTATATTAAGTTCTTGATGTATATAAAGGTCTCACGGAGACGTCGGGGCCAATTCGCCAGGAATGTCGTCAAATATTACCGCCGAGATGTTAGGTTGGGTTAGGTTAGGTTATATTACGTGATTGATGTATATAAAGGTCCCACGGAGACGTAGAGGCCAACAAGACAGGAATGTGGTCAAATATTACCGCCGAGATGTTAGGTTCTGTTAGGTTAGGTTATATTACGTTATTGATGTATATAAAGGTCCCACGATGCCGTAGAGGCCAACTCGCCAGGAATGTTGTCAAATATTACCGCCGAGATGTTAGGTTCTGTTAGGTTAGGTTATATTACGTTATTGATGTATATAAAGGTCCCACGGAGCCGTAGAGGCCAACTCGCCAGGAATGTTGTCAAATATTACCGCCGAGATGTTAGGTTCTGTTAGGTTAGGTTATATTACATTATTGATGTATATAAAGGCCCCACGGAGACGTAGAGGCCAACAAGCCAGGAATGTGGTCAAATATTACCACCGAGATGATAGGTTGGGTTTGGTTAGGTTATATTACGTTATTGATGTATACAAAGGTCCCACGGAGACGTGGAGTCCAATTCGCCAGGAATGTTGTCAAATATTACCGCCGAGATGTTAGGTTGGGTTAGGTTCGGTTATATTACGTTATTGATGTATAGGAAGGTCCCACGGAGACGTAGAGGCCAACTCGCCAGGAATGTTATCAAATATTACCGCCGAGATGTTAGGTTGGGTAGGTTAGGTTATATTACGTTATTGATGTATATAAAGGTCCCACGGAGACGTAGAGGCCAGCAAGCCAGGAATGTGGTCAAATATTACCGCCGAGATGTCAGGTTCTGTTAGGTTAGGTTATATTACGTTATTGATGTATATAAAGGACCCATGGAGACTTAGACGCCAACTCGCCGGGAAAGTTGTCAAATATTACCGCCGAGATGTTAGGTTGGGTTAGGTTAGGTTATATTACGTTATTGACGTATATAAAGGTCCCACGGAGACGTAGAGGCCAACAAGAGAGGAATGTGGTCAAATATTACCGCCGAGATGTTAGATTGGGTTAGGTTAGGTTATATTACGTTATTGATGTATATAAACGTCCCAAGGAGACCTAGAGGCCAACAAGACAGGAATGATGTCAAATATTACCGCCGAGATGTTAGGTTCTGTTAGGTTAGGTTATATTACATTATTGATGTATATAAAGGTCCCACGGAGACGTAGAGGCCAGCAAGCCAGGAATGTTGCCAAATATTACCGCCGACATGTTAGGTTGGGTTAGGTTAAGTTATATTAAGTTCTTGATGTATATAAAGGTCCCACGGAGACGTCGGGGCCAATTCGCCAGGAATGTCGTCAAATATTACCGCCGAGATGTTAGGTTGGGTTAGGTTAGGTTATATTACGTGATTGATGTATATAAAGGTCCCACGGAGACGTAGAGGCCAACAAGACAGGAATGTGGTCAAATATTACCGACGAGATGTTAGATTGGGTTAGGTTAGGTTATATTACGTTATTGATGTATATAAACGTCCCACGGAGCCGTAGAGGCCAACTCGCCAGGAATGATGTCAAATATTACCGCCGAGATGTTAGGTTCTGTTAGGTTAGGTTATATTACCTTATTGATGTATATAAAGGTCCCACGGAGACGTAGAGGCCAACAAGACAGGAATGTCGTCAAATATTACCGCCGAGATGGTAGATTGGATTAGGTTAGGTTATATTACGTTATTGATGTATAGGAAGGTCCCACGGACACGTAGAGGCCCACTCGCCAGGAATGTTGTCAAATATTACCGCCGAGATGTTAGGTTCTGTTAGGTTAGGTTATATTATGTTATTGATGTATATAAAGGTCCCACGGATACGTAGAGGCCAGCAAGCCAGGAATGTTTCCAAATATTACCGCCGAGATGTTAGGTTGGGTTAGGTTATGTTATATTACGTTCTTGATGTATATAAAGGTCCCACGGAGCCGTAGAGGCCAACTCGCCAGGAATGTTGTCAAATATTACCGCCGAGATGTTAGGTTCTGTTAGGTTAGATTATATTACATTATTGATGTATATAAAGGTCCCACGGAGACGTAGAGGCCAACAAGCCAGGAATGTGGTCAAATATTACCACCGAGATGATAGGTTGGGTTTGGTTAGGTTATATTACGTTATTGATGTATATAAAGGTCCCACGGAGACGTCGGGGCCAATTCGCCAGGAATGTCGTCAAATATTACCGCCGAGATGGTAGATTGGATTAGGTTAGGTTATATTACGTTATTGATGTATAGGAAGGTCCCACGGACACGTAGAGGCCCACTCGACAGGAATGTTGTCAAATATTCCCGCCGAGATGTTAGGTTCTGTTAGGTTAGGTTATATTACATTATTGATGTATATAAAGGTCCCACGGACACGTAGAGGCCAACAAGCCAGGAATGTGGTCAAATATTACCACCGAGATGATAGGTTGGGTTTGGTTAGGTTATATTACGTTATTGATGTATACAAAGGTCCCACGGAGAGGTAGAGGCAAACAAGCCAGGAATGTGGTCAAATATTACCGCCGAGATGTTAGATTGGGTTAGGTTAGGTTATAATACGGTATTGATGTATAGGAAGGTCCCACGGAGACGTAGAGGCCAATTCGCCAGGAATGTTGTCAAATATTACCGCCGAGAAGTTAGGTTGGGTAGGTTAGGTTATATTACGTTATTGATGTATATAAAGGTCCCACGGAGACGTAGAGGCCAGCAAGACAGGAATGTGGTCAAATATTACCGCCGAGATGTTAGATTGGGTTACGTTAGGTTATATTACGTTATTGATGTATATAAACGTCCCAAGGAGACCTAGAGGCCAACAAGACAGGAATGATGTCAAATATTACCGCCGAGATGTTAGGTTCTGTTAGGTTAGGTTATATTATGTTATTGATGTATATAAAGGTCCCACGAATACGTAGAGGCCAGCAAGCCAGGAATGTTGCCAAATATTACCGCCGACATGTTAGGTTGGGTTAGGTTAAGTTATATTAAGTTCTTGATGTATATAAAGGTCCCACGGAGACTTCGGGGCCAATTCGCCAGGAATGTCGTCAAATATTACCGCCGAGATGTTAGGTTGGGTTAGGTTAGGTTATATTACGTGATTGATGTATATAAACGTCCCACGGAGACGTAGAGGCCAACAAGACAGGAATGTGGTCAAATATTACCGCCGAGATGTTAGGTTCTGTTAGGTTAGGTTATATTACGTTATTGATGTATATAAAGGTCCCACGGAGCCGTAGAGGCCAACTCGCCGGGAATGTTGTCAAATATTACCGCCGAGATGTTAGGTTCTGTTAGGTTAGGTTATATTACGTTATTGATGTATAGGAATGTCCCACGGAGACGTAGAGGCCAACTCGCCAGGACTGTTGTCAAATATTACCGCCGAGATGTTAGGTTCTGTTAGGTTAGGTTACATTACATTATTGATGTATATAAAGGTCCCACGGAGACGTAGAGGCCAGCAAGCCAGGAATGTTGCCAAATATTACCGCCGAGATGTTAGGTTGGGTTAGGTTAAGTTATATTAAGTTCTTGATGTATATAAAGGTCCCACGGAGACGTCGGGGCCAATTCGCCAGGAATGTCGTCAAATATTACCGCCGAGATGTTAGGTTGGGTTAGGTTAGGTTATATTACGTGATTGATGTATATAAACGTCCCACGGAGACGTAGAGGCCAACAAGACAGGAATGTGGTCAAATATTACCGCCGAGATGTTAGGTTCTGTTAGGTTAGGTTATATTACGTTATTGATGTATATAAATGTCCCACGTTGCCGTAGAGGCCAACTCGCCAGGAATGTTGTCAAATATTACCGCCGAGATGTTAGGTTCTGTTAGGTTAGGTTATATTACGTTATTGATGTATATAAAGGTCCCACGGAGCCGTAGAGGCCAACTCGCCAGGAATGTTGTCAAATATTACCGCCGAGATGTTAGGTTCTGTTAGGTTAGGTTATATTACATTATTGATGTATATAAAGGTCCCACGGAGACGTAGAGGCCAACAAGCCAGGAATGTGGTCAAATATTACCACCGAGATGATAGGTTGGGTTTGGTTAGGTTATATTACGTTATTGATGTATACAAAGGTCCCACGGAGACGTGGAGTCCAATTCGCCAGGAATGTTGTCAAATATTACCGCCGAGATGTTAGGTTGGGTTAGGTTCGGTTATATTACGTTATTGATGTATAGGAAGGTCCCACGGAGACGTAGAGGCCAACACGCCAGGAATGTTATCAAATATTACCGCCGAGATGTTAGGTTCTGTTAGGTTAGGTTATATTACATTATTGATGTATATAAAGGTCCCACGGAGACGTAGAGGCCAACAAGACAGGAATGTGGTCAAATATTACCGACGAGATGTTAGATTGGGTTAGGTTAGGTTATATTACGTTATTGATGTATATTAACGTCCCACGGAGCCGTAGAGGCCAACTCGCCAGGAATGATGTCAAATATTACCGCCGAGATGTTAGGTTCTGTTAGGTTAGGTTATATTACCTTATTGATGTATATAAAGGTCCCACGGAGACGTAGAGGCCAACAAGACAGGAATGTCGTCAAATATTACCGCCGAGATGGTAGATTGGATTAGGTTAGGTTATATAACGTTATTGATGTATAGGAAGGTCCCACGGACACGTAGAGGCCCACTCGCCAGGAATGTTGTCAAATATTACCGCCGAGATGTTAGGTTCTGTTAGGTTAGGTTATATTATGTTATTGATGTATATAAAGTTCCCACGGATACGTAGAGGCCAGCAAGCCAGGAATGTTTCCAAATATTACCGCCGAGATGTTAGGTTGGGTTAGGTTAAGTTATATTACGTTCTTGATGTATATAAAGGTCCCACGGAGCCGTAGAGGCCAACTCGCCAGGAATGTTGTCAAATATTACCGCCGAGATGTTAGGTTCTGTTAGGTTAGATTATATTACATTATTGATGTATATAAAAGTCCCACGGAGACGTAGAGGCCAACAAGCCAGGAATGTGGTCAAATATTACCACCGAGATGATAGGTTGGGTTTGGTTAGGTTATATTACGTTATTGATGTATATGAAGGTCCCACGGAGACGTCGGGGCCAATTCGCCAGGAATGTCGTCAAATATTACCGCCGAGATGGTAGATTGGATTAGGTTAGGTTATATTACGTTATTGATGTATAGGAAGGTCCCACGGACACGTAGAGGCCCACTCGACAGGAATGTTGTCAAATATTCCCGCCGAGATGTTAGGTTCTGTTAGGTTAGGTTATATTACATTATTGATGTATATAAAGGTCCCACGGATACGTAGAGGCCAGCAAGCCAGGAATGTTGTCAAATATTACCGCCGAGATGTTAGGTTCTGTTAGGTTAGGTTATATTACATTATTGATGTATATAAAGGTCCCACGGAGACGTAGAGGCCAACAAGCCAGGAATGTGGTCAAATATTACCACCGAGATGATAGGTTGGGTTTGGTTAGGTTATATTACGTTATTGATGTATACAAAGGTCCCACGGAGAGGTAGAGGCAAACAAGCCGGGAATGTGGTCAAATATTACCGCCGAGATGTTAGATTGGGTTAGGTTAGGTTATAATACGGTATTGATGTATAGGAAGGTCCCACGGAGACGTAGAGGCCAATTCGCCAGGAATGTTGTCAAATATTACCGCCGAGAAGTTAGGTTGGGTAGGTTAGGTTATATTACGTTATTGATGTATATAAAGGTCGCACGGAGACGTAGAGGCCAGCACGACAGGAATGTGGTCAAATATTACCGCCGAGATGTGAGGTTCTGTTAGGTTAGGTTATATTACGTTATTGATGTATATAAAGGACCCATGGAGACTTAGACGCCAACTCGCCGGGAAAGTTGTCAAATATTACCGCCGAGATGTTAGGTTGGGTTAGGTTAGGTTATATTACGTTATTGACGTATATAAAGGTCCCACGGAGACGTAGAGGCCAACAAGAGAGGAATGTGGTCAAATATTACCGCCGAGATGTTAGATTGGGTTAGGTTAGGTTATATTACGTTATTGATGTATATAAACGTCCCAAGGAGACCTAGAGGCCAACAAGACAGGAATGATGTCAAATATTACCGCCGAGATGTTAGGTTCTGTTAGGTTAGGTTATATTACGTTATTGATGTATATAAAGGTCCCACGGAGCCGTAGAGGCCAACTCGCCAGGAATGTTGTCAAATATTACCGCCGAGATGTTAGGTTCTGTTAGGTTAGGTTATATTACATTATTGATGTATATAAAGGTCCCACGGAGACGTAGAGGCCAACAAGCCAGGAATGTGATCAAATATTACCACCGAGATGATAGGTTGGGTTTGGTTAGGTTATATTACGTTATTGATGTATACAAAGGTCCCACGGCGACGTAGAGGCAAACAAGCCAGGAATGTGGTCAAATATTACCGCCGAGATGTTAGATTGGGTTAGGTTAGGTTATATAACGTTATTGATGTATATAAACGTCCCACGGAGCCCTAGAGGCCAACTCGCCAGGAATGATGTCAAATATTACCGCCGAGATGTTAGGTTCTGTTAGGTTAGGTTATATTATGTTATTGATGTATATAAAGGTCCCACGGATACGTAGAGGCCAGCAAGCCAGGAATGTTGCCAAATATTACCGCCGAGATGTTAGGTTGGGTTAGGTTAAGTTATATTAAGTTCTTGATGTATATAAAGGTCCCACGGAGACGTCGGGGCCAATTCGCCAGGAATGTCGTCAAATATTACCGCCGAGATGTTAGGTTGGGTTAGGTTAGGTTATATTACGTGATGGATGTATATAAACGTCCCACGGAGACGTAGAGGCCAACAAGCCAGGAATGTGGTCAAATATTACCGCCGAGATGTTAGGTTGGGTTTGGTTAAGTTATATTACGTTCTTGATGTATATAAAGGTCCCACGGAGACGTGGAGTCCAATTCGCCAGGAATGTTGTCAAATATTACCGCCGAGATGTTAGGTTGGGTTAGGTTCGGTTATATTACGTTATTGATGTATAGGAAGGTCCCACGGAGACGTAGAGGCCAACTCGCCAGGAATGTTATCAAATATTACCGCCGAGATGTTAGGTTCTGTTAGGTTAGGTTATATTACATTATTGATGTATATAAAGGTCCCACGGAAACGTAGAGGCCAACAAGACAGGAATGTGGTCAAATATTACCGACGAGATGTTAGATTGGGTTAGGTTAGGTTATATTACGTTATTGATGTATATAAACGTCCCACGGAGCCGTAGAGGCCAACTCGCCAGGAATGATGTCAAATATTACCGCCGAGATGTTAGGTTCTGTTAGGTTAGGTTATATTACCTTATTGATGTATATAAAGGTCCCACGGAGACGTAGAGGCCAACAAGCCAGGAATGTGGTCAAATATTACCACCGAGATGATAGGTTGGGTTTGGTTAGGTTATATTACGTTATTGATGTATATAAAGGTCCCACGGAGACGTCGGGGCCAATTCGCCAGGAATGTCGTCAAATATTACCGCCGAGATGTTAGGTTGGGTTAGGTTAGGTTATATTACGTGATTGATGTATATAAACGTCCCACGGAGACGTAGAGGCCAACAAGACAGGAATGTGGTCAAATATTACCGCCGAGATGTTAGGTTCTGTTAGGTTAGGTTATATTACGTTATTGATGTATAGGAATGTCCCACGGAGACGTAGAGGCCAACTCGACAGGAATGTTGTCAAATATTACCGCCGAGATGTTAGGTTCTGTTAGGTTAGGTTATATTACGTTATTGATGTATAGGAATGTCCCACGGAGACGTAGAGGCCAACTCGCCAGGAATGTTGTCAAATATTACCGCCGAGATGTTAGGTTCTGTTAGGTTAGGTTATATTACATTATTGATGTATATAAAGGTCCCACGGAGACGTAGAGGCCAGCAAGCCAGGAATGTTGCAAAATATTACCGCCGAGATGTTAGGTTGGGTTAGGTTAAGTTATATTAAGTTCTTGATGTATATAAAGGTCCCACGGAGACGTCGGGGCCAATTCGCCAGGAATGTCGTCAAATATTACCGCCGAGATGTTAGGTTGGGTTAGGTTAGGTTATATTACGTGATTGATGTATATAAACGTCCCACGGAGACGTAGAGGCCAACAAGACAGGAATGTGGTCAAATATTACCGCCGAGATGTTAGGTTCTGTTAGGTTAGGTTATATTACGTTATTGATGTATATAAATGTCCCACGGTGCCGTAGAGGCCAACTCGCCAGGAATGTTGTCAAATATTACCGCCGAGATGTTAGGTTCTGTTAGGTTAGGTTATATTACGTTATTGATGTATATAAAGGTCCCACGGAGCCGTAGAGGCCAATTCGCCAGGAATGTTGTCAAATATTACCGCCGAGATGTTAGGTTCTGTTAGGTTAGGTTATATTACATTATTGATGTATATAAAGGTCCCACGGAGACGTAGAGGCCAACAAGCCAGGAATGTGGTCAAATATTACCACCGAGATGATAGGTTGGGCTTGGTTAGGTTATATTACGTTATTGATGTATACAAAGGTCCCACGGAGACGTGGAGTCCAATTCGCCAGGAATGTTGTCAAATATTACCGCCGAGATGTTAGGTTGGGTTAGGTTCGGTTATATTACGTTATTGATGTATAGGAAGGTCCCACGGAGACGTAGATGCCAACTCGCCAGGAATGTTATCAAATATTACCGCCGAGATGTTAGGTTCTGTTAGGTTAGGTTATATTACATTATTGATGTATATAAAGGTCCCACGGAGACGTAGAGGCCAACAAGACAGGAATGTGGTCAAATATTACCGACGAGATGTTAGATTGGGTTAGGTTAGGTTATATTACGTTATTGATGTATATAAACGTCCCACGGAGCCGTAGAGGCCAACTCGCCAGGAATGATGTCAAATATTACCGCCGAGATGTTAGGTTCTGTTAGGTTAGGTTATATTACCTTATTGATGTATATAAAGGTCCCACGGAGACGTAGAGGCCAACAAGACAGGAATGTCGTCAAATATTACCGCCGAGATGGTAGATTGGATTAGGTTAGGTTATATTACGTTATTGATGTATAGGAAGGTCCCACGGACACGTAGAGGCCCACTCGCCAGGAATGTTGTCAAATATTACCGCCGAGATGTTAGGTTCTGTTAGGTTAGGTTATATTACATTATTGATGTATATAAAGGTCCCACGGAGACGTAGAGGCCAACAAGCCAGGAATGTGGTCAAATATTACCACCGAGATGATAGGTTGGGTTAGGTTAAGTTATATTACGTTCTTGATGTATATGAAGGTCCCACGGAGCCGTAGAGGCCAACTCGCCAGGAATGTTGTCAAATATTACCGCCGAGATGTTAGGTTCTGTTAGGTTAGATTATATTACATTATTGATGTATATAAAGGTCCCACGGAGACGTAGAGGCCAACAAGCCAGGAATGTGGTCAAATATTACCACCGAGATGATAGGTTGGGTTTGGTTAGGTTATATTACGTTATTGATGTATATAAAGGTCCCACGGAGACGTCGGGGCCAATTCGCCAGGAATGTCGTCAAATATTACCGCCGAGATGGTAGATTGAATTAGGTTAGGTTATATTACGTTATTGATGTATAGGAAGGTCCCACGGACACGTAGAGGCCCACTCGACAGGTATGTTGTCAAATATTCCCGCCGAGATGTTAGGTTCTGTTAGGTTAGGTTATATTACATTATTGATGTATATAAAGGTCCCACGGATACGTAGAGGCCAGCAAGCCAGGAATGTTGTCAAATATTACCGCCGAGATGTTAGGTTCTGTTAGGTTAGGTTATATTACATTATTGATGTATATAAAGGTCCCACGGAGACGTAGAGGCCAATAAGCCAGGAATGTGGTCAAATATTACCACCGAGATGATAGGTTGGGTTTGGTTAGGTTATATTACGTTATTGATGTATACAAAGGTCCCACGGAGACGTAGAGGCAAACAAGCCAGGAATGTGGTCAAATATTACCGCCGAGATGTTAGATTGGGTTAGGTTAGGTTATAATACGGTATTGATGTATAGGAAGGTCCCACGGAGACGTAGAGGCCAATTCGCCAGGAATGTTGTCAAATATTACCGCCGAGAAGTTAGGTTGGGTAGGTTAGGTTATATTACGTTATTGATGTATATAAAGGTCCCACGGAGACGTAGAGGCCAGCAAGACAGGAATGTGGTCAAATATTACCGCCGAGATGTCAGGTTCTGTTAGGTTAGGTTATATTACGTTATTGATGTATATAAAGGACCCATGGAGACTTAGACGCCAACTCGCCGGGAAAGTTGTCAAATATTACCGCCGAGATGTTAGGTTGGGTTAGGTTAGGTTATATTACGTTATTGACGTATATAAAGGTCCCACGGAGACGTAGAGGCCAACAAGAGAGGAATGTGGTCAAATATTACCGCCGAGATGTTAGATTGGGTTAGGTTAGTTTATATTACGTTATTGATGTATATAAACGTCCCAAGGAGACCTAGAGGCCAACAAGACAGGAATGTGGTCAAATATTACCGCCGAAATGATAGATTGGGTTAGGTTAGGTTATATTACGTTATTGATGTATATAAACGTCCCACGGCGACGTAGAGCCCAACTCGCCAGAAATGTTGTCAAATATTACCGCCGAGATGTTAGGTTCTGTTAGGTTAGGTTATATTACGTTATTGATGTATATAAAGGTCCCACGGAGCCGTAGAGGCCAACTCGCCAGGAATGTTGTCAAATATTACCGCCGAGATGTTAGGTTCTGTTAGGTTAGGTTATATTACATTATTGATGTATATAAAGGTCCCACGGAGACGTAGAGGCAAACAAGCCAGGAATGTGGTCAAATATTACCGCCGAGATGTTAGATTGTGTTAGGTTAGGTTATATTACGTTATTGATGTATGTAAAGGTCCCACGTAGATGTAGAGCTCAACTCGCCAGGATTGTTTTCAAATAATATCGCCGAGATGTTAGGTTGGGTTAGGTTAGGTTATATTACGTTATTGATGTATATAAAGGTCCCACGGAGACGTCGGGGCCAATTCGCCTGGAATGTCGTCAAATATTACCGCCGAGATGGTAGATTGGATTAGGTTAGGTTATATTACGTTATTGATGTATAGGAAGGTCCCACGGACACGTAGAGGCCCACTCGCCAGGAATGTTGTCAAATATTCCCGCCGAGATGTTAGGTTCTGTTAGGTTAGGTTATATTATGTTATTGATGTATATAAAGGTCCCACGGATACGTAGAGGCCAGCAAGCCAGGAATGTTGCCAAATATTACGGCCGAGATGTTAGGTTGGGTTAGGTTAAGTTATATTACGTTCTTGATGTATATAAAGGTCCCACGGAGCCGTAGAGGCCAACTCGCCAGGAATGTTGTCAAATATTACCGCCGAGATGTTAGGTTCTGTTAGGTTAGGTTATATTACATTATTGATGTATATAAAGGTCCCACGGAGACGTAGAGGCCAGCAAGCCAGGAATGTTGCCAAATATTACCGCCGAGATGTTAGGTTGGGTTAGGTTAAGTTATATTACGTTCTTGATGTATACAAAGGTCCCACGGAGACGTGGAGTCCAATTCGCCAGGAATGTTGTCAAATATTACCGCCGAGATGTTAGATTGGATTAGGTTAGGTTATATTACGTTATTGATGTATAGGAAGGTCCCACGGACACGTAGAGGACCACTCGCCAGGAATGTTGTCAAATATTACCGCCGAGATGTTAGGTTCTGTTAGGTTAGGTTATATTATGTTATTGATGTATATAAAGGTCCCACGGATACGTAGAGGCCAGCAAGCCAGGAATGTTGCCAAATATTACCGCCGAGATGTTAGGTTGGGTTAGGTTAAGTTATATTACGTTCTTGATGTATATAAAGGTCCCACGGAGCCGTAGAGTCCAACTCGCCAGGAATGTTGTCAAATATTACCGCCGAGATGTTAGGTTCTGTTAGGTTAGGTTATATTACATTATTGATGTATATAAAGGTCCCACGGAGACGTAGAGGCCAACAAGCCAGGAATGTGGTCAAATATTACCGCCGAGATGTTAGATTGGGTTAGGTTAGGTTATAATACGGTATTGATGTATAGGAAGGTCCCACGGAGACGTAGAGGCCAATTCGCCAGGAATGTTGTCAAATATTACCGCCGAGAAGTTAGGTTGGGTAGGTTAGGTTATATTACGTTATTGATGTATATAAAGGTCCCACGGAGACGTAGAGGCCAGCAAGACAGGAATGTAGTCAAATATTACCGCCGAGATGTCAGGTTCTGTTAGGTTAGGTTATATTACGTTATTGATGTATATAAAGGACCCATGGAGACTTAGACGCCAACTCGCCGGGAAAGTTGTCAAATATTACCGCCGAGATGTTAGGTTGGGTTAGGTTAGGTTATATTACGTTATTGACGTATATAAAGGTCCCACGGAGACGTAGAGGCCAACAAGAGAGGAATGTGGTCAAATATTACCGCCGAGATGTTAGATTGGGTTAGGTTAGGTTATATTACGTTATTGATGTATATAAACGTCCCAAGGAGACCGAGAGGCCAACAAGACAGGAATGTGGTCAAATATTACCGTCGAGATGTTAGATTGTGTTAGGTTAGGTTATATTACGTTATTGATGTATGTAAAGGTCCCACGTAGATGTAGAGCTCAACTCGCCAGGATTGTTTTCAAATAATATCGCCGAGATGTTAGGTTGGGTTAGGTTAGGTTATATTACGTTATTGATGTATATAAAGGTCCCACGGAGACGTCGGGGCCAATTCGCCTGGAATGTCGTCAAATATTACCGCCGAGATGGTAGATTGGATTAGGTTAGGTTATATTACGTTATTGATGTATAGGAAGGTCCCACGGACACGTAGAGGCCCACTCGCCAGGAATGTTGTCAAATATTCCCGCCGAGATGTTAGGTTCTGTTAGGTTAGGTTATATTATGTTATTGATGTATATAAAGGTCCCACGGATACGTAGAGGCCAGCAAGCCAGGAATGTTGCCAAATATTACCGCCGAGATGTTAGGTTGGGTTAGGTTAAGTTATATTACGTTCTTGATGTATATAAAGGTCCCACGGAGCCGTAGAGGCCAACTCGCCAGGAATGTTGTCAAATATTACCGCCGAGATGTTAGGTTCTGTTAGGTTAGGTTATATTACATTATTGATGTATATAAAGGTCCCACGGAGACGTAGAGGCCAGCAAGCCAGGAATGTTGCCAAATATTACCGCCGAGATGTTAGGTTGGGTTAGGTTAAGTTATATTACGTTCTTGATGTATATAAAGGTCCCACGGAGACGTCGGGGCCAATTCGCCAGGAATGTCGTCAAATATTACCGCCGAGATGTTAGGTTGGGTTAGGTTAAATTATATTACGTTCTTGATGTATATAAAGGTCCCACGGAGCCGTAGAGGCCAACTCGGCAGGAATGTTGTCAAATATTACCGCCGAGATGTTAGGTTCTGTTAGGTTAGGTTATATTACATTATTGATGTATATAAAGGTCCCACGGAGACGTAGAGGCCAACAAGCCAGGAATGTGGTCAAATATTACCGCCGAGATGTTAGATTGGGTTAGGTTAGGTTATAATACGGTATTGATGTATAGGAAGGTCCCACGGACACGTAGAGGCCCACTCGCCAGGAATGTTGTCAAATATTACCGCCGAGATGTTAGGTTCTGTTAGGTTAGGTTATATTATGTTATTGATGTATATAAAGGTCCCACGGATACGTAGAGGCCAGCAAGCCAGGAATGTTGCCAAATATTACCGCAGAGATGTTAGGTTGGGTTAGGTTAAGTTATATTACGTTCTTGATGTATATAAAGGTCCCACGGAGCCGTAGAGTCCAACTCGCCAGGAATGTTGTCAAATATTACCGCCGAGATGTTAGGTTCTGTTAGGTTAGGTTATATTACATTATTGATGTATATAAAGGTCCCACGGAGACGTAGAGGCCAACAAGCCAGGAATGTGGTCAAATATTACCGCCGAGATGTTAGATTGGGTTAGGTTAGGTTATAATACGGTATTGATGTATAGGAAGGTCCCACGGAGACGTAGAGGCCAATTCGCCAGGAATGTTGTCAAATATTACCGCCGAGAAGTTAGGTTGGGTAGGTTAGGTTATATTACGTTATTGATGTATATAAAGGTCCCACGGAGACGTAGAGGCCAGCAAGACAGGAATGTGGTCAAATATTACCGCCGAAATGTCAGGTTCTGTTAGGTTAGGTTATATTACGTTATTGATGTATATAAAGGACCCATGGAGACTTAGACGCCAACTCGCCGGGAAAGTTGTCAAATATTACCGCCGAGATGTTAGGTTGGGTTAGGTTAGGTTATATTACGTTATTGACGTATATAAAGGTCCCACGGAGACGTAGAGGCCAACAAGAGAGGAATGTGGTCAAATATTACCGCCGAGATGTTAGATTGGGTTAGGTTAGGTTATATTACGTTATTGATGTATATAAACGTCCCAAGGAGACCGAGAGGCCAACAAGACAGGAATGTGGTCAAATATTACCGCCGAAATGATAGATTGGGTTAGGTTAGGTTATATTACGTTATTGATGTATATAAACGTCCCACGGCGACGTAGAGCCCAACTCGCCAGAAATGTTGTCAAATATTACCGCCGAGATGTTAGGTTCTGTTAGGTTAGGTTATATTACGTTATTGATGTATATAAAGGTCCCACGGAGCCGTAGAGGCCAACTCGCCAGGAATGTTGTCAAATATTACCGCCGAGATGTTAGGTTGGGTTAGGTTAAGTTATATTACGTTCTTGATGTATATAAAGGTCCCACGGAGCCGTAGAGGCCAACTCGCCAGGAATGTTGTCAAATATTACCGCCGAGATGTTAGGTTCTGTTAGGTTAGGTTATATTACATTATTGATGTATATAAAGGTCCCACGGAGACGTAGAGGCCAGCAAGCCAGGAATGTTGCCAAATATTACCGCCGAGATGTTAGGTTGGGTTAGGTTAAGTTATATTACGTTCTTGATGTATATAAAGGTCCCACGGAGACGTCGGGGCCAATTCGCCAGGAATGTCGTCAAATATTACCGCCGAGATGTTAGGTTGGGTTAGGTTAAATTATATTACGTTCTTGATGTATATAAAGGTCCCACGGAGCCGTAGAGGCCAACTCGGCAGGAATGTTGTCAAATATTACCGCCGAGATGTTAGGTTCTGTTAGGTTAGGTTATATTACATTATTGATGTATATAAAGGTCCCACGGAGACGTAGAGGCCAACAAGCCAGGAATGTGGTCAAATATTACCACCGAGATGATAGGTTGGGTTTGGTTATGTTATATTACATTATTGATGTATATAAAGGTCCCACGGAGACGTAGAGGCCAACAAGCCAGGAATGTGGTCAAATATTACCGCCGAGATGTTAGATTGGGTTAGGTTAGGTTATAATACGGTATTGATGTATAGGAAGGTCCCACGGAGACGTAGAGGCCAATTCGCCAGGAATGTTGTCAAATATTACCGCCGAGAAGTTAGGTTGGGTAGGTTAGGTTATATTACGTTATTGATGTATATAAAGGTCCCACGGAGACGTAGAGGCCAGCAAGACAGGAATGTGGTCAAATATTACCGCCGAGATGTCAGGTTCTGTTAGGTTAGGTTATATTACGTTATTGATGTATATAAAGGACCCATGGAGACTTAGACGCCAACTCGCCGGGAATGTTGTCAAATATTACCGCCGAGATGTTAGGTTCTGTTAGGTTAGGTTATATTACATTATTGATGTATATAAAGATCCCACGGAGACGTAGAGGCCAACAAGCCAGGAATGTGGTCAAATATTACCGCCGAGATGTTAGATTGGGTTAGGTTAGGTTATAATACGGTATTGATGTATAGGAAGGTCCCACGGAGACGTAGAGGCCAATTCGCCAGGAATGTTGTCAAATATTACCGCCGAGAAGTTAGGTTGGGTAGGTTAGGTTATATTACGTTATTGATGTATATAAAGGTCCCACGGAGACGTAGAGGCCAGCAAGACAGGAATGTGGTCAAATATTACCGCCGAGATGTCAGGTTCTGTTAGGTTAGGTTATATTACGTTATTGATGGATATAAAGGACCCATGGAGACTTAGACGCCAACTCGCCGGGAAAGTTGTCAAATATTACCGCCGAGATGTTAGGTTGGGTTAGGTTAGGTTATATTACGTTATTGACGTATATAAAGGTCCCACGGAGACGTAGAGGCCAACAAGAGAGGAATGTGGTCAAATATTACCGCCGAGATGTTAGATTGGGTTAGGTTAGGTTATATTACGTTATTGATGTATATAAACGTCCCAAGGAGACCTAGAGGCCAACAAGACAGGAATGTGGTCAAATATTACCGCCGAAATGATAGATTGGGTTAGGTTAGGTTATATTACGTTATTGATGTATATAAACGTCCCACGGCGACGTAGAGCCCAACTCGCCAGAAATGTTGTCAAATATCACCGCCGAGATGTTAGGTTCTGTTAGGTTAGGTTATATTACGTTATTGATGTATATAAAGGTCCCACGGAGCCGTAGAGTCCAACTCGCCAGGAATGTTGTCAAATATTACCGCCGAGATGTTAGGTTCTGTTAGGTTAGGTTATATTACATTATTGATGTATATAAAGGTCCCACGGAGACGTAGAGGCCAACAAGCCAGGAATGTGGTCAAATATTACCACCGAGATGATAGGTTGGGTTTGGTTAGGTTATATTACGTTATTGATGTATACAAAGGTCCCACGGCGACGTAGAGGCAAACAAGCCAGGAATGTGGTCAAATATTACCGCCGAGATGTTAGATTGGGTTAGGTTAGGTTATATTACGTTATTGATGTATATAAACGTCCCACGGAGCCCTAGAGGCCAACTCGCCAGGAATGATGTCAAATATTACCGCCGAGATGTTAGGTTCTGTTAGGTTAGGTTATATTACCTTATTGATGTATATAAAGGTCCCACGGAGACGTAGAGGCCAACAAGACAGGAATGTGGTCAAATATTACCGTCGAGATGTTAGATTGTGTTAGGTTAGGTTATATTACGTTATTGATGTATGTAAAGGTCCCACGTAGATGTAGAGCTCAACTCGCCAGGATTGTTTTCAAATAATATCGCCGAGATGTTAGGTTGGGTTAGGTTAGGTTATATTACGTTATTGATGTATGTAAAGGTCCCACGTAGATGTAGAGCTCAACTCGCCAGGATTGTTTTCAAATAATATCGCCGAGATGTTAGGTTGGGTTAGGTTAGGTTATATTACGTTATTGATGTATATAAAGGTCCCACGGAGACGTCGGGGCCAATTCGCCAGGAATGTCGTCAAATATTACCGCCGAGATGGTAGATTGGATTAGGTTAGGTTATATTACGTTATTGATGTATAGGAAGGTCCCACGGACACGTAGAGGCCCACTCGCCAGGAATGTGGTCAAATATTACCACCGAGATGATAGGTTGGGTTTGGTTAGGTTATATTACGTTATTGATGTATACAAAGGTCCCACGGAGACGTGGAGTCCAATTCGCCAGGAATGTTGTCAAATATTACCGCCGAGATGTTAGGTTGGGTTAGGTTCGGTTATATTACGTTATTGATGTATAGGAAGGTCCCACGGAGACGTAGAGGCCAACTCGCCAGGAATGTTGTCAAATATTACCCCCGAGATGTTAGGTTCTGTTAGGTTAGGTTATATTACATTATTGATGTATATAAAGGTCCCACGGAGACGTAGAGGCCAGCAAGCCAGGAATGGTGCCAAATATTACCGCCGAGATGTTAGGTTGGGTTAGGTTCGGTTATATTACGTTATTGATGTATAGGAAGGTCCCACGGAGACGTAGAGGCCAACTCGCCAGGAATGTTGTCAAATATTACCCCCGAGATGTTAGGTTCTGTTAGGTTAGGTTATATTACATTATTGATGTATATAAAGGTCCCACGGGGACGTAGAGGCCAGCAAGCCAGGAATGTTGCCAAATATTACCGCGGAGATGTTAGGTTGGGTTAGGTTAAGTTATATTAAGTTCTTGATGTATATAAAGGTCCCACGGAGACGTCGGGGCCAACTCGCCAGGAATGTTGTCAAACATTACCGCCGAGATGTTAGGTTCTGTTAGGTTAGGTTATATTACGTTATTGATGTATATAAACGTCCCACGGAGCCGTAGAGGCCAACTCGCCAGGAATGATGTCAAATATTACCGCCGAGATGTTAGGTTCTGTTAGGTTAGGTTATATTACCGTATTGATGTATATAAAGGTCCCACGGAGACGTAGAGGCCAACAAGACAGGAATGTGGTCAAATCTTACCGCCGAGATGTTAGATTGGGTTAGGTTAGGTTATATTACGTTATTGATGTATATATACGTCCCACGGTGCCGTAGAGGCCAACTCGCCAGGAATGATGTCAAATATTACCGCCGAGATGTTAGGTTCTGTTAGGTTAGGTTATATTACCTTATTGATGTATATAAAGGTCCCACGGAGACGTAGAGGCCAACAAGACAGGAATGTCGTCAAATATTACCGCCGAGATGGTAGATTGGATTAGGTTAGCTTATATTACGTTATTGATGTATAGGAAGGTCCCACGGACACGTAGAGGCCCACTCGCCAGGAATGTTGTCAAATATTACCGCCGAGATGTTAGGTTCTGTTAGGATAGGTTATATTATGTTATTGATGTATATAAAGGTCCCACGGATACGTAGAGGCCAGCAAGACAGGAATGTTTCCAAATATTACCGCCGAGATGTTAGGTTGGGTTAGGTTAAGTTATATTACGTTCTTGATGTATATAAAGGTCCCACGGAGCCGTAGAGGCCAACTCGCCAGGAATGTTGTCAAATATTACCGCCGAGATGTTAGGTTCTGTTAGGTAAGATTATATTACATTATTGATGTATATAAAGGTCCCACGGAGACTTAGACGCCAACTCGCCAGGAAAGTTGTCAAATATTACCGCCGAGATGTTAGGTTGGGTTAGGTTAGGTTATATTACGTTATTGACGTATATAAAGGTCCCACGGAGACGTAGAGGCCAACAAGAGAGGAGTGTGGTCAAATATTACCGCCGAGATGTTAGATTGGTTTAGGTTAGGTTATATTACGTTATTGATGTATATAAACGTCCCAAGGAGACCTAGAGGCCAACAAGACAGGAATGTGGTCAAATATTACCGCCGAAAAGATAGATTGGGTTAGGTTAGGTTATATTACGTTATTGATGTATATAAACGTCCCACGGCGACGTAGAGCCCAACTCGCCAGAAATGTTGTCAAATATTACCGCCGAGATGTTAGGTTCTGTTAGGTTAGGTTATATTACGTTATTGATGTATATAAAGGTCCCACGGAGCCGTAGAGGCCAACTCGCCAGGAATGTTGACAAATATTACCGCCGAGATGTTAGGTTCTGTTAGGTTAGGTTATATTACATTATTGATGTATATAAAGGTCCCACGGAGACGTAGAGGCCAACAAGCCAGGAATGTGGTCAAATATTACCACCGAGATGATAGGTTGGGTTTGGTTAGGTTATATTACGTTATTGATGTATACAAAGGTCCCACGGCGACGTAGAGGCAAACAAGCCAGGAATGTGGTCAAATATTACCGCCGAGATGTTAGATTGGGTTAGGTTAGGTTATATTACGTTATTGATGTATATAAACGTCCCACGGAGCCCTAGAGGCCAACTCGCCAGGAATGATGTCAAATATTACCGCCGAGATGTTAGGTTCTGTTAGGTTAGGTTATATTACCTTATTGATGTATATAAAGGTCCCACGGAGACGTAGAGGCCAACAAGACAGGAATGTGGTCAAATATTACCGTCGAGATGTTAGATTGTGTTAGGTTAGGTTATATTACGTTATTGATGTATGTAAAGGTCCCACGTAGATGTAGAGCTCAACTCGCCAGGATTGTTTTCAAATAATATCGCCGAGATGTTAGGTTCTGTTAGGTTAGGTTATATTACATTATTGATGTATATAAAGGTCCCACGGAGACGTAGAGTCCAACAAGCCAGGAATGTGGTCAAATATTACCACCGAGATGATAGGTTGGGTTTGGTTAGGTTATATTACGTTATTGATGTATACAAAGGTCCCACGGAGACGTGGAGTCCAATTCGCCAGGAATGTTGTCAAGTATTACCGCCGAGATGTTAGATTGGATTAGGTTAGGTTATATTACGTTATTGATGTATAGGAAGGTCCCACGGACACGTAGAGGCCCACTCGCCAGGAATGTTGTCAAATATTACCGCCGAGATGTTAGGTTCTGTTAGGTTAGGTTATATTATGTTATTGATGTATATAAAGGTCCCACGGATACGTAGAGGCCAGCAAGCCAGGAATGTTGCCAAATATTACCGCCGAGATGTTAGGTTGGGTTAGGTTAAGTTATATTACGTTCTTGATGTATATAAAGGTCCCACGGAGCCGTAGAGGCCAACTCGCCAGGAATGTTGTCAAATATTACCGCCGAGATGTTAGGTTCTGTTAGGTTAGATTATATTACATTATTGATGTATATAAAGGTCCCACGGAGACGTAGAGGCCAACAAGACAGGAATGTGGTCAAATCTTACCGCCGAGATGTTAGATTGGGTTAGGTTAGGTTATATTACGTTATTGATGTATATAAACGTCCCACGGTGCCGTAGAGGCCAACTCGCCAGGAATGATGTCAAATATTACCGCCGAGATGTTAGGTTCTGTTAGGTTAGGTTATATTACCTTATTGATGTATATAAAGGTCCCACGGAGACGTAGAGGCCAACAAGACAGGAATGTCGTCAAATATTACCGCCGAGATGGTAGATTGGATTAGGTTAGCTTATATTACGTTATTGATGTATAGGAAGGTCCCACGGACACGTAGAGGCCCACTCGCCAGGAATGTTGTCAAATATTACCGCCGAGATGTTAGGTTCTGTTAGGATAGGTTATATTATGTTATTGATGTACATAAAGGTCCCACGGATACGTAGTGGCCAGCAAGACAGGAATGTTTCCAAATATTACCGCCGAGATGTTAGGTTGGGTTAGGTTAAGTTATATTACGTTCTTGATGTATATAAAGGTCCCACGGAGCCGTAGAGGCCAACTCGCCAGGAATGTTGTCAAATATTACCGCCGAGATGTTAGGTTCTGTTAGGTAAGATTATATTACATTATTGATGTATATAAAGGTCCCACGGAGACGTAGAGGCCAACAAGCCAGGAATGTGGTCAAATATTACCACCGAGATGATAGGTTGGGTTTGGTTAGGTTATATTACGTTATTGATGTATATAAAGGTCCCACGGAGACGTCGGGGCCAATTCGCCAGGAATGTCGTCAAATATTACCGCCGAGATGGTAGATTGGATTAGGTTAGGTTATATTACGTTATTGATGTATAGGAAGGTCCCACGGACACGTAGAGGCCCACTCGACAGGAATGTTGTCAAATATTCCCGCCGAGATGTTAGGTTCTGTTAGGTTAGGTTATATTACATTATCGATGTATATAAAGGTCCCACGGATACGTAGAGGCCAGCAAGCCAGGAATGTTGTCAAATATTACCGCCGAGATGTTAGGTTCTGTTAGGTTAGGTTATATTACGTTATTGATGTATATAAAGGTCCCACGGAGACGTAGAGGCCAGCAAGACAGGAATGTGGTCAAATATTACCGCCGAGATGTCAGATTCTGTTAGGTTAGGTTATATTACGTTATTGATGTATATAAAGGACCCATGGAGACTTAGACGCCAACTCGCCGGGAAAGTTGTCAAATATTACCGCCGAGATGTTAGGTTGGGTTAGGTTAGGTTATATTACGTTATT
Source organism: Xylocopa violacea (assembly GCA_963969225.1). Taxonomy (NCBI): domain Eukaryota; kingdom Metazoa; phylum Arthropoda; class Insecta; order Hymenoptera; family Apidae; genus Xylocopa; species Xylocopa violacea. The sequence goes on from CAXAJV010000484.1 coordinate 1,225,934, forward strand.
GACGTATATAAAGGTCCCACGGAGACGTAGAGGCCAACAAGAGAGGAGTGTGGTCAAATATTACCGCCGAGATGTTAGATTGGGTTAGGTTAGGTTATATTACGTTATTGATGTATATAAACGTCCCAAGGAGACCTAGAGGCCAACAAGACAGGAATGTGGTCAAATATTACCGCCGAAAAGATAGATTGGGTTAGGTTAGGTTATATTACGTTATTGATGTATATAAACGTCCCACGGCGACGTAGAGCCCAACTCGCCAGAAATGTTGTCAAATATTACCGCCGAGATGTTAGGTTCTGTTAGGTTAGGTTATATTACGTTATTGATGTATATAAAGGTCCCACGGAGCCGTAGAGGCCAACTCGCCAGGAATGTTGACAAATATTACCGCCGAGATGTTAGGTTCTGTTAGGTTAGGTTATATTACATTATTGATGTATATAAAGGTCCCACGGAGACGTAGAGGCCAACAAGCCAGGAATGTGGTCAAATATTACCACCGAGATGATAGGTTGGGTTTGGATAGGTTATATTACGTTATTGATGTATACAAAGGTCCCACGGCGACGTAGAGGCAAACAAGCCAGGAATGTGGTCAAATATTACCGCCGAGATGTTAGATTGGGTTAGGTTAGGTTATATTACGTTATTGATGTATATAAACGTCCCACGGAGCCCTAGAGGCCAACTCGCCAGGAATGATGTCAAATATTACCGCCGAGATGTTAGGTTCTGTTAGGTTAGGTTATATTACCTTATTGATGTATATAAAGGTCCCACGGAGACGTAGAGGCCAACAAGACAGGAATGTGGTCAAATATTACCGTCGAGATGTTAGATTGTGTTAGGTTAGGTTATATTACGTTATTGATGTATGTAAAGGTCCCACGTAGATGTAGAGCTCAACTCGCCAGGATTGTTTTCAAATAATATCGCCGAGATGTTAGGTTGGGTTAGGTTAGGTTATATTACGTTATTGATGTATATAAAGGTCCCACGGAGACGTCGGGGCCAATTCGCCAGGAATGTCGTCAAATATTACCGCCGAGATGGTAGATTGGATTAGGTTAGGTTATATTACGTTATTGATGTATAGGAAGGTCCCACGGACACGTAGAGGCCCACTCGCCAGGAATGTTGTCAAATATTCCCGCCGAGATGTTAGGTTCTGTTAGGTTAGGTTATATTATGTTATTGATGTATATAAAGGTCCCACGGATACGTAGAGGCCAGCAAGCCAGGAATGTTGCCAAATATTACCGCCGAGATGTTAGGTTGGGTTAGGTTAAGTTATATTACGTTCTTGATGTATATAAAGGTCCCACGGAGCCGTAGAGGCCAACTCGCCAGGAATGTTGTCAAATATTACCGCCGAGATGTTAGGTTCTGTTAGGTTAGGTTATATTACATTATTGATGTATATAAAGGTCCCACGGAGACGTAGAGCCCAGCAAGCCAGGAATGTTGCCAAATATTACCGCCGAGATGTTAGGTTGGGTTAGGTTAAGTTATATTACGTTCTTGATGTATATAAAGGTCCCACGGAGACGTCGGGGCCAATTCGCCAGGAATGTCGTCAAATATTACCGCCGAGATGTTAGGTTGGGTTAGGTTAAATTATATTACGTTCTTGATGTATATAAAGGTCCCACGGAGCCGTAGAGGCCAACTCGCCAGGAATGTTGTCAAATATTACCGCCGAGATGTTAGGTTCTGTTAGGTTAGGTTATATTACATTATTGATGTATATAAAGGTCCCACGGAGACGTAGAGTCCAACAAGCCAGGAATGTGGTCAAATATTACCACCGAGATGATAGGTTGGGTTTGGTTAGGTTATATTACGTTATTGATGTATACAAAGGTCCCACGGAGACGTGGAGTCCAATTCGCCAGGAATGTTGTCAAGTATTACCGCCGAGATGTTAGATTGGATTAGGTTAGGTTATATTACGTTATTGATGTATAGGAAGGTCCCACGGACACGTAGAGGCCCACTCGCCAGGAATGTTGTCAAATATTACCGCCGAGATGTTAGGTTCTGTTAGGTTAGGTTATATTATGTTATTGATGTATATAAAGGTCCCACGGATACGTAGAGGCCAGCAAGCCAGGAATGTTGCCAAATATTACCGCCGAGATGTTAGGTTGGGTTAGGTTAAGTTATATTACGTTCTTGATGTATATAAAGGTCCCACGGAGCCGTAGAGGCCAACTCGCCAGGAATGTTGTCAAATATTACCGCCGAGATGTTAGGTTCTGTTAGGTTAGGTTATATTACATTATTGATGTATATAAAGGTCCCACGGAGACGTAGAGGCCAACAAGCCAGGAATGTGGTCAAATATTACCACCGAGATGATAGGTTGGGTTTGGTTAGGTTATATTACGTTATTGATGTATACAAAGGTCCCACGGAGACGTGGAGTCCAATTCGCCAGGAATGTTGTCAAATATTACCGCCGAGATGTTAGGTTGGGTTAGGTTAAGTTATATTACGTTCTTGATGTATATAAAGGTCCCACGGAGCCGTAGAGGCCAACTCGCCAGGAATGTTGTCAAATATTACCGCTCAGATGTTAGATTGGGTTAGGTTAGGTTATATTACGTTATTGATGTATACAAAGGTCCCACGGAGATGTAGAGGCAAACAAGCCAGGAATGTGGTCAAATATTACCGCCGAGATGTTAGATTGGGTTAGGTTAAGTTATATTACGTTATTGACGTATATAAAGGTCCCACGGAAACGTAGAGGCCAACAACAGAGGAATGTGGTCAAATATTACCGCCGAGATGTTAGATTGGGTTAGGTTAGGTTATATTACGTTATTGATGTATATAAACGTCCCACGGCGACGTAGAGGCCAACAAGACAGGAATCTGGTCAAATATTACCGCCGAAATGATAGATTGGGTTAGGTTAGGTTATATTACTTTATTGATGTATATAAACGTCCCACGGCGGCGTAGAGGCCAACTCACCAGGAATGTGGTCAAATATTACCGCCGAGATGTTAGATTGGGTTAGGTTAGGTTATATTACGTTATTGATGTATACAAAGGTCCCACGGAGACGTGGAGGCCAATTCGCCAGGAATGTTGTCAAATATTACCGCCGAGATGTTAGGTTGGGTAAGGTTCGGTAATATTACGTTATTGATGTATAGGAAGGTCCCACGGAGTCGTAGAGGCCAACTCGCCACGAATGTTGTCAAATATTACCGCCGAGATGTTAGGTTCTGTTAGGTTAGGTTATATTACATTATTGATGTATATAAAGGTCCCATGGAGACTTAGAGGCCAACTCGCCGGGAATGTTGTCAAATATCACCGCCGAGATGTTAGGTTGGGTTAGGTTAGGTTATATTACGCTATTGATGTATATAAAGGTCCCACGGAGACGTAGAGTACAACTCGCCGGGAGTGTGGTCAAATATTACCGCCGATATGTTAGATTGGGTTGGGTTAGGTTATATTACGTTATTGACGTATATAAAGGTCCCACGGATACGTAGAGGCAAACAAGCCAGAAATGTGGTCAAATATTATCGCCGAGATGTTAGATTGGATTAGGTTAGGTTATATTACGTTATTGATGTGTACAAAGGCCCCACGGATACGTAAAGGCAAAGAAGCCAGGAATGTGGTGAAATATTACCGCAGAGATGTTAGATTGGGATAGGTTAGGTTATATTACATTATTGATGTATATAAAGGTCCCACGGAGACGTAGAGGCCAACAAGCTAGGAATGTGGTCAAATATTACCGCCGAGATGATAGGTTGTGTTAGGTTAGGTTATATTTCGTTATTGATGTATACAAAGGTCCCACGGAGACGTGGAGGCCAATTCGCCAGGAATGTTGTCAAATATTACCGCCGAGATGTTAGGTTGGGTTAGGTTCGGTTATATTACGTTATTGATGTATAGGAAGGTCCCACGGAGACGTAGAGGCCAACTCGCCAGGAATGTTGTCAAATATTACCGCCGAGATGTTAGGTTCTGTTAGGTTAGGTTATATTACATTATTGATGTATATAAAGGTCCCATGGAGACTTAGAGGCCAACTCGCCGGGAATGTTGTCAAATATCACCGCCGAGAAGTTAGGTTGGGTTAGGTTAGGTTATATTACGCTATTGATGTATATAAAGGTCCCACGGAGACGTAGCGCCCAACTCGCCAGGATTGTTTTCAAATATTACCGCCGACATGTTAGGTTGGGTTAGGTTAGGTTATATTACGTGATTGCTGTATATAAACGTCCCACGGAGACGTAGAGGCCAACAAGACAGGAATGTGGTCAAATATTACCGCCGGGATGTTATATTGGGTTAGGTTAGGTTATATTACGTTATTGATGTATATAAATGTCCCACGGAGCCGTAGAGGCCAACTCGCCAGGAATGATGTCAAATATTACCGCCGAGATGTTAGGTTCTGTTAGGTTAGGTTATATTACGTTATCGATGTATATAAAGGTCCCATGGAGCCGTAGAGGCCAACTCGCCAGGAATGTTGTCAAATATTACCGCCGAGATGTTAGGTTCTGTTAGGTTAGGTTATATTACGTTATTGATGTATATAAACGTCCCACGGAGACGTAGAGGCCAACAAGACAGGAATGTGGTCAAATATTACCGCCGAGATGTTAGATTGGGTTAGGTTAGGTTATATTACGTTATTGACGTATATAAAGGTCCCACGGAAGCGTAGAGGCCAACAACAGAGGAATGTGGTCAAATATTACCGCCGAGATGTTAGATTGGGTTAGGTTAGGTTATATTACGTTATTGATGTATATAAACGTCCCACGGCGACGTAGAGGCCAACAAGACAGGAATCCGGTCAAATATTACCGCCGAAATGATAGATTGGGTTAGGTTAGGTTATATTACTTTATTGATGTATATAAACGTCCCACGGCGACGTAGAGGCCAACTCACCAGGAATGTGGTCAAATATTACCGCCGAGATGTTAGATTGGGTTAGGTTAGGTTATATTACGTTATTGATGTATACAAAGGTCCCACGGAGACGTGGAGGCCAACTCGCCAGGAATGTTGTCAAATATTACCGCTCAGATGTTAGATTGGGTTAGGTTAGGTTATATTACGTTATTGATGTATACAAAGGTCCCACGGAGATGTAGAGGCAAACAAGCCAGGAATGTGGTCAAATATTACCGCCGAGATGTTAGATTGGGTTAGGTTAAGTTATATTACGTTATTGACGTATATAAAGGTCCCACGGAAACGTAGAGGCCAACAACAGAGGAATGTGGTCAAATATTACCGCCGAGATGTTAGATTGGGTTAGGTTAGGTTATATTACGTTATTGATGTATATAAACGTCCCACGGCGACGTAGAGGCCAACAAGACAGGAATCTGGTCAAATATTACCGCCGAAATGATAGATTGGGTTAGGTTAGGTTATATTACTTTATTGATGTATATAAACGTCCCACGGCGGCGTAGAGGCCAACTCACCAGGAATGTGGTCAAATATTACCGCCGAGATGTTAGATTGGGTTAGGTTAGGTTATATTACGTTATTGATGTATACAAAGGTCCCACGGAGACGTGGAGGCCAATTCGCCAGGAATGTTGTCAAATATTACCGCCGAGATGTTAGGTTGGGTAAGGTTCGGTAATATTACGTTATTGATGTATAGGAAGGTCCCACGGAGTCGTAGAGGCCAACTCGCCACGAATGTTGTCAAATATTACCGCCGAGATGTTAGGTTCTGTTAGGTTAGGTTATATTACATTATTGATGTATATAAAGGTCCCATGGAGACTTAGAGGCCAACTCGCCGGGAATGTTGTCAAATATCACCGCCGAGATGTTAGGTTGGGTTAGGTTAGGTTATATTACGCTATTGATGTATATAAAGGTCCCACGGAGACGTAGAGTACAACTCGCCGGGAGTGTGGTCAAATATTACCGCCGATATGTTAGATTGGGTTGGGTTAGGTTATATTACGTTATTGACGTATATAAAGGTCCCACGGATACGTAGAGGCAAACAAGCCAGAAATGTGGTCAAATATTATCGCCGAGATGTTAGATTGGATTAGGTTAGGTTATATTACGTTATTGATGTGTACAAAGGCCCCACGGATACGTAAAGGCAAAGAAGCCAGGAATGTGGTGAAATATTACCGCAGAGATGTTAGATTGGGATAGGTTAGGTTATATTACATTATTGATGTATATAAAGGTCCCACGGAGACGTAGAGGCCAACAAGCTAGGAATGTGGTCAAATATTACCGCCGAGATGATAGGTTGTGTTAGGTTAGGTTATATTTCGTTATTGATGTATACAAAGGTCCCACGGAGACGTGGAGGCCAATTCGCCAGGAATGTTGTCAAATATTACCGCCGAGATGTTAGGTTGGGTTAGGTTCGGTTATATTACGTTATTGATGTATAGGAAGGTCCCACGGAGACGTAGAGGCCAACTCGCCAGGAATGTTGTCAAATATTACCGCCGAGATGTTAGGTTCTGTTAGGTTAGGTTATATTACATTATTGATGTATATAAAGGTCCCATGGAGACTTAGAGGCCAACTCGCCGGGAATGTTGTCAAATATCACCGCCGAGAAGTTAGGTTGGGTTAGGTTAGGTTATATTACGCTATTGATGTATATAAAGGTCCCACGGAGACGTAGCGCCCAACTCGCCAGGATTGTTTTCAAATATTACCGCCGACATGTTAGGTTGGGTTAGGTTAGGTTATATTACGTGATTGCTGTATATAAACGTCCCACGGAGACGTAGAGGCCAACAAGACAGGAATGTGGTCAAATATTACCGCCGGGATGTTATATTGGGTTAGGTTAGGTTATATTACGTTATTGATGTATATAAATGTCCCACGGATCCGTAGAGGCCAACTCGCCAGGAATGATGTCAAATATTACCGCCGAGATGTTAGGTTCTGTTAGGTTAGGTTATATTACGTTATCGATGTATATAAAGGTCCCATGGAGCCGTAGAGGCCAACTCGCCAGGAATGTTGTCAAATATTACCGCCGAGATGTTAGGTTCTGTTAGGTTAGGTTATATTACGTTATTGATGTATATAAACGTCCCACGGAGACGTAGAGGCCAACAAGACAGGAATGTGGTCAAATATTACCGCCGAGATGTTAGATTGGGTTAGGTTAGGTTATATTACGTTATTGACGTATATAAAGGTCCCACGGAAGCGTAGAGGCCAACAACAGAGGAATGTGGTCAAATATTACCGCCGAGATGTTAGATTGGGTTAGGTTAGGTTATATTACGTTATTGATGTATATAAACGTCCCACGGCGACGTAGAGGCCAACAAGACAGGAATCCGGTCAAATATTACCGCCGAAATGATAGATTGGGTTAGGTTAGGTTATATTACTTTATTGATGTATATAAACGTCCCACGGCGACGTAGAGGCCAACTCACCAGGAATGTGGTCAAATATTACCGCCGAGATGTTAGATTGGGTTAGGTTAGGTTATATTACGTTATTGATGTATACAAAGGTCCCACGGAGACGTGGAGGCCAATTCGCCAGAAATGTTGTCAAATATTACCGCCGAGATGTTAGGTTGGGTAAGGTTCGGTTATATTACGTTATTGATGTATAGGAAGGTCCCACGGAGACGTAGAGGCCAACTCGCCACGAATGTTGTCAAATATTACCGCCGAGATGTTAGGTTCTGTTAGGTTAGGTTATATTACATTATTGATGTATATAAAGGTCCCATGGAGACTTAGAGGCCAACTCGCCGGGAATGTTGTCAAATATCACCGCCGAGATGTTAGGTTGGGTTAGGTTAGGTTATATTACGCTATTGATGTATATAAAGGTCCCACGGAGACGTAGAGTCCAACGCGCCGGGAGTGTGGTCAAATATTACCGCCGATATGTTAGATTGGGTTGGGTTAGGTTATATTACGTTATTGACGTATATAAAGGTCCCACGGATACGTAGAGGCAAACAAGCCAGAAATGTGGTCAAATATTACCGCCGAGATGTTAGATTGGATTAGGTTAGGTTATATTACGTTATTGATGTGTACAAAGGCCCCACGGATACGTAAAGGCAAACAAGCCAGGAATGTGGTGAAATATTACCGCAGAGATGTTAGATTGGGATAGGTTAGGTTATATTACGTTATTGATGTATACAAAGGTCCCACGGAGACGTAGAGGCCAACAAGCCAGGAATGTGGTCAAATATTACCGCCGAGATGATAGGTTGGGTTAGGTTAGGTTATATTACGTTATTGATGTATACAAAGGTCCCACGGAGACGTGGAGTCCAATTCGCCAGGAATGTTGTCAAATATTACCGCCGAGATGTTAGGTTCTGTTAGGTTAGGTTATTTTACGTTATTGATGTATATAAAGGTCCCGCGGAGACGAAGAGGCCAACTCGCCGGGAATGTGGTCAAATATTACCGCCGATATGTTAGGTTGGGTTAGGTTAGGTTATATTACGTTATTGACGTATATAAAGGTCCCACGGATACGTAGAGGCAAACAAGCCAGAAATGTCGTCAAATATTACCGCCGAGATGTTAGATTGGGTTAGGTTAGGTTATATTACGGTATTGATGTATATAAAGGTCCCAGGGAGACGTAGAGGCCAATTCGCCAGGAATGTTGTCAAATATTACCGCCGAGACGTTAGGTTGGGTAGGTTAGGTTATATTACGTTATTGATGTATATAAAGATCCCACGGAGCCGTAGAGGCCAACTCGCCAGGAATGTTGTCAAATGTTACCGCCGAGATGTTAGGTTCTGTTAGGTTAGGTTATATTACATTATTGATGTATATAAAGGTCCCACGGAGACGTAGAGGCCAACAAGACAGGAATGTGGTCAAATATTACCGCCGAGATGTTAGATTGGGTTAGGTTAGGTTATATTACGTTATTGATGTATACAAAGGTCCCACGGAGACGGAGAGGCAAACAAGCCAGGAATATGGTCAAATATTACCGCCGAGATGTTAGATTGGGTTAGGTTAGGTTATATTACGGTATTGATGTATATAAAGGTCCCAGGGAGACGTAGAGGCCAATTCGCCAGGAATGTTGTCAAATATTACCGCCGAGAAGTTAGGTTGGGTAGGTTAGGTTATATTACGTTATTGATGTATATAAAGGTCCCACGGAGCCGTAGAGGCCAACTCGCCAGGAATGTTGTCAAATATTACCGCTCAGATGTTAGATTGGGTTAGGTTAGGTTATATTACGTTATTGATGTATACAAAGGTCCCACGGAGATGTAGAGGCAAACAAGCCAGGAATGTGGTCAAATATTACCGCCGAGATGTTAGGTTGGGTTAGGTTAGGTTATATTACGTTATTGATGTATATAAAGGTCCCACGGAGACGTCGGGGCCAATTCGCCAGGAATGTCGTCAAATATTACCGCCGAGATGTTAGGTAAGGTTAGGTTAGGTTATATTACGTTATTGATGTATATAAACGTCCCACGGAGACGTAGAGGCCAACAAGACAGGAATGTGGTCAAATATTACCGCCGAGATGTTAGATTGGGTTAGGTTAGGTTATATTACGTTATTGATGTATATAAAGGTCCCACGGAGCCGTAGAGGCCAACTCACCAGGAATGTTGTCAAATATTACCGCCGAGATGTTAGGTTCTGTTAGGTTAGGTTATATTACGTTATTGATGTATACAAAGGTCCCACGGAGACGTGGAGTTCAATTTGCCAGGAATGTTGTCAAATATTACCGCCGATATGTTAGGTTGGGTTAGGTTCGGTTATATTACGTTATTGATGTATAGGAAGGTCCCACGGAGACGTAGAGTCCAACTCGCCAGGAATGTTGTCAAATATTACCGCCGAGATGTTAGGTTCTGTTAGGTTAGGTTATATTACATTATTGATGTATATAAAGGTTCCACGGAGACGGCGGTGCCAATTCGCCAGGAATGTCGTCAAATATTACCGCCGAGATGTTAGGTTTTGTTAGGTTAGGTTATATTACATTATTGATGTATATAAAGGTCCCACGGAGACGTAGAGGCCAACAAGCTAGGAATGTGGGCAAATATTACCGCCGAGATGATAGGTTCTGTTAGGTTAGGTTATACTACGTTATTGATGTATATAAAGGTCCCACGGAGACGTAGAGGCCAACTCGCCGGGAATGTGGTCAAATATTACCGCCGATATGTTAGATTGTGTTAGGTTAGGTTATATTAAGTTATTGACGTATATAAAGGTCCCACGTATACGTAGAGGCAAACAAGACAGAAATGTGGTCAAATATTACCGCCGAGATGTTAGATTGGGTTAGGTTAGGTTATATTACGGTATTGATGTATATAAAGGTGCCAGGGAGACGTAGAGGCCAATTCGCCAGGAATGTTGTCAAATATTACCGCCGAGAAGTTAGGTTGGGTAGGTTAGGTTATATTACGTTATTGATGTATATAAAGATCCCACGGAGCCGTAGAGGCCAACTCGCCAGGAATGTTGTCAAATATTACCGCCGAGATGCTAGGTTCTGTTAGGTTAGGTTATATTACATTATTCATGTATATAAAGGTGCCACGGAGACGTAGAGGCCAACAAGCCAGGAATGTGTTCAAATAATACCGCCGAGATGATAGGTTTGGTTAGCTTTGGTTATATTACGTTATTGATGTATACAAAGGTCCCACGGTGACGTGGATTCCAATTCGCCAGGAATGTTGTCAAATATTACCGCCGATATGTTAGGTTGGGTTAGGTTCGGTTATATTACGTTATTGATGTATAGGAAGGTCCCACGGAGACATAGAGTCCAACTCGCCAGGAATGTTGTCAAATATTACCGCCGAGATGTTAGGTTCTGTTAGGTTAGGTTATATTACATTATTGATGTATATAAACGTCCCACGGAGACGTAGAGGCCAACAAGACAGGAATGTGGTCAAATATTACCGGCGAGGTGTTAGGTTGGGTTAGGTTAAGTTATATTACGTTCTTGATGTATATAAAGGTCCCACGGAAACGTAGAGGCCAACAAGAGAGGAATGTGGTCAAATATTACCGCCGAGATGTTAGATTGGGTTAGGTTAGTTTATATTACGTTATTGATGTCTACAAAGGTCCCACGGAAACGTAGAGGCAAACAAGCCAGGAATGGGGTCAAATATTACCGCCGAGAAGTTAGGTTGGGTAGGTTAGGTTATATTACGTTATTGATGTATATAAAGGTCCCACGGCGACGTCGGGGCCAATTCGCCAGGAATGTCGTCAAATATTACCGCCGAGATGTTAGGTTAGGTTAGGTTAGGTTATATTACATCATTGATGTATATAAAGGTCCCACGGAGACGTAGAGGCCAACAAGACAGGAATGTGGTCAAATATTACCGCCGAGATGTTAGGTTGGGTTAGGTTAAGTTATATTACGTTATTGATGTACACAAAGGTCCCACGGAGACGTAGAGGCCAACAAGACAGGAATGTGGTCAAATATTACCGCCGAGATGTTAGATTGGGTTAGGTTAGGTTATATTACGTTATTGATGTATACAAAGGTCCCACGGAGACGGAGAGGCAAACAAGCCAGGAATATGGTCAAATATTACCGCCGAGATGTTAGATTGGGTTAGGTTAGGTTATATTACGTTATTGATGTATACAAAGGTCCCACGGAGACGGAGAGGCAAACAAGCCAGGAATATGGTCAAATATTACCGCCGAGATGTTAGATTGGGTTAGGTTAGGTTATATTACGGTATTGATGTATATAAAGGTCCCAGGGAGACGTAGAGGCCAATTCGCCAGGAATGTTGTCAAATATTACCGCCGAGAAGTTAGGTTGGGTAGGTTAGGTTATATTACGTTATTGATGTATATAAAGGTCCCACGGAGCCGTAGAGGCCAACTCGCCAGGAATGTTGTCAAATATTACCGCTCAGATGTTAGATTGGGTTAGGTTAGGTTATATTACGGTATTGATGTATATAAAGGTCCCAGGGAGACGTAGAGGCCAATTCGCCAGGAATGTTGTCAAATATTACCGCCGAGAAGTTAGGTTGGGTAGGTTAGGTTATATTACGTTATTGATGTATATAAAGGTCCCACGGAGCCGTAGAGGCCAACTCGCCAGGAATGTTGTCAAATATTACCGCTCAGATGTTAGATTGGGTTAGGTTAGGTTATATTACGTTATTGATGTATACAAAGGTCCCACGGAGATGTAGAGGCAAACAAGCCAGGAATGTGGTCAAATATTACCGCCGAGATGTTAGGTTGGGTTAGGTTAGGTTATATTACGTTATTGATGTATATAAAGGTCCCACGGAGACGTCGGGGCCAATTCGCCAGGAATGTCGTCAAATATTACCGCCGAGATGTTAGGTAAGGTTAGGTTAGGTTATATTACGTTATTGATGTATATAAACGTCCCACGGAGACGTAGAGGCCAACAAGACAGGAATGTGGTCAAATATTACCGCCGAGATGTTAGATTGGGTTAGGTTAGGTTATATTACGTTATTGATGTATATAAAGGTCCCACGGAGCCGTAGAGGCCAACTCACCAGGAATGTTGTCAAATATTACCGCCGAGATGTTAGGTTCTGTTAGGTTAGGTTATATTACGTTATTGATGTATACAAAGGTCCCACGGAGACGTGGAGTTCAATTTGCCAGGAATGTTGTCAAATATTACCGCCGATATGTTAGGTTGGGTTAGGTTCGGTTATATTACGTTATTGATGTATAGGAAGGTCCCACGGAGACGTAGAGTCCAACTCGCCAGGAATGTTGTCAAATATTACCGCCGAGATGTTAGGTTCTGTTAGGTTAGGTTATATTACATTATTGATGTATATAAAGGTTCCACGGAGACGGCGGTGCCAATTCGCCAGGAATGTCGTCAAATATTACCGCCGAGATGTTAGGTTTTGTTAGGTTAGGTTATATTACATTATTGATGTATATAAAGGTCCCACGGAGACGTAGAGGCCAACAAGCTAGGAATGTGGGCAAATATTACCGCCGAGATGATAGGTTCTGTTAGGTTAGGTTATACTACGTTATTGATGTATATAAAGGTCCCACGGAGACGTAGAGGCCAACTCGCCGGGAATGTGGTCAAATATTACCGCCGATATGTTAGATTGTGTTAGGTTAGGTTATATTAAGTTATTGACGTATATAAAGGTCCCACGTATACGTAGAGGCAAACAAGACAGAAATGTGGTCAAATATTACCGCCGAGATGTTAGATTGGGTTAGGTTAGGTTATATTACGGTATTGATGTATATAAAGGTGCCAGGGAGACGTAGAGGCCAATTCGCCAGGAATGTTGTCAAATATTACCGCCGAGAAGTTAGGTTGGGTAGGTTAGGTTATATTACGTTATTGATGTATATAAAGATCCCACGGAGCCGTAGAGGCCAACTCGCCAGGAATGTTGTCAAATATTACCGCCGAGATGCTAGGTTCTGTTAGGTTAGGTTATATTACATTATTCATGTATATAAAGGTGCCACGGAGACGTAGAGGCCAACAAGCCAGGAATGTGTTCAAATAATACCGCCGAGATGATAGGTTTGGTTAGCTTTGGTTATATTACGTTATTGATGTATACAAAGGTCCCACGGTGACGTGGATTCCAATTCGCCAGGAATGTTGTCAAATATTACCGCCGATATGTTAGGTTGGGTTAGGTTCGGTTATATTACGTTATTGATGTATAGGAAGGTCCCACGGAGACATAGAGTCCAACTCGCCAGGAATGTTGTCAAATATTACCGCCGAGATGTTAGGTTCTGTTAGGTTAGGTTATATTACATTATTGATGTATATAAACGTCCCACGGAGACGTAGAGGCCAACAAGACAGGAATGTGGTCAAATATTACCGGCGAGGTGTTAGGTTGGGTTAGGTTAAGTTATATTACGTTCTTGATGTATATAAAGGTCCCACGGAAACGTAGAGGCCAACAAGAGAGGAATGTGGTCAAATATTACCGCCGAGATGTTAGATTGGGTTAGGTTAGTTTATATTACGTTATTGATGTATACAAAGGTCCCACGGAAACGTAGAGGCAAACAAGCCAGGAATGGGGTCAAATATTACCGCCGAGAAGTTAGGTTGGGTAGGTTAGGTTATATTACGTTATTGATGTATATAAAGGTCCCACGGCGACGTCGGGGCCAATTCGCCAGGAATGTCGTCAAATATTACCGCCGAGATGTTAGGTTAGGTTAGGTTAGGTTATATTACATCATTGATGTATATAAAGGTCCCACGGAGACGTAGAGGCCAACAAGACAGGAATGTGGTCAAATATTACCGCCGAGATGTTAGGTTGGGTTAGGTTAAGTTATATTACGTTATTGATGTACACAAAGGTCCCACGGAGACGTAGAGGCCAACAAGCCAGGAATGTGGTCAAATATTACCGCCGAGGTGATAGGTTGGGTTAGGTTAGGTTATATTACGTTATTGATGTATACAAAGGTCCCACGGAGACGTGGAGTTCAATTCGCCAGGAATGTTGTCAAATATTACCGCCGATATGTTAGGTTGGGTTAGGTTCGGTTATATTACGTTATTGATGTATAGGAAGGTCCCACGGAGACGTAGAGTCCAACTCGCCAGGAATGTTGTCAAATATTACCGCCGAGATGTTAGGTTCTGTTAGGTTAGGTTATATTACATTATTGATGTATATAAAGGTCCCACGGAGACGTAGAGGCCAACAAGCTAGGAATGTGGCCAAATATTACCGCCGAGATGATAGGTTCGGTTAGGTTAGGTTATATTACGTTATTGATGTATATAAAGGTCCCACGGAGACGTAGAGGCAAACAAGCCAGAAATGTGGTCAAATATTATCGCCGAGATGTTAGATTGGATTAGGTTAGGTTATATTACGTTATTGATGTGTACAAAGGCCCCACGGATACGTAAAGGCAAAGAAGCCAGGAATGTGGTGAAATATTACCGCAGAGATGTTAGATTGGGATAGGTTAGGTTATATTACATTATTGATGTATATAAAGGTCCCACGGAGACGTAGAGGCCAACAAGCTAGGAATGTGGTCAAATATTACCGCCGAGATGATAGGTTGTGTTAGGTTAGGTTATATTTCGTTATTGATGTATACAAAGGTCCCACGGAGACGTGGAGGCCAATTCGCCAGGAATGTTGTCAAATATTACCGCCGAGATGTTAGGTTGGGTTAGGTTCGGTTATATTACGTTATTGATGTATAGGAAGGTCCCACGGAGACGTAGAGGCCAACTCGCCAGGAATGTTGTCAAATATTACCGCCGAGATGTTAGGTTCTGTTAGGTTAGGTTATATTACATTATTGATGTATATAAAGGTCCCATGGAGACGTGGAGGCCAATTCGCCAGAAATGTTGTCAAATATTACCGCCGAGATGTTAGGTTGGGTAAGGTTCGGTTATATTACGTTATTGATGTATAGGAAGGTCCCACGGAGACGTAGAGGCCAACTCGCCACGAATGTTGTCAAATATTACCGCCGAGATGTTAGGTTCTGTTAGGTTAGGTTATATTACGTGATTGCTGTATATAAACGTCCCACGGAGACGTAGAGGCCAACAAGACAGGAATGTGGTCAAATATTACCGCCGGGATGTTAGATTGGGTTAGGTTAGGTTATATTACGTTATTGATGTATATAAATGTCCCACGGAGCCGTAGAAGCCAACTCGCCAGGAATGATGTCAAATATTACCGCCGAGATGTTAGGTTCTGTTAGGTTAGGTTATATTAGGTTATCGATGTATATAAAGGTCCCATGGAGCCGTAGAGGCCAACTCGCCAGGAATGTTGTCAAATATTACCGCCGAGATGTTAGGTTCTGTTAGGTTAGGTTATATTACGTTATTGATGTATATAAACGTCCCACGGAGACGTAGAGGCCAACAAGACAGGAATGTGGTCAAATATTACCAACGAGATGTTAGATTGGGTTAGGTTAGGTTATATTACGTTATTGACGTATATAAAGGTCCCACGGAAGCGTAGAGGCCAACAACAGAGGAATGTGGTCAAATATTACCGCCGAGATGTTAGATTGGGTTAGGTTAGGTTATATTACGTTATTGATGTATATAAACGTCCCACGGCGACGTAGAGGCCAACAAGACAGGAATCCGGTCAAATATTACCGCCGAAATGATAGATTGGGTTAGGTTAGGTTATATTACTTTATTGATGTATATAAACGTCCCACGGCGACGTAGAGGCCAACTCACCAGGAATGTGGTCAAATATTACCGCCGAGATGTTAGATTGGGTTAGGTTAGGTTATATTACGTTATTGATGTATACAAAGGTCCCACGGAGACGTGGAGGCCAATTCGCCAGAAATGTTGTCAAATATTACCGCCGAGATGTTAGGTTGGGTAAGGTTCGGTTATATTACGTTATTGATGTATAGGAAGGTCCCACGGAGACGTAGAGGCCAACTCGCCACGAATGTTGTCAAATATTACCGCCGAGATGTTAGGTTCTGTTAGGTTAGGTTATATTACATTATTGATGTATATAAAGGTCCCATGGAGACTTAGAGGCCAACTCGCCGGGAATGTTGTCAAATATCACCGCCGAGATGTTAGGTTGGGTTAGGTTAGGTTATATTACGCTATTGATGTATATAAAGGTCCCACGGAGACGTAGAGTCCAACTCGCCGGGAGTGTGGTCAAATATTACCGCCGATATGTTAGATTGGGTTGGGTTAGGTTATATTACGTTATTGACGTATATAAAGGTCCCACGGATACGTAGAGGCAAACAAGCCAGAAATGTGGTCAAATATTACCGCCGAGATGTTAGATTGGATTAGGTTAGGTTATATTACGTTATTGATGTGTACAAAGGCCCCACGGATACGTAAAGGCAAACAAGCCAGGAATGTGGTGAAATATTACCGCAGAGATGTTAGATTGGGATAGGTTAGGTTATATTACGTTATTGATGTATACAAAGGTCCCACGGAGACGTAGAGGCCAACAAGCCAGGAATGTGGTCAAATATTACCGCCGAGATGATAGGTTGGGTTAGGTTAGGTTATATTACGTTATTGATGTATACAAAGGTCCCACGGAGACGTGGAGTCCAATTCGCCAGGAATGTTGTCAAATATTACCGCCGATATGTTAGGTTGGGTTAGGTTCGGTTATATTACGTTATTGATGTATAGGAAGGTCCCACGGAGACGTAGAGTCCAACTCGCCAGGATTGTTGTCAAATATTACCGCCGAGATGTTAGGTTCTGTTAGGTTAGGTTATATTACATTATTGATGTATATAAAGGTTCCACGGAGACGGCGGTGCCAATTCGCCAGGAATGTCGTCAAATATTACCGCCGAGATGTTAGGTTGGGTTAGGTTCGGTTATATTACGTTATTGATGTATAGGAAGGTCCCACGGAGACGTAGAGGCCAACTCGCCAGGAATGTTGTCAAATATTACCGCCGAGATGTTAGGTTCTGTTAGGTTAGGTTATATTACGTTATTGATGTATATAAAGGTCCCATGGAGACTTAGAGGCCAACTCGCCGGGAATGTTGTCAAATATCACCGCCGAGAAGTTAGGTTGGGTTAGGTTAGGTTATATTACGCTATTGATGTATATAAAGGTCCCACGGAGACGTAGAGTCCAACTCGCCGGGAGTGTGGTCAAATATTACCGCCGATATGTTAGGTTGGGTTAGGTTCGGTTATATTACGTTATTGATGTATAGGAAGGTCCCACGGAGACGTAGAGTCCAACTCGCCAGGAATGTTGTCAAATATTACCGCCGAGATGTTAGGTTCTGTTAGGTTAGGTTATATTACATTATTGATGTATATAAAGGTTCCACGGAGACGGCGGTGCCAATTCGCCAGGAATGTCGTCAAATATTACCGCCGAGATGTTAGGTTTTGTTAGGTTAGGTTATATTACGTTATTGACGTATATAAAGGTCCCACGGATACGTAGAGGTAAACAAGCCAGAAATGTAGTCAAATATTACCGCCGAGATGTTAGATTGGGTTAGGTTAGGTTATATTACGTTATTGATGTGTACAAAGGTCCCACGGATACGTAAAGGCAAACAAGCCAGGAATGTGGTGAAATATTACCGCAGACATGTTAGATTGGGATAGGTTAGGTTATATTACGTTATTGATGTATACAAAGGTGCCACGGAGACGTAGATGCCAACAAGCCAGGAATGTGGTCAAATATTACCGCCGAGATGATAGGTTGGGTTAGGTTAGGTTATATTACGTTATTGATGTATACAAAGGTCCCACGGAGACGTGGAGGCCAATTCGCCAGGAATGTTGTCAAATATTACCGCCGAGATGTTAGGTTGGGTTAGGTTAGGTTATATTACATTATTGATGTATATAAAGGTCCCATGGAGACTTAGAGGCCAACTCGCCGGGAATGTTGTCAAATATCACTGCCGAGACGTTAGGTTGGGTTAGGTTAGGTTATATTACGCTATTGATGTATATAAAGGTCCCACGGAGACGTAGAGTCCAACTCGCCGGGAGTGTGGTCAAATATTACCGCCGATATGTTAGATTGGGTTGGGTTAGGTTATATTACGTTATTGACGTATATAAAGATCCCACGGATACGTAGAGGCAAACAAGCCAGAAATGTGGTCAAATATTACCGCCGAGATGTTAGATTGGATTAGGTTAGGTTATATTACGTTATTGATGTGTACAAAGGCCCCACGGATACGTAAAGGCAAACAAGCCAGGAATGTGGTGAAATATTACCGCAGAGATGTTAGATTGGGATAGGTTAGGTTATATTACGTTATTGATGTATACAAAGGTCCCACGGAGACGTAGAGGCCAACAAGCCAGGAATGTGGTCAAATATTACCGCCGAGATGATAGGTTGGGTTAGGTTAGGTTATATTACGTTATTGATGTATACAAAGGTCCCACGGAGACGTGGAGTCCAATTCGCCAGGAATGTTGTCAAATATTACCGCCGATATGTTAGGTTGGGTTAGGTTCGGTTATATTACGTTATTGATGTATAGGAAGGTCCCACGGAGACGTAGAGTCCAACTCGCCAGGAATGTTGTCAAATATTACCGCCGAGATGTTAGGTTCTGTTAGGTTAGGTTATATTACGTTATTGATGTATATAAAGGTCCCATGGGGACTTAGAGGCCAACTCGCCGGGAATGTTGTCAAATATCACCGCCGAGAAGTTAGGTTGGGTTAGGTTAGGTTATATTACGCTATTGATGTATATAAAGGTCCCACGGAGACGTAGAGTCCAACTCGCCGGGAGTGTGGTCAAATATTACCGCCGATATGTTAGGTTGGGTTAGGTTCGGTTATATTACGTTATTGATGTATAGGAAGGTCCCACGGAGACGTAGAGTCCAACTCGCCAGGAATGTTGTCAAATATTACCGCCGAGATGTTAGGTTCTGTTAGGTTAGGTTATATTACATTATTGATGTATATAAAGGTTCCACGGAGACGGCGGTGCCAATTCGCCAGGAATGTCGTCAAATATTACCGCCGAGATGTTAGGTTTTGTTAGGTTAGGTTATATTACGTTATTGACGTATATAAAGGTCCCACGGATACGTAGAGGTAAACAAGCCAGAAATGTAGTCAAATATTACCGCCGAGATGTTAGATTGGGTTAGGTTAGGTTATATTACGTTATTGATGTGTACAAAGGTCCCACGGATACGTAAAGGCAAACAAGCCAGGAATGTGGTGAAATATTACCGCAGACATGTTAGATTGGGATAGGTTAGGTTATATTACGTTATTGATGTATACAAAGGTGCCACGGAGACGTAGATGCCAACAAGCCAGGAATGTGGTCAAATATTACCGCCGAGATGATAGGTTGGGTTAGGTTAGGTTATATTACGTTATTGATGTATACAAAGGTCCCACGGAGACGTGGAGGCCAATTCGCCAGGAATGTTGTCAAATATTACCGCCGAGATGTTAGGTTGGGTTAGGTTAGGTTATATTACATTATTGATGTATATAAAGGTCCCATGGAGACTTAGAGGCCAACTCGCCGGGAATGTTGTCAAATATCACTGCCGAGACGTTAGGTTGGGTTAGGTTAGGTTATATTACGCTATTGATGTATATAAAGGTCCCACGGAGACGTAGAGTCCAACTCGCCGGGAGTGTGGTCAAATATTACCGCCGATATGTTAGGTTGGGTTAGGTTCGGTTGTATTACGTTATTGATGTATAGGAAGGTCCCACGGAGACGTAGAGGCCAACAAAACAGGAATGTGGTCAAATATTACCGCCGAGATGTTAGATAGGGTTAGGTTAGGTTATATTACGTTATTGATGTATATAAAGGTCCCATGGAGACTTAGAGGCCAAATCGCCGGGAATGTTGTCAAATATCACCGCCGAGATGTTAGGTTGGGTTAGGTTAGTTTATATTACGCTATTGATGTATATAAAGGTCCCACGGAGACGTAGAGTCCAACTCGCCGGGAGTGTGGTCAAATATTACCGCCGATATGTTAGATTGGGTTGGGTTAGGTTATATTACGTTATTGACGTATATAAAGGTCCCACGGATACGTAGAGGCAAATAAGCCAGAAATGTGGTCAAATATTACCGCCGAGATGTTAGATTGGATTAGGTTAGGTTATATTACGTTATTGATGTATACAAAGGTCCCACGGAAACGTAGAGGCAAACAAGCCAGGAATGTGGTCAAATATTACCGCCGAGATGTTAGATTGGGTTAGGTTAGGTTATATTACGGTATAGATGTATATAAAGGTCCCAGGGAGACGTAGAGGCCAATTCGCCAGGAATGTTGTCAAATACTACCGCCGAGAAGATAGGTTGGGTAGGTTAGGTTATATTACGTTATTGATGTATATAAAGGTCCCACGGCGACGTCGGGGCCAATTCGCCAGGAATGTCGTCAAATATTACCGCCGAGATGTTAGATTGGGTTAGGTTAGGTTATATTACGTTATTGATGTATAGAAAGGTCCCACGGAGACGTGGAGGCCAATTCGCCAGGAATGTTGTCAAATATTACCGCCGAGATGTTAGGTTGGGTAAGGTTCGGTTATATTACGTTATTGATGTATAGGAAGGTCCCACGGAGACGTAGAGGCCAACTCGCCACGAATGTTGTCAAATATTACCGCCGAGAAGTTAGGTTGGGTTAGGTTAGGTTATATTACGCTATTGATGTATATAAAGGTCCCACGGAGACGTAGAGGCCAACAAAACAGGAATGTGGTCAAATATTACCGCCGAGATGTTAGATAGGGTTAGGTTAGGTTATATTACGTTATTGATGTATATAAAGGTCCCACGTAGACGTAGAGCCCAACTCGCCAGGATTGTTTTCAAATATTACCGCCGACATGTTAGGTTGGGTTAGGTTAGGTTATATTACGTGATTGCTGTATATAAACGTCCCACGGAGACGTAGAGGCCAACAAGACAGGAATGTGGTCAAATATTACCGCCGAGATGTTAGATTGGGTTAGGTTAGGTTATATTACGTTATTGATGTATATAAACGTCCCACGGAGACGTAGAGGCCAACTCGCCGGGAATGTGGTCAAATATTACCGCCGATATGTTAGATTGGGTTAGGTTAGGTTATATTACGTTATTGATGTATACAAAGATCCCACGGAAACGTAGAGGCAAACAAGCCAGGAATGTGGTCAAATATTACCGCCGAGATGTTAGATTGGGTTAGGTTAGGTTATATTACGGTATAGATGTATATAAAGGTCCCACGGAGACGTCGGGACCAATTCGCCGGGAATGTCGTCAAATATTACCGCCGAGATGTTAGGTTAGGTTAGGTTAGGTTATATTACGTTATTGATGTATATAAACGTCCCACGGAGACGTAGAGGCCAACAAGACAGGAATGTGGTCAAATATTACCGCCGAGATGTTACATTGGGTTAGGTTAGGTTATATTACGTTATTGACGTATATAAAGGTCCCACGGAAACGTAGAGGCCAACAACAGGGGAATGTGGTCAAATATTACCGCCGAGATGTTAGATTGGGTTAGGTTAGGTTATATTACGTTATTGATGTATATAAACGTCCCACGGCGACGTAGAAGCCAACAAGACAGGAATCTGGTCAAATATTACCGCCGAAATGATAGATTGGGTTAGGTTAGGTTATATTACTTTATTGATGTATATAAACGTCCCACGGCGACGTAGAGGCCAACTCACCAGGAATGTGGTCAAATATTACCGCCGAGATGTTAGAATGGGTTAGGTTAGGTTATATTACGTTATTGATGTATACAAAGGTCCCACGGAACCGTGGAGGCCAATTCGCCAGGAATGTTGTCAAATATTACCGCCGAGATGTTAGGTTGGGTAAGGTTCGGTTATATTACGTTATTGATGTATAGGAAGGTCCCACGGAGACGTAGAGGCCAACTCGCCACGAATGTTGTCAAATATTACCGCCGAGATGTTAGGTTCTGTTAGGTTAGGTTATATTACATTATTGATGTATATAAAGGTCCCATGGAGACTTAGAGGCCAACTCGCCGGGAATGTTGTCAAATATCACCGCCGAGATGTTAGGTTGGGTTAGGTTAGTTTATATTACGCTATTGATGTATATAAAGGTCCCACGGAGACGTAGAGTCCAACTCGCCGGGAGTGTGGTCAAATATTACCGCCGATATGTTAGATTGGGTTGGGTTAGGTTATATTACGTTATTGACGTATATAAAGGTCCCACGGATACGTAGAGGCAAATAAGCCAGAAATGTGGTCAAATATTACCGCCGAGATGTTAGATTGGATTAGGTTAGGTTATATTACGTTATTGATGTATACAAAGGTCCCACGGAAACGTAGAGGCAAACAAGCCAGGAATGTGGTCAAATATTACCGCCGAGATGTTAGATTGGGTTAGGTTAGGTTATATTACGGTATAGATGTATATAAAGGTCCCAGGGAGACGTAGAGGCCAATTCGCCAGGAATGTTGTCAAATATTACCGCCGAGAAGATAGGTTGGGTAGGTTAGGTTATATTACGTTATTGATGTGTATAAAGGTCCCACGGCGACGTCGGGGCCAATTCGCCAGGAATGTCGTCAAATATTACCGCCGAGATGTTAGATTGGGTTAGGTTAGGTTATATTACGTTATTGAAGTATAGAAAGGTCCCACGGAGACGTGGAGGCCAATTCGCCAGGAATGTTGTCAAATATTACCGCCGAGATGTTAGGTTGGGTAAGGTTCGGTTATATTACGTTATTGATGTATAGGAAGGTCCCACGGAGACGTAGAGGCCAACTCGCCACGAATGTTGTCAAATATTACCGCCGAGAAGTTAGGTTGGGTTAGGTTAGGTTATATTACGCTATTGATGTATATAAAGGTCCCACGGAGACGTAGAGTCCAACTCGCCGGGAGTGTGGTCAAATTTTACCGCCGATATGTTAGGTTGGGTTAGGTTCGGTTATATTACGTTATTGATGTATAGGAAGGTCCCACGGAGACGTAGAGTCCAACTCGCCAGGAATGTTGTCAAATATTACCGCCGAGATGTTAGGTTCTGTTAGGTTAGGTTATATTACATTATTGATGTATATAAAGGTTCCACGGAGACGGCGGTGCCAATTCGCCAGGAATGTCGTCAAATATTACCGCCGAGATGTTAGGTTTTGTTAGGTTAGGTTATATTACGTTATTGACGTATATAAAGGTCCCACGGATACGTAGAGGTAAACAAGCCAGAAATGTAGTCAAATATTACCGCCGACATGTTAGATTGGGTTAGGTTAGGTTATATTACGTTATTGATGTGTACAAAGGTCCCACGGATACGTAAAGGCAAACAAGCCAGGAATGTGGTGAAATATTACCGCAGACATGTTAGATTGGGATAGGTTAGGTTATTTTACGTTATTGATGTATACAAAGGTCCCACGGAGACGTAGATGCCAACAAGCCAGGAATGTGGTCAAATATTACCGCCGAGATGATAGGTTGGGTTAGGTTAGGTTATATTACGTTATTGATGTATACAAAGGTCCCACGGAGACGTGGAGGCCAATTCGCCAGGAATGTTGTCAAATATTACCGCCGAGATGTTAGGTTGGGTTAGGTTAGGTTATATTACATTATTGATGTATATAAAGGTCCCATGGAGACTTAGAGGCCAACTCGCCGGGAATGTTGTCAAATATCACTGCCGAGAAGTTAGGTTGGGTTAGGTTAGGTTATATTACGCTATTGATGTATATAAAGGTCCCACGTAGACGTAGAGCCCAACTCGCCAGGATTGTTTTCAAATATTACCGCCGACATGTTAGGTTGTGTTAGGTTAGGTTATATTACGTGATTGCTGTATATAAACGTCCCACGGAGACGTAGAGGCCAACAAGACAGGAATGTGGTCAAATATTACCGCCGAGATGTTAGATTGGGTTAGGTTAGGTTATATTACGTTATTGATGTATATAAACGTCCCACGGAGACGTAGAGGCCAAATCGCCGGGAATGTGGTCAAATATTACCGCCGATATGTTAGATTGGGTTAGGTTAGGTTATATTACGTTATTGATGTATACAAAGGTCCCACGGAACCGTGGAGGCCAATTCGCCAGGAATGTTGTCAAATATTACCGCCGAGATGTTAGGTTGGGTAAGGTTCGGTTATATTACGTTATTGATGTATAGGAAGGTCCCACGGAGACGTAGAGGCCAACTCGCCACGAATGTTGTCAAATATTACCGCCGAGATGTTAGGTTCTGTTAGGTTAGGTTATATTACATTATTGATGTATATAAAGGTCCCATGGAGACTTAGAGGCCAACTCGCCGGGAATGTTGTCAAATATCACCGCCGAGATGTTAGGTTGGGTTAGGTTAGTTTATATTACGCTATTGATGTATATAAAGGTCCCACGGAGACGTAGAGTCCAACTCGCCGGGAGTGTGGTCAAATATTACCGCCGATACTCTGAGATAGCGCGTGTTAGGTTATATTACGTTATTGACGTATATAAAGGTCCAACGGATACGTAGAGGCAAATAAGCCAGAAATGTGGTCAAATATTACCGCCGAGATGTTAGATTGGATTAGGTTAGGTTATATTACGTTATTGATGTGTACAAAGGCCCCACGGATACGTAAAGGCAAACAAGCCAGGAATGTGGTGAAATATTACCGCAGAGATGTTAGATTGGGATAGGTTAGGTTATATTACGTTATTGATGTATACAAAGGTCCCACGGAGACGTAGAGGCCAACAAGCCAGGAATGTGGTCAAATATTACCGCCGAGATGATAGGTTGGGTTAGGTTAGGTTATATTACGTTATTGATGTATATAAACGTCCCACGGAGACGTAGAGGCCAACAAGACAGGAATGTGGTCAAATATTACCGCCGAGATGTTAGGTTCTGTTAGGTTAGGTTATATTACATTATTGATGTATATAAAGGTCCCATGGAGACTTAGAGGCCAACTCGCCGGGAATGTTGTCAAATATCACCGCCGAGATGTTAGGTTGGGTTAGGTTAGGTTATATTACGCTATTGATGTATACAAAGGTCCCACGGAGACGTAGAGTCCAACTCGCCGGGAGTGTGGTCAAATATTACCGCCGATATGTTAGATTGGGTTGGGTTAGGTTATATTACGTTATTGACGTATATAAAGATCCCACGGATACGTAGAGGCAAACAAGCCAGAAATGTGGTCAAATATTACCGCCGAGATGTTAGATTGGATTAGGTTAGGTTATATTACGTTATTGATGTGTACAAAGGCCCCACGGATACGTAAAGGCAAACAAGCCAGGAATGTGGTGAAATATTACCGCAGAGATGTTAGATTGGGATAGGTTAGGTTATATTACGTTATTGATGTATACAAAGGTCCCACGGAGACGTAGAGGCCAACAAGCCAGGAATGTGGTCAAATATTACCGCCGAGATGATAGGTTGGGTTAGGTTAGGTTATATTACGTTATTGATGTATACAAAGGTCCCACGGAGACGTGGAGTCCAATTCGCCAGGAATGTTGTCAAATATTACCGCCGATATATTAGGTTGGGTTAGGTTCGGTTATATTACGTTATTGATGTATAGGAAGGTCCCACGGAGACGTAGAGTCCAACTCGCCAGGAATGTTGTCAAATATTACCGCCGAGATGTTAGGTTCTGTTAGGTTAGGTTATATTACATTATTGATGTATATAAAGGTTCCACGGAGACGGCGGTGCCAATTCGCCAGGAATGTCGTCAAATATTACCGCCGAGATGTTAGGTTGGGTTAGGTTCGGTTATATTACGTTATTGATGTATAGGAAGGTCCCACGGAGACGTAGAGGCCAACTCGCCAGGAATGTTGTCAAATATTACCGCCGAGATGTTAGGTTCTGTTAGGTTAGGTTATATTACGTTATTGATGTATATAAAGGTCCCATGGAGACTTAGAGGCCAACTCGCCGGGAATGTTGTCAAATATCACCGCCGAGAAGTTAGGTTGGGTTAGGTTAGGTTATATTACGCTATTGATGTATATAAAGGTCCCACGGAGACGTAGAGTCCAACTCGCCGGGAGTGTGGTCAAATATTACCGCCGATATGTTAGGTTGGGTTAGGTTCGGTTATATTACGTTATTGATGTATAGGAAGGTCCCACGGAGACGTAGAGTCCAACTCGCCAGGAATGTTGTCAAATATTACCGCCGAGATGTTAGGTTCTGTTAGGTTAGGTTATATTACATTATTGATGTATATAAAGGTTCCACGGAGACGGCGGTGCCAATTCGCCAGGAATGTCGTCAAATATTACCGCCGAGATGTTAGGTTTTGTTAGGTTAGGTTATATTACGTTATTGACGTATATAAAGGTCCCACGGATACGTAGAGGTAAACAAGCCAGAAATGTAGTCAAATATTACCGCCGAGATGTTAGATTGGGTTAGGTTAGGTTATATTACGTTATTGATGTGTACAAAGGTCCCACGGATACGTAAAGGCAAACAAGCCAGGAATGTGGTGAAATATTACCGCAGACATGTTAGATTGGGATAGGTTAGGTTATATTACGTTATTGATGTATACAAAGGTGCCACGGAGACGTAGATGCCAACAAGCCAGGAATGTGGTCAAATATTACCGCCGAGATGATAGGTTGGGTTAGGTTAGGTTATATTACGTTATTGATGTATACAAAGGTCCCACGGAGACGTGGAGGCCAATTCGCCAGGAATGTTGTCAAATATTACCGCCGAGATGTTAGGTTGGGTTAGGTTAGGTTATATTACATTATTGATGTATATAAAGGTCCCATGGAGACTTAGAGGCCAACTCGCCGGGAATGTTGTCAAATATCACTGCCGAGACGTTAGGTTGGGTTAGGTTAGGTTATATTACGCTATTGATGTATATAAAGGTCCCACGGAGACGTAGAGTCCAACTCGCCGGGAGTGTGGTCAAATATTACCGCCGATATGTTAGGTTGGGTTAGGTTCGGTTATATTACGTTATTGATGTATAGGAAGGTCCCACGGAGACGTAGAGGCCAACAAAACAGGAATGTGGTCAAATATTACCGCCGAGATGTTAGATAGGGTTAGGTTAGGTTATATTACGTTATTGATGTATATAAAGGTCCCATGGAGACTTAGAGGCCAACTCGCCGGCAATGTTGTCAAATATCACCGCCGAGATGTTAGGTTGGGTTAGGTTAGGTTATATTACGCTATTGATGTATATAAAGGTCCCACGGAGACGTAGAGTCCAACTCGCCGGGAGTGTGGTCAAATATTACCGCCGATATGTTAGATTGGGTTGGGTTAGGTTATATTACGTTATTGACGTATATAGAGATCCCACGGATACGTAGAGGCAAACAAGCCAGAAATGTGGTCAAATATTACCGCCGAGATGTTAGATTGGATTAGGTTAGGTTATATTACGTTATTGATGTGTACAAAGGCCCCACGGATACGTAAAGGCAAACAAGCCAGGAATGTGGTGAAATATTACCGCAGAGATGTTAGATTGGGATAGGTTAGGTTATATTACGTTATTGATGTATACAAAGGTCCCACGGAGACGTAGAGGCCAACAAGCCAGGAATGTGGTCAAATATTACCGCCGAGATGATAGGTTGGGTTAGGTTAGGTTATATTACGTTATTGATGTATACAAAGGTCCCACGGAGACGTGGAGTCCAATTCGCCAGGAATGTTGTCAAATATTACCGCCGATATGTTAGGTTGGGTTAGGTTCGGTTATATTACGTTATTGATGTATAGGAAGGTCCCACGGAGACGTAGAGTCCAACTCGCCAGGAATGTTGTCAAATATTACCGCCGAGATGTTAGGTTCTGTTAGGTTAGGTTATATTACATTATTGATGTATATAAAGGTTCCACGGAGACGGCGGTGCCAATTCGCCAGGAATGTCGTCAAATATTACCGCCGAGATGTTAGGTTGGGTTAGGTTCGGTTATATTACGTTATTGATGTATAGGAAGGTCCCACGGAGACGTAGAGGCCAACTCGCCAGGAATGTTGTCAAATATTACCGCCGAGATGTTAGGTTCTGTTAGGTTAGGTTATATTACGTTATTGATGTATATAAAGGTCCCATGGAGACTTAGAGGCCAACTCGCCGGGAATGTTGTCAAATATCACCGCCGAGAAGTTAGGTTGGGTTAGGTTAGGTTATATTACGCTATTGATGTATATAAAGGTCCCACGGAGACGTAGAGTCCAACTCGCCGGGAGTGTGGTCAAATATTACCGCCGATATGTTAGGTTGGGTTAGGTTCGGTTATATTACGTTATTGATGTATAGGAAGGTCCCACGGAGACGTAGAGTCCAACTCGCCAGGAATGTTGTCAAATATTACCGCCGAGATGTTAGGTTCTGTTAGGTTAGGTTATATTACATTATTGATGTATATAAAGGTTCCACGGAGACGGCGGTGCCAATTCGCCAGGAATGTCGTCAAATATTACCGCCGAGATGTTAGGTTTTGTTAGGTTAGGTTATATTACGTTATTGACGTATATAAAGGTCCCACGGATACGTAGAGGTAAACAAGCCAGAAATGTAGTCAAATATTACCGCCGAGATGTTAGATTGGGTTAGGTTAGGTTATATTACGTTATTGATGTGTACAAAGGTCCCACGGATACGTAAAGGCAAACAAGCCAGGAATGTGGTGAAATATTACCGCAGACATGTTAGATTGGGATAGGTTAGGTTATATTACGTTATTGATGTATACAAAGGTGCCACGGAGACGTAGATGCCAACAAGCCAGGAATGTGGTCAAATATTACCGCCGAGATGATAGGTTGGGTTAGGTTAGGTTATATTACGTTATTGATGTATACAAAGGTCCCACGGAGACGTGGAGGCCAATTCGCCAGGAATGTTGTCAAATATTACCGCCGAGATGTTAGGTTGGGTTAGGTTAGGTTATATTACATTATTGATGTATATAAAGGTCCCATGGAGACTTAGAGGCCAACTCGCCGGGAATGTTGTCAAATATCACTGCCGAGACGTTAGGTTGGGTTAGGTTAGGTTATATTACGCTATTGATGTATATAAAGGTCCCACGGAGACGTAGAGTCCAACTCGCCGGGAGTGTGGTCAAATATTACCGCCGATATGTTAGGTTGGGTTAGGTTCGGTTATATTACGTTATTGATGTATAGGAAGGTCCCACGGAGACGTAGAGGCCAACAAAACAGGAATGTGGTCAAATATTACCGCCGAGATGTTAGATAGGGTTAGGTTAGGTTATATTACGTTATTGATGTATATAAAGGTCCCATGGAGACTTAGAGGCCAACTCGCCGGGAATGTTGTCAAATATCACCGCCGAGATGTTAGGTTGGGTTAGGTTAGGTTATATTACGCTATTGATGTATATAAAGGTCCCACGGAGACGTAGAGTCCAACTCGCCGGGAGTGTGGTCAAATATTACCGCCGATATGTTAGATTGGGTTGGGTTAGGTTATATTACGTTATTGACGTATATAGAGATCCCACGGATACGTAGAGGCAAACAAGCCAGAAATGTGGTCAAATATTACCGCCGAGATGTTAGATTGGATTAGGTTAGGTTATATTACGTTATTGATGTGTACAAAGGCCCCACGGATACGTAAAGGCAAACAAGCCAGGAATGTGGTGAAATATTACCGCAGAGATGTTAGATTGGGATAGGTTAGGTTATATTACGTTATTGATGTATACAAAGGTCCCACGGAGACGTAGAGGCCAACAAGCCAGGAATGTGGTCAAATATTACCGCCGAGATGATAGGTTGGGTTAGGTTAGGTTATATTACGTTATTGATGTATACAAAGGTCCCACGGAGACGTGGAGTCCAATTCGCCAGGAATGTTGTCAAATATTACCGCCGATATGTTAGGTTGGGTTAGGTTCGGTTATATTACGTTATTGATGTATAGGAAGGTCCCACGGAGACGTAGAGTCCAACTCGCCAGGAATGTTGTCAAATATTACCGCCGAGATGTTAGGTTCTGTTAGGTTAGGTTATATTACATTATTGATGTATATAAAGGTTCCACGGAGACGGCGGTGCCAATTCGCCAGGAATGTCGTCAAATATTACCGCCGAGATGTTAGGTTGGGTTAGGTTCGGTTATATTACGTTATTGATGTATAGGAAGGTCCCACGGAGACGTAGAGGCCAACTCGCCAGGAATGTTGTCAAATATTACCGCCGAGATGTTAGGTTCTGTTAGGTTAGGTTATATTAGGTTATTGATGTATATAAAGGTCCCATGGAGACTTAGAGGCCAACTCGCCGGGAATGTTGTCAAATATCACCGCCGAGAAGTTAGGTTGGGTTAGGTTAGGTTATATTACGCTATTGATGTATATAAAGGTCCCACGGAGACGTAGAGTCCAACTCGCCGGGAGTGTGGTCAAATATTACCGCCGATATGTTAGGTTGGGTTAGGTTCGGTTATATTACGTTATTGATGTATAGGAAGGTCCCACGGAGACGTAGAGTCCAACTCGCCAGGAATGTTGTCAAATATTACCGCCGAGATGTTAGGTTCTGTTAGGTTAGGTTATATTACATTATTGATGTATATAAAGGTTCCACGGAGACGGCGGTGCCAATTCGCCAGGAATGTCGTCAAATATTACCGCCGAGATGTTAGGTTTTGTTAGGTTAGGTTATATTACGTTATTGACGTATATAAAGGTCCCACGGATACGTAGAGGTAAACAAGCCAGAAATGTAGTCAAATATTACCGCCGAGATGTTAGATTGGGTTAGGTTAGGTTATATTACGTTATTGATGTGTACAAAGGTCCCACGGATACGTAAAGGCAAACAAGCCAGGAATGTGGTGAAATATTACCGCAGACATGTTAGATTGGGATAGGTTAGGTTATATTACGTTATTGATGTATACAAAGGTGCCACGGAGACGTAGATGCCAACAAGCCAGGAATGTGGTCAAATATTACCGCCGAGATGATAGGTTGGGTTAGGTTAGGTTATATTACGTTATTGATGTATACAAAGGTCCCACGGAGACGTGGAGGCCAATTCGCCAGGAATGTTGTCAAATATTACCGCCGAGATGTTAGGTTGGGTTAGGTTAGGTTATATTACATTATTGATGTATATAAAGGTCCCATGGAGACTTAGAGGCCAACTCGCCGGGAATGTTGTCAAATATCACTGCCGAGAAGTTAGGTTGGGTTAGGTTAGGTTATATTACGCTATTGATGTATATAAAGGTCCCACGGAGACGTAGAGTCCAACTCGCCGGGAGTGTGGTCAAATATTACCGCCGATATGTTAGGTTGGGTTAGGTTCGGTTATATTACGTTATTGATGTATAGGAAGGTCCCACGGAGACGTAGAGGCCAACAAAACAGGAATGTGGTCAAATATTACCGCCGAGATGTTAGATAGGGTTAGGTTAGGTTATATTACGTTATTGATGTATATAAAGGTCCCACGTAGACGTAGAGCCCAACTCGCCAGGATTGTTTTCAAATATTACCGCCGACATGTTAGGTTGGGTTAGGTTAGGTTATATTACGTGATTGCTGTATATAAACGTCCCACGGAGACGTAGAGGCCAACAAGACAGGAATGTGGTCAAATATTACCGCCGAGATGTTAGATTGGGTTAGGTTAGGTTATATTACGTTATTGATGTATATAAACGTCCCACGGAGACGTAGAGGCCAACTCGCCGGGAATGTGGTCAAATATTACCGCCGATATGTTAGATTGGGTTAGGTTAGGTTATATTACGTTATTGATGTATACAAAGATCCCACGGAAACGTAGAGGCAAACAAGCCAGGAATGTGGTCAAATATTACCGCCGAGATGTTAGATTGGGTTAGGTTAGGTTATATTACGGTATAGATGTATATAAAGGTCCCACGGAGACGTCGGGACCAATTCGCCGGGAATGTCGTCAAATATTACCGCCGAGATGTTAGGTTAGGTTAGGTTAGGTTATATTACGTTATTGATGTATATAAACGTCCCACGGAGACGTAGAGGCCAACAAGACAGGAATGTGGTCAAATATTACCGCCGAGATGTTACATTGGGTTAGGTTAGGTTATATTACGTTATTGACGTATATAAAGGTCCCATGGAGACTTAGAGGCCAACTCGCCGGGAATGTTGTCAAATATCACCGCCGAGATGTTAGGTTGGGTTAGGTTAGGTTATATTACGCTATTGATGTATATAAAGGTCCCATGGAGACTTAGAGGCCAACTCGCCGGGAATGTTGTCAAATATCACCGCCGAGATGTTAGGTTGGGTTAGGTTAGGTTATATTACGCTATTGATGTATATAAAGGTCCCACGGAGACGTAGAGTCCAACTCGCCGGGAGTGTGGTCAAATATTACCGCCGATATGTTAGATTGGGTTGGGTTAGGTTATATTACGTTATTGACGTATATAGAGATCCCACGGATACGTAGAGGCAAACAAGCCAGAAATGTGGTCAAATATTACCGCCGAGATGTTAGATTGGATTAGGTTAGGTTATATTACGTTATTGATGTGTACAAAGGCCCCACGGATACGTAAAGGCAAACAAGCCAGGAATGTGGTGAAATATTACCGCAGAGATGTTAGATTGGGATAGGTTAGGTTATATTACGTTATTGATGTATACAAAGGTCCCACGGAGACGTAGAGGCCAACAAGCCAGGAATGTGGTCAAATATTACCGCCGAGATGATAGGTTGGGTTAGGTTAGGTTATATTACGTTATTGATGTATACAAAGGTCCCACGGAGACGTGGAGTCCAATTCGCCAGGAATGTTGTCAAATATTACCGCCGATATGTTAGGTTGGGTTAGGTTCGGTTATATTACGTTATTGATGTATAGGAAGGTCCCACGGAGACGTAGAGTCCAACTCGCCAGGAATGTTGTCAAATATTACCGCCGAGATGTTAGGTTCTGTTAGGTTAGGTTATATTACATTATTGATGTATATAAAGGTTCCACGGAGACGGCGGTGCCAATTCGCCAGGAATGTCGTCAAATATTACCGCCGAGATGTTAGGTTGGGTTAGGTTCGGTTATATTACGTTATTGATGTATAGGAAGGTCCCACGGAGACGTAGAGGCCAACTCGCCAGGAATGTTGTCAAATATTACCGCCGAGATGTTAGGTTCTGTTAGGTTAGGTTATATTACGTTATTGATGTATATAAAGGTCCCATGGAGACTTAGAGGCCAACTCGCCGGGAATGTTGTCAAATATCACCGCCGAGAAGTTAGGTTGGGTTAGGTTAGGTTATATTACGCTATTGATGTATATAAAGGTCCCACGGAGACGTAGAGTCCAACTCGCCGGGAGTGTGGTCAAATATTACCGCCGATATGTTAGGTTGGGTTAGGTTCGGTTATATTACGTTATTGATGTATAGGAAGGTCCCACGGAGACGTAGAGTCCAACTCGCCAGGAATGTTGTCAAATATTACCGCCGAGATGTTAGGTTCTGTTAGGTTAGGTTATATTACATTATTGATGTATATAAAGGTTCCACGGAGACGGCGGTGCCAATTCGCCAGGAATGTCGTCAAATATTACCGCCGAGATGTTAGGTTTTGTTAGGTTAGGTTATATTACGTTATTGACGTATATAAAGGTCCCACGGATACGTAGAGGTAAACAAGCCAGAAATGTAGTCAAATATTACCGCCGAGATGTTAGATTGGGTTAGGTTAGGTTATATTACGTTATTGATGTGTACAAAGGTCCCACGGATACGTAAAGGCAAACAAGCCAGGAATGTGGTGAAATATTACCGCAGACATGTTAGATTGGGATAGGTTAGGTTATATTACGTTATTGATGTATACAAAGGTGCCACGGAGACGTAGATGCCAACAAGCCAGGAATGTGGTCAAATATTACCGCCGAGATGATAGGTTGGGTTAGGTTAGGTTATATTACGTTATTGATGTATACAAAGGTCCCACGGAGACGTGGAGGCCAATTCGCCAGGAATGTTGTCAAATATTACCGCCGAGATGTTAGGTTGGGTTAGGTTAGGTTATATTACATTATTGATGTATATAAAGGTCCCATGGAGACTTAGAGGCCAACTCGCCGGGAATGTTGTCAAATATCACTGCCGAGAAGTTAGGTTGGGTTAGGTTAGGTTATATTACGCTATTGATGTATATAAAGGTCCCACGGAGACGTAGAGCCCAACTCGCCGGGAGTGTGGTCAAATATTACCGCCGATATGTTAGGTTGGGTTAGGTTCGGTTATATTACGTTATTGATGTATAGGAAGGTCCCACGGAGACGTAGAGGCCAACAAAACAGGAATGTGGTCAAATATTACCGCCGAGATGTTAGATAGGGTTAGGTTAGGTTATATTACGTTATTGATGTATATAAAGGTCCCACGTAGACGTAGAGCCCAACTCGCCAGGATTGTTTTCAAATATTACCGCCGACATGTTAGGTTGGGTTAGGTTAGGTTATATTACGTGATTGCTGTATATAAACGTCCCACGGAGACGTAGAGGCCAACAAGACAGGAATGTGGTCAAATATTACCGCCGAGATGTTAGATTGGGTTAGGTTAGGTTATATTACGTTATTGATGTATATAAACGTCCCACGGAGACGTAGAGGCCAACTCGCTGGGAATGTGGTCAAATATTACCGCCGATATGTTAGATTGGGTTAGGTTAGGTTATATTACGTTATTGATGTATACAAAGATCCCACGGAAACGTAGAGGCAAACAAGCCAGGAATGTGGTCAAATATTACCGCCGAGATGTTAGATTGGGATAGGTTAGGTTATATTACGGTATAGATGTATATAAAGGTCCCACGGAGACGTCGGGACCAATTCGCCGGGAATGTCGTCAAATATTACCGCCGAGATGTTAGGTTAGGTTAGGTTAGGTTATATTACGTTATTGATGTGTACAAAGGCCCCACGGATACGTAAAGGCAAACAAGCCAGGAATGTGGTGAAATATTACCGCAGAGATGTTAGATTGGGATAGGTTAGGTTATATTACCTTATTGATGTATACAAAGGTCCCACGGAGACGTAGAGGCCAACAAGCCAGGAATGTGGTCAAATATTACCGCCGAGATGATAGGTTGGGTTAGGTTAGGTTATATTACGTTATTGATGTGTACAAAGGCCCCACGGATACGTAAAGGCAAACAAGCCAGGAATGTGGTGAAATATTACCGCAGAGATGTTAGATTGGGATAGGTTAGGTTATATTACGTTATTGATGTATACAAAGGTCCCACGGAGACGTAGAGGCCAACAAGCCAGGAATGTGGTCAAATATTACCGCCGAGATGATAGGTTGGGTTAGGTTAGGTTATATTACGTTATTGATGTATACAAAGGTCCCACGGAGACGTGGAGTCCAATTCGCCAGGAATGTTGTCAAATATTACCGCCGATATGTTAGGTTGGGTTAGGTTCGGTTATATTACGTTATTGATGTATAGGAAGGTCCCACGGAGACGTAGAGTCCAACTCGCCAGGAATGTTGTCAAATATTACCGCCGAGATGTTAGGTTCTGTTAGGTTAGGTTATATTACATTATTGATGTATATAAAGGTTCCACGGAGACGGCGGTGCCAATTCGCCAGGAATGTCGTCAAATATTACCGCCGAGATGTTAGGTTGGGTTAGGTTCGGTTATATTACGTTATTGATGTATAGGAAGGTCCCACGGAGACGTAGAGGCCAACTCGCCAGGAATGTTGTCAAATATTACCGCCGAGATGTTAGGTTCTGTTAGGTTAGGTTATATTACGTTATTGATGTATATAAAGGTCCCATGGAGACTTAGAGGCCAACTCGCCGGGAATGTTGTCAAATATCACCGCCGAGAAGTTAGGTTGGGTTAGGTTAGGTTATATTACGCTATTGATGTATATAAAGGTCCCACGGAGACGTAGAGTCCAACTCGCCGGGAGTGTGGTCAAATATTACCGCCGATATGTTAGGTTGGGTTAGGTTCGGTTATATTACGTTATTGATGTATAGGAAGGTCCCACGGAGACGTAGAGTCCAACTCGCCAGGAATGTTGTCAAATATTACCGCCGAGATGTTAGGTTCTGTTAGGTTAGGTTATATTACATTATTGATGTATATAAAGGTTCCACGGAGACGGCGGTGCCAATTCGCCAGGAATGTCGTCAAATATTACCGCCGAGATGTTAGGTTTTGTTAGGTTAGGTTATATTACGTTATTGACGTATATAAAGGTCCCACGGATACGTAGAGGTAAACAAGCCAGAAATGTAGTCAAATATTACCGCCGAGATGTTAGATTGGGTTAGGTTAGGTTATATTACGTTATTGATGTGTACAAAGGTCCCACGGATACGTAAAGGCAAACAAGCCAGGAATGTGGTGAAATATTACCGCAGACATGTTAGATTGGGATAGGTTAGGTTATATTACGTTATTGATGTATACAAAGGTGCCACGGAGACGTAGATGCCAACAAGCCAGGAATGTGGTCAAATATTACCGCCGAGATGATAGGTTGGGTTAGGTTAGGTTATATTACGTTATTGATGTATACAAAGGTCCCACGGAGACGTGGAGGCCAATTCGCCAGGAATGTTGTCAAATATTACCGCCGAGATGTTAGGTTGGGTTAGGTTAGGTTATATTACATTATTGATGTATATAAAGGTCCCATGGAGACTTAGAGGCCAACTCGCCGGGAATGTTGTCAAATATCACTGCCGAGAAGTTAGGTTGGGTTAGGTTAGGTTATATTACGCTATTGATGTATATAAAGGTCCCACGGAGACGTAGAGTCCAACTCGCCGGGAGTGTGGTCAAATATTACCGCCGATATGTTAGGTTGGGTTAGGTTCGGTTATATTACGTTATTGATGTATAGGAAGGTCCCACGGAGACGTAGAGGCCAACAAAACAGGAATGTGGTCAAATATTACCGCCGAGATGTTAGATAGGGTTAGGTTAGGTTATATTACGTTATTGATGTATATAAAGGTCCCACGTAGACGTAGAGCCCAACTCGCCAGGATTGTTTTCAAATATTACCGCCGACATGTTAGGTTGGGTTAGGTTAGGTTATATTACGTGATTGCTGTATATAAACGTCCCACGGAGACGTAGAGGCCAACAAGACAGGAATGTGGTCAAATATTACCGCCGAGATGTTAGATTGGGTTAGGTTAGGTTATATTACGTTATTGATGTATATAAACGTCCCACGGAGACGTAGAGGCCAACTCGCTGGGAATGTGGTCAAATATTACCGCCGATATGTTAGATTGGGTTAGGTTAGGTTATATTACGTTATTGATGTATACAAAGATCCCACGGAAACGTAGAGGCAAACAAGCCAGGAATGTGGTCAAATATTACCGCCGAGATGTTAGATTGGGATAGGTTAGGTTATATTACGGTATAGATGTATATAAAGGTCCCACGGAGACGTCGGGACCAATTCGCCGGGAATGTCGTCAAATATTACCGCCGAGATGTTAGGTTAGGTTAGGTTAGGTTATATTACGTTATTGATGTGTACAAAGGCCCCACGGATACGTAAAGGCAAACAAGCCAGGAATGTGGTGAAATATTACCGCAGAGATGTTAGATTGGGATAGGTTAG
Organism: Xylocopa violacea; assembly: GCA_963969225.1. Classification (NCBI taxonomy): domain Eukaryota; kingdom Metazoa; phylum Arthropoda; class Insecta; order Hymenoptera; family Apidae; genus Xylocopa; species Xylocopa violacea. The sequence continues at coordinate 1,264,167 of CAXAJV010000484.1, forward strand.
GTTATATTACCTTATTGATGTATACAAAGGTCCCACGGAGACGTAGAGGCCAACAAGCCAGGAATGTGGTCAAATATTACCGCCGAGATGATAGGTTGGGTTAGGTTAGGTTATATTACGATATTGATGTATACAAAGGTCCCACGGAGACGTGGAGTCCAATTCGCCAGGAATGTTGTCAAATATTACCGCCGATATGTTAGGTTGGGTTAGGTTCGGTTATATTACGTTATTGATGTATAGGAAGGTCCCACGGAGACGTAGAGTCCAACTCGCCAGGAATGTTGTCAAATATTACCGCCGAGATGTTAGGTTCTGTTAGGTTAGGTTATATTACATTATTGATGTATATAAAGGTTCCACGGAGACGGCGGTGCCAATTCGCCAGGAATGTCGTCAAATATTACCGCCGAGATGTTAGGTTGGGTTAGGTTCGGTTATATTACGTTATTGATGTATAGGAAGGTCCCACGGAGACGTAGAGGCCAACTCGCCAGGAATGTTGTCAAATATTACCGCCGAGATGTTAGGTTCTGTTAGGTTAGGTTATATTAGGTTATTGATGTATATAAAGGTCCCATGGAGACTTAGAGGCCAACTCGCCGGGAATGTTGTCAAATATCACCGCCGAGAAGTTAGGTTGGGTTAGGTTAGGTTATATTACGCTATTGATGTATATAAAGGTCCCACGGAGACGTAGAGTCCAACTCGCCGGGAGTGTGGTCAAATATTACCGCCGATATGTTAGGTTGGGTTAGGTTCGGTTATATTACGTTATTGATGTATAGGAAGGTCCCACGGAGACGTAGAGTCCAACTCGCCAGGAATGTTGTCAAATATTACCGCCGAGATGTTAGGTTCTGTTAGGTTAGGTTATATTACATTATTGATGTATATAAAGGTTCCACGGAGACGGCGGTGCCAATTCGCCAGGAATGTCGTCAAATATTACCGCCGAGATGTTAGGTTTTGTTAGGTTAGGTTATATTACGTTATTGACGTATATAAAGGTCCCACGGATACGTAGAGGTAAACAAGCCAGAAATGTAGTCAAATATTACCGCCGAGATGTTAGATTGGGTTAGGTTAGGTTATATTACGTTATTGATGTGTACAAAGGTCCCACGGATACGTAAAGGCAAACAAGCCAGGAATGTGGTGAAATATTACCGCAGACATGTTAGATTGGGATAGGTTAGGTTATATTACGTTATTGATGTATACAAAGGTGCCACGGAGACGTAGATGCCAACAAGCCAGGAATGTGGTCAAATATTACCGCCGAGATGATAGGTTGGGTTAGGTTAGGTTATATTACATTATTGATGTATATAAAGGTCCCATGGAGACTTAGAGGCCAACTCGCCGGGAATGTTGTCAAATATCACTGCCGAGAAGTTAGGTTGGGTTAGGTTAGGTTATATTACGCTATTGATGTATATAAAGGTCCCACGGAGACGTAGAGTCCAACTCGCCGGGAGTGTGGTCAAATATTACCGCCGATATGTTAGGTTGGGTTAGGTTCGGTTATATTACGTTATTGATGTATAGGTAGGTCCCACGGAGACGTAGAGGCCAACAAAACAGGAATGTGGTCAAATATTACCGCCGAGATGTTAGATAGGGTTAGGTTAGGTTATATTACGTTATTGATGTATATAAAGGTCCCACGTAGACGTAGAGCCCAACTCGCCAGGATTGTTTTCAAATATTACCGCCGACATGTTAGGTTGGGTTAGGTTAGGTTATATTACGTGATTGCTGTATATAAACGTCCCACGGAGACGTAGAGGCCAACAAGACAGGAATGTGGTCAAATATTACCGCCGAGATGTTAGATTGGGTTAGGTTAGGTTATATTACGTTATTGATGTATATAAACGTCCCACGGAGACGTAGAGGCCAACTCGCCGGGAATGTGGTCAAATATTACCGCCGATATGTTAGATTGGGTTAGGTTAGGTTATATTACGTTATTGATGTATACAAAGATCCCACGGAAACGTAGAGGCAAACAAGCCAGGAATGTGGTCAAATATTACCGCCGAGATGTTAGATTGGGTTAGGTTAGGTTATATTACGGTATAGATGTATATAAAGGTCCCACGGAGACGTCGGGACCAATTCGCCGGGAATGTCGTCAAATAATACCGCCGAGATGTTAGGTTAGGTTAGGTTAGGTTATATTACGTTATTGATGTATATAAACGTCCCACGGAGACGTAGAGGCCAACAAGACAGGAATGTGGTCAAATATTACCGCCGAGATGTTACATTGGGTTAGGTTAGGTTATATTACGTTATTGACGTATATAAAGGTCCCACGGAAACGTAGAGGCCAACAACAGAGGAATGTGGTCAAATATTACCGCCGAGATGTTAGATTGGGTTAGGTTAGGTTATATTACGTTATTGATGTATATAAACGTCCCACGGCGACGTAGAAGCCAACAAGACAGGAATCTGGTCAAATATTACCGCCGAAATGATAGATTGGGTTAGGTTAGGTTATATTACTTTATTGATGTATATAAACGTCCCACGGCGACGTAGAGGCCAACTCACCAGGAATGTGGTCAAATATTACCGCCGAGATGTTAGAATGGGTTAGGTTAGGTTATATTACGTTATTGATGTATACAAAGGTCCCACGGAACCGTGGAGGCCAATTCGCCAGGAATGTCGTCAAATATTACCGCCGAGATGTTAGGTTTTGTTAGGTTAGGTTATATTACGTTATTGATGTATAGAAAGGTCCCACGGAGACGTGGAGGCCAATTCGCCAGGAATGTTGTCAAATATTACCGCCGAGATGTTAGGTTGGGTAAGGTTCGGTTATATTACGTTATTGATGTATAGGAAGGTCCCACGGAGACGTAGAGGCCAACTCGCCACGAATGTTGTCAAATATTACCGCCGAGATGTTAGGTTCTGTTAGGTTAGGTTATATTACATTATTGATGTATATAAAGGTCCCATGGAGACTTAGAGGCCAACTCGCCGGGAATGTTGTCAAATATCACCGCCGAGATGTTAGGTTGGGTTAGGTTAGGTTATATTACGCTATTGATGTATATAAAGGTCCCACGGAGACGTAGAGTCCAACTCGCCGGGAGTGTGGTCAAATATTACCGCCGATATGTTAGATTGGGTTGGGTTAGGTTATATTACGTTATTGACGTATATAAAGGTCCCACGGATACGTAGAGGCAAACAAGCCAGAAATGTGGTCAAATATTACCGCCGAGATGTTAGATTGGATTAGGTTAGGTTATATTACGTTATTGATGTGTACAAAGGCCCCACGGATACGTAAAGGCAAACAAGCCAGGAATGTGGTGAAATATTACCGCAGAGATGTTAGATTGGGATAGGTTAGGTTATATTACGTTATTGATGTATACAAAGGTCCCACGGAGACGTAGAGGCCAACAAGCCAGGAATGTGGTCAAATATTACCGCCGAGATGATAGGTTGGGTTAGGTTAGGTTATATTACGTTATTGATGTGTACAAAGGCCCCACGGATACGTAAAGGCAAACAAGCCAGGAATGTGGTGAAATATTACCGCAGAGATGTTAGATTGGGATAGGTTAGGTTATATTACGTTATTGATGTATACAAAGGTCCCACGGAGACGTAGAGGCCAACAAGCCAGGAATGTGGTCAAATATTACCGCCGAGATGTTAGGTTCTGTTAGGTTAGGTTATATTACATTATTGATGTATATAAAGGTTCCACGGAGACGGCGGTGCCAATTCGCCAGGAATGTCGTCAAATATTACCGCCGAGATGTTAGGTTGGGTTAGGTTCGGTTATATTACGTTATTGATGTATAGGAAGGTCCCACGGAGACGTAGAGGCCAACTCGCCAGGAATGTTGTCAAATATTACCGCCGAGATGTTAGGTTCTGTTAGGTTAGGTTATATTACGTTATTGATGTATATAAAGGTCCTATGGAGACTTAGAGGCCAACTTGCCGGGAATGTTGTCAAATATCACCGCCGAGAAGTTAGGTTGGGTTAGGTTAGGTTATATTACGCTATTGATGTATATAAAGGTCCCACGGAGACGTAGAGTCCAACTCGCCGGGAGTGTGGTCAAATATTACCGCCGATATGTTAGGTTGGGTTAGGTTCGGTTATATTACGTTATTGATGTATAGGAAGGTCCCACGGAGACGTAGAGTCCAACTCGCCAGGAATGTTGTCAAATATTACCGCCGAGATGTTAGGTTCTGTTAGGTTAGGTTATATTACATTATTGATGTATATAAAGGTTCCACGGAGACGGCGGTGCCAATTCGCCAGGAATGTCGTCAAATATTACCGCCGAGATGTTAGGTTTTGTTAGGTTAGGTTATATTACGTTATTGACGTATATAAAGGTCCCACGGATACGTAGAGGTAAACAAGCCAGAAATGTAGTCAAATATTACCGCCGAGATGTTAGATTGGGTTAGGTTAGGTTATATTACGTTATTGATGTGTACAAAGGTCCCACGGATACGTAAAGGCAAACAAGCCAGGAATGTGGTGAAATATTACCGCAGACATGTTAGATTGGGATAGGTTAGGTTATATTACGTTATTGATGTATACAAAGGTCCCACGGAGACGTAGATGCCAACAAGCCAGGAATGTGGTCAAATATTACCGCCGAGATGATAGGTTGGGTTAGGTTAGGTTATATTACGTTATTGATGTATACAAAGGTCCCACGGAGACGTGGAGGCCAATTCGCCAGGAATGTTGTCAAATATTACCGCCGAGATGTTAGGTTGGGTTAGGTTAGGTTATATTACATTATTGATGTATATAAAGGTCCCATGGAGACTTAGAGGCCAACTCGCCGGGAATGTTGTCAAATATCACTGCCGAGAAGTTAGGTTGGGTTAGGTTAGGTTATATTACGCTATTGATGTATATAAAGGTCCCACGGAGACGTAGAGTCCAACTCGCCGGGAGTGTGGTCAAATATTACCGCCGATATGTTAGGTTGGGTTAGGTTCGGTTATATTACGTTATTGATGTATAGGAAGGTCCCACGGAGACGTAGAGGCCAACAAAACAGGATTGTGGTCAAATATTACCGCCGAGATGTTAGATAGGGTTAGGTTAGGTTATATTACGTTATTGATGTATATAAAGGTCCCACGTAGACGTAGAGCCCAACTCGCCAGGATTGTTTTCAAATATTACCGCCGACATGTTAGGTTGGGTTAGGTTAGGTTATATTACGTGATTGCTGTATATAAACGTCCCACGGAGACGTAGAGGCCAACAAGACAGGAATGTGGTCAAATATTACCGCCGAGATGTTAGATTGGGTTAGGTTAGGTTATATTACGTTATTGATGTATATAAACGTCCCACGGAGACGTAGAGGCCAACTCGCCGGGAATGTGGTCAAATATTACCGCCGATATGTTAGATTGGGTTAGGTTAGGTTATATTACGTTATTGATGTATACAAAGGTCCCACGGAAACGTAGAGGCAAACAAGCCAGGAATGTGGTCAAATATTACCGCCGAGATGTTAGATTGGGTTAGGTTAGGTTATATTACGGTATAGATGTATATAAAGGTCCCAGGGAGACGTAGAGGCCAATTCGCCAGGAATGTTGTCAAATATTACCGCCGAGAAGATAGGTTGGGTAGGTTAGGTTATATTACGTTATTGATGTATATAAAGGTCCCACGGCGACGTCGGGGCCAATTCGCCAGGAATGTCGTCAAATATTACCGCCGAGATGTTAGATTGGGTTAGGTTAGGTTATATTACGTTATTGATGTATAGAAAGGTCCCACGGAGACGTGGAGGCCAATTCGCCAGGAATGTTGTCAAATATTACCGCCGAGATGTTAGGTTGGGTAAGGTTCGGTTATATTACGTTATTGATGTATAGGAAGGTCCCACGGAGACGTAGAGTCCAACTCGCCAGGAATGTTGTCAAATATTACCGCCGAGATGTTAGGTTCTGTTAGGTTAGGTTATATTACATTATTGATGTATATAAAGGTTCCACGGAGACGGCGGTGCCAATTCGCCAGGAATGTCGTCAAATATTACCGCCGAGATTTTAGGTTGGGTTAGGTTCGGTTATATTACGTTATTGATGTATAGGAAGGTCCCACGGAGACGTAGAGGCCAACTCGCCAGCAATGTTGTCAAATATTACCGCCGAGATGTTAGGTTCTGTTAGGTTAGGTTATATTACGTTATTGATGTATATAAAGGTCCTATGGAGACTTAGAGGCCAACTCGCCGGGAATGTTGTCAAATATCACCGCTGAGAAGTTAGGTTGGGTTAGGTTAGGTTATATTACGCTATTGATGTATATAAAGGTCCCACGGAGACGTAGAGTCCAACTCGCCGGGAGTGTGGTCAAATATTACCGCCGATATGTTAGGTTGGGTTAGGTTCGGTTATATTACGTTATTGATGTATAGGAAGGTCCCACGGAGACGTAGAGTCCAACTCGCCAGGAATGTTGTCAAATATTACCGCCGAGATGTTAGGTTCTGTTAGGTTAGGTTATATTACGTTATTGATGTATACAAAGGTCCCACGTAGACGTGGAGGCCAATTCGCCAGGAATGTTGTCAAATATTACCGCCGAGATGTTAGGTTGGGTTAGGTTAGGTTATATTACATTATTGATGTATATAAAGGTCCCATGGAGACTTAGAGGCCAACTCGCCGGGAATGTTGTCAAATATCACTGCCGAGAAGTTAGGTTGGGTTAGGTTAGGTTATATTACGCTATTGATGTATATAAAGGCCCCACGGAGACGTAGAGTCCAACTCGCCGGGAGTGTGGTCAAATATTACCGCCGATATGTTAGGTTGGGTTAGGTTCGGTTATATTACGTTATTGATGTATAGGAAGGTCCCACGGAGACGTAGAGGCCAACAAAACAGGAATGTGGTCAAATATTACCGCCGAGATGTTAGATAGGGTTAGGTTGGGTTATATTACGTTATTGATGTATATAAAGGTCCCACGTAGACGTAGAGCCCAACTCGCCAGGATTGTTTTCAAATATTACCGCCGACATGTTAGGTTGGGTTAGGTTAGGTTATATTACGTGATTGCTGTATATAAACGTCCCACGGAGACGTAGAGGCCAACAAGACAGGAATGTGGTCAAATATTACCGCCGAGATGTTAGATTGGGTTAGGTTAGGTTATATTACGTTATTGATGTATATAAACGTCCCACGGCGACGTAGAAGCCAACAAGACAGGAATCTGGTCAAATATTACCGCCGAAATGATAGATTGGGTTAGGTTAGGTTATATTACTTTATTGATGTATATAAACGTCCCACGGCGACGTAGAGGCCAACTCACCAGGAATGTGGTCAAATATTACCGCCGAGATGTTAGAATGGGTTAGGTTAGGTTATATTACGTTATTGATGTATACAAAGGTCCCACGGAACCGTGGAGGCCAATTCGCCAGGAATGTTGTCAAATATTACCGCCGAGATGTTAGGTTGGGTAAGGTTCGGTTATATTACGTTATTGATGTATAGGAAGGTCCCACGGAGACGTAGAGTCCAACTCGCCAGGAATGTTGTCAAATATTACCGCCGAGATGTTAGGTTCTGTTAGGTTAGGTTATATTACATTATTGATGTATATAAAGGTTCCACGGAGACGGCGGTGCCAATTCGCCAGGAATGTCGTCAAATATTACCGCCGAGATTTTAGGTTGGGTTAGGTTCGGTTATATTACGTTATTGATGTATAGGAAGGTCCCACGGAGACGTAGAGGCCAACTCGCCAGGAATGTTGTCAAATATTACCGCCGAGATGTTAGGTTCTGTTAGGTTAGGTTATATTACGTTATTGATGTATATAAAGGTCCTATGGAGACTTAGAGGCCAACTCGCCGGGAATGTTGTCAAATATCACCGCTGAGAAGTTAGGTTGGGTTAGGTTAGGTTATATTACGCTATTGATGTATATAAAGGTCCAACGGAGACGTAGAGTCCAACTCGCCGGGAGTGTGGTCAAATATTACCGCCGATATGTTAGGTTGGGTTAGGTTCGGTTATATTACGTTATTGATGTATAGGAAGGTCCCACGGAGACGTAGAGTCCAACTCGCCAGGAATGTTGTCAAATATTACCGCCGAGATGTTAGGTTCTGTTAGGTTAGGTTATATTACGTTATTGATGTATACAAAGGTCCCACGGAGACGTGGAGGCCAATTCGCCAGGAATGTTGTCAAATATTACCGCCGAGATGTTAGGTTGGGTTAGGTTAGGTTATATTACATTATTGATGTATATAAAGGTCCCATGGAGACTTAGAGGCCAACTCGCCGGGAATGTTGTCAAATATCACTGCCGAGAAGTTAGGTTGGGTTAGGTTAGGTTATATTACGCTATTGATGTATATAAAGGCCCCACGGAGACGTAGAGTCCAACTCGCCGGGAGTGTGGTCAAATATTACCGCCGATATGTTAGGTTGGGTTAGGTTCGGTTATATTACGTTATTGATGTATAGGAAGGTCCCACGGAGACGTAGAGGCCAACAAAACAGGAATGTGGTCAAATATTACCGCCGAGATGTTAGATAGGGTTAGGTTGGGTTATATTACGTTATTGATGTATATAAAGGTCCCACGTAGACGTAGAGCCCAACTCGCCAGGATTGTTTTCAAATATTACCGCCGACATGTTAGGTTGGGTTAGGTTAGGTTATATTACGTGATTGCTGTATATAAACGTCCCACGGAGACGTAGAGGCCAACAAGACAGGAATGTGGTCAAATATTACCGCCGAGATGTTAGATTGGGTTAGGTTAGGTTATATTACGTTATTGATGTATATAAACGTCCCACGGCGACGTAGAAGCCAACAAGACAGGAATCTGGTCAAATATTACCGCCGAAATGATAGATTGGGTTAGGTTAGGTTATATTACTTTATTGATGTATATAAACGTCCCACGGCGACGTAGAGGCCAACTCACCAGGAATGTGGTCAAATATTACCGCCGAGATGTTAGAATGGGTTAGGTTAGGTTATATTACGTTATTGATGTATACAAAGGTCCCACGGAACCGTGGAGGCCAATTCGCCAGGAATGTTGTCAAATATTACCGCCGAGATGTTAGGTTGGGTAAGGTTCGGTTATATTACGTTATTGATGTATAGGAAGGTCCCACGGAGACGTAGAGGCCAACTCGCCACGAATGTTGTCAAATATTACCGCCGAGATGTTAGGTTCTGTTAGGTTAGGTTATATTACATTATTGATGTATATAAAGGTCCCATGGAGACTTAGAGGCCAACTCGCCGGGAATGTTGTCAAATATCACCGCCGAGATGTTAGGTTGGGTTAGGTTAGTTTATATTACGCTATTGATGTATATAAAGGTCCCACGGAGACGTAGAGGCCAACAAGACAGGAATGTGGTCAAATATTACCGCCGAGATGTTAGGTTCTGTTAGGTTAGGTTATATTACATTATTGATGTATATAAAGGTTCCACGGAGACGTAGTGGCCAACAAGACAGGAATGTGGTCAAATATTACCGCCGAGATGTTAGATTGGGTTAGGTTAGGTTATATTACGTTATTGATGTATACAAAGGTCCCACGGAAACGTAGAGGCAAACAAGCCAGGAATGTGGTCAAATATTACCGCCGAGATGTTAGATTGGGTTAGGTTAGGTTATATTACGTTATTGATGTATACAAAGGTCCCACGGAGACGTGGAGGCCAATTCGCCAGGAATGTTGTCAAATATTACCGCCGAGATGTTAGGTTGGGTTAGGTTAGGTTATATTACATTATTGATGTATATAAAGGTCCCATGGAGACTTAGAGGCCAACTCGCCGGGAATGTTGTCAAATATCACTGCCGAGAAGTTAGGTTGGGTTAGGTTAGGTTATATTACGCTATTGATGTATATAAAGGTCCCACGGAGACGTAGAGTCCAACTCGCCGGGAGTGTGGTCAAATATTACCGCCGATATGTTAGGTTGGGTTAGGTTCGGTTATATTACGTTATTGATGTATAGGAAGGTCCCACGGAGACGTAGAGGCCAACAAAACAGGATTGTGGTCAAATATTACCGCCGAGATGTTAGATAGGGTTAGGTTAGGTTATATTACGTTATTGATGTATATAAAGGTCCCACGTAGACGTAGAGCCCAACTCGCCAGGATTGTTTTCAAATATTACCGCCGACATGTTAGGTTGGGTTAGGTTAGGTTATATTACGTGATTGCTGTATATAAACGTCCCACGGAGACGTAGAGGCCAACAAGACAGGAATGTGGTCAAATATTACCGCCGAGATGTTAGATTGGGTTAGGTTAGGTTATATTACGTTATTGATGTATATAAACGTCCCACGGAGACGTAGAGGCCAACTCGCCGGGAATGTGGTCAAATATTACCGCCGATATGTTAGATTGGGTTAGGTTAGGTTATATTACGTTATTGATGTATACAAAGGTCCCACGGAAACGTAGAGGCAAACAAGCCAGGAATGTGGTCAAATATTACCGCCGAGATGTTAGATTGGGTTAGGTTAGGTTATATTACGGTATAGATGTATATAAAGGTCCCAGGGAGACGTAGAGGCCAATTCGCCAGGAATGTTGTCAAATATTACCGCCGAGAAGATAGGTTGGGTAGGTTAGGTTATATTACGTTATTGATGTATATAAAGGTCCCACGGCGACGTCGGGGCCAATTCGCCAGGAATGTCGTCAAATATTACCGCCGAGATGTTAGATTGGGTTAGGTTAGGTTATATTACGTTATTGATGTATAGAAAGGTCCCACGGAGACGTGGAGGCCAATTCGCCAGGAATGTTGTCAAATATTACCGCCGAGATGTTAGGTTGGGTAAGGTTCGGTTATATTACGTTATTGATGTATAGGAAGGTCCCACGGAGACGTAGAGTCCAACTCGCCAGGAATGTTGTCAAATATTACCGCCGAGATGTTAGGTTCTGTTAGGTTAGGTTATATTACATTATTGATGTATATAAAGGTTCCACGGAGACGGCGGTGCCAATTCGCCAGGAATGTCGTCAAATATTACCGCCGAGATTTTAGGTTGGGTTAGGTTCGGTTATATTACGTTATTGATGTATAGGAAGGTCCCACGGAGACGTAGAGGCCAACTCGCCAGGAATGTTGTCAAATATTACCGCCGAGATGTTAGGTTCTGTTAGGTTAGGTTATATTACGTTATTGATGTATATAAAGGTCCTATGGAGACTTAGAGGCCAACTCGCCGGGAATGTTGTCAAATATCACCGCTGAGAAGTTAGGTTGGGTTAGGTTAGGTTATATTACGCTATTGATGTATATAAAGGTCCCACGGAGACGTAGAGTCCAACTCGCCGGGAGTGTGGTCAAATATTACCGCCGATATGTTAGGTTGGGTTAGGTTCGGTTATATTACGTTATTGATGTATAGGAAGGTCCCACGGAGACGTAGAGTCCAACTCGCCAGGAATGTTGTCAAATATTACCGCCGAGATGTTAGGTTCTGTTAGGTTAGGTTATATTACGTTATTGATGTATACAAAGGTCCCACGTAGACGTGGAGGCCAATTCGCCAGGAATGTTGTCAAATATTACCGCCGAGATGTTAGGTTGGGTTAGGTTAGGTTATATTACATTATTGATGTATATAAAGGTCCCATGGAGACTTAGAGGCCAACTCGCCGGGAATGTTGTCAAATATCACTGCCGAGAAGTTAGGTTGGGTTAGGTTAGGTTATATTACGCTATTGATGTATATAAAGGCCCCACGGAGACGTAGAGTCCAACTCGCCGGGAGTGTGGTCAAATATTACCGCCGATATGTTAGGTTGGGTTAGGTTCGGTTATATTACGTTATTGATGTATAGGAAGGTCCCACGGAGACGTAGAGGCCAACAAAACAGGAATGTGGTCAAATATTACCGCCGAGATGTTAGATAGGGTTAGGTTGGGTTATATTACGTTATTGATGTATATAAAGGTCCCACGTAGACGTAGAGCCCAACTCGCCAGGATTGTTTTCAAATATTACCGCCGACATGTTAGGTTGGGTTAGGTTAGGTTATATTACGTGATTGCTGTATATAAACGTCCCACGGAGACGTAGAGGCCAACAAGACAGGAATGTGGTCAAATATTACCGCCGAGATGTTAGATTGGGTTAGGTTAGGTTATATTACGTTATTGATGTATATAAACGTCCCACGGCGACGTAGAAGCCAACAAGACAGGAATCTGGTCAAATATTACCGCCGAAATGATAGATTGGGTTAGGTTAGGTTATATTACTTTATTGATGTATATAAACGTCCCACGGCGACGTAGAGGCCAACTCACCAGGAATGTGGTCAAATATTACCGCCGAGATGTTAGAATGGGTTAGGTTAGGTTATATTACGTTATTGATGTATACAAAGGTCCCACGGAACCGTGGAGGCCAATTCGCCAGGAATGTTGTCAAATATTACCGCCGAGATGTTAGGTTGGGTAAGGTTCGGTTATATTACGTTATTGATGTATAGGAAGGTCCCACGGAGACGTAGAGTCCAACTCGCCAGGAATGTTGTCAAATATTACCGCCGAGATGTTAGGTTCTGTTAGGTTAGGTTATATTACATTATTGATGTATATAAAGGTTCCACGGAGACGTAGTGGCCAACAAGACAGGAATGTGGTCAAATATTACCGCCGAGATGTTAGATTGGGTTAGGTTAGGTTATATTACGTTATTGATGTATACAAAGGTCCCACGGAAACGTAGAGGCAAACAAGCCAGGAATGTGGTCAAATATTACCGCCGAGATGTTAGATTGGGTTAGGTTAGGTTATATTACGTTATTGATGTATACAAAGGTCCCACGGAGACGTGGAGGCCAATTCGCCAGGAATGTTGTCAAATATTACCGCCGAGATGTTAGGTTGGGTTAGGTTAGGTTATATTACATTATTGATGTATATAAAGGTCCCATGGAGACTTAGAGGCCAACTCGCCGGGAATGTTGTCAAATATCACTGGCGAGAAGTTAGGTTGGGTTAGGTTAGGTTATATTACGCTATTGATGTATATAAAGGTCCCACGGAGACGTAGAGTCCAACTCGCCGGGAGTGTGGTCAAATATTACCGCCGATATGTTAGGTTGGGTTAGGTTCGGTTATATTACGTTATTGATGTATAGGAAGGTCCCACGGAGACGTAGAGGCCAACAAAACAGGATTGTGGTCAAATATTACCGCCGAGATGTTAGATAGGGTTAGGTTAGGTTATATTACGTTATTGATGTATATAAAGGTCCCACGTAGACGTAGAGCCCAACTCGCCAGGATTGTTTTCAAATATTACCGCCGACATGTTAGGTTGGGTTAGGTTAGGTTATATTACGTGATTTGCTGTATATAAACGTCCCACGGAGACGTAGAGGCCAACAAGACAGGAATGTGGTCAAATATTACCGCCGAGATGTTAGATTGGGTTAGGTTAGGTTATATTACGTTATTGATGTATATAAACGTCCCACGGAGACGTAGAGGCCAACTCGCCGGGAATGTGGTCAAATATTACCGCCGATATGTTAGATTGGGTTAGGTTAGGTTATATTACGTTATTGATGTATACAAAGGTCCCACGGAAACGTAGAGGCAAACAAGCCAGGAATGTGGTCAAATATTACCGCCGAGATGTTAGATTGGGTTAGGTTAGGTTATATTACGGTATAGATGTATATAAAGGTCCCAGGGAGACGTAGAGGCCAATTCGCCAGGAATGTTGTCAAATATTACCGCCGAGAAGATAGGTTGGGTAGGTTAGGTTATATTACGTTATTGATGTATATAAAGGTCCCACGGCGACGTCGGGGCCAATTCGCCAGGAATGTCGTCAAATATTACCGCCGAGATGTTAGATTGGGTTAGGTTAGGTTATATTACGTTATTGATGTATAGAAAGGTCCCACGGAGACGTGGAGGCCAATTCGCCAGGAATGTTGTCAAATATTACCGCCGAGATGTTAGGTTGGGTAAGGTTCGGTTATATTACGTTATTGATGTATAGGAAGGTCCCACGGAGACGTAGAGTCCAACTCGCCAGGAATGTTGTCAAATATTACCGCCGAGATGTTAGGTTCTGTTAGGTTAGGTTATATTACATTATTGATGTATATAAAGGTTCCACGGAGACGGCGGTGCCAATTCGCCAGGAATGTCGTCAAATATTACCGCCGAGATTTTAGGTTGGGTTAGGTTCGGTTATATTACGTTATTGATGTATAGGAAGGTCCCACGGAGACGTAGAGGCCAACTCGCCAGGAATGTTGTCAAATATTACCGCCGAGATGTTAGGTTCTGTTAGGTTAGGTTATATTACGTTATTGATGTATATAAAGGTCCTATGGAGACTTAGAGGCCAACTCGCCGGGAATGTTGTCAAATATCACCGCTGAGAAGTTAGGTTGGGTTAGGTTAGGTTATATTACGCTATTGATGTATATAAAGGTCCCACGGAGACGTAGAGTCCAACTCGCCGGGAGTGTGGTCAAATATTACCGCCGATATGTTAGGTTGGGTTAGGTTCGGTTATATTACGTTATTGATGTATAGGAAGGTCCCACGGAGACGTAGAGTCCAACTCGCCAGGAATGTTGTCAAATATTACCGCCGAGATGTTAGGTTCTGTTAGGTTAGGTTATATTACGTTATTGATGTATACAAAGGTCCCACGTAGACGTGGAGGCCAATTCGCCAGGAATGTTGTCAAATATTACCGCCGAGATGTTAGGTTGGGTTAGGTTAGGTTATATTACATTATTGATGTATATAAAGGTCCCATGGAGACTTAGAGGCCAACTCGCCGGGAATGTTGTCAAATATCACTGCCGAGAAGTTAGGTTGGGTTAGGTTAGGTTATATTACGCTATTGATGTATATAAAGGCCCCACGGAGACGTAGAGTCCAACTCGCCGGGAGTGTGGTCAAATATTACCGCCGATATGTTAGGTTGGGTTAGGTTCGGTTATATTACGTTATTGATGTATAGGAAGGTCCCACGGAGACGTAGAGGCCAACAAAACAGGAATGTGGTCAAATATTACCGCCGAGATGTTAGATAGGGTTAGGTTGGGTTATATTACGTTATTGATGTATATAAAGGTCCCACGTAGACGTAGAGCCCAACTCGCCAGGATTGTTTTCAAATATTACCGCCGACATGTTAGGTTGGGTTAGGTTAGGTTATATTACGTGATTGCTGTATATAAACGTCCCACGGAGACGTAGAGGCCAACAAGACAGGAATGTGGTCAAATATTACCGCCGAGATGTTAGATTGGGTTAGGTTAGGTTATATTACGTTATTGATGTATATAAACGTCCCACGGCGACGTAGAAGCCAACAAGACAGGAATCTGGTCAAATATTACCGCCGAAATGATAGATTGGGTTAGGTTAGGTTATATTACTTTATTGATGTATATAAACGTCCCACGGCGACGTAGAGGCCAACTCACCAGGAATGTGGTCAAATATTACCGCCGAGATGTTAGAATGGGTTAGGTTAGGTTATATTACGTTATTGATGTATACAAAGGTCCCACGGAACCGTGGAGGCCAATTCGCCAGGAATGTTGTCAAATATTACCGCCGAGATGTTAGGTTGGGTAAGGTTCGGTTATATTACGTTATTGATGTATAGGAAGGTCCCACGGAGACGTAGAGTCCAACTCGCCAGGAATGTTGTCAAATATTACCGCCGAGATGTTAGGTTCTGTTAGGTTAGGTTATATTACATTATTGATGTATATAAAGGTTCCACGGAGACGGCGGTGCCAATTCGCCAGGAATGTCGTCAAATATTACCGCCGAGATTTTAGGTTGGGTTAGGTTCGGTTATATTACGTTATTGATGTATAGGAAGGTCCCACGGAGACGTAGAGGCCAACTCGCCAGGAATGTTGTCAAATATTACCGCCGAGATGTTAGGTTCTGTTAGGTTAGGTTATATTACGTTATTGATGTATATAAAGGTCCTATGGAGACTTAGAGGCCAACTCGCCGGGAATGTTGTCAAATATCACCGCTGAGAAGTTAGGTTGGGTTAGGTTAGGTTATATTACGCTATTGATGTATATAAAGGTCCAACGGAGACGTAGAGTCCAACTCGCCGGGAGTGTGGTCAAATATTACCGCCGATATGTTAGGTTGGGTTAGGTTCGGTTATATTACGTTATTGATGTATAGGAAGGTCCCACGGAGACGTAGAGTCCAACTCGCCAGGAATGTTGTCAAATATTACCGCCGAGATGTTAGGTTCTGTTAGGTTAGGTTATATTACGTTATTGATGTATACAAAGGTCCCACGGAGACGTGGAGGCCAATTCGCCAGGAATGTTGTCAAATATTACCGCCGAGATGTTAGGTTGGGTTAGGTTAGGTTATATTACATTATTGATGTATATAAAGGTCCCATGGAGACTTAGAGGCCAACTCGCCGGGAATGTTGTCAAATATCACTGCCGAGAAGTTAGGTTGGGTTAGGTTAGGTTATATTACGCTATTGATGTATATAAAGGCCCCACGGAGACGTAGAGTCCAACTCGCCGGGAGTGTGGTCAAATATTACCGCCGATATGTTAGGTTGGGTTAGGTTCGGTTATATTACGTTATTGATGTATAGGAAGGTCCCACGGAGACGTAGAGGCCAACAAAACAGGAATGTGGTCAAATATTACCGCCGAGATGTTAGATAGGGTTAGGTTGGGTTATATTACGTTATTGATGTATATAAAGGTCCCACGTAGACGTAGAGCCCAACTCGCCAGGATTGTTTTCAAATATTACCGCCGACATGTTAGGTTGGGTTAGGTTAGGTTATATTACGTGATTGCTGTATATAAACGTCCCACGGAGACGTAGAGGCCAACAAGACAGGAATGTGGTCAAATATTACCGCCGAGATGTTAGATTGGGTTAGGTTAGGTTATATTACGTTATTGATGTATATAAACGTCCCACGGCGACGTAGAAGCCAACAAGACAGGAATCTGGTCAAATATTACCGCCGAAATGATAGATTGGGTTAGGTTAGGTTATATTACTTTATTGATGTATATAAACGTCCCACGGCGACGTAGAGGCCAACTCACCAGGAATGTGGTCAAATATTACCGCCGAGATGTTAGAATGGGTTAGGTTAGGTTATATTACGTTATTGATGTATACAAAGGTCCCACGGAACCGTGGAGGCCAATTCGCCAGGAATGTTGTCAAATATTACCGCCGAGATGTTAGGTTGGGTAAGGTTCGGTTATATTACGTTATTGATGTATAGGAAGGTCCCACGGAGACGTAGAGGCCAACTCGCCACGAATGTTGTCAAATATTACCGCCGAGATGTTAGGTTCTGTTAGGTTAGGTTATATTACATTATTGATGTATATAAAGGTCCCATGGAGACTTAGAGGCCAACTCGCCGGGAATGTTGTCAAATATCACCGCCGAGATGTTAGGTTGGGTTAGGTTAGTTTATATTACGCTATTGATGTATATAAAGGTCCCACGGAGACGTAGAGGCCAACAAGACAGGAATGTGGTCAAATATTACCGCCGAGATGTTAGGTTCTGTTAGGTTAGGTTATATTACATTATTGATGTATATAAAGGTTCCACGGAGACGTAGTGGCCAACAAGACAGGAATGTGGTCAAATATTACCGCCGAGATGTTAGATTGGGTTAGGTTAGGTTATATTACGTTATTGATGTATACAAAGGTCCCACGGAAACGTAGAGGCAAACAAGCCAGGAATGTGGTCAAATATTACCGCCGAGATGTTAGATTGGGTTAGGTTAGGTTATATTACGGTATAGATGTATATAAAGGTCCCAGGGAGACGTAGAGGCCAATTCGCCAGGAATGTTGTCAAATATTACCGCCGAGAAGATAGGTTGGGTAGGTTAGGTTATATTACGTTATTGATGTATATAAAGGTCCCACGGCGACGTCGGGGCCAATTCGCCAGGAATGTCGTCAAATATTACCGCCGAGATGTTAGATTGGGTTAGGTTAGGTTATATTACGTTATTGATGTATAGAAAGGTCCCACGGAGACGTGGAGGCCAATTCGCCAGGAATGTTGTCAAATATTACCGCCGAGATGTTAGGTTGGGTAAGGTTCGGTTATATTACGTTATTGATGTATAGGAAGGTCCCACGGAGACGCAGAGGCCAACTCGCCACGAATGTTGTCAAATATTACCGCCGAGATGTTAGGTTCTGTTAGGTTAGGTTATATTACATTATTGATGTATATAAAGGTCCCATGGAGACTTAGAGGCCAACTCGCCGGGAATGTTGTCAAATATCACCGCTGAGAAGTTAGGTTGGGTTAGGTTAGGTTATATTACGCTATTGATGTATATAAAGGTCCCACGGAGACGTAGAGTCCAACTCGCCGGGAGTGTGGTCAAATATTACCGCCGATATGTTAGGTTGGGTTAGGTTCGGTTATATTACGTTATTGATGTATAGGAAGGTCCCACGGAGACGTAGAGTCCAACTCGCCAGGAATGTTGTCAAATATTACCGCCGAGATGTTAGGTTCTGTTAGGTTAGGTTATATTACGTTATTGATGTATACAAAGGTCCCACGGAGACGTGGAGGCCAATTCGCCAGGAATGTTGTCAAATATTACCGCCGAGATGTTAGGTTGGGTTAGGTTAGGTTATATTACGTTATTGATGTATACAAAGGTCCCACGGAGACGTGGAGTCCAATTCGCCAGGAATGTTGTCAAATATTACCGCCGATATGTTAGGTTGGGTTAGGTTCGGTTATATTACGTTATTGATGTATAGGAAGGTCCCACGGACACGTAGAGTCCAACTCGCCAGGAATGTTGTCAAATATTACCGCCGAGATGTTAGGTTCTGTTAGGTTAGGTTATATTACATTATTGATGTATATAAAGGTTCCACGGAGACGGCGGTGCCAATTCGCCAGGAATGTCGTCAAATATTACCGCCGAGATGTTAGGTTGGGTTAGGTTCGGTTATATTACGTTATTGATGTATAGGAAGGTCCCACGGAGACGTAGAGGCCAACTCGCCAGGAATGTTGTCAAATATTACCGCCGATATGTTAGGTTGGGTTAGGTTCGGTTATATTACGTTATTGATGTATAGGAAGGTCCCACGGAGACGTAGAGTCCAACTCGCCAGGAATGTTGTCAAATATTACCGCCGAGATGTTAGGTTCTGTTAGGTTAGGTTATATTACATTATTGATGTATATAAAGGTTCCACGGAGACGGCGGTGCCCATTCGCCAGGAATGTCGTCAAATATTACCGCCGAGATGTTAGGTTTTGTTAGGTTAGGTTATATTACGTTATTGACGTATATAAAGGTCCCACGGATACGTAGAGGTAAACAAGCCAGAAATGTAGTCAAATATTACCGCCGAGATGTTAGATTGGGTTAGGTTAGGTTATATTACGTTATTGATGTGTACAAAGGTCCCACGGATACGTAAATGCAAACAAGCCAGGAATGTGGTGAAATATTACCGCAGACATGTTAGATTGGGATAGGTTAGGTTATATTACGTTATTGATGTATACAAAGGTCCCACGGAGGTGTAGATGCCAACAAGCCAGGAATGTGGTCAAATATTACCGCCGAGATGATAGGTTGGGTTAGGTTAGGTTATATTACGTTATTGATGTATACAAAGGTCCCACGGAGACGTGGAGGCCAATTCGCCAGGAATGTTGTTAAATATTACCGCCGAGATGTTAGGTTGGGTTAGGTTAGGTTATATTACATTATTGATGTATATAAAGGTCCCATGGAGACTTAGAGGCCAACTCGCCGGGAATGTTGTCAAATATCACTGCCGAGAAGTTAGGTTGGGTTAGGTTAGGTTATATTACGCTATTGATGTATATAAAGGTCCCACGGAGACGTAGAGTCCAACTCGCCGGGAGTGTGGTCAAATATTACCGCCGATATGTTAGGTTGGGTTAGGTTCGGTTATATTACGTTATTGATGTATAGGAAGGTCCCACGGAGACGTAGAGGCCAACAAAACAGGAATGTGGTCAAATATTACCGCCGAGATGTTAGATAGGGTTAGGTTAGGTTATATTACGCTATTGATGTATATAAAGGTCCCACGGAGACGTCGGGACCAATTCGCCGGGAATGTCGTCAAATATTACCGCCGAGATGTTAGGTTAGGTTAGGTTAGGTTATATTACGTTATTGATGTATATAAACGTCCCACGGAGACGTAGAGGCCAACAAGACAGGAATGTGGTCAAATATTACCGCCGAGATGTTACATTGGGTTAGGTTAGGTTATATTACGTTATTGATGTATAGGAAGGTCCCACGGAGACGTAGAGGCCAATTCGCCAGGAATGTTGTCAAATATCACCGCCGAGAAGTTAGGTTGGGTTAGGTTAGGTTATATTACGCTATTGATGTATATAAAGGTCCCACGGAGCCGTAGAGTCCAACTCGCCGGGAGTGTGGTCAAATATTACCGCCGATATGTTAGGTTGGGTTAGGTTCGGTTATATTACGTTATTGATGTATAGGAAGGACCCACGGAGACGTAGAGTCCAACTCGCCAGGAATGTTGTCAAATATTACCGCCGAGATGTTAGGTTCTGTTAGGTTAGGTTATATTACATTATTGATGTATATAAAGGTTCCACGGAGACGGCGGTGCCAATTCGCCAGGAATGTCGTCAAATATTACCGCCGAGATGTTAGGTTTTGTTAGGTTAGGTTATATTACGTTATTGACGTATATAAAGGTCCCACGGATACGTAGAGGTAAACAAGCCAGAAATGTGGTCAAATATTACCGCCGAGATGTTAGATTGGGTTAGGTTAGGTTATATTACGTTATTGATGTATATAAACGTCCCACGGCGACGTAGAAGCCAACAAGACAGGAATCTGGTCAAATATTACCGCCGAAATGATAGATTGGGTTAGGTTAGGTTATACTACTTTATTGATGTATATAAACGTCCCACGGCGACGTAGAGGCCAACTCACCAGGAATGTGGTCAAATATTACCGCCGAGATGTTAGAATGGGTTAGGTTAGGTTATATTACGTTATTGATGTATACAAAGGTCCAACGGAGCCGTGGAGGCCAATTCGCCAGGAATGTTGTCAAATATTACCGCCGAGATGTTAGGTTGGGTAAGGTTCGGTTATATTACGTTATTGATGTATAGGAAGGTCCCACGGAGACGTAGAGGCCAACTCGCCACGAATGTTGTCAAATATTACCGCCGAGATGTTAGGTTCTGTTAGGTTAGGTTATATTACATTATTGATGTATATAATGGTCCCACGGAGACGTAGAGTCCAACTCGCCGGGAGTGTGGTCAAATATTACCGCCGATATGTTAGATTGGGTTGGGTTAGGTTATATTACGTTATTGACGTATATAAAGGTCCCACGGATACGTAGAGGCAAATAAGCCAGAAATGTGGTCAAATATTACCGCCGAGATGTTAGATTGGATTAGGTTAGGTTATATTACGTTATTGGTGTGTACAAAGGCCCCACGGATACGTAAAGGCAAACAAGCAAGGAATGTGGTGAAATATTACCGCAGAGATGTTAGATTGGGATAGGTTAGGTTATATTACGTTATTGATGTATACAAAGGTCCCACGGAGACGTAGAGGCCAACAAGCCAGGAATGTGGTCAAATATTACCGCCGAGATGTTAGGTTCTGTTAGGTTAGGTTATATTACATTATTGATGTATATAAAGGTCCCACGGAGACGGCGGAGCCAATTCGCCAGGAATGTCGTCAAATATTACCGCCGAGATGTTAGGTTGGGTTAGGTTAGGTTATATTACGTTATTGATGTATATAAACGTCCCACGGAGACGTAGAGGCCAACAAGACAGGAATGTGGTCAAATATTACCGCCGAGATGTTAGGTTCTGTTAGGTTAGGTTATATTACATTATTGATGTATATAAAGGTTCCACGGAGACGTAGAGGCCAACAAGACAGGAATGTGGTCAAATATTACCGCCGAGATGTTAGATTGGGTTAGGTTAGGTTATATTACGTTATTGATGTATACAAAGGTCCCACGGAAACGTAGAGGCAAACAAGCCAGGAATGTGGTCAAATATTACCGCCGAGATGTTAGATTGGGTTAGGTTAGGTTATATTACGGTATAGATGTATATAAAGGTCCCAGGGAGACGTAGAGGCCAATTCGCCAGGAATGTTGTCAAATATTACCGCCGAGAAGATAGGTTGGGTAGGTTAGGTTATATTACGTTATTGATGTATATAAAGGTCCCACGGCGACGTCGGGGCCAATTCGCCAGGAATGTCGTCAAATATTACCGCCGAGATGTTAGATTGGGTTAGGTTAGGTTATATTACGTTATTGATGTATAGAAAGGTCCCACGGAGACGTGGAGGCCAATTCGCCAGGAATGTTGTCAAATATTACCGCCGAGATGTTAGGTTGGGTAAGGTTCGGTTATATTACGTTATTGATGTATAGGAAGGTCCCACGGAGACGTAGAGGCCAACTCGCCACGAATGTTGTCAAATATTACCGCCGAGATGTTAGGTTCTGTTAGGTTAGGTTATATTACATTATTGATGTATATAAAGGTACCATGGAGACTTAGAGGCCAACTCGCCGGGAATGTTGTCAAATATCACCGCCGAGATGTTAGGTTGGGTTAGGTTAGGTTATATTACGCTATTGATGTATATAAAGGTCCCACGGAGACGTAGAGTCCAACTCGCCGGGAGTGTGGTCAAATATTACCGCCGATATGTTAGATTGGGTTGGGTTAGGTTATATTACGTTATTGACGTATATAAAGGTCCCACGGATACGTAGAGGCAAACAAGCCAGAAATGTGGTCAAATATTACCGCCGAGATGTTAGATTGGATTAGGTTAGGTTATATTACGTTATTGATGTGTACAAAGGCCCCACGGATACGTAAAGGCAAACAAGCCAGGAATGTGGTGAAATATTACCGCAGAGATGTTAGATTGGGATAGGTTAGGTTATATTACGTTATTGATGTATACAAAGGTCCCACGGAAACGTAGAGGCAAACAAGCCAGGAATGTGGTCAAATATTACCGCCGAGATGTTAGATTGGGTTAGGTTAGGTTATATTACGGTATAGATGTATATAAAGGTCCCACGGAGACGTCGGGGCCAATTCGCCAGGAATGTCGTCAAATATTACCGCCGAGATGTTAGGTTAGGTTAGGTTAGGTTATATTACGTTATTGATGTATATAAACGTCCCACGGAGACGTAGAGGCCAACAAGACAGGAATGTGGTCAAATATTACCGCCGAGATGTTACATTGGGTTAGGTTAGGTTATATTACGTTATTGATGTATAGGAAGGTCCCACGGAGACGTAGAGGCCAACAAAACAGGAATGTGGTCAAATATTACCGCCGAGATGTTAGATTGGGTTAAGTTAGGTTATATTACGTTATTGATGTATATAAAGGTCCCACGTAGACGTAGAGCCCAACTCGCCAGGATTGTTTTCAAATATTACCGCCGACATGTTAGGTTGGGTTAGGTTAGGTTATATTACGTGATTGCTGTATATAAACGTCCCACGGAGACGTAGAGGCCAACAAGACAGGAATGTGGTCAAATATTACCGCCGAGATGTTAGATTGGGTTAGGTTAGGTTATATTACGTTATTGATGTATATAAACGTCCCACGGAGCCGTAGAGGCCCACTCGCCAGGAATGATGTCAAATATTACCGCCGAGATGTTAGGTTGGGTTAGGTTAAGTTATATTACGTTCTTGATGTATATAAAGGTCCCACGGAGACGTAGAGGCCAACTCGCCGGGAATGTGGTCAAATATTACCGCCGATCTGTTAGATTGGGTTAGGTTAGGTTATATTACGTTATTGATGTATACAAAGATCCCACGGAAACGTAGAGGCAAACAAGCCAGGAATGTGGTCAAATATTACCGCCGAGATGTTAGATTGGGTTAGGTTAGGTTATATTACGGTATAGATGTATATAAAGGTCCCACGGAGACGTCGGGGCCAATTCGCCGGGAATGTCGTCAAATATTACCGCCGAGATGTTAGGTTAGGTTAGGTTAGGTTATATTACGTTATTGATGTATATAAACGTCCCACGGAGACGTAGAGGCCAACAAGACAGGAATGTGGTCAAATATTACCGCCGAGATGTTACATTGGGTTAGGTTAGGTTATATTACGTTATTGACGTATATAAAGGTCCGACGGAAACGTAGAGGCCAACAACAGAGGAATGTGGTCAAATATTACCGCCGAGATGTTAGATTGGGTTAGGTTAGGTTATATTACGTTATTGATGTATATAAACGTCCCACGGCGACGTAGAAGCCAACAAGACAGGAATCTGGTCAAATATTACCGCCGAAATGATAGATTGGGTTAGGTTAGGTTATACTACTTTATTGATGTATATAAACGTCCCACGGCGACGTAGAGGCCAACTCACCAGGAATGTGGTCAAATATTACAGCCGAGATGTTAGAATGGGTTAGGTTAGGTTATATTACGTTATTGATGTATACAAAGGTCCCACGGAGCCGTGGAGGCCAATTCGCCAGGAATGTTGTCAAATATTACCGCCGAGATGTTAGGTTGGGTAAGGTTCGGTTATATTACGTTATTGATGTATATGAAGGTCCCACGGAGACGTAGAGGCCAACTCGCCACGAATGTTGTCAAATATTACCGCCGAGATGTTAGGTTCTGTTAGGTTAGGTTATATTACATTATTGATGTATATAAAGGTCCCATGGAGACTTAGAGGCCAACTCGCCGGGAATGTTGTCAAATATCACCGCCGAGATGTTAGGTTGGATTAGGTTAGGTTATATTACGTTATTGATGTGTACAAAGGCCCCACGGATACGTAAAGGCAAACAAGCCAGGAATGTGGTGAAATATTACCGCAGAGATGTTAGATTGGGATAGGTTAGGTTATATTACGTTATTGATGTATACAAAGGTCCCACGGAAACGTAGAGGCAAACAAGCCAGGAATGTGGTCAAATATTACCGCCGAGATGTTAGATTGGGTTAGGTTAGGTTATATTACGGTATAGATGTATATAAAGGTCCCACGGAGACGTCGGGGCCAATTCGCCAGGAATGTCGTCAAATATTACCGCCGAGATGTTAGGTTAGGTTAGGTTAGGTTATATTACGTTATTGATGTATATAAACGTCCCACGGAGACGTAGAGGCCAACAAGACAGGAATGTGGTCAAATATTACCGCCGAGATGTTACATTGGGTTAGGTTAGGTTATATTACGTTATTGATGTATAGGAAGGTCCCACGGAGACGTAGAGGCCAACAAAACAGGAATGTGGTCAAATATTACCGCCGAGATGTTAGATTGGGTTAGGTTAGGTTATATTACGTTATTGATGTATATAAAGGTCCCACGTAGACGTAGAGCCCAACTCGCCAGGATTGTTTTCAAATATTACCGCCGACATGTTAGGTTGGGTTAGGTTAGGTTATATTACGTGATTGCTGTATATAAACGTCCCACGGAGACGTAGAGGCCAACAAGACAGGAATGTGGTCAAATATTACCGCCGAGATGTTAGATTGGGTTAGGTTAGGTTATATTACGTTATTGATGTATATAAACGTCCCACGGAGCCGTAGAGGCCCACTCGCCAGGAATGATGTCAAATATTACCGCCGAGATGTTAGGTTGGGTTAGGTTAAGTTATATTACGTTCTTGATGTATATAAAGGTCCCACGGAGACGTAGAGGCCAACTCGCCGGGAATGTGGTCAAATATTACCGCCGATATGTTAGATTGGGTTAGGTTAGGTTATATTACGTTATTGATGTATACAAAGATCCCACGGAAACGTAGAGGCAAACAAGCCAGGAATGTGGTCAAATATTACCGCCGAGATGTTAGATTGGGTTAGGTTAGGTTATATTACGGTATAGATGTATATAAAGGTCCCACGGAGACGTCGGGGCCAATTCGCCGGGAATGTCGTCAAATATTACCGCCGAGATGTTAGGTTAGGTTAGGTTAGGTTATATTACGTTATTGATGTATATAAACGTCCCACGGAGACGTAGAGGCCAACAAGACAGGAATGTGGTCAAATATTACCGCCGAGATGTTACATTGGGTTAGGTTAGGTTATATTACGTTATTGACGTATATAAAGGTCCCACGGAAACGTAGAGGCCAACAACAGAGGAATGTGGTCAAATATTACCGCCGAGATGTTAGATTGGGTTAGGTTAGGTTATATTACGTTATTGATGTATATAAACGTCCCACGGCGACGTAGAAGCCAACAAGACAGGAATCTGGTCAAATATTACCGCCGAAATGATAGATTGGGTTAGGTTAGGTTATACTACTTTATTGATGTATATAAACGTCCCACGGCGACGTAGAGGCCAACTCACCAGGAATGTGGTCAAATATTACCGCCGAGATGTTAGAATGGGTTAGGTTAGGTTATATTACGTTATTGATGTATACAAAGGTCCCACGGAGCCGTGGAGGCCAATTCGCCAGGAATGTTGTCAAATATTACCGCCGAGATGTTAGGTTGGGTAAGGTTCGGTTATATTACGTTATTGATGTATAGGAAGGTCCCACGGAGACGTAGAGGCCAACTCGCCACGAATGTTGTCAAATATTACCGCCGAGATGTTAGGTTCTGTTAGGTTAGGTTATATTACATTATTGATGTATATAAAGGTCCCATGGAGACTTAGAGGCCAACTCGCCGGGAATGTTGTCAAATATCACCGCCGAGATGTTAGGTTGGGTTAGGTTAGTTTATATTACGCTATTGATGTATATAAAGGTCCCACGGAGACGTAGAGTCCAACTCGCCGGGAGTGTGGTCAAATATTACCGCCGATATGTTAGATTGGGTTGGGTTAGGTTATATTACGTTATTGACGTATATAAAGGTCCCACGGATACGTAGAGGCAAATAAGCCAGAAATGTGGTCAAATATTACCGCCGAGATGTTAGATTGGATTAGGTTAGGTTATATTACGTTATTGATGTGTACAAAGGCCCCACGGATACGTAAAGGCAAACAAGCAAGGAATGTGGTGAAATATTACCGCAGAGATGTTAGATTGGGATAGGTTAGGTTATATTACGTTATTGATGTATACAAAGGTCCCACGGAGACGTAGAGGCCAACAAGCCAGGAATGTGTTCAAATATTACCGCCGAGATGATAGGTTGGGTTAGGTTAGGTTATATTACGTTATTGATGTATACAAAGGTCCCACGGAGACGTGGAGTCCAATTCGCCAGGAATGTTGTCAAATATTACCGCCGATATGTTAGGTTGGGTTAGGTTCGGTTATATTACGTTATTGATGTATAGGAAGGTCCCACGGAGACGTAGAGTCCAACTCGCCAGGAATGTTGTCAAATATTACCGCCGAGATGTTAGGTTCTGTTAGGTTAGGTTATATTACATTATTGATGTATATAAAGGTCCCACGGAGACGGCGGAGCCAATTCGACAGGAATGTCGTCAAATATTACCGCCGAGATGTTAGGTTGGGTTAGGTTAGGTTATATTACGTTATTGATGTATATAAACGTCCCACGGAGACGTAGAGGCCAACAAGACAGGAATGTGGTCAAATATTACCGCCGAGATGTTAGGTTCTGTTAGGTTAGGTTATATTACATTATTGATGTATATAAAGGTTCCACGGAGACGTAGAGGCCAACAAGACAGGAATGTGGTCAAATATTACCGCCGAAATGATAGATTGGGTTAGGTTAGGTTATATTACGGTATAGATGTATATAAAGGTCCCAGGGAGACGTAGAGGCCAATTCGCCAGGAATGTTGTCAAATATTACCGCCGAGAAGATAGGTTGGGTAGGTTAGGTCATATTACGTTATTGATGTATATAAAGGTCCCACGGCGACGTCGGGGCCAATTCGCCAGGAATGTCGTCAAATATTACCGCCGAGATGTTAGGTTAGGTTAGGTTAGGTTATATTACGCTATTGATGTATGTAAACGTCCCACGGAGACGCAGAGGCCAACAAGACAGGAATGTGGTCAAATATTACCGCCGAAATGATAGATTGGGTTAGGTTAGGTTATATTACTTTATTTATGTATATAAACGTTCCACGGCGACGTAGAGGCCAACTCACCAGGAATGTGGTCAAATATTACCGCCGAGATGTTAGATTGGGTTAGGTTTGGTTATATTACGTTATTGATGTATAGAAAGGTCCCACGGAGACGTGGAGGCCAATTCGCCAGGAATGTTGTCAAATATTACCGCCGAGATGTTAGGTTGGGTAAGGTTCGGTTATATTACGTTATTGATGTATAGGAAGGTCCCACGGAGACGTAGAGGCCAACTCGCCACGAATGTTGTCAAATATTACCGCCGAGATGTTAGGTTCTGTTAGGTTAGGTTATATTACATTATTGATGTATATAAAGGTCCCATGGAGACTTAGAGGCCAACTCGCCGGGAATGTTGTCAAATATCACCGCCGAGATGTTAGGTTGGGTTAGGTTAGGTTATATTACGCTATTGATGTATATAAAGGTCCCACGGAGACGTAGAGTCCAACTCGCCGGGAGTGCGGTCAAATATTACCGCCGATATGTTAGATTGGGTTGGGTTAGGTTATATTACGTTATTGATGTATATAAACGTCCCACGGCGACGTAGAAGCCAACTCACCAGGAATGTGGTCAAATATTACCGCCGAGATGTTAGAATGGGTTAGGTTAGGTTATATTACGTTATTGATGTATACAAAGGTCCCACGGAGCCGTGGAGGCCAATTCGCCAGGAATGTTGTCAAATATTACCGCCGAGATGTTAGGTTGGGTAAGGTTCGGTTATATTGCGTTATTGATGTATAGGAAGGTCCCACGGAGACGTAGAGGCCAACTCGCCACGAATGTTGTCAAATATTACCGCCGAGATGTTAGGTTCTGTTAGGTTAGGTTATATTATATTATTGATGTATATAAAGGTCCCATGGAGACTTAGAGGCCAACTCGCCGGGAATGTTGTCAAATATCACCGCCGAGATGTTAGGTTGGGTTAGGTTAGGTTATATTACGCTATTGATGTATATAAAGGTCCCACGGAGACGTAGAGTCCAACTCGCCGGGAGTGTGGTCAAATATTACCGCCGATATGTTAGATTGGGTTGGGTTAGGTTATATTACGTTATTGACGTATATAAAGGTCCCACGGATACGTAGAGGCAAACAAGCCAGAAATGTGGTCAAATATTACCGCCGAGATGTTAGATTGGGTTAGGTTAGGTTATATTACGGTATAGATGTATATAAAGGTCCCAGGGAGACGTAGAGGCCAATTCGCCAGGAATGTTGTCAAATATTACCGCCGAGAAGATAGGTTGGGTAGGTTAGGTTATATTACGTTATTGATGTATATAAAGGTCCCACGGCGTCGTCGGGGCCAAATCGCCAGGAATGTCGTCAAATATTACCGCCGAGATGTTAGGTTAGGTTAGGTTAGGTTATATTACGTTATTGATGTATATAAACGTCCCACGGAGACGCAGAGGCCAACAAGACAGGAATGTGGTCAAATATTACCGCCGAAATGATAGATTGGGTTAGGTTAGGTTATATTACTTTATTGATGTATATAAACGTCCCACGGCGACGTAGAGGCCAACTCACCAGGAATGTGGTCAAATATTACCGCCGAGATGTTAGATTGGGTTAGGTTTGGTTATATTACGTTATTGATGTATAGGAAGGTCCCACGGAGACGTGGAGGCCAATTCGCCAGGAATGTTGTCAAATATTACCGCCGAGATATTAGGTTGGGTTAGGTTAGGTTATATTACGCTATTGATGTATATAAAGGTCCCACGGAGACGTAGAGTCCAACTCGACGGGAGTGTGCTCAAATATTACCGCCGATATGTTAGATTGGGTTGGGTTAGGTTATATTACGTTATTGACGTATATAAAGGTCCCACGGATACGTAGAGGCAAACAAGCCAGAAATGTGGTCAAATATTACCGCCGAGATGTTAGATTGGATTAGGTTAGGTTATATTACGTTATTGATGTGTACAAAGGCCCCACGGATACGTAAAGGCAAACAAGCCAGGAATGTGGTGAAATATTACCGCAGAGATGTTAGATTGGGATAGGTTAGGTTATATTACGTTATTGATGTATACAAAGGTCCCACGGAAACGTAGAGGCAAACAAGCCAGGAATGTGGTCAAATATTACCGCCGAGATGTTAGATTGGGTTAGGTTAGGTTATATTACGGTATAGATGTATATAAAGGTCCCACGGAGACGTCGGGGCCAATTCGCCAGGAATGTCGTCAAATATTACCGCCGAGATGTTAGGTTAGGTTAGGTTAGGTTATATTACGTTATTGATGTATATAAACGTCCCACGGAGACGTAGAGGCCAACAAGACAGGAATGTGGTCAAATATTACCGCCGAGATGTTACATTGGGTTAGGTTAGGTTA
The DNA here is from genome assembly GCA_963969225.1 of Xylocopa violacea. NCBI lineage: Eukaryota > Metazoa > Arthropoda > Insecta > Hymenoptera > Apidae > Xylocopa > Xylocopa violacea. The sequence goes on from CAXAJV010000484.1 coordinate 1,294,794, forward strand.
TATTACGTTATTGATGTATAGGAAGGTCCCACGGAGACGTAGAGGCCAACAAAGCAGGAATGTGGTCAAATATTACCGCCGAGATGTTAGATTGGGTTAGGTTAGGTTATATTACGTTATTGATGTATATAAAGGTCCCACGTAGACGTAGAGCCCAACTCGCCAGGATTGTTTTCAAATATTACCGCCGACATGTTAGGTTGGGTTAGGTTAGGTTATATTACGTGATTGCTGTATATAAACGTCCCACGGAGACGTAGAGGCCAACAAGACAGGAATGTGGTCAAATATTACCGCCGAGATGTTAGATTGGGTTAGGTTAGGTTATATTACGTTATTGATGTATATAAACGTCCCACGGAGCCGTAGAGGCCAACAACAGAGGAATGTGGTCAAATATTACCGCCGAGATGTTAGATTGGGTTAGGTTAGGTTATATTACGTTATTGATGTATATAAACGTCCCACGGCGACGTAGAAGCCAACAAGACAGGAATGTGGTCAAATATTACCGCCGAGATGTTAGGTTCTGTTAGGTTAGGTTATATTACATTATTGATGTATATAAAGGTTCCACGGAGACGTAGAGGCCAACAAGACAGGAATGTGGTCAAATATTACCGCCGAGATGATAGATTGGGTTAGGTTAGGTTATACTACTTTATTGATGTATATAAACGTCCCACGGCGACGTAGAGGCCAACTCACCAGGAATGTGGTCAAATATTACCGCCGAGATGTTAGAATGGGTTAGGTTAGGTTATATTACGTTATTGATGTATACAAAGGTCCCACGGAGCCGTGGAGGCCAATTCGCCAGGAATGTTGTCAAATATTACCGCCGAGATGTTAGGTTGGGTAAGGTTCGGTTATATTACGTTATTGATGTATAGGAAGGTCCCACGGAGACGTAGAGGCCAACTCGCCACGAATGTTGTCAAATATTACCGCCGAGATGTTAGGTTCTGTTAGGTTAGGTTATATTACATTATTGATGTATATAAAGGTCCCATGGAGACTTAGAGGCCAACTCGCCGGGAATGTTGTCAAATATCACCGCCGAGATGTTAGGTTGGGTTAGGTTAGTTTATATTACGCTATTGATGTATATAAAGGTCCCACGGAGACGTAGAGTCCAACTCGCCGGGAGTGTGGTCAAATATTACCGCCGATATGTTAGATTGGGTTGGGTTAGGTTATATTACGTTATTGACGTATATAAAGGTCCCACGGATACGTAGAGGCAAATAAGCCAGAAATGTGGTCAAATATTACCGCCGAGATGTTAGATTGGATTAGGTTAGGTTATATTACGTTATTGATGTGTACAAAGGCCCCACGGATACGTAAAGGCAAACAAGCAAGGAATGTGGTGAAATATTACCGCAGAGATGTTAGATTGGGATAGGTTAGGTTATATTACGTTATTGATGTATACAAAGGTCCCACGGAGACGTAGAGGCCAACAAGCCAGGAATGTGTTCAAATATTACCGCCGAGATGATAGGTTGGGTTAGGTTAGGTTATATTACGTTATTGATGTATACAAAGGTCCCACGGAGACGTGGAGTCCAATTCGCCAGGAATGTTGTCAAATATTACCGCCGATATGTTAGGTTGGGTTAGGTTCGGTTATATTACGTTATTGATGTATAGGAAGGTCCCACGGAGACGTAGAGTCCAACTCGCCAGGAATGTTGTCAAATATTACCGCCGAGATGTTAGGTTCTGTTAGGTTAGGTTATATTACATTATTGATGTATATAAAGGTACCACGGAGACGGCGGAGCCAATTCGCCAGGAATGTCGTCAAATATTACCGCCGAGATGTTAGGTTGGGTTAGGTTAGGTTATATTACGTTATTGATGTATATAAACGTCCCACGGAGACGTAGAGGCCAACAAGACAGGAATGTGGTCAAATATTACCGCCGAGATGTTAGGTTCTGTTAGGTTAGGTTATATTACATTATTGATGTATATAAAGGTTCCACGGAGACGTAGAGGCCAACAAGACAGGAATGTGGTCAAATATTACCGCCGAGATGATAGATTGGGTTAGGTTAGGTTATATTACGGTATAGATGTATATAAAGGTCCCAGGGAGACGTAGAGGCCAATTCGCCAGGAATGTTGTCAAATATTACCGCCGAGAAGATAGGTTGGGTAGGTTAGGTCATATTACGTTATTGATGTATATAAAGGTCCCACGGCGACGTCGGGGCCAATTCGCCAGGAATGTCGTCAAATATTACCGCCGAGATGTTAGGTTAGGTTAGGTTAGGTTATATTACGTTATTGATGTATATAAACGTCCCACGGAGACGCAGAGGCCAACAAGACAGGAATGTGGTCAAATATTACCGCCGAAATGATAGATTGGGTTAGGTTAGGTTATATTACTTTATTTATGTATATAAACGTTCCACGGCGACGTAGAGGCCAACTCACCAGGAATGTGGTCAAATATTACCGCCGAGATGTTAGATTGGGTTAGGTTTGGTTATATTACGTTATTGATGTATAGAAAGGTCCCACGGAGACGTGGAGGCCAATTCGCCAGGAATGTTGTCAAATATTACCGCCGAGATGTTAGGTTGGGTAAGGTTCGGTTATATTACGTTATTGATGTATAGGAAGGTCCCACGGAGACGTAGAGGCCAACTCGCCACGAATGTTGTCAAATATTACCGCCGAGATGTTAGGTTCTGTTAGGTTAGGTTATATTACATTATTGATGTATATAAAGGTCCCATGGAGACTTAGAGGCCAACTCGCCGGGAATGTTGTCAAATATCACCGCCGAGATGTTAGGTTGGGTTAGGTTAGGTTATATTACGCTATTGATGTATATAAAGGTCCCACGGAGACGTAGAGTCCAACTCGCCGGGAGTGCGGTCAAATATTACCGCCGATATGTTAGATTGGGTTGGGTTAGGTTATATTACGTTATTGATGTATATAAACGTCCCACGGCGACGTAGAAGCCAACTCACCAGGAATGTGGTCAAATATTACCGCCGAGATGTTAGAATGGGTTAGGTTAGGTTATATTACGTTATTGATGTATACAAAGGTCCCACGGAGCCGTGGAGGCCAATTCGCCAGGAATGTTGTCAAATATTACCGCCGAGATGTTAGGTTGGGTAAGGTTCGGTTATATTGCGTTATTGATGTATAGGAAGGTCCCACGGAGACGTAGAGGCCAACTCGCCACGAATGTTGTCAAATATTACCGCCGAGATGTTAGGTTCTGTTAGGTTAGGTTATATTACATTATTGATGTATATAAAGGTCCCATGGAGACTTAGAGGCCAACTCGCCGGGAATGTTGTCAAATATCACCGCCGAGATGTTAGGTTGGGTTAGGTTAGGTTATATTACGCTATTGATGTATATAAAGGTCCCACGGAGACGTAGTGGCCAACTCGCCACGAATGTTGTCAAATATTACCGCCGAGAGGTTAGGTTCTGTTAGGTTAGGTTATATTACATTATTGATGTATATAAAGGTCCCCTGGAGACTTAGAGGCCAACTCGCCGGGAATGTTGTCAAATATCACCGCCGAGATGTTAGGTTGGGTTAGGTTAGGTTATATTACGCTATTGATGTATATAAAGGTCCCACGGAGACGTAGAGTCCAACTCGACGGGAGTGTGGTCAAATATTACCGCCGATATGTTAGATTGGGTTGGGTTAGGTTATATTACGTTATTGACGTATATAAAGGTCCCACGGATACGTAGAGGCAAACAAGCCAGAAATGTGGTCAAATATTACCGCCGAGATGTTAGATTGGATTAGGTTAGGTTATATTACGTTATTGATGTGTACAAAGGCCCGACGGATACGTAAAGGCAAACAAGCCAGGAATGTGGTCAAATATTACCGCCGAGATGTTAGATTGGGTTAGGTTAGGTTATATTACGTTATTGATGTATATAAAGGTCCCACGTAGACGTAGAGCCCAACTCGCCAGGATTGTTTTCAAATATTACCGCCGACATGTTAGGTTGGGTTAGGTTAGGTTATATTACGTGATTGCTGTATATAAACGTCCCACGGAGACGTAGAGGCCAACAAGACAGGAATGTGGTCAAATATTACCGCCGAGATGTTAGATTGGGTTAGGTTAGGTTATATTACGTTATTGATGTATATAAACGTCCCACGGAGCCGTAGAGGCCCACTCGCCAGGAATGATGTCAAATATTACCGCCGAGATGTTAGGTTGGGTTAGGTTAAGTTATATTACGTTCTTGATGTATATAAAGGTCCCACGGAGACGTAGAGGCCAACTCGCCGGGAATGTGGTCAAATATTACCGCCGATATGTTAGATTGGGTTAGGTTAGGTTATATTACGTTATTGATGTATACAAAGATCCCACGGAAACGTAGAGGCAAACAAGCCAGGAATGTGGTCAAATATTACCGCCGAGATGTTAGATTGGGTTAGTTTAGGTTATATTACGGTATAGATGTATATAAAGGTCCCACGGAGACGTCGGGGCCAATTCGCCGGGAATGTCGTCAAATATTACCGCCGAGATGTTAGGTTAGGTTAGGTTAGGTTATATTACGTTATTGATGTATATAAACGTCCCACGGAGACGTAGAGGCCAACAAGACAGGAATGTTGTCAAATATTACCGCCGAGATGTTAGGTTCTGTTAGGTTAGGTTATATTACATTATTGATGTATATAAAGGTCCCATGGAGACTTAGAGGCCAACTCGCCGGGAATGTTGTCAAATATCACCGCCGAGATGTTAGGTTGGGTTAGGTTAGTTTATATTACGCTATTGATGTATATAAAGGTCCCACGGAGACGTAGAGTCCAACTCGCCGGGAGTGTGGTCAAATATTACCGCCGATATGTTAGATTCGGTTGGGTTAGGTTATATTACGTTATTGACGTATATAAAGGTCCCACGGATACGTAGAGGCAAATAAGCCAGAAATGTGGTCAAATATTACCGCCGAGATGTTAGATTGGATTAGGTTAGGTTATATTACGTTATTGATGTGTACAAAGGCCCCACGGATACGTAAAGGCAAACAAGCAAGGAATGTGGTGAAATATTACCGCAGAGATGTTAGATTGGGATAGGTTAGGTTATATTACGTTATTGATGTATACAAAGGTCCCACGGAGACGTAGAGGCCAACAAGCCAGGAATGTGTTCAAATATTACCGCCGAGATGATAGGTTGGGTTAGGTTAGGTTATATTACGTTATTGATGTATACAAAGGTCCCACGGAGACGTGGAGTCCAATTCGCCAGGAATGTTGTCAAATATTACCGCCGATATGTTAGGTTGGGTTAGGTTCGGTTATATTACGTTATTGATGTATAGGAAGGTCCCACGGAGACGTAGAGTCCAACTCGCCAGGAATGTTGTCAAATATTACCGCCGAGATGTTAGGTTCTGTTAGGTTAGGTTATATTACATTATTGATGTATATAAAGGTCCCACGGAGACGGCGGAGCCAATTCGCCAGGAATGTCGTCAAATATTCCCGCCGAGATGTTAGATTGGATTAGGTTAGGTTATATTACGTTATTGATGTGTACAAAGGCCCCACGAATACGTAAAGGCAAACAAGCCAGGAATGTGGTGAAATATTACCGCAGAGATGTTAGATTGGGATACGTTAGGTTATATTACGTTATTGATGTATACAAAGGTCCCACGGAAACGTAGAGGCAAACAAGCCAGGAATGTGGTCAAATATTACCGCCGAGATGTTAGATTGGGTTAGGTTAGGTTATATTACGGTATAGATGTATATAAAGGTCCCACGGAGACGTCGGGGCCAATTCGCCAGGAATGTCGTCAAATATTACCGCCGAGATGTTAGGTTAGGTTAGGTTAGGTTATATTACGTTATTGATGTATATAAACGTCCCACGGAGACGTAGAGGCCAACAAGACAGGAATGTGGTCAAATATTACCGCCGAGATGTTACATTGGGTTAGGTTAGGTTATATTATGTTATTGACGTATATAAAGGTCCCACGGAAACGTAGAGGCCAACAACAGAGGAATGTGGTCAAATATTACCGCCGAGATGTTAGATTGGGTTAGGTTAGGTTATATTACGTTATTGATGTATATAAACGTCCCACGGCGACGTAGAAGCCAACAAGACAGGAATCTGGTCAAATATTACCGCCGAAATGATAGATTGGGTTAGGTTAGGTTATATTACTTTATTGATGTATATAAACGTCCCACGGCGACGTAGAGGCCAACTCACCAGGAATGTGGTCAAATATTACCGCCGAGATGTTAGAATGTGTTAGGTTAGGTTATATTACGTTATTGATGTATACAAAGGTCCCACGGAGCCGTGGAGGCCAATTCGCCAGGAATGTTGTCAGATATTACCGCCGAGATGTTAGGTTGGGTAAGGTTCGGTTATATTACGTTATTGATGTATAGGAAGGTCCCACGGAGACGTAGAGGCCAACTCGCCACGAATGTTGTCAAATATTTCCGCCGAGATGTTAGGTTCTGTTAGGTTAGGTTATATTACATTATTGATGTATATAAAGGTCCCATGGAGACGTAGAGTCCAACTCGCCGGGAGTGTGGTCAAATATTACCGCCGATATGTTAGATTGGGTTGGGTTAGGTTATATTACGTTATTGACGTATATAAAGGTCCCACGGATACGTAGAGGCAAATAAGCCAGAAATGTGGTCAAATATTACCGCCGAGATGTTAGATTGGATTAGGTTAGGTTATATTACGTTATTGATGTGTACAAAGGCCCCACGGATACGTAAAGGCAAACAAGCCAGGAATGTGGTGAAATATTACCGCAGAGATGTTAGATTGGGATAGGTTAGGTTATATTACGTTATTGATGTATACAAAGGTCCCACGGAGACGTAGAGGCCAACAAGCCAGGAATGTGGTCAAATATTACCGCCGAGAAGATAGGTTGGGTAGGTTAGGTTATATTACGTTATTGATGTATATAAAGGTCCCACGGCGACGTCGGGGCCAATTCGCCAGGAATGTCGTCAAATATTACCGCCGAGATGTTAGATTGGGTTAGGTTAGGTTATATTACGTTATTGATGTATGGAAAGGTCCCACGGAGACGTGGAGGCCAATTCGCCAGGAATGTTGTCAAATATTACCGCCGAGATGTTAGGTTCTGTTAGGTTAGGTTATATTACGTTATTGATGTGTACAAAGGCCCCACGGATACGTAAAGGCAAACAAGCCAGGAATGTGGTCAAATATTACCGCCGAGATGTTAGATTGGGATAGGTTAGGTTATATTACGGTATAGATGTATATAAAGGTCCCACGGAGACGTCGGGGCCAATTCGCCAGGAATGTCGTCAAATATTACCGCCGAGATGTTAGGTTGGGTAAGGTTCGGTTATATTACGTTATTGATGTATAGGAAGGTCCCACGGAGACGTAGAGGCCAACTCGCCACGAATGTTGTCAAATATTACCGCCGAGAGGTTAGGTTCTGTTAGGTTAGGTTATATTACATTATTGATGTATATAAAGGTCCCCTGGAGACTTAGAGGCCAACTCGCCGGGAATGTTGTCAAATATCACCGCCGAGATGTTAGGTTGGGTTAGGTTAGGTTATATTACGTTATTGATGTATAGGAAGGTCCCACGGAGACGTAGTGGCCAACTCGCCACGAATGTTGTCAAATATTACCGCCGAGAGGTTAGGTTCTGTTAGGTTAGGTTATATTACATTATTGATGTATATAAAGGTCCCCTGGAGACTTAGAGGCCAACTCGCCGGGAATGTTGTCAAATATCACCGCCGAGATGTTAGGTTGGGTTAGGTTAGGTTATATTACGCTATTGATGTATATAAAGGTCCCACGGAGACGTAGAGTCCAACTCGACGGGAGTGTGGTCAAATATTACCGCCGATATGTTAGATTGGGTTGGGTTAGGTTATATTACGTTATTGACGTATATAAAGGTCCCACGGATACGTAGAGGCAAACAAGCCAGAAATGTGGTCAAATATTACCGCCGAGATGTTAGATTGGATTAGGTTAGGTTATATTACGTTATTGATGTGTACAAAGGCCCCACGGATACGTAAAGGCAAACAAGCCAGGAATGTGGTGAAATATTACCGCAGAGATGTTAGATTGGGATAGGTTAGGTTATATTACGTTATTGATGTATACAAAGGTCCCACGGAAACGTAGAGGCAAACAAGCCAGGAATGTGGTCAAATATTACCGCCGAGATGTTAGATTGGGTTAGGTTAGGTTATATTACGGTATAGATGTATATAAAGGTCCCACGGAGACGTCGGGGCCAATTCGCCAGGAATGTCGTCAAATATTACCGCCGAGATGTTAGGTTAGGTTAGGTTAGGTTATATTACGTTATTGATGTATATAAACGTCCCACGGAGACGTAGAGGCCAACAAGACAGGAATGTGGTCAAATATTACCGCCGAGATGTTACATTGGGTTAGGTTAGGTTATATTACGTTATTGACGTATATAAGGGTCCCACGGAAACGTAGAGGCCAACAACAGAGGAATGTGGTCAAATATTACCGCCGAGATGTTAGATTGGGTTAGGTTAGGTTATATTACGTTATTGATGTATACAAACGTCCCACGGAAACGTAGAGGCAAACAAGCCAGGAATGTGGTCAAATATTACCGCCGAGATGTTAGATTGGGTTAGGTTAGGTTATATTACGGTATAGATGTATATAAAGGTCCCAGGGAGACGTAGAGGCCAATTCGCCAGGAATGTTGTCAAATATTGCCGCCGAGAAGATAGGTTGGGTAGGTTAGGTTATATTACGTTATTGATGTATATAAAGGTCCCACGGCGACGTCGGGGCCAATTCGCCAGGAATGTCGTCAAATATTACCGCCGAGATGTTAGGTTAGGTTAGGTTAGGTTATATTACGTTATTGATGTATATAAACGTCCCACGGAGACGCAGAGGCCAACAAGACAGGAATGTGGTCAAATATTACCGCCGAAATGATAGATTGGGTTAGGTTAGGTTATATTACTTTATTGATGTATATAAACGTCCCACGGCGACGTAGAGGCCAACTCACTAGGAATGTGGTCAAATATTACCGCCGAGATGTTAGATTGGGTTAGGTTTGGTTATATTACGTTATTGATGTATAGAAAGGTCCCACGGAGACGTGGAGGCCAATTCGCCAGGAATGTTGTCAAATATTACCGCCGAGATGTTAGGTTGGGTAAGGTTCGGTTATATTACGTTATTGATGTATAGGAAGGTCCCACGGAGACGTAGAGGCCAACTCGCCACGAATGTTGTCAAATATTACCGCCGAGAGGTTAGGTTCTGTTAGGTTAGGTTATATTACATTATTGATGTATATAAAGGTCCCCTGGAGACTTAGAGGCCAACTCGCCGGGAATGTTGTCAAATATCACCGCCGAGATGTTAGGTTGGGTTAGATTAGGTTATATTACGCTATTGATGTATATAAAGGTCCCACGGAGACGTAGAGTCCAACTCGACGGGAGTGTGGTCAAATATTACCGCCGATATGTTAGATTGGGTTGGGTTAGGTTATATTACGTTATTGACGTATATAAAGGTCCCACGGATACGTAGAGGCAAACAAGCCAGAAATGTGGTCAAATATTACCGCCGAGATGTTAGATTGGATTAGGTTAGGTTATATTACGTTATTGATGTGTACAAAGGCCCCACGGATACGTAAAGGCAAACAAGCCAGGAATGTGGTGAAATATTACCGCCGAGATGTTACATTGGGTTAGGTTAGGTTATATTATGTTATTGACGTATATAAAGGTCCCACGGAAACGTAGAGGCCAACAACAGAGGAATGTGGTCAAATATTACCGCCGAGATGTTAGATTGGGTTAGGTTAGGTTATATTACGTTATTGATGTATATAAACGTCCCACGGCGCCGTAGAAGCCAACAAGACAGGAATCTGGTCAAATATTACCGCCGAAATGATAGATTGGGTTAGGTTAGGTTATATTACTTTATTGATGTATATAAACGTCCCACGGCGACGTAGAGGCCAACTCACCAGGAATGTGGTCAAATATTACCGCCGAGATGTTAGAATGTGTTAGGTTAGGTTATATTACGTTATTGATGTATACAAAGGTCCAACGGAGCCGTGGAGGCCAATTCGCCAGGAATGTTGTCAAATATTACCGCCGAGATGTTAGGTTGGGTAAGGTTCGGTTATATTACGTTATTGATGTATAGGAAGGTCCCACGGAGACGTAGAGGCCAACTCGCCACGAATGTTTTCAAATATTACCGCCGAGATGTTAGGTTCTGTTAGGTTAGGTTATATTACATTATTGATGTATATAAAGGTCCCATGGAGACTTAGAGGCCAACTCGCCGGGAATGTTGTCAAATATCACCGCCGATATGTTAGGTTGGGTTAGGTTAGTTTATATTACGCTATTGATGTATATAAAGGTCCCACGGAGACGGCGGAGCCAATTCGCCAGGAATGTCGTCAAATATTACCGCCGAGATGTTAGGTTGGGTTAGGTTAGGTTATATTACGTTATTGATGTATATAAACGTCCCACGGAGACGTAGAGGCCAACAAGACAGGAATGTGGTCAAATATTACCGCCGAGATGTTAGGTTCTGTTAGGTTAGGTTATATTACATTATTGATGTATATAAAGGTTCCACGGAGACGTAGAGGCCAACAAGACAGGAATGTGGTCAAATATTACCGCCGAGATGTTAGATTGGGTTAGGTTAGGTTATATTACGTTATTGATGTATACAAAGGTCCCACGGAAACGTAGAGGCAAACAAGCCAGGAATGTGGTCAAATATTACCGCCGAGATGTTAGATTGGGTTAGGTTAGGTTATATTACGGTATAGATGTATATAAAGGTCCCAGGGAGACGTAGAGGCCAATTCGCCAGGAATGTTGTCAAATATTACCGCCGAGAATATAGGTTGGGTAGGTTAGGTTATATTACGTTATTGATGTATATAAAGGTCCCACGGCGACGTCGGGGCCAATTCGCCAGGAATGTGGTCAAATATTACCGCCGAGAAGTTAGGTTGGGTAGGTTAGGTTATATTACGTTATTGATGTATATAAAGGTCCCATGGAGACGCAGAGGCCAACAAGACAGGAATGTGGTCAAATATTACCGCCGAAATGATAGATTGGGTTAGGTTAGGTTATATTACTTTATTGATGTATATAAACGTCCCACGGCGACGTAGAGGCCAACTCGCCGGGAATGTTGTCAAATATCACCGCCGAGATGTTAGGTTGGGTTAGGTTAGGTTATATTACGCTATTGATGTATATAAAGGTCCCACGGAGACGTAGAGTCCAACTCGCCGGGAGTGTGGTCAAATATTACCGCCGATATGTTAGATTGGGTTGGGTTAGGTTATATTACGTTATTGACGTATATAAAGGTCCCACGGAGACGTAGAGGCCAACAAGCCAGGAATGTGGTCAAATATTACCGCCGAGAAGTTAGGTTGGGTAGGTTAGGGTATATTACGTTATTGATGTATATAAAGGTCCCACGGCGACGTCGGGGCCAAATCGCCAGGAATGTCGTCAAATATTACCGCCGAGATGTTAGGTTAGGTTAGGTTAGGTTATATTACGTTATTGATGTATATAAACGTCCCACGGAGACGTAGAGGCCAACAAGACAGGAATGTGGTCAAATATTACCGCCGAGATGTTAGGTTGGGTAGGTTAGGTTATATTACGTTATTGATGTATATAAAGGTCCCACGGAGACGTCGGGGCCAATTCGCCAGAAATGTCGTCAAATATTACCGCCGAGATGTTAGGTTAGGATAGGTTAGGTTATATTACGTTATTGATGTATATAAACGTCCCACGGAGACGTAGAGGCCAAGAAGACAGGAATGTGGTCAAATATTACCGCCGAGATGTTAGATTGGGTTAGGTTAGGTTATATTACGTTATTGACGTATATAAAGGTCCCACGGAGACGTGGAGGCCAACAAGACAGGAATGTGGTCAAATATTACCGCCGAGATGTTAGATTGGGTTAGGTTAGGTTATATTACGTTATTGATGTATATAAGCGTCCCACGGAGACGTAGAGGCCAACAAGACAGGAATGTGGTCAAATATTACCGCCGAGATGTTAGGTTGGGTTAGGTTAGGTTATATTACGCTATTGATGTATATAAAGGTCCCACGGAGGCGTAGAGGCCAACTCGCCGGGAATGTGGTCAAATATTACCGCCGAGATGTTAGGTTCTGTTAGGTTAGGTTATATTACATTATTGATGTACATAAAGGTCCCACGGATACGTAGACGCCAGCAAGCCAGGAATGTTGCCAAATATTACCGCCGAGATGTTAGGTTGGGTTAGGTTAAGTTATATTACGTTCTTGATGTATATAAAGGTCCCATGGAGACGTAGAGGCCAATTCGCCAGGAATGTTGTCAAATATTACCGCCGAGAAGATAGGTTGGGTAGGTTAGGTTATATTACGTTATTGATGTATATAAAGGTCCCACGGCGACGTCGGGGCCAATTCGCCAGGAATGTCGTCAAATATTACCGCCGAGATGTTAGGTTAGGTTAGGTTAGGTTATATTACGTTATTGATGTATATAAACAGCCCACGGAGACGTAGAGGCCAACAAGACAGGAATGTGGTCAAATATTACCGCCGAGATGTTACATTGGGATAGGTTAATTTATATTACGTTATTGACGTATATAAAGGTCCCACGGAAACGTAGAGGCCAACAACAGAGGAATGTGGTCAAATATTACCTCCGAGATGTTAGATTGGGTTAGGTTAGGTTATATTACGTTATTGATGTATACAAAGGTCCCACGGAAACGTAGAGGCAAACAAGCCAGGAATGTGGTCAAATATTACCGCCGAGATGTTAGATTGGGTTAGGTTAGGTTATATTACGGTATAGATGTATATAAAGGTCCCAGGGAGACGTAGAGGCCAATTCGCCAGGAATGTTGTCAAATATTACCGCCGAGAAGATAGGTTGGGTAGGTTAGGTTATATTACGTTATTGATGTATATAAAGGTCCCACGGCGACGTCGGGGCCAATTCGCCAGGAATGTCGTCAAATATTACCGCCGAGATGTTAGGTTAGGTTAGGTTAGGTTATATTACGTTATTGATGTATATAAACGTCCCACGGAGACGCAGAGGCCAACAAGACAGGAATGTGGTCAAATATTACCGCCGAAATGATAGATTGGGTTAGGTTAGGTTATATTACTTTATTGATGTATATAAACCTCCCACGGCGACGTAGAGGCCAACTCACCAGGAATGTGGTCAAATATTACCGCCGAGATGTTAGATTGGGTTAGGTTTGGTTATATTACGTTATTGATGTATAGAAAGGTCCCACGGAGACGTGGAGGCCAATTCGCCAGGAATGTTGTCAAATATTACCGCCGAGATGTTAGGTTGGGTAAGGTTCGGTTATATTACGTTATTGATGTATAGGAAGGTCCCACGGAGACGTAGAGGCCAACTCGCCACGAATGTTGTCAAATATTACCGCCGAGAGGTTAGGTTCTGTTAGGTTAGGTTATATTACATTATTGATGTATATAAAGGTCCCCTGGAGACTTAGAGGCCAACTCGCCGGGAATGTTGTCAAATATCACCGCCGAGATGTTAGGTTGGGTTAGGTTAGGTTATATTACGCTACTGATGTATATAAAGGTCCCACGGAGACGTAGAGTCCAACTCGACGGGAGTGTGGTCAAATATTACCGCCGATATGTTAGATTGGGTTGGGTTAGGTTATATTACGTTATTGACGTATATAAAGGTCCCACGGATACGTAGAGGCAAACAAGCCAGAAATGTGGTCAAATATTACCGCCGAGATGTTAGATTGGATTAGGTTAGGTTATATTACGTTATTGATGTGTACAAAGGCCCCACGGATACGTAAAGGCAAACAAGCCAGGAATGTGGTGAAATATTACCGCAGAGATGTTAGATTGGGATAGGTTAGGTTATATTACGTTATTGATGTATACAAAGGTCCCACGGAAACGTAGAGGCAAACAAGCCAGGAATGTGGTCAAATATTACCGCCGAGATGTTAGATTGGGTTAGGTTAGGTTATATTACGGTATAGATGTATATAAAGGTCCCACGGAGACGTCGGGGCCAATTCGCCAGGAATGTCGTCAAATATTACCGCCGAGATGTTAGGTTAGGTTAGGTTAGGTTATATTACGTTATTGATGTATATAAACGTCCCACGGAGACGTAGAGGCCAACAAGACAGGAATGTGGTCAAATATTACCGCCGAGATGTTACATTGGGTTAGGTTAGGTTATATTATGTTATTGACGTATATAAAGGTCCCACGGAAACGTAGAGGCCAACAACAGAGGAATGTGGTCAATTATTACCGCCGAGATGTTAGATTGGGTTAGGTTAGGTTATATTACGTTATTGATGTATATAAACGTCCCACGGCGACGTAGAAGCCAACAAGACAGGAATCTGGTCAAATATTACCGCCGAAATGATAGATTGGGTTAGGTTAGGTTATATTACTTTATTGATGTATATAAACGTCCCACGGCGACGTAGAGGCCAACTCACCAGGAATGTGGTCAAATATTACCGCCGAGATGTTAGAATGTGTTAGGTTAGGTTATATTACGTTATTGATGTATACAAAGGTCCCACGGAGCCGTGGAGGCCAATTCGCCAGGAATGTTGTCAAATATTACCGCCGAGATGTTAGGTTGGGTAAGGTTCGGTTATATTACGTTATTGATGTATAGGAAGGTCCCACGGAGACGTAGAGGCCAACTCGCCACGAATGTTTTCAAATATTACCGCCGAGATGTTAGGTTCTGTTAGGTTAGGTTATATTACATTATTGATGTATATAAAGGTCCCATGGAGACTTAGAGGCCAACTCGCCGGGAATGTTGTCAAATATCACCGCCGAGATGTTAGGTTGGGTTAGGTTAGTTTATATTACGCTATTGATGTATATAAAGGTCCCACGGAGACGTAGAGTCCAACTCGCCGGGAGTGTGGTCAAATATTACCGCCGATATGTTAGATTGGGTTGGGTTAGGTTATATTACGTTATTGACGTATATAAAGGTCCCACGGATACGTAGAGGCAAATAAGCCAGAAATGTGGTCAAATATTACCGCCGAGATGTTAGATTGGATTAGGTTAGGTTATATTACGTTATTGATGTGTACAAAGGCCCCACGGATACGTAAAGGCAAACAAGCCAGGAATGTGGTGAAATATTACCGCAGAGATGTTAGATTGGGATAGGTTAGGTTATATTACGTTATTGATGTATACAAAGGTCCCACGGAGACGTAGAGGCCAACAAGCCAGGAATGTGGTCAAATATTACCGCCGAGATGATAGGTTGGGTTAGGTTAGGTTATATTACGTTATTGATGTATATAAAGGTCCCACGGAGACGGCGGAGCCAATTCGCCAGGAATGTCGTCAAGTATTACCGCCGAGATGTTAGGTTGGGTTAGGTTAGGTTATATTACGTTATTGATGTATATAAACGTCCCACGGAGACGTAGAGGCCAACAAGACAGGAATGTGGTCAAATATTACCGCCGAGATGTTAGGTTCTGTTAGGTTAGGTTATATTACATTATTTATGTATATAAAGGTTCCACGGAGACGTAGAGGCCAACAAGACAGGAATGTGGTCAAATATTACCGCCGAGATGTTAGATTGGGTTAGGTTAGGTTATATTACGTTATTGATGTATACAAAGGTCCCACGGAAACGTAGAGGCAAACAAGCCAGGAATGTGGTCAAATATTACCGCCAAGATGTTAGATTGGGTTAGGTTAGGTTATATTACGGTATAGATGTATATAAAGGTCCCAGGGAGACGTAGAGGCCAATTCGCCAGGAATGTTGTCAAATATTACCGCCGAGAATATAGGTTGTGTAGGTTAGGTTATATTACGTTATTGATGTATATAAAGGTCCCACGGCGACGTCGGGGCCAATTCGCCAGGAATGTGGTCAAATATTACCGCCGAGAAGTTAGGTTGGGTAGGTTAGGTTATATTACGTTATTGATGTATATAAAGGTCCCATGGAGACGCAGAGGCCAACAAGACAGGAATGTGGTCAAATATTACCGCCGAAATGATAGATTGGGTTAGGTTAGGTTATATTACTTTATTGATGTATATAAACGTCCCACGGCGACGTAGAGGCCAACTCACCAGGAATGTGGTCAAATATTACCGCCGAGATGTTAGATTGGGTTAGGTTAGGTTATATTACGTTATTGATGTATAGTAAGTTCCCACGGAGACGTGGAGGCCAATTCGCCAGGAATGTTGTCAAATATTACCGCCGAGATGTTAGGTTGGGTAAGGTTCGGTTATATTACGTTATTGATGTATAGGAAGGTCCCACGGAGACGTAGAGGGCAACTCGCCACGAATGTTGTCAAATATTCCCGAAGAGATGTTAGGTTCTGTTAGGTTAGGTTATATTACATTATTGATGTATATAAAGGTCCCATGGAGACTTAGAAGCCAACTCGCCGGGAATGTTGTCAAATATCACCGCCGAGATGTTAGGTTGGGTTAGGTTAGGTTATATTACGCTATTGATGTATATAAAGGTCCCACGGAGACGTAGAGTCCAACTCGCCGGGAGTGTGGTCAAATATTACCGCCGATATGTTAGATTGGGTTGGGTTAGGTTATATTACGTTATTGACGTATATAAAGGTCCCACGGATACGTAGAGGCCAACAAGCCAGAAATGTGGTCAAATATTACCGCCGAGATGTTAGATTGGATTAGGTTAGGTTATATTACGTTATTGATGTGTACAAAGGCCCCACGGATACGTAAAGGCAAACAAGCCAGGAATGTGGTGAAATATTACCGCAGAGATGTTAGATTGGGATAGGTTAGGTTATATTACGTTATTGATGTATACAAAGGTCCCACGGAGACGTAGAGGCCAACAAGCCAGGAATGTGGTCAAATATTACCGCCGAGAAGTTAGGTTGGGTAGGTTAGGTTATATTACGTTATTGATGTATATAGGTCCCACGGAGCCGTAGAGGCCAACTCGCCAGGAATGTTGTCAAATATTACCGCCGAGATGTTAGGTTCTGTTAGGTTAGGTTACATTACGTTATTGATGTATATAAACGTCCCACGGAGACGTAGAGGCCAACAAGACAGGAATGTGGTCAAATATTACCGCCGAGATGTTAGGTTGGGTAGGTTAGGTTATATTACGTTATTGATGTATATAAAGGTCCCACGGAGACGTCGGGGCCAATTCGCCAGAAATGTCGTCAAATATTACCGCCGAGATGTTAGGTTAGGATAGGTTAGGTTATATTACGTTATTGATGTATATAAACGTCCCACGGAGACGTAGAGGCCAAGAAGACAGGAATGTGGTCAAATATTACCGCCGAGATGTTAGATTGGGTTAGGTTAGGTTATATTACGTTATTGACGTATATAAAGGTCCCACGGAGACGTAGAGGCCAACAAGACAGGAATGTGGTCAAATATTACCGCCGAGATGTTAGATTGGGTTAGGTTAGGTTATATTACGTTATTGATGTATATAAGCGTCCCACGGAGACGTAGAGGCCAACAAGACAGGAATGTGGTCAAATATTACCGCCGAGATGTTAGGTTGGGTTAGGTTAGGTTATATTACGCTATTGATGTATATAAAGGTCCCACGGAGGCGTAGAGGCCAACTCGCCGGGAATGTGGTCAAATATTACCGCCGAGATGTTAGGTTCTGTTAGGTTAGGTTATATTACATTATTGATGTACATAAAGGTCCCACGGATACGTAGACGCCAGCAAGCCAGGAATGTTGCCAAATATTACCGCCGAGATGTTAGGTTGGGTTAGGTTAAGTTATATTACGTTCTTGATGTATATAAAGGTCCCATGGAGACGTAGAGCCCAATTCGCCAGGAATGTTGTCAAATATTACCGCCGAGAAGATAGGTTGGGTAGGTTAGGTTATATTACGTTATTGATGTATATAAAGGTCCCACGGCGACGTCGGGGCCAATTCGCCAGGAATGTCGTCAAATATTACCGCCGAGATGTTAGGTTAGGTTAGGTTAGGTTATATTACGTTATTGATGTATATAAACGTCCCACGGAGACGCAGAGGCCAACAAGACAGGAATGTGGTCAAATATTACCGCCGATATGTTAGATTGGGTTGGGTTAGGTTATATTACGTTATTGATGTATATAAACGTCCCACGGCGACGTAGAGGCCAACTCACCAGGAATGTGGTCAAATATTACCGCCGAGATGTTAGGTTGGGTAAGGTTCGGTTATATTACGTTATTGATGTATAGGAAGGTCCCACGGAGACGTAGAGGCCAACTCGCCACGAATGTTGTCAAATATTACCGCCGAGAGGTTAGGTTCTGTTAGGTTAGGTTATATTACATTATTGATGTATATAAAGGTCCCCTGGAGACTTAGAGGCCAACTCGCCGGGAATGTTGTCAAATATCACCGCCGAGATGTTAGGTTGGGTTAGGTTAGGTTATATTACGTTCTTGATGTATATAAAGGTCCCACGGAGACGTAGAGGCCAACTCGCCGGTAATGTGGTCAAATATTACCGCCGATATGTTAGATTGGGTTAGGTTAGGTTATATTACGTTATTGACGTATATAAAGGTCCCACGGATACGTAGAGGCAAACACGCCAGAAATGTGGTCAAATATTACCGCCGAGATGTTAGATTGGGATAGGTTAGGTTATATTACGTTATTGATGTATAGAAAGGTCCCACGGAGACGTGGAGGCCAATTCGCCAGGAATGTTGTCAAATATTACCGCCGAGATGTTAGGTTGGGTAAGGTTCGGTTATATTACGTTATTGATGTATAGGAAGGTCCCACGGAGACGTAGAGGCCAACTCGCCACGAATGTTGTCAAATATTACCGCCGAGAGGTTAGGTTCTGTTAGGTTAGGTTATATTACATTATTGATGTATATAAAGGTCCCCTGGAGACTTAGAGGCCAACTCGCCGGGAATGTTGTCAAATATCACCGCCGAGATGTTAGGTTGGGTTAGGTTAGGTTATATTACGCTATTGATGTATATAAAGGTCCCACGGAGACGTAGAGTCCAACTCGACGGGAGTGTGGTCAAATATTACCGCCGATATGTTAGATTGGGTTGGGTTAGGTTATATTACGTTATTGACGTATATAAAGGTCCCACGGATACGTAGAGGCAAACAAGCCAGAAATGTTGTCAAATATTACCGCCGAGATGTTAGGTTCTGTTAGGTTAGGTTATATTACATTATTGAGGTATATAAAGGTCCCACGGAGACCTAGAGGCCAACAAGCCAGGAATGTGGTCAAATATTACCACCGAGATGATAGGTTGTGTTTGGTTAGGTTATATTACGTTATTGATGTATACAAAGGTCCCACGGAGACGTAGAGGCAAACAAGCCAGGAATGTGGTCAAATATTACCGCCGAGATGTTAGATTGGGTTAGGTTAGGTTATAATACGGTATTGATGTATAGGAAGGTCCCACGGAGACGTAGAGGCCAATTCGCCAGGAATGTTGTCAAATATTACCGCCGAGAAGTTAGGTTGGGTAGGTTAGGTTATATCACGTTATTGATGTATATAAAGGTCCCACGGAGACGTAGAGGCCAGCAAGCCAGGAATGTTGCCAAATATTACCGCCGAGATGTTAGGTTGGGTTAGGTTAAGTCATATTACGTTCTTGATGTATATAAAGGTCCCATGGAGACTTAGAGGCCAACTCGCCGGGAATGTTGTCAATTATTACCGCCGAGATGATAGGTTGGGTTAGGTTAGGTTATATTACGTTCTTGATGTATATAAAGGTCCCACGGAGACGTAGAGGCCAACTCGCCGGTAATGTGGTCAAATATTACCGCCGATATGTTAGATTGGGTTAGGTTAGGTTATATTACGTTATTGACGTATATAAAGGTCCCACGGATACGTAGAAGCAAACACGCCAGAAATGTGGTCAAATATTACCGCCGAGATGTTAGATTGGGTTAGGTTAGGTTATATTACGTTATTGATTTATACAAAGGCCCCACGGATACGTAAAGGCAATCAAGCCAGAAATGTGGTGAAATATTACCGCAGATATGTTAGATTGGGATAGGTTAGGTTATATTACGTTATTGATGTATACAAAGGTCCCACGGAGACGTAGAGGCAAACAAGCCAGAAATGTGGTCAAATATTACCGCCGAGATGTTAGGTTCTGTTAGGTTAGGTTATATTACGTTATTGATGTATATAAAGGTCCCACGGAGCCGTAGAGGCCAACTCACCAGGAATGTTGTCAAATATTACCGCCGAGATGTTAGGTTCTGTTAGGTTAGGTTATATTACGTTATTGATGTATACAAAGGTCCCACGGAGACGTGGAGGCCAATTCGCCAGGAATGTTGTCAAATATTACCGCCGATATGTTAGGTTGGGTTAGGTTCGGTTATATTACGTTATTGATGTATAGGAAGGTCCCACGGAGACGTAGAGTCCAACTCGCCAGGAATGTTGTCAAATATTACCGCCGAGATGTTAGGTTCTGTTAGGTTAGGTTATATTACATTATTGATGTATATAAAGGTCCCACGGAGACGTCGGAGCCAATTCGCCAGGAATGTCGTCAAATATTACCGCCGAGATGTTAGGTTGGGTTAGGTTAGGTTATATTACGTTATTGATGTATATAAACGTCCCACGGTGACGTAGAGGCCAACAAGACAGGAATGTGGTCAAATATTACCGCCGAGATGTTAGATTGGGTTAGGTTAGGTTATATTACGTTATTGAAGTATATAAAGGTCCCACGGAGACGTAGAGGCCAACTCGCCAGGAATGTTGTCAAATATTACCGCCGAGATGTTAGGTTCTGTTAGGTTAGGTTATATTACATTATTGATGTATATAAAGGTCCCACGGAGACCTAGAGGCCAACAAGCCAGGAATGTGGTCAAATATTACCACCGAGATGATAGGTTGGGTTTGGTTAGGTTATATTACGTTATTGATGTATACAAAGGTCCCACGGCGACGTAGAGGCAAACAAGCCAGAAATGTGGTCAAATATTACCGCCGAGATGTTAGGTTCTGTTAGGTTAGGTTATATTACGTTATTGATGTATATAAAGGTCCCACGGAGCCGTAGAGGCCAACTCACCAGGAATGTTGTCAAATATTACCGCCGAGATGTTAGGTTCTGTTAGGTTAGGTTATATTACGTTATTGATGTATAAAAAGGTCCCACGGAGACGTGGAGGCCAATTCGCCAGGAATGTTGTCAAATATTACCGCCGAGATGATAGGTTGGGTTAGGTTAGGTTATATTACGTTATTGATGTATATAAACGTCCCACGCTGACGTAGAGGCCAACAAGACAGGAATGTGGTCAAATATTACCGCCGAGATGTTAGATTGGGTTAGGTTAGGTTATATTACGTTATTGAAGTATATAAAGGTCCCACGGAGACGTAGAGGCCAACTCGCCAGGAATGTGGTCAAATATTACCGCCGAGAAGTTAGGTTGGGTAGGTTAGGTTATATTACGTTATTGATGTATATAAAGGTCCCACGGAGACG
Source organism: Xylocopa violacea (assembly GCA_963969225.1). Classification (NCBI taxonomy): domain Eukaryota; kingdom Metazoa; phylum Arthropoda; class Insecta; order Hymenoptera; family Apidae; genus Xylocopa; species Xylocopa violacea. Next base: position 1,316,506 of record CAXAJV010000484.1, read on the forward strand.
TAGAGGCCAGCAAGCCAGGAATGTTTCCAAATATTACTGCCGAGATGTTAGGTTGGGTTAGGTTAATTCATATTACGTTCTTGATGTATATAAAGGTCCCATGGAGACTTAGAGGCCAACTCGCCGGGAATGTTGTCAAATATTAACGCCGAGATGTTAGGTTGGGTTAGGTTAGGTTATAATACGGTATTGATGTATATAAAGGTCCCAAGGAGACGTAGAGGCCAATTCGCCAGGAATGTTGTCAAATATTACCGCCGAGAAGTTAGGTTGGGTAGGTTAGGTTATATTACGTTATTGATGTATATAATGGTCCCACGGAGACGTAGAGGCCAGCAAGCCAGGAATGTTGCCAAATATTACCGCCGAGATGTTAGGTTGGGTTAGGTTAAGTCATATTACGTTCTTGATGTATATAAAGGTCCCATGGAGACTTAGAGGCCAACTCGCCGGTAATGTTGTCAATTATTACCGCCGAGATGTTAGGTTGGGTTAGGTTAGGTTATATTACGTTCTTGATGTATATAAAGGTCCCACGGAGACGTAGAGGCCAACTCGCCGGTAATGTGGTCAAATATTACCGCCGATATGTTAGATTGGGTTAGGTTAGGTTATATTACGTTATTGACGTATATAAAGGTCCCACGGATACGTAGAGGCAAACACGCCAGAAATGTGGTCAAATATTACCGCCGAGATGTTAGATTGGGATAGGTTAGGTTATATTACGTTATTGATGTATACAAAGGTCCCACGGCGACGTAGAGGCAAACAAGCCAGAAATGTGGTCAAATATTACCGCCGAGATGTTAGATTGGGTTAGGTTAGGTTATAATACGGTATTGATGTATAGGAAGGTCCCACGGAGGCGTAGAGGCCAATTCGCCAGGAATGTTGTCAAATATTACCGCCGAGAAGTTAGGTTGGGTAGGTTAGGTTATATTTCGTTATTGATGTATATAAAGGTCCCACGGAGACGTAGAGGCCAGCAAGCCAGGAATGTTGCCAAATATTACTGCCGAGATGTTAGGTTGGGTTAGGTTAATTCATATTACGTTCTTGATGTATATAAAGGTCCCATGGAGACTTAGAGGCCAACTCGCCGGGAATGTTGTCAAATATTAACGCCGAGATGTTAGGTTGGGTTAGGTTAGGTTATATTACGCTATTGATGTATATAAAGGTCCCACGGAGACGTAGAGGCCAACTCGCCGGGAATGTGGTCAAATATTACCGCCGATATGTTAGATTGGGTTAGGTTAGGTTATATTACGTTATTGACGTATATAAATGTCCCCCGGATACGTAGAGGCAAACAAGCCAGAAATGTGTTCAAATATTACCGCCGAGATGTTAGATTGGGTTAGGTTAGGTTATATTACGTTATTGATGTATACAAAGGCCCCACGGATACGTAAAGGCAAACAAGCCAGGAATGTGGTGAAATATTACCGCAGAGATGTTAGATTGGGATAGGTTAGGTTATATTACGTTATTGATGTATACAAAGGTCCCACGGCGACGTAGAGGCAAACAAGCCAGAAATGTGGTCAAATATTACCGCCGAGATGTTAGGTTCTGTTAGGTTAGGTTATATTACGTTATTGATGTATATAAAGGTCCCACGGAGCCGTAGAGGCCAACTCACCAGGAATGTTGTCAAATATTACCGCCGAGATGTTAGGTTCTGTTAGGTTAGGTTATATTACGTTATTGATGTATACAAAGGTCCCACGGAGACGTGGAGGCCAATTCGCCAGGAATGTTGTCAAATATTACCGCCGAGATGATAGGTTGGGTTAGGTTAGGTTATATTACGTTATTGATGTATACAAAGGTCCCACGGAGACGTGGAGTCCAATTCGCCAGGAATGTTGTCAAATATTACCGCCGAGATGTTAGGTTCTGCTAGGTTAGGTTATATTACATTATTGATGTATATAAAGGTCCCACGGAGACGTCGGAGCCAATTCGCCAGGAATGTCGTCAAATATTACCGCCGAGATGTTAGGTTGGGTTAGGTTAGGTTATATTACGTTATAGATGTATATAAAGGTCCCACGGAGTCGTAGAGGCCAACAAGCCAGGAATGTGGACAAATATTACCGCCGAGATGATAGGTTGGATTAGGTTACGTTATATTACGTTATTGATGTATATGAAGGTCCCACGGATACGTAGAGGCAAACAAGCCAGTAATGTGGTCAAATATTACCGCCGAGATGTTAGATTGGGTTAGGTTAGGTTATATTACGTTATTGATGTATACAAAGGCCCCACGGATACGTAAAGGAAAACAAGCCACGAATGTAGTGAAATATTACAGCAAAGATGTTAGATTGGGATAGGTTAGGTTATATTAAGTTATTGATGTATACAAAGGTCCCACGGAGACGTAGAGGCAAACAAGCCAGGAATGTGGTCAAATATTACCGCCGAGATGTTAGGTTCTGTTAGGTTAGGTTATATTACATTATTGATGTATATAAAGGTCCCACGGAGCCGTAGAGGCCAACTCGCCAGGAGCGTTGTCAAATATTACCGCCGAGATGTTAGGTTCTGTTAGGTTAGGTTATATTACATTATTGATGTATATAAAGGTCCCACGGAGGCGTAGAGGCCAACAAGCCAGGAATGTGGTCAAATATTACCGCCGAGATGATAGGTTGGGTTAGGTTAGGTTATATTACGTTATTGATGTATATAAAGGTCCCACGGAGCCGTAGAGGCCAACTCGCCAGGAACGTTGTCAAATATTACCGCCGAGATGTTAGGTTCTGTTAGGTTAGGTTATATTACATTATTGATGTATATAAAGGTCCCACGGAGACGTAGAGGCCAACAAGCCAGGAATGTGGTCAAATATTACCGCCGAGATGATAGGTTGGGTTAGGTTAGGTTATATTACGTTATTGATGTATACAAAGGTCCCACGGAGACGTGGAGTCCAATTCGCCAGGAATGTTGTCAAATATTACCGCCGATATGTAAGGTTGGGTTAGGTTCGGTTATATTACGTTATTGATGTATAGGAAGGTCCCACGGAGGCGCAGAGTCCAACTCGCCAGGAATGTTGTCAAATATTACCGCCGAGATGTTAGGTTCTGTTAGGTTAGGTTATATTACATTATTGATGTATATAAAGGTCCCACGGAGACGGCGGAGCCAATTCGCCAGGAATGTCGTCAAATATTACCGCCGAGATGTTAGGTTGGGTTAGGTTAGGTTATATTACGTTATTGATGTATATAAACGTCCCACGGAGACGTAGAGGCCAACAAGACAGGAATGTTGTCAAATATTACCGCCGAGATGTTAGATTGGGTTAGGTTAGGTTATATTACGTTATTGATGTATAAAAAGGTCCCACGGAGACGTGGAGGCCAATTCGCCAGGAATGTTGTCAAATATTACCGCCGAGATGATAGGTTGGGTTAGGTTAGGTTATATTACGTTATTGATGTATATAAACGTCCCACGCTGACGTAGAGGCCAACAAGACAGGAATGTGGTCAAATATTACCGCCGAGATGTTAGATTGGGTTAGGTTAGGTTATATTACGTTATTGAAGTATATAAAGGTCCCACGGAGACGTAGAGGCCAACTCGCCAGGAATGTGGTCAAATATTACCGCCGAGAAGTTAGGTTGGGTAGGTTAGGTTATATTACGTTATTGATGTATATAAAGGTCCCACGGAGACGTAGAGGCCAGCAAGCCAGGAATGTTTCCAAATATTACTGCCGAGATGTTAGGTTGGGTTAGGTTAATTCATATTACGTTCTTGATGTATATAAAGGTCCCATGGAGACTTAGAGGCCAACTCGCCGGGAATGTTGTCAAATATTAACGCCGAGATGTTAGGTTGGGTTAGGTTAGGTTATAATACGGTATTGATGTATATAAAGGTCCCAAGGAGACGTAGAGGCCAATTCGCCAGGAATGTTGTCAAATATTACCGCCGAGAAGTTAGGTTGGGTAGGTTAGGTTATATTACGTTATTGATGTATATAATGGTCCCACGGAGACGTAGAGGCCAGCAAGCCAGGAATGTTGCCAAATATTACCGCCGAGATGTTAGGTTGGGTTAGGTTAAGTCATATTACGTTCTTGATGTATATAAAGGTCCCATGGAGACTTAGAGGCCAACTCGCCGGTAATGTTGTCAATTATTACCGCCGAGATGTTAGGTTGGGTTAGGTTAGGTTATATTACGTTCTTGATGTATATAAAGGTCCCACGGAGACGTAGAGGCCAACTCGCCGGTAATGTGGTCAAATATTACCGCCGATATGTTAGATTGGGTTAGGTTAGGTTATATTACGTTATTGACGTATATAAAGGTCCCACGGATACGTAGAGGCAAACACGCCAGAAATGTGGTCAAATATTACCGCCGAGATGTTAGATTGGGATAGGTTAGGTTATATTACGTTAGTGATGTATACAAAGGTCCCACGGCGACGTAGAGGCAAACAAGCCAGAAATGTGGTCAAATATTACCGCCGAGATGTTAGATTGGGTTAGGTTAGGTTATAATACGGTATTGATGTATAGGAAGGTCCCACGGAGGCGTAGAGGCCAATTCGCCAGGAATGTTGTCAAATATTACCGCCGAGAAGTTAGGTTGGGTAGGTTAGGTTATATTTCGTTATTGATGTATATAAAGGTCCCACGGAGACGTAGAGGCCAGCAAGCCAGGAATGTTGCCAAATATTACTGCCGAGATGTTAGGTTGGGTTAGGTTAATTCATATTACGTTCTTGATGTATATAAAGGTCCCATGGAGACTTAGAGGCCAACTCGCCGGGAATGTTGTCAAATATTAACGCCGAGATGTTAGGTTGGGTTAGGTTAGGTTATATTACGCTATTGATGTATATAAAGGTCCCACGGAGACGTAGAGGCCAACTCGCCGGGAATGTGGTCAAATATTACCGCCGATATGTTAGATTGGGTTAGGTTAGGTTATATTACGTTATTGACGTATATAAATGTCCCCCGGATACGTAGAGGCAAACAAGCCAGAAATGTGTTCAAATATTACCGCCGAGATGTTAGATTGGGTTAGGTTAGGTTATATTACGTTATTGATGTATACAAAGGCCCCACGGATACGTAAAGGCAAACAAGCCAGGAATGTGGTGAAATATTACCGCAGAGATGTTAGATTGGGATAGGTTAGGTTATATTACGTTATTGATGTATACAAAGGTCCCACGGCGACGTAGAGGCAAACAAGCCAGAAATGTGGTCAAATATTACCGCCGAGATGTTAGGTTCTGTTAGGTTAGGTTATATTACGTTATTGATGTATATAAAGGTCCCACGGAGCCGTAGAGGCCAACTCACCAGGAATGTTGTCAAATATTACCGCCGAGATGTTAGGTTCTGTTAGGTTAGGTTATATTACGTTATTGATGTATACAAAGGTCCCACGGAGACGTGGAGGCCAATTCGCCAGGAATGTTGTCAAATATTACCGCCGAGATGATAGGTTGGGTTAGGTTAGGTTATATTACGTTATTGATGTATACAAAGGTCCCACGGAGACGTGGAGTCCAATTCGCCAGGAATGTTGTCAAATATTACCGCCGAGATGTTAGGTTCTGCTAGGTTAGGTTATATTACATTATTGATGTATATAAAGGTCCCACGGAGACGTCGGAGCCAATTCGCCAGGAATGTCGTCAAATATTACCGCCGAGATGTTAGGTTGGGTTAGGTTAGGTTATATTACGTTATAGATGTATATAAAGGTCCCACGGAGTCGTAGAGGCCAACAAGCCAGGAATGTGGACAAATATTACCGCCGAGATGATAGGTTGGATTAGGTTACGTTATATTACGTTATTGATGTATATGAAGGTCCCACGGATACGTAGAGGCAAACAAGCCAGTAATGTGGTCAAATATTACCGCCGAGATGTTAGATTGGGTTAGGTTAGGTTATATTACGTTATTGATGTATACAAAGGCCCCACGGATACGTAAAGGAAAACAAGCCACGAATGTAGTGAAATATTACAGCAAAGATGTTAGATTGGGATAGGTTAGGTTATATTAAGTTATTGATGTATACAAAGGTCCCACGGAGACGTAGAGGCAAACAAGCCAGGAATGTGGTCAAATATTACCGCCGAGATGTTAGGTTCTGTTAGGTTAGGTTATATTACATTATTGATGTATATAAAGGTCCCACGGAGCCGTAGAGGCCAACTCGCCAGGAGCGTTGTCAAATATTACCGCCGAGATGTTAGGTTCTGTTAGGTTAGGTTATATTACATTATTGATGTATATAAAGGTCCCACGGAGGCGTAGAGGCCAACAAGCCAGGAATGTGGTCAAATATTACCGCCGAGATGATAGGTTGGGTTAGGTTAGGTTATATTACGTTATTGATGTATATAAAGGTCCCACGGAGCCGTAGAGGCCAACTCGCCAGGAACGTTGTCAAATATTACCGCCGAGATGTTAGGTTCTGTTAGGTTAGGTTATATTACATTATTGATGTATATAAAGGTCCCACGGAGACGTAGAGGCCAACAAGCCAGGAATGTGGTCAAATATTACCGCCGAGATGATAGGTTGGGTTAGGTTAGGTTATATTACGTTATTGATGTATACAAAGGTCCCACGGAGACGTGGAGTCCAATTCGCCAGGAATGTTGTCAAATATTACCGCCGATATGTAAGGTTGGGTTAGGTTCGGTTATATTACGTTATTGATGTATAGGAAGGTCCCACGGAGGCGCAGAGTCCAACTCGCCAGGAATGTTGTCAAATATTACCGCCGAGATGTTAGGTTCTGTTAGGTTAGGTTATATTACATTATTGATGTATATAAAGGTCCCACGGAGACGGCGGAGCCAATTCGCCAGGAATGTCGTCAAATATTACCGCCGAGATGTTAGGTTGGGTTAGGTTAGGTTATATTACGTTATTGATGTATATAAACGTCCCACGGAGACGTAGAGGCCAACAAGACAGGAATGTTGTCAAATATTACCGCCGAGATGTTAGATTGGGTTAGGTTAGGTTATATTACGTTATTGACGTATATAAAGGTCCCACGGAGACGTAGAGGCCAACAAGACAGGAATGTGGTCAAATATTACCGCCGAGATGTTAGGTTGGGTTAGGTTAGGTTATATTACGTTATTGACGTATATAAAGGTCCCACGGAGACGTAGAGGCCAACTCGCCAGGAATGTTGTCAAATATTACCGCCGAGATGTTAGGTTCTGTTAGGTTAGGTTATATTACATTATTGATGTATATAAAGGTCCCACGGAGACCTAGATGCCAACAAGCCAGGAATGTGGTCAAATATTACCACCGAGATGATAGGTTGTGTTTGGTTAGGTTATATTACGTTATTGATGTATACAAAGGTCCCACGGAGACGTAGAGGCAAACAAGCCAGGAATGTGGTCAAATATTACCGCCGAGATGTTAGATTGGGTTAGGTTAGGTTATAATACGGTATTGATGTATAGGAAGGTCCCACGGAGACGTAGAGGCCAATTCGCCAGGAATGTTGTCAAATATTACCGCCGAGAAGTTAGGTTGGGTAGGTTAGGTTATATTACGTTATTGATGTATATAAAGGTCCCACGGTGACGTAGAGGCCAGCAAGCCAGGAATGTTGCCAAATATTACTGCCGAGATGTTAGGTTGGGTTAGGTTAATTCATATTACGTTCTTGATGTATATAAAGGTCCCATGGAGACTTAGAGGCCAACTCGCCGGGAATGTTGTCAAATATTAACGCCGAGATGTTAGGTTGGGTTAGGTTAGGTTATATTACGCTATTGATGTATATAAAGGTCCCACGGAGACGTAGAGGCCAACTCGCCGGGAATGTGGTCAAATATTACCGCCGATATGTTAGATTGGGTTAGGTTAGGTTATATTACGTTATTGACGTATATAAATGTCCCACGGATACGTAGAGGCAAACAAGCCAGAAATGTGGTCAAATATTACCACCGAGATGTTAGATTGGGTTAGGTTAGGTTATATTACATTATTGATGTATACAAAGGCCCCACGGATACGTAAAGGCAAACAAGCCAGGAATGTGGTGAAATATTACCGCAGAGATGTTAGATTGGGATAGGTTAGGTTATATTACGTTATTGATGTATACAAAGGTCCCACGGAGACGTAGAGGCCAACAAGCCAGGAATGTGGTCAAATATTACCGCCGAGATGATATGTTGGGTTAGGTTAGGTTATATTACGTTATTGATGTATACAAAGGTCCCACGGAGACGTGGAGTCCAATTCGCCAGGAATGTTGTCAAATATTACCGCCGATATGTAAGGTTGGGTTAGGTTCGGTTATATTACGTTATTGATGTATAGGAAGGTCCCACGGAGGCGCAGAGTCCAACTCGCCAGGAATGTTGTGAAATATTACCGCCGAGATGTTAGGTTCTGTTAGGTTAGGTTATATTACATTATTGATGTATATAAAGGTCCCACGGAGACGGCGGAGCCAATTCGTCAGGAATGTCGTCAAATATTACCGCCGAGATGTTAGATTGGGTTAGGTTAGGTTATATTACGTTATTGATGAATATAAACGTCCCACGGAGACGTAGAGGCCAACAAGACAGGAATGTGGTCAAATATTACCGCCGAGATGTTAGATTGGGTTAGGTTAGGTTATATTACGTTATTGATGTATATAAACGTCCCACGGCGACGTAGAGGCCAACAAGACAGGATTGTGGTCAAATATTACCGCCGAGATGTTAGATTGGGTTAGGTTAGGTTATATTACGTTATTGATGTATAGGAAGGTCCCACGGAGACGTAGAGGCCAACTCGCCAGGAATGTTGTCAAATATTACCGCCGAGATGTTAGGTTCTGTTAGGTTAGGTTATATTACGTTATTGATGTATATAAAGGTCCCACGGAGCCGTAGAGGCCAACTCGCCAGGAATGTTGTCAAATATTACCGCCGATATGTTAGGTTCTGTTAGGTTAGGTTATATTACATTATTGATGTATATAAAGGTCCCACGGAGACGTAGAGGCCAACAAGCCAGGAATGTGGTCAAATATTACCACCGAGATGATAGGTTGGGTTTGGTTAGGTTATATTACGTTATTGATGTATACAAAGGTCCCACGGAGACGTAGAGGCAAACAAGCCAGGAATGTGGTCAAATATTACCGCCGAGATGTTAGATTGGGTTAGGTTAGGTTATAATACGGTATTGATGTATAGGAAGGTCCCACGGAGACGTAGAGGCCAGCAAGCCAGGAATGTTGCCAAATATTACTGCCGAGATGTTAGGTTGGGTTAGGTTAAGTCATATTACGTTCTTGATGTATATAAAGGTCCCACGGAGACGTAGAGGCCAACAAGCCAGGAATGTGGTCAAATATTACCGCCGAGATGATAGGTTGGGTTAGGTTAGGTTGTATTACGTTATTGATATATACAAAGGTCCCACGGAGACGTGGAGTCCAATTCGCCAGGAATGTTGTCAAATATTACCGCCGAGATGTTAGGTTCTGCTAGGTTAGGTTATATTACATTATTGATGTATATAAAGGTCCCACGGAGACGTCGGAGCCAATTCGCCAGGAATGTCGTCAAATATTACCGCCGAGATGTTAGGTTGGGTTAGGTTAGGTTATATTACGTTATAGATGTATATAAAGGTCCCACGGAGTCGTAGAGGCCAACAAGCCGGGAATGTGGTCAAATATTACCGCCGAGATGATAGGTTGGATTAGGTTACGTTATATTACGTTATTGATGTATATGAAGGTCCCACGGATACGTAGAGGCAAACAAGCCAGTAATGTGGTCAAATATTACCGCCGAGATGTTAGATTGGGTTAGGTTAGGTTATATTACGTTATTGATGTATACAAAGGCCCCACGGATACGTAAAGGAAAACAAGCCACGAATGTAGTGAAATATTACCGCAGAGATGTTAGATTGGGATAGGTTAGGTTATATTACGTTATTGATGTATACAAAGGTCCCACGGAGACGTAGAGGCAAACAAGCCAGGAATGTGGTCAAATATTACCGCCGAGATGATAGGTTGGGTTAGGTTAGGTTATATTACGTTATTGATGTATATAAAGGTCCCACGGAGACGTAGAGGCCAACTCGCCAGGAACGTTGTCAAATATTACCGCCGAGATGTTAGGTTCTGTTAGGTTAGGTTATATTACATTATTGATGTATATAAAGGTCCCACGGAGACGTAGAGGCCAACAAGCCAGGAATGTGGTCAAATATTACCGCCGAGATGATAGGTTGGGTTAGGTTAGGTTATATTACGTTATTGAAGTATATAAAGGTCCCACGGAGACGTAGAGGCCAACTCGCCAGGAATGTGGTCAAATATTACCGCCGAGAAGTTAGGTTGGGTAGGTTAGGTTATATTACGTTATTGATGTATATAAAGGTCCCACGGAGACGTAGAGGCCAGCAAGCCAGGAATGTTTCCAAATATTACTGCCGAGATGTTAGGTTGGGTTAGGTTAATTCATATTACGTTCTTGATGTATATAAAGGTCCCATGGAGACTTAGAGGCCAACTCGCCGGGAATGTTGTCAAATATTACCGCCGAGAAGTTAGGTTGGGTAGGTTAGGTTATATTACGTTATTGATGTATATAAATGTCCCACGGTGACGTAGAGGCCAGCAAGCCAGGAATGTTGCCAAATATTACTGCCGAGATGTTAGGTTGGGTTAGGTTAATTCATATTACGTTCTTGATGTATATAAAGGTCCCATGGAGACTTAGAGGCCAACTCGCCGGGAATGTTGTCAAATATTAACGCCGAGATGTTAGGTTGGGTTAGGTTAGGTTATATTACGCTATTGATGTATATAAAGGTCCCACGGAGACGTAGAGGCCAACTCGCCGGGAATGTGGTCAAATATTACCGCCGATATGTTAGATTGGGTTAGGTTAGGTTATATTACGTTATTGACGTATATAAATGTCCCACGGATACGTAGAGGCAAACAAGCCAGAAATGTGGTCAAATATTACCACCGAGATGTTAGATTGGGTTAGGTTAGGTTATATTACATTATTGATGTATACAAAGGCCCCACGGATACGTAAAGGCAAACAAGCCAGTAATGTGGTGAAATATTACCGCAGAGATGTTAGATTGGGATAGGTTAGGTTATATTACGTTATTGATGTATACAAAGGTCCCACGGAGACGTAGAGGCCAACAAGCCAGGAATGTGGTCAAATATTACCGCCGAGATGATATGTTGGGTTAGGTTAGGTTATATTACGTTATTGATGTATATAAAGGTCCCACGGAGCCGTAGAGGCCAACTCGCCAGGAACGTTGTCAAATATTACCGCCGAGATGTTAGGTTCTGTTAGGTTAGGTTACATTACATTATTGATGTATATAAAGGTCCCACGGAGACGTAGAGGCCAACAAGCCAGGAATGTGGTCAAATATTACCGCCGAGATGATAGGTTGGGTTAGGTTAGGTTATATTACGTTATTGATGTATACAAAGGTCCCACGGAGACGTGGAGTCCAATTCGCCAGGAATGTTGTCAAATATTACCGCCGATATGTAAGGTTGGGTTAGGTTCGGTTATATTACGTTATTGATGTATAGGAAGGTCCCACGGAGGCGCAGAGTCCAACTCGCCAGGAATGTTGTCAAATATTACCGCCGAGATGTTAGGTTCTGTTAGGTTAGGTTATATTACGTTATTGATGTATAGGAAGGTCCCACGGAGGCGCAGAGTCCAACTCGCCAGGAATGTTGTCAAATATTACCGCCGAGATGTTAGGTTCTGTTAGGTTAGGTTATATTACATTATTGATGTATATAAAGGTCCCACGGAGACGGCGGGGCCAATTCGCCAGGAATGTCGTCAAATATTACCGCCGAGATGTTAGGTTGGGTTAGGTTAGGTTATATTACGTTATTGATGTATATAAACGTCCCACGGAGACGTAGAGGCCAACAAGACAGGAATGTTGTCAAATATTACCGCCGAGATGTTAGATTGGGTTAGGTTAGGTTATATTACGTTATTGACGTATATAAAGGTCCCACGGAGACGTAGAGGCCAACAAGACAGGAATGTGGTCAAATATTACAGCCGAGATGTTAGATTGGGTTAGGTTAGGTTATATTACGTTATTGATGAATATAAACGTCCCACGGAGACGTAGAGGCCAACAAGACAGGAATGTGGTCAAATATTACCGCCGAGATGTTAGATTGGGTTATGTTAGGTTATATTACGTTATTGATGTATATAAACGTCCCACGGCGACGTAGAGGCCAACAAGACAGGAATGTGGTCAAATATTACCGCCGAGATGTTAGATTGGGTTAGTTTAGGTTATATTACGTTATTGATGTATAGGAAGGTCCCACGGAGACGTAGAGGCCAACTCGCCAGGAATGTTGTCAAATATTACCGCCGAGATGTTAGGTTCTGTTAGGTTAGGTTATATTACGTTATTGATGTATATAAAGGTCCCACGGAGCCGTAGAGGCCAACTCGCCAGGAATGTTGTCAAATATTACCGCCGATATGTTAGGTTCTGTTAGGTTAGGTTATATTACATTATTGATGTATATAAAGGTCCCACGGAGACGTAGAGGCCAACAAGCCAGGAATGTGGTCAAATATTACCACCGAGATGATAGGTTGGGTTTGGTTAGGTTATATTACGTTATTGATGTATACAAAGGTCCGACGGAGACGTAGAGGCAAACAAGCCAGGAATGTGGTCAAATATTACCGCCGAGATGTTAGATTGGGTTAGGTTAGGTTATAATACGGTATTGATGTATAGGAAGGTCCCACGGAGACGTAGAGGCCAATTCGCCAGGAATGTTGTCAAATATTACCGCCGAGAAGTTAGGTTGGATAGGTTAGGTTATATTACGTTATTGATGTATATAAAGGTCCCACGGAGACGTAGAGGCCAGCAAGCCAGGAATGTTGCCAAATATTACTGCCGAGATGTTAGGTTGGGTTAGGTTAAGTCATATTACGTTCTTGATGTATATAAAGGTCCCATGGAGACTTAGACGCCAACTCGCCGGGAATGTTGTCAAATGTTACCGCCGAGATGATAGGTTGGGTTAGGTTAGGTTATATTACGTTATTGACGTAAATAAACGTCCCACGGAGACGTAGAGGCCAACAAGACAGGAATGTGGTCAAATATTACCGCCGAGATGTTAGATTGGGTTAGGTTAGGTTATATTATGTTATTGATGTATAGGAAGGTCCCACAGAGACGTAGAGGCCAACTCGCCAGAAATGTTGTCAAATATTACCGTCGAGATGTTAGGTTCTGTTAGGTTAGGTTATATTACGTTATTGATGTATATAAAGATCCCACGGAGCCGTAGAGGCCAACAAGCCAGGAATGTGGTCAAATATTACCACCGAGATGTTAGGTTGGGTTAGGTTAGGTTATATTACGCTATTGATGTATATAAAGGTCCCACGGAGACGTAGAGGCCAACTCGCCGGGAATGTGGTCAAATATTACCGCCGATATGTTAGATTGGGTTAGGTTAGGTTATATTACGTTATTGACGTATATAAAGGTCCCACGGATACGTAGAGGCAAACAAGCCAGAAATGTGGTCAAATATTACCGCCGAGATGTTAGATTGGGTTAGGTTAGGTTATATTACGTTATTGATGTATACAAAGGCCCCACGGATACGTAAAGGCAAACAAGCCAGGAATGTTGTCAAATATTACCGCCGAGAAGTTAGGTTGGGTAGGTTAGGTTATATTACGTTATTGATGTATATAAAGGTCCCACGGAGACGTAGAGGCCAGCAAGCCAGGAATGTTGCCAAATATTACTGCCGAGATGTTAGGTTGGGTTAGGTTAAGTCATATTACGTTCTTGATGTATATAAAGGTCCCATGGAGACTTAGACGCCAACTCGCCGGGAATGTTGTCAAATGTTACCGCCGAGATGTTAGGTTGGGTTAGGTTAGGTTATATTACGTTATTGACGTAAATAAACGTCCCACGGAGACGTAGAGGCCAACAAGACAGGAATGTGGTCAAATATTACCGCCGAGATGTTAGATTGGGTTAGGTTAGGTTATATTATGTTATTGATGTATAGGAAGGTCCCACAGAGACGTAGAGGCCAACTCGCCAGAAATGTTGTCAAATATTACCGTCGAGATGTTAGGTTCTGTTAGGTTAGGTTATATTACGTTATTGATGTATATAAAGATCCCACGGAGCCGTAGAGGCCAACAAGCCAGGAATGTGGTCAAATATTACCACCGAGATGTTAGGTTGGGTTAGGTTAGGTTATATTACGCTATTGATGTATATAAAGGTCCCACGGAGACGTAGAGGCCAACTCGCCGGGAATGTGGTCAAATATTACCGCCGATATGTTAGATTGGGTTAGGTTAGGTTATATTACGTTATTGACGTATATAAAGGTCCCACGGATACGTAGAGGCAAACAAGCCAGAAATGTGGTCAAATATTACCGCCGAGATGTTAGATTGGATTAGGTTAGGTTATATTACGTTATTGATGTATACAAAGGCCCCACGGATACGTAAAGGCAAACAAGCCAGGAATGTGGTGAAATATTAACGCAGAGATGTTAGATTGGGATAGGTTAGGTTATATTACGTTATTGATGTATACAACGGTCCCACGGAGACGTAGAGGCAAACAAGGCAGGAATGTGGTCAAATATTACCGCCGAGATGTTAGGTTCTGTTAGGTTAGGTTATATTACGTTATTGATGTATATAAAGGTCCCACGGAGCCGTAGAGGCCAACTCTCCAGGAATGTTGTCAAATATTACCGCCGAGATGTTAGGTTCTGTTAGGTTAGGTTAAATTACGTTATTGATGTATACAAAGGTCCCACGGAGACGTGGAGGCCAATTCGCCAGGAATGTTGTCAAATATTACCGCCGAGATGATAGGTTGGGTTAGGTTAGGTTATATTACGTTATTGATGTATATAAACGTCCCACGCTGACGTAGAGGCCAACAAGACAGGAATGTGGTCAAATATTACCGCCGAGATGTTAGATTGGGTTAGCTTAGGTTATATTACGTTATTGAAGTATATAAAGGTCCCACGGAGACGTAGAGGCCAACTCGCCAGGAATGTGGTCAAATATTACCGCCGAGAAGTTAGGTTGGGTAGGTTAGGTTATATTACGTTATTGATGTATATAAAGGTCCCACGGAGACGTAGAGGCCAGCAAGCCAGGAATGTTTCCAAATATTACTGCCGAGATGTTAGGTTGGGTTAGGTTAATTCATATTACGTTCTTGATGTATATAAAGGTCCCATGGAGACTTAGAGGCCAACTCGCCGGGAATGTTGTCAAATATTAACGCCGAGATGTTAGGTTGGGTTAGGTTAGGTTATAATACGGTATTGATGTATATAAAGGTCCCAAGGAGACGTAGAGGCCAATTCGCCAGGAATGTTGTCAAATATTATCGCCGAGAAGTTAGGTTGGGTAGGTTAGGTTATATTACGTTATTGATGTATATAATGGTCCCACGGAGACGTAGGGGCCAGCAAGCCAGGAATGTTGCCAAATATTACCGCCGAGATGTTAGGTTGGGTTAGGTTAAGTCATATTACGTTCTTGATGTATATAAAGGTCCCATGGAGACTTAGAGGCCAACTCGCCGGTAATGTTGTCAATTATTACCGCCGAGATGTTAGGTTGGGTTAGGTTAGGTTATATTACGTTCTTGATGTATATAAAGGTCCCACGGAGACGTAGAGGCCAACTCGCCGGTAATGTGGTCAAATATTACCGCCGATATGTTAGATTGGGTTAGGTTAGGTTATATTACGTTATTGACGTATATAAAGGTCCCACGGATACGTAGAGGCAAACACGCCAGAAATGTGGTCAAATATTACCGCCGAGATGTTAGATTGGGATAGGTTAGGTTATATTACGTTATTGATGTATACAAAGGTCCCACGGCGACGTAGAGGCAAACAAGCCAGAAATGTGGTCAAATATTACCGCCGAGATGTTAGATTGGGTTAGGTTAGGTTATATTACGTTATTGATGTATACAACGGTCCCACGGAGACGTAGAGGCAAACAAGGCAGGAATGTGGTCAAATATTACCGCCGAGATGTTAGGTTCTGTTAGGTTAGGTTATATTACGTTATTGATGTATATAAAGGTCCCACGGAGCCGTAGAGGCCAACTCTCCAGGAATGTTGTCAAATATTACCGCCGAGATGTTAGGTTCTGTTAGGTTAGGTTAAATTACGTTATTGATGTATACAAAGGTCCCACGGAGACGTGGAGGCCAATTCGCCAGGAATGTTGTCAAATATTACCGCCGAGATGATAGGTTGGGTTAGGTTAGGTTATATTACGTTATTGATGTATATAAACGTCCCACGCTGACGTAGAGGCCAACAAGACAGGAATGTGGTCAAATATTACCGCCGAGATGTTAGATTGGGTTAGCTTAGGTTATATTACGTTATTGAAGTATATAAAGGTCCCACGGAGACGTAGAGGCCAACTCGCCAGGAATGTGGTCAAATATTACCGCCGAGAAGTTAGGTTGGGTAGGTTAGGTTATATTACGTTATTGATGTATATAAAGGTCCCACGGAGACGTAGAGGCCAGCAAGCCAGGAATGTTTCCAAATATTACTGCCGAGATGTTAGGTTGGGTTAGGTTAATTCATATTACGTTCTTGATGTATATAAAGGTCCCATGGAGACTTAGAGGCCAACTCGCCGGGAATGTTGTCAAATATTAACGCCGAGATGTTAGGTTGGGTTAGGTTAGGTTATAATACGGTATTGATGTATATAAAGGTCCCAAGGAGACGTAGAGGCCAATTCGCCAGGAATGTTGTCAAATATTATCGCCGAGAAGTTAGGTTGGGTAGGTTAGGTTATATTACGTTATTGATGTATATAATGGTCCCACGGAGACGTAGGGGCCAGCAAGCCAGGAATGTTGCCAAATATTACCGCCGAGATGTTAGGTTGGGTTAGGTTAAGTCATATTACGTTCTTGATGTATATAAAGGTCCCATGGAGACTTAGAGGCCAACTCGCCGGTAATGTTGTCAATTATTACCGCCGAGATGTTAGGTTGGGTTAGGTTAGGTTATATTACGTTCTTGATGTATATAAAGGTCCCACGGAGACGTAGAGGCCAACTCGCCGGTAATGTGGTCAAATATTACCGCCGATATGTTAGATTGGGTTAGGTTAGGTTATATTACGTTATTGACGTATATAAAGGTCCCACGGATACGTAGAGGCAAACACGCCAGAAATGTGGTCAAATATTACCGCCGAGATGTTAGATTGGGATAGGTTAGGTTATATTACGTTATTGATGTATACAAAGGTCCCACGGCGACGTAGAGGCAAACAAGCCAGAAATGTGGTCAAATATTACCGCCGAGATGTTAGATTGGGTTAGGTTAGGTTATAATACGGTATTGATGTATAGGAAGGTCCCACGGAGACGTAGAGGCCAGCAAGCCAGGAATGTTGCCAAATATTACTGCCGAGATGTTAGGTTGGGTTAGGTTAAGTCATATTACGTTCTTGATGTATATAAAGGTCCCACGGAGACGTAGAGGCCAACAAGCCAGGAATGTGGTCAAATATTACCGCCGAGATGATAGGTTGGGTTAGGTTAGGTTGTATTACGTTATTGATATATACAAAGGTCCCACGGAGACGTGGAGTCCAATTCGCCAGGAATGTTGTCAAATATTACCGCCGAGATGTTAGGTTCTGCTAGGTTAGGTTATATTACATTATTGATGTATATAAAGGTCCCACGGAGACGTCGGAGCCAATTCGCCAGGAATGTCGTCAAATATTACCGCCGAGATGTTAGGTTGGGTTAGGTTAGGTTATATTACGTTATAGATGTATATAAAGGTCCCACGGAGTCGTAGAGGCCAACAAGCCGGGAATGTGGTCAAATATTACCGCCGAGATGATAGGTTGGATTAGGTTACGTTATATTACGTTATTGATGTATATGAAGGTCCCACGGATACGTAGAGGCAAACAAGCCAGTAATGTGGTCAAATATTACCGCCGAGATGTTAGATTGGGTTAGGTTAGGTTATATTACGTTATTGATGTATACAAAGGCCCCACGGATACGTAAAGGAAAACAAGCCACGAATGTAGTGAAATATTACCGCAGAGATGTTAGATTGGGATAGGTTAGGTTATATTACGTTATTGATGTATACAAAGGTCCCACGGAGACGTAGAGGCAAACAAGCCAGGAATGTGGTCAAATATTACCGCCGAGATGATAGGTTGGGTTAGGTTAGGTTATATTACGTTATTGATGTATATAAAGGTCCCACGGAGCCGTAGAGGCCAACTCGCCAGGAACGTTGTCAAATATTACCGCCGAGATGTTAGGTTCTGTTAGGTTAGGTTATATTACATTATTGATGTATATAAAGGTCCCACGGAGACGTAGAGGCCAACAAGCCAGGAATGTGGTCAAATATTACCGCCGAGATGATAGGTTGGGTTAGGTTAGGTTATATTACGTTATTGATGTATACAAAGGTCCCACGGAGACGTGGAGTCCAATTCGCCAGGAATGTTGTCAAATATTACCGCCGATATGTAAGGTTGGGTTAGGTTCGGTTATATTACGTTATTGATGTATAGGAAGGTCCCACGGAGCCGTAGAGGCCAACTCGCCAGGAATGTTGTCAAATATTACCGCCGATATGTTAGGTTCTGTTAGGTTAGGTTATATTACATTATTGATGTATATAAAGGTCCCACGGAGACGTAGAGGCCAACAAGCCAGGAATGTGGTCAAATATTACCACCGAGATGATAGGTTGGGTTTGGTTAGGTTATATTACGTTATTGATGTATACAAAGGTCCCACGGAGACGTAGAGGCAAACAAGCCAGGAATGTGGTCAAATATTACCGCCGAGATGTTAGATTGGGTTAGGTTAGGTTATAATACGGTATTGATGTATAGGAAGGTCCCACGGAGACGTAGAGGCCAATTCGCCAGGAATGTTGTCAAATATTACCGCCGAGAAGTTAGGTTGGGTAGGTTAGGTTATATTACGTTATTGATGTATATAAAGATCCCACGGAGCCGTAGAGGCCAACAAGCCAGGAATGTGGTCAAATATTACTACCGAGATGTTAGGTTGGGTTAGGTTAAGTCATATTACGTTCTTGATGTATATAAAGGTCCCATGGAGACTTAGACGCCAACTCGCCGGGAATGTTGTCAAATGTTACCGCCGAGATGATAGGTTGGGTTAGGTTAGGTTATATTACGTTATTGACGTAAATAAACGTCCCACGGAGACGTAGAGGCCAACAAGACAGGAATGTGGTCAAATATTACCGCCGAGATGTTAGATTGGGTTAGGTTAGGTTATATTATGTTATTGATGTATAGGAAGGTCCCGCAGAGACGTAGAGGCCAACTCGCCAGAAATGTTGTCAAATATTACCGTCGAGATGTTAGGTTCTGTTAGGTTAGGTTATATTACGTTATTGATGTATATAAAGATCCCACGGAGCCGTAGAGGCCAACAAGCCAGGAATGTGGTCAAATATTACCACCGAGATGTTAGGTTGGGTTAGGTTAGGTTATATTACGCTATTGATGTATATAATGGTCCCACGGAGACGTAGAGGCCAACTCGCCGGGAATGTGGTCAAATATTACCGCCGATATGTTAGATTGGGTTAGGTTAGGTTATATTACGTTATTGACGTATATAAAGGTCCCACGGATACGTAGAGGCAAACAAGCCAGAAATGTGGTCAAATATTACCGCCGAGATGTTAGATTGGGTTAGGTTAGGTTATATTACGTTATTGATGTATACAAAGGCCCCACGGATACGTAAAGGCAAACAAGCCAGGAATGTGGTGAAATATTAACGCAGAGATGTTAGATTGGGATAGGTTAGGTTATATTACGTTATTGATGTATACAACGGTCCCACGGAGACGTAGAGGCAAACAAGGCAGGAATGTGGTCAAATATTACCGCCGAGATGTTAGGTTCTGTTAGGTTAGGTTATATTACGTTATTGATGTATATAAAGGTCCCACGGAGCCGTAGAGGCCAACTCTCCAGGAATGTTGTCAAATATTACCGCCGAGATGTTAGGTTCTGTTAGGTTAGGTTATATTACGTTATTGATGTATACAAAGGTCCCACGGAGACGTGGAGGCCAATTCGCCAGGAATGTTGTCAAATATTACCGCCGAGATGATAGGTTGGGTTAGGTTAGGTTATATTACGTTATTGATGTATATAAACGTCCCACGCTGACGTAGAGGCCAACAAGACAGGAATGTGGTCAAATATTACCGCCGAGATGTTAGATTGGGTTAGGTTAGGTTATATTACGTTATTGAAGTATATAAAGGTCCCACGGAGACGTAGAGGCCAACTCGCCAGGAATGTGGTCAAATATTACCGCCGAGAAGTTAGGTTGGGTAGGTTAGGTTATATTACGTTATTGATGTATATAAAGGTCCCACGGAGACGTAGAGGCCAGCAAGCCAGGAATGTTTCCAAATATTACTGCCGAGATGTTAGGTTGGGTTAGGTTAATTCATATTACGTTCTTGATGTATATAAAGGTCCCACGGAGACTTAGAGGCCAACTCGCCGGGAATGTTGTCAAATATTAACGCCGAGATGTTAGGTTGGGTTAGGTTAGGTTATAATACGGTATTGATGTATATAAAGGTCCCAAGGAGACGTAGAGGCCAATTCGCCAGGAATGTTGTCAAATATTATCGCCGAGAAGTTAGGTTGGGTAGGTTAGGTTATATTACGTTATTGATGTATATAATGGTCCCACGGAGACGTAGAGGCCAGCAAGCCAGGAATGTGGTCAAATATTACCGCCGAGATGTTAGATTGGGATAGGTTAGGTTATATTACGTTATTGATGTATACAAAGGTCCCACGGCGACGTAGAGGCAAACAAGCCAGAAATGTGGTCAAATATTACCGCCGAGATGTTAGATTGGGTTAGGTTAGGTTATAATACGGTATTGATGTATAGGAAGGTCCCACGGAGACGTAGAGGCCAATTCGCCAGGAATGTTGTCAAATATTACCGCCGAGAAGTTAGGTTGGGTAGGTTAGGTTATATTACGTTATTGATGTATATAAAGGTCCCACGGTGACGTAGAGGCCAGCAAGCCAGGAATGTTGCCAAATATTACTGCCGAGATGTTAGGTTGGGTTAGGTTAATTCATATTACGTTCTTGATGTATATAAAGGTCCCATGGAGACTTAGAGGCCAACTCGCCGGGAATGTTGTCAAATATTAACGCCGAGATGTTAGGTTGGGTTAGGTTAGGTTATATTACGCTATTGATGTATATAAAGGTCCCACGGAGACGTAGAGGCCATCTCGCCGGGAATGTGGTCAAATATTACCGCCGATATGTTAGATTGGGTTAGGTTAGGTTATATTACGTTATTGACGTATATAAATGTCCCACGGATACGTAGAGGCAAACAAGCCAGAAATGTGGTCAAATATTACCACCGAGATGTTAGATTGGGTTAGGTTAGGTTATATTACATTATTGATGTATACAAAGGCCCCACGGATACGTAAAGGCAAACAAGCCAGTAATGTGGTGAAATATTACCGCAGAGATGTTAGATTGGGATAGGTTAGGTTATATTACGTTATTGATGTATACAAAGGTCCCACGGAGACGTAGAGGCCAACAAGCCAGGAATGTGGTCAAATATTACCGCCGAGATGATATGTTGGGTTAGGTTAGGTTATATTACGTTATTGATGTATATAAAGGTCCCACGGAGCCGTAGAGGCCAACTCGCCAGGAACGTTGTCAAATATTACCGCCGAGATGTTAGGTTCTGTTAGGTTAGGTTATATTACATTATTGATGTATATAAAGGTCCCACGGAGACGTAGAGGTCAACAAGCCAGGAATGTGGTCAAATATTACCGCCGAGATGATAGGTTGGGTTAGGTTAGGTTATATTACGTTATTGATGTATACAAAGGTCCCACGGAGACGTGGAGTCCAATTCGCCAGGAATGTTGTCAAATATTACCGCCGATATGTAAGGTTGGGTTAGGTTCGGTTATATTACGTTATTGATGTATAGGAAGGTCCCACGGAGGCGCAGAGTCCAACTCGCCAGGAATGTTGTCAAATATTACCGCCGAGATGTTAGGTTCTGTTAGGTTAGGTTATATTACGTTATTGATGTATAGGAAGGTCCCACGGAGGCGCAGAGTCCAACTCGCCAGGAATGTTGTCAAATATTACCGCCGAGATGTTAGGTTCTGTTAGGTTAGGTTATATTACATTATTGATGTATATAAAGGTCCCACGGAGACGGCGGGGCCAATTCGCCAGGAATGTCGTCAAATATTACCGCCGAGATGTTAGGTTGGGTTAGGTTAGGTTATATTACGTTATTGATGTATATAAACGTCCCACGGAGACGTAGAGGCCAACAAGACAGGAATGTTGTCAAATATTACCGCCGAGATGTTAGATTGGGTTAGGTTAGGTTATATTACGTTATTGACGTATATAAAGGTCCCACGGAGACGTAGAGGCCAACAAGACAGGAATGTGGTCAAATATTACAGCCGAGATGTTAGATTGGGTTAGGTTAGGTTATATTACGTTATTGATGAATATAAACGTCCCACGGAGACGTAGAGGCCAACAAGACAGGAATGTGGTCAAATATTACCGCCGAGATGTTAGATTGGGTTATGTTAGGTTATATTACGTTATTGATGTATATAAACGTCCCACGGCGACGTAGAGGCCAACAAGACAGGAATGTGGTCAAATATTACCGCCGAGATGTTAGATTGGGTTAGTTTAGGTTATATTACGTTATTGATGTATAGGAAGGTCCCACGGAGACGTAGAGGCCAACTCGCCAGGAATGTTGTCAAATATTACCGCCGAGATGTTAGGTTCTGTTAGGTTAGGTTATATTACGTTATTGATGTATATAAATGTCCCACGGAGCCGTAGAGGCCAACTCGCCAGGAATGTTGTCAAATATTACCGCCGATATGTTAGGTTCTGTTAGGTTAGGTTATATTACATTATTGATGTATATAAAGGTCCCACGGAGACGTAGAGGCCAACAAGCCAGGAATGTGGTCAAATATTACCACCGAGATGATAGGTTGGGTTTGGTTAGGTTATATTACGTTATTGATGTATACAAAGGTCCGACGGAGACGTAGAGGCAAACAAGCGAGGAATGTGGTCAAATATTACCGCCGAGATGTTAGATTGGGTTAGGTTAGGTTATAATACGGTATTGATGTATAGGAAGGTCCCACGGAGACGTAGAGGCCAATTCGCCAGGAATGTTGTCAAATATTACCGCCGAGAAGTTAGGTTGGATAGGTTAGGTTATATTACGTTATTGATGTATATAAAGGTCCCACGGAGACGTAGAGGCCAGCAAGCCAGGAATGTTGCCAAATATTACTGCCGAGATGTTAGGTTGGGTTAGGTTAAGTCATATTACGTTCTTGATGTATATAAAGGTCCCATGGAGACTTAGACGCCAACTCGCCGGGAATGTTGTCAAATGTTACCGCCGAGATGATAGGTTGGGTTAGGTTAGGTTATATTACGTTATTGACGTAAATAAACGTCCCACGGAGACGTAGAGGCCAACAAGACAGGAATGTGGTCAAATATTACCGCCGAGATGTTAGATTGGGTTAGGTTAGGTTATATTATGTTATTGATGTATAGGAAGGTCCCACAGAGACGTAGAGGCCAACTCGCCAGAAATGTTGTCAAATATTACCGTCGAGATGTTAGGTTCTGTTAGGTTAGGTTATATTACGTTATTGATGTATATAAAGATCCCACGGAGCCGTAGAGGCCAACAAGCCAGGAATGTGTTCAAATATTACCACCGAGATGTTAGGTTGGGTTAGGTTAGGTTATATTACGCTATTGATGTATATAAAGGTCCCACGGAGACGTAGAGGCCAACTCGCCGGGAATGTGGTCAAATATTACCGCCGATATGTTAGATTGGGTTAGGTTAGGTTATATTACGTTATTGACGTATATAAAGGTCCCACGGATACGTAGAGGCAAACAAGCCAGAAATGTGGTCAAATATTACCGCCGAGATGTTAGATTGGGTTAGGTTAGGTTATATTACGTTATTGATGTATACAAAGGCCCCACGGATACGTAAAGGCAAACAAGCCAGGAATGTTGTCAAATATTACCGCCGAGAAGTTAGGTTGGGTAGGTTAGGTTATATTACGTTATTGATGTATATAAAGGTCCCACGGAGACGTAGAGGCCAGCAAGCCAGGAATGTTGCCAAATATTACTGCCGAGATGTTAGGTTGGGTTAGGTTAAGTCATATTACGTTCTTGATGTATATAAAGGTCCCATGGAGACTTAGACGCCAACTCGCCGGGAATGTTGTCAAATGTTACCGCCGAGATGTTAGGTTGGGTTAGGTTAGGTTATATTACGTTATTGACGTAAATAAACGTCCCACGGAGACGTAGAGGCCAACAAGACAGGAATGTGGTCAAATATTACCGCCGAGATGTTAGATTGGGTTAGGTTAGGTTATATTATGTTATTGATGTATAGGAAGGTCCCACAGAGACGTAGAGGCCAACTCGCCAGAAATGTTGTCAAATATTACCGTCGAGATGTTAGGTTCTGTTAGGTTAGGTTATATTACGTTATTGATGTATATAAAGATCCCACGGAGCCGTAGAGGCCAACAAGCCAGGAATGTGGTCAAATATTACCACCGAGATGTTAGGTTGGGTTAGGTTAGGTTATATTACGCTATTGATGTATATAAAGGTCCCACGGAGACGTAGAGGCCAACTCGCCGGGAATGTGGTCAAATATTACCGCCGATATGTTAGATTGGGTTAGGTTAGGTTATATTACGTTATTGACGTATATAAAGGTCCCACGGATACGTAGAGGCAAACAAGCCAGAAATGTGGTCAAATATTACCGCCGAGATGTTAGATTGGATTAGGTTAGGTTATATTACGTTATTGATGTATACAAAGGCCCCACGGATACGTAAAGGCAAACAAGCCAGGAATGTGGTGAAATATTAACGCAGAGATGTTAGATTGGGATAGGTTAGGTTATATTACGTTATTGATGTATACAACGGTCCCACGGAGACGTAGAGGCAAACAAGGCAGGAATGTGGTCAAATATTACCGCCGAGATGTTAGGTTCTGTTAGGTTAGGTTATATTACGTTATTGATGTATATAAAGGTCCCACGGAGCCGTAGAGGCCAACTCTCCAGGAATGTTGTCAAATATTACCGCCGAGATGTTAGGTTCTGTTAGGTTAGGTTAAATTACGTTATTGATGTATACAAAGGTCCCACGGAGACGTGGAGGCCAATTCGCCAGGAATGTTGTCAAATATTACCGCCGAGATGATAGGTTGGGTTAGGTTAGGTTATATTACGTTATTGATGTATATAAACGTCCCACGCTGACGTAGAGGCCAACAAGACAGGAATGTGGTCAAATATTACCGCCGAGATGTTAGATTGGGTTAGCTTAGGTTATATTACGTTATTGAAGTATATAAAGGTCCCACGGAGACGTAGAGGCCAACTCGCCAGGAATGTGGTCAAATATTACCGCCGAGAAGTTAGGTTGGGTAGGTTAGGTTATATTACGTTATTGATGTATATAAAGGTCCCACGGAGACGTAGAGGCCAGCAAGCCAGGAATGTTTCCAAATATTACTGCCGAGATGTTAGGTTGGGTTAGGTTAATTCATATTACGTTCTTGATGTATATAAAGGTCCCATGGAGACTTAGAGGCCAACTCGCCGGGAATGTTGTCAAATATTAACGCCGAGATGTTAGGTTGGGTTAGGTTAGGTTATAATACGGTATTGATGTATATAAAGGTCCCAAGGAGACGTAGAGGCCAATTCGCCAGGAATGTTGTCAAATATTATCGCCGAGAAGTTAGGTTGGGTAGGTTAGGTTATATTACGTTATTGATGTATATAATGGTCCCACGGAGACGTAGGGGCCAGCAAGCCAGGAATGTTGCCAAATATTACCGCCGAGATGTTAGGTTGGGTTAGGTTAAGTCATATTACGTTCTTGATGTATATAAAGGTCCCATGGAGACTTAGAGGCCAACTCGCCGGTAATGTTGTCAATTATTACCGCCGAGATGTTAGGTTGGGTTAGGTTAGGTTATATTACGTTCTTGATGTATATAAAGGTCCCACGGAGACGTAGAGGCCAACTCGCCGGTAATGTGGTCAAATATTACCGCCGATATGTTAGATTGGGTTAGGTTAGGTTATATTACGTTATTGACGTATATAAAGGTCCCACGGATACGTAGAGGCAAACACGCCAGAAATGTGGTCAAATATTACCGCCGAGATGTTAGATTGGGATAGGTTAGGTTATATTACGTTATTGATGTATACAAAGGTCCCACGGCGACGTAGAGGCAAACAAGCCAGAAATGTGGTCAAATATTACCGCCGAGATGTTAGATTGGGTTAGGTTAGGTTATAATACGGTATTGATGTATCGGAAGGTCCCACGGAGGCGTAGAGGCCAATTCGCCAGGAATGTTGTCAAATATTACCGCCGAGAAGTTAGGTTGGGTAGGTTAGGTTATATTACGTTATTGATGTATATAAAGGTCCCAAGGAGACGTAGAGGCCAATTCGCCAGGAATGTTGTCAAATATTATCGCCGAGAAGTTAGGTTGGGTAGGTTAGGTTATATTACGTTATTGATGTATATAATGGTCCCACGGAGACGTAGAGGCCAGCAAGCCAGGAATGTTGCCAAATATTAGCGCCGAGATGTTAGGTTGGGTTAGGTTAAGTCATATTACGTTCTTGATGTATATAAAGGTCCCATGGAGACTTAGAGGCCAACTCGCCGGTAATGTGGTCAAATATTACCGCCGATATGTTAGATTGGGTTAGGTTAGGTTATATTACGTTATTGGCGTATATAAATGTCCCCCGGATACGTAGAGGCAAACAAGCCAGAAATGTGGTCAAATATTACCGCCGAGATGTTAGATTGGGTTAGGTTAGGTTATATTACGTTATTGATGTATACAAAGGCCCCACGGATACGTAAAGGCAAACAAGCCAGGAATGTGGTGAAATATTACCGCAGAGATGTTAGATTGGGATAGGTTAGGTTATATTACGTTATTGATGTATACAAAGGTCCCACGGCGACGTAGAGGCAAACAAGCCAGAAATGTGGTCAAATATTACCGCCGAGATGTTAGGTTCTGTTAGGTTAGGTTATATTACGTTATTGATGTATATAAAGGTCCCACGGAGCCGTAGAGGCCAACTCACCAGGAATGTTGTCAAATATTACCGCCGAGATGTTAGGTTCTGTTAGGTTAGGTTATATTACGTTATTGATGTATACAAAGGTCCCACGGAGACGTGGAGGCCAATTCGCCAGGAATGTTGTCAAATATTACCGCCGAGATGATAGGTTGGGTTAGGTTAGGTTATATTACGTTATTGATGTATACAAAGGTCCCACGGAGACGTGGAGTCCAATTCGCCAGGAATGTTGTCAAATATTACCGCCGAGATGTTAGGTTCTGCTAGGTTAGGTTATATTACATTATTGATGTATATAAAGGTCCCACGGAGACGTCGGAGCCAATTCGCCAGGAATGTCGTCAAATATTACCGCCGAGATGTTAGGTTGGGTTAGGTTAGGTTATATTACGTTATAGATGTATATAAAGGTCCCACGGAGTCGTAGAGGCCAACAAGCCAGGAATGTGGTCAAATATTACCGCCGAGATGATAGGTTGGATTAGGTTACGTTATATTACGTTATTGATGTATATGAAGGTCCCACGGATACGTAGAGGCAAACAAGCCAGTAATGTGGTCAAATATTACCGCCGAGATGTTAGATTGGGTTAGGTTAGGTTATATTACGTTATTGATATATACAAAGGCCCCACGGATACGTAAAGGAAAACAAGCCACGAATGTAGTGAAATATTACCGCAAAGATGTTAGATTGGGATAGGTTAGGTTATATTAAGTTATTGATGTATACAAAGGTCCCACGGAGACGTAGAGGCAAACAAGCCAGGAATGTGGTCAAATATTACCGCCGAGATGTTAGGTTCTGTTAGGTTAGGTTATATTACGTTATTGATGTATACAAAGGTCCCACGGAGACGTGGAGGCCAATTCGCCAGGAATGTTGTCAAATATTACCGCCGAGATGATAGGTTGGGTTAGGTTAGGTTATATTACGTTATTGATGTATATAAACGTCCCACGCTGACGTAGAGGCCAACAAGACAGGAATGTGGTCAAATATTACCGCCGAGATGTTAGATTGGGTTAGGTTAGGTTATATTACGTTATTGAAGTATATAAAGGTCCCACGGAGACGTAGAGGCCAACTCGCCAGGAATGTGGTCAAATATTACCGCCGAGAAGTTAGGTTGGGTAGGTTAGGTTATATTACGTTATTGATGTATATAAAGGTCCCACGGAGACGTAGAGGCCAGCAAGCCAGGAATGTTGTCAAATATTACCGTCGAGATGTTAGGTTCTGTTAGGTTAGGTTATATTACGTTATTGATGTATATAAAGATCCCACGGAGCCGTAGAGGCCAACAAGCCAGGAATGTGGTCAAATATTACCACCGAGATGTTAGGTTGGGTTAGGTTAGGTTATATTACGCTATTGATGTATATAAAGGTCCCACGGAGACGTAGAGGCCAACTCGCCGGGAATGTGGTCAAATATTACCGCCGATATGTTAGATTGGGTTAGGTTAGGATATATTACGTTATTGACGTATATAAAGGTCCCACGGATACGTAGAGGCAAACAAGCCAGAAATGTGGTCAAATATTACCGCCGAGATGTTAGATTGGATTAGGTTAGGTTATATTACGTTATTGATGTATACAAAGGCCCCACGGATACGTAAAGGCAAACAAGCCAGGAATGTGGTGAAATATTAACGCAGAGATGTTAGATTGGGATAGGTTAGGTTATATAACGTTATTGATGTATACAACGGTCCCACGGAGACGTAGAGGCAAACAAGGCAGGAATGTGGTCAAATATTACCGCCGAGATGTTAGGTTCTGTTAGGTTAGGTTATATTACGTTATTGATGTATATAAAGGTCCCACGGAGCCGTAGAGGCCAACTCTCCAGGAATGTTGTCAAATATTACCGCCGAGATGTTAGGTTCTGTTAGGTTAGGTTATATTACGTTATTGATGTATACAAAGGTCCCACGGAGACGTGGAGGCCAATTCGCCAGGAATGTTGTCAAATATTACCGCCGAGATGATAGGTTGGGTTAGGTTAGGTTATATTACGTTATTGATGTATATAAACGTCCCACGCTGACGTAGAGGCCAAAAAGACAGGAATGTGGTCAAATATTACCGCCGAGATGTTAGATTGGGTTAGGTTAGGTTATATTACGTTATTGAAGTATATAAAGGTCCCACGGAGACGTAGAGGCCAACTCGCCAGGAATGTGGTCAAATATTACCGCCGAGAAGTTAGGTTGGGTAGGTTAGGTTATATTACGTTATTGATGTATATAAAGGTCCCACGGAGACGTAGAGGCCAGCAAGCCAGGAATGTTTCCAAATATTACTGCCGAGATGTTAGGTTGGGTTAGGTTAATTCATATTACGTTCTTGATGTATATAAAGGTCCCATGGAGACTTAGAGGCCAACTCGCCGGGAATGTTGTCAAATATTAACGCCGAGATGTTAGGTTGGGTTAGGTTAGGTTATAATACGGTATTGATGTATATAAAGGTCCCAAGGAGACGTAGAGGCCAATTCGCCAGGAATGTTGTCAAATATTATCGCCGAGAAGTTAGGTTGGGTAGGTTAGGTTATATTACGTTATTGATGTATATAATGGTCCCACGGAGACGTAGGGGCCAGCAAGCCAGGAATGTTGCCAAATATTACCGCCGAGATGTTAGGTTGGGTTAGGTTAAGTCATATTACGTTCTTGATGTATATAAAGGTCCCATGGAGACTTAGAGGCCAACTCGCCGGTAATGTTGTCAATTATTACCGCCGAGATGTTAGGTTGGGTTAGGTTAGGTTATATTACGTTCTTGATGTATATAAAGGTCCCACGGAGACGTAGAGGCCAACTCGCCGGTAATGTGGTCAAATATTACCGCCGATATGTTAGATTGGGTTAGGTTAGGTTATATTACGTTATTGACGTATATAAAGGTCCCACGGATACGTAGAGGCAAACACGCCAGAAATGTGGTCAAATATTACCGCCGAGATGTTAGATTGGGATAGGTTAGGTTATATTACGTTATTGATGTATACAAAGGTCCCACGGCGACGTAGAGGCAAACAAGCCAGAAATGTGGTCAAATATTACCGCCGAGATGTTAGATTGGGTTAGGTTAGGTTATAATACGGTATTGATGTATCGGAAGGTCCCACGGAGGCGTAGAGGCCAATTCGCCAGGAATGTTGTCAAATATTACCGCCGAGAAGTTAGGTTGGGTAGGTTAGGTTATATTACGTTATTGATGTATATAAAGGTCCCAAGGAGACGTAGAGGCCAATTCGCCAGGAATGTTGTCAAATATTATCGCCGAGAAGTTAGGTTGGGTAGGTTAGGTTATATTACGTTATTGATGTATATAATGGTCCCACGGAGACGTAGAGGCCAGCAAGCCAGGAATGTTGCCAAATATTACCGCCGAGATGTTAGGTTGGGTTAGGTTAAGTCATATTACGTTCTTGATGTATATAAAGGTCCCATGGAGACTTAGAGGCCAACTCGCCGGTAATGTGGTCAAATATTACCGCCGATATGTTAGATTGGGTTAGGTTAGGTTATATTACGTTATTGGCGTATATAAATGTCCCCCGGATACGTAGAGGCAAACAAGCCAGAAATGTGGTCAAATATTACCGCCGAGATGTTAGATTGGGTTAGGTTAGGTTATATTACGTTATTGATGTATACAAAGGCCCCACGGATACGTAAAGGCAAACAAGCCAGGAATGTGGTGAAATATTACCGCAGAGATGTTAGATTGGGATAGGTTAGGTTATATTACGTTATTGATGTATACAAAGGTCCCACGGCGACGTAGAGGCAAACAAGCCAGAAATGTGGTCAAATATTACCGCCGAGATGTTAGGTTCTGTTAGGTTAGGTTATATTACGTTATTGATGTATATAAAGGTCCCACGGAGCCGTAGAGGCCAACTCACCAGGAATGTTGTCAAATATTACCGCCGAGATGTTAGGTTCTGTTAGGTTAGGTTATATTACGTTATTGATGTATACAAAGGTCCCACGGAGACGTGGAGGCCAATTCGCCAGGAATGTTGTCAAATATTACCGCCGAGATGATAGGTTGGGTTAGGTTAGGTTATATTACGTTATTGATGTATACAAAGGTCCCACGGAGACGTGGAGTCCAATTCGCCAGGAATGTTGTCAAATATTACCGCCGAGATGTTAGGTTCTGCTAGGTTAGGTTATATTACATTATTGATGTATATAAAGGTCCCACGGAGACGTCGGAGCCAATTCGCCAGGAATGTCGTCAAATATTACCGCCGAGATGTTAGGTTGGGTTAGGTTAGGTTATATTACGTTATAGATGTATATAAAGGTCCCACGGAGTCGTAGAGGCCAACAAGCCAGGAATGTGGTCAAATATTACCGCCGAGATGATAGGTTGGATTAGGTTACGTTATATTACGTTATTGATGTATATGAAGGTCCCACGGATACGTAGAGGCAAACAAGCCAGTAATGTGGTCAAATATTACCGCCGAGATGTTAGATTGGGTTAGGTTAGGTTATATTACGTTATTGATATATACAAAGGCCCCACGGATACGTAAAGGAAAACAAGCCACGAATGTAGTGAAATATTACCGCAAAGATGTTAGATTGGGATAGGTTAGGTTATATTAAGTTATTGATGTATACAAAGGTCCCACGGAGACGTAGAGGCAAACAAGCCAGGAATGTGGTCAAATATTACCGCCGAGATGTTAGGTTCTGTTAGGTTAGGTTATATTACGTTATTGATGTATACAAAGGTCCCACGGAGACGTGGAGGCCAATTCGCCAGGAATGTTGTCAAATATTACCGCCGAGATGTTAGGTTCTGTTAGGTTAGGTTATATTACGTTATTGATGTATACAAAGGTCCCACGGAGACGTCGGAGCCAATTCGCCAGGAATGTGGTCAAATATTACCGCCGAGATGTTAGGTTGGGTTAGGTTAGGTTATATTACGTTATAGATGTATATAAAGGTCCCACGGAGTCGTAGAGGCCAACAAGCCAGGAATGTGGTCAAATATTACCGCCGAGATGATAGGTTGGATTAGGTTACGTTATATTACGTTATTGATGTATATGAAGGTCCCACGGATACGTAGAGGCAAACAAGCCAGTAATGTGGTCAAATATTACCGCCGAGATGTTAGATTGGGTTAGGTTAGGTTATATTACGTTATTGATGTATACAAAGGCCCCACGGATACGTAAAGGAAAACAAGCCACGAATGTAGTGAAATATTACCGCAAAGATGTTAGATTGGGATAGGTTAGGTTATATTAAGTTATTGATGTATACAAAGGTCCCACGGAGACGTAGAGGCAAACAAGCCAGGAATGTGGTCAAATATTACCGCCGAGATGTTAGGTTCTGTTAGGTTAGGTTATATTACGTTATTGATGTATACAAAGGTCCCACGGAGACGTGGAGGCCAATTCGCCAGGAATGTTGTCAAATATTACCGCCGAGATGATAGGTTGGGTTAGGTTAGGTTATATTACGTTATTGATGTATATAAACGTCCCACGCTGACGTAGAGGCCAACAAGACAGGAATGTGGTCAAATATTACCGCCGAGATGTTAGATTGGGTTAGGTTAGGTTATATTACGTTATTGAAGTATATAAAGGTCCCACGGAGACGTAGAGGCCAACTCGCCGGTAATGTGGTCAAATATTACCGCCGATATGTTAGATTGGGTTAGGTTAGGTTATATTACGTTATTGACGTATATAAAGGTCCCACGGATACGTAGAGGCAAACACGCCAGAAATGTGGTCAAATATTACCGCCGAGATGTTAGATTGGGATAGGTTAGGTTATATTACGTTATTGATGTATACAAAGGTCCCACGGCGACGTAGAGGCAAACAAGCCAGAAATGTGGTCAAATATTACCGCCGAGATGTTAGATTGGGTTAGGTTAGGTTATAATACGGTATTGATGTATCGGAAGGTCCCACGGAGGCGTAGAGGCCAATTCGCCAGGAATGTTGTCAAATATTACCGCCGAGAAGTTAGGTTGGGTAGGTTAGGTTATATTACGTTATTGATGTATATAAAGGTCCCAAGGAGACGTAGAGGCCAATTCGCCAGGAATGTTGTCAAATATTATCGCCGAGAAGTTAGGTTGGGTAGGTTAGGTTATATTACGTTATTGATGTATATAATGGTCCCACGGAGACGTAGAGGCCAGCAAGCCAGGAATGTTGCCAAATATTACCGCCGAGATGTTAGGTTGGGTTAGGTTAAGTCATATTACGTTCTTGATGTATATAAAGGTCCCATGGAGACTTAGAGGCCAACTCGCCGGTAATGTGGTCAAATATTACCGCCGATATGTTAGATTGGGTTAGGTTAGGTTATATTACGTTATTGGCGTATATAAATGTCCCCCGGATACGTAGAGGCAAACAAGCCAGAAATGTGGTCAAATATTACCGCCGAGATGTTAGATTGGGTTAGGTTAGGTTATATTACGTTATTGATGTATACAAAGGCCCCACGGATACGTAAAGGCAAACAAGCCAGGAATGTGGTGAAATATTACCGCAGAGATGTTAGATTGGGATAGGTTAGGTTATATTACGTTATTGATGTATACAAAGGTCCCACGGCGACGTAGAGGCAAACAAGCCAGAAATGTGGTCAAATATTACCGCCGAGATGTTAGGTTCTGTTAGGTTAGGTTATATTACGTTATTGATGTATATAAAGGTCCCACGGAGCCGTAGAGGCCAACTCACCAGGAATGTTGTCAAATATTACCGCCGAGATGTTAGGTTCTGTTAGGTTAGGTTATATTACGTTATTGATGTATACAAAGGTCCCACGGAGACGTGGAGGCCAATTCGCCAGGAATGTTGTCAAATATTACCGCCGAGATGATAGGTTGGGTTAGGTTAGGTTATATTACGTTATTGATGTATACAAAGGTCCCACGGAGACGTGGAGTCCAATTCGCCAGGAATGTTGTCAAATATTACCGCCGAGATGTTAGGTTCTGCTAGGTTAGGTTATATTACATTATTGATGTATATAAAGGTCCCACGGAGACGTCGGAGCCAATTCGCCAGGAATGTCGTCAAATATTACCGCCGAGATGTTAGGTTGGGTTAGGTTAGGTTATATTACGTTATAGATGTATATAAAGGTCCCACGGAGTCGTAGAGGCCAACAAGCCAGGAATGTGGTCAAATATTACCGCCGAGATGATAGGTTGGATTAGGTTACGTTATATTACGTTATTGATGTATATGAAGGTCCCACGGATACGTAGAGGCAAACAAGCCAGTAATGTGGTCAAATATTACCGCCGAGATGTTAGATTGGGTTAGGTTAGGTTATATTACGTTATTGATATATACAAAGGCCCCACGGATACGTAAAGGAAAACAAGCCACGAATGTAGTGAAATATTACCGCAAAGATGTTAGATTGGGATAGGTTAGGTTATATTAAGTTATTGATGTATACAAAGGTCCCACGGAGACGTAGAGGCAAACAAGCCAGGAATGTGGTCAAATATTACCGCCGAGATGTTAGGTTCTGTTAGGTTAGGTTATATTACGTTATTGATGTATACAAAGGTCCCACGGAGACGTGGAGGCCAATTCGCCAGGAATGTTGTCAAATATTACCGCCGAGATGTTAGGTTCTGTTAGGTTAGGTTATATTACGTTATTGATGTATACAAAGGTCCCACGGAGACGTCGGAGCCAATTCGCCAGGAATGTGGTCAAATATTACCGCCGAGATGTTAGGTTGGGTTAGGTTAGGTTATATTACGTTATAGATGTATATAAAGGTCCCACGGAGTCGTAGAGGCCAACAAGCCAGGAATGTGGTCAAATATTACCGCCGAGATGATAGGTTGGATTAGGTTACGTTATATTACGTTATTGATGTATATGAAGGTCCCACGGATACGTAGAGGCAAACAAGCCAGTAATGTGGTCAAATATTACCGCCGAGATGTTAGATTGGGTTAGGTTAGGTTATATTACGTTATTGATGTATACAAAGGCCCCACGGATACGTAAAGGAAAACAAGCCACGAATGTAGTGAAATATTACCGCAAAGATGTTAGATTGGGATAGGTTAGGTTATATTAAGTTATTGATGTATACAAAGGTCCCACGGAGACGTAGAGGCAAACAAGCCAGGAATGTGGTCAAATATTACCGCCGAGATGTTAGGTTCTGTTAGGTTAGGTTATATTACGTTATTGATGTATACAAAGGTCCCACGGAGACGTGGAGGCCAATTCGCCAGGAATGTTGTCAAATATTACCGCCGAGATGATAGGTTGGGTTAGGTTAGGTTATATTACGTTATTGATGTATATAAACGTCCCACGCTGACGTAGAGGCCAACAAGACAGGAATGTGGTCAAATATTACCGCCGAGATGTTAGATTGGGTTAGGTTAGGTTATATTACGTTATTGAAGTATATAAAGGTCCCACGGAGACGTAGAGGCCAACTCGCCGGTAATGTGGTCAAATATTACCGCCGATATGTTAGATTGGGTTAGGTTAGGTTATATTACGTTATTGACGTATATAAAGGTCCCACGGATACGTAGAGGCAAACACGCCAGAAATGTGGTCAAATATTACCGCCGAGATGTTAGATTGGGATAGGTTAGGTTATATTACGTTATTGATGTATACAAAGGTCCCACGGCGACGTAGAGGCAAACAAGCCAGAAATGTGGTCAAATATTACCGCCGAGATGTTAGATTGGGTTAGGTTAGGTTATAATACGGTATTGATGTATCGGAAGGTCCCACGGAGGCGTAGAGGCCAATTCGCCAGGAATGTTGTCAAATATTACCGCCGAGAAGTTAGGTTGGGTAGGTTAGGTTATATTACGTTATTGATGTATATAAAGGTCCCAAGGAGACGTAGAGGCCAATTCGCCAGGAATGTTGTCAAATATTATCGCCGAGAAGTTAGGTTGGGTAGGTTAGGTTATATTACGTTATTGATGTATATAATGGTCCCACGGAGACGTAGAGGCCAGCAAGCCAGGAATGTTGCCAAATATTACCGCCGAGATGTTAGGTTGGGTTAGGTTAAGTCATATTACGTTCTTGATGTATATAAAGGTCCCATGGAGACTTAGAGGCCAACTCGCCGGTAATGTGGTCAAATATTACCGCCGATATGTTAGATTGGGTTAGGTTAGGTTATATTACGTTATTGACGTATATAAATGTCCCCCGGATACGTAGAGGCAAACAAGCCAGAAATGTGGTCAAATATTACCGCCGAGATGTTAGATTGGGTTAGGTTAGGTTATATTACGTTATTGATGTATACAAAGGCCCCACGGATACGTAAAGGCAAACAAGCCAGGAATGTGGTGAAATATTACCGCAGAGATGTTAGATTGGGATAGGTTAGGTTATATTACGTTATTGATGTATACAAAGGTCCCACGGCGACGTAGAGGCAAACAAGCCAGAAATGTGGTCAAATATTACCGCCGAGATGTTAGGTTCTGTTAGGTTAGGTTATATTACGTTATTGATGTATATAAAGGTCCCACGGAGCCGTAGAGGCCAACTCACCAGGAATGTTGTCAAATATTACCGCCGAGATGTTAGGTTCTGTTAGGTTAGGTTATATTACGTTATTGATGTATACAAAGGTCCCACGGAGACGTGGAGGCCAATTCGCCAGGAATGTTGTCAAATATTACCGCCGAGATGATAGGTTGGGTTAGGTTAGGTTATATTACGTTATTGATGTATACAAAGGTCCCACGGAGACGTGGAGTCCAATTCGCCAGGAATGTTGTCAAATATTACCGCCGAGATGTTAGGTTCTGCTAGGTTAGGTTATATTACATTATTGATGTATATAAAGGTCCCACGGAGACGTCGGAGCCAATTCGCCAGGAATGTCGTCAAATATTACCGCCGAGATGTTAGGTTGGGTTAGGTTAGGTTATATTACGTTATAGATGTATATAAAGGTCCCACGGAGTCGTAGAGGCCAACAAGCCAGGAATGTGGTCAAATATTACCGCCGAGATGATAGGTTGGATTAGGTTACGTTATATTACGTTATTGATGTATATGAAGGTCCCACGGATACGTAGAGGCAAACAAGCCAGTAATGTGGTCAAATATTACCGCCGAGATGTTAGATTGGGTTAGGTTAGGTTATATTACGTTATTGATATATACAAAGGCCCCACGGATACGTAAAGGAAAACAAGCCACGAATGTAGTGAAATATTACCGCAAAGATGTTAGATTGGGATAGGTTAGGTTATATTAAGTTATTGATGTATACAAAGGTCCCACGGAGACGTAGAGGCAAACAAGCCAGGAATGTGGTCAAATATTACCGCCGAGATGTTAGGTTCTGTTAGGTTAGGTTATATTGGGTTATTGATGTATACAAAGGTCCCACGGAGACGTGGAGGCCAATTCGCCAGGAATGTTGTCAAATATTACCGCCGAGATGATAGGTTGGGTTAGGTTAGGTTATATTACGTTATTGATGTATATAAACGTCCCACGCTGACGTAGAGGCCAACAAGACAGGAATGTGGTCAAATATTACCGCCGAGATGTTAGATTGGGTTAGGTTAATTCATATTACGTTCTTGATGTATATAAAGGTCCCATGGAGACTTAGAGGCCAACTCGCCGGGAATGTTGTCAAATATTAACGCCGAGATGTTAGGTTGGGTTAGGTTAGGTTATAATACGGTATTGATGTATATAAAGGTCCCAAGGAGACGTAGAGGCCAATTCGCCAGGAATGTTGTCAAATATTATCGCCGAGAAGTTAGGTTGGGTAGGTTAGGTTATATTACGTTATTGATGTATATAATGGTCCCACGGAGACGTAGAGGCCAGCAAGCCAGGAATGTTGCCAAATATTACCGCCGAGATGTTAGGTTGTGTTAGGTTAAGTCATATTACGTTCTTGATGTATATAAAGGTCCCATGGAGACTTAGAGGCCAACTCGCGGGTAATGTTGTCAATTATTACCGCCGAGATGTTAGGTTGGGTTAGGTTAGGTTATATTACGTTCTTGATGTATATAAAGGTCCCACGGAGACGTAGAGGCCAACTCGCCGGTAATGTGGTCAAATATTACCGCCGATATGTTAGATTGGGTTAGGTTAGGTTATATTACGTTATTGACGTATATAAAGGTCCCACGGATACGTAGAGGCAAACACGCCAGAAATGTGGTCAAATATTACCGCCGAGATGTTAGATTGGGATAGGTTAGGTTATATTACGTTATTGATGTATACAAAGGTCCCACGGCGACGTAGAGGCAAACAAGCCAGAAATGTGGTCAAATATTACCGCCGAGATGTTAGATTGGGTTAGGTTAGGTTATAATACGGTATTGATGTATCGGAAGGTCCCACGGAGGCGTAGAGGCCAATTCGCCAGGAATGTTGTCAAATATTACCGCCGAGAAGTTAGGTTGGGTAGGTTAGGTTATATTACGTTATTGATGTATATAATGGTCCCACGGAGACGTAGAGGCCAGCAAGCCAGGAATGTTGCCAAATATTACCGCCGAGATGTTAGGTTGGGTTAGGTTAAGTCATATTACGTTCTTGATGTATATAAAGGTCCCATGGAGACTTAGAGGCCAACTCGCCGGTAATGTTGTCAATTATTACCGCCGAGATGTTAGGTTGGGTTAGCTTAGGTTATATTACGTTCTTGATGTATATAAAGGTCCCACGCAGACGTAGAGGCCAACTCGCCGGTAATGTGGTCAAATATTACCGCCGATATGTTAGATTGGGTTAGGTTAGGTTATATTACGTTATTGACGTATATAAAGGTCCCACGGATACGTAGAGGCAAACACGCCAGAAATGTGGTCAAATATTACCGCCGAGATGTTAGATTGGGATAGGTTAGGTTATATTACGTTATTGATGTATACAAAGGTCCCACGGCGACGTAGAGGCAAACAAGCCAGAAATGTGGTCAAATATTACCGCCGAGATGTTAGATTGGGTTAGGTTAGGTTATAATACGGTATTGATGTATCGGAAGGTCCCACGGAGGCGTAGAGGCCAATTCGCCAGGAATGTTGTCAAATATTACCGCCGAGAAGTTAGGTTGGGTAGGTTAGGTTATATTACGTTATTGATGTATATAAAGGTCCCAAGGAGACGTAGAGGCCAATTCGCCAGGAATGTTGTCAAATATTATCGCCGAGAAGTTAGGTTGGGTAGGTTAGGTTATATTACGTTATTGATGTATATAATGGTCCCACGGAGACGTAGAGGCCAGCAAGCCAGGAATGTTGCCAAATATTACCGCCGAGATGTTAGGTTGGGTTAGGTTAAGTCATATTACGTTCTTGATGTATATAAAGGTCCCATGGAGACTTAGAGGCCAACTCGCCGGTAATGTGGTCAAATATTACCGCCGATATGTTAGATTGGGTTAGGTTAGGTTATATTACGTTATTGACGTATATAAATGT
Source organism: Xylocopa violacea (assembly GCA_963969225.1). Lineage (NCBI taxonomy): Eukaryota > Metazoa > Arthropoda > Insecta > Hymenoptera > Apidae > Xylocopa > Xylocopa violacea. Next base: position 1,356,460 of record CAXAJV010000484.1, read on the forward strand.
CCCCCGGATACGTAGAGGCAAACAAGCCAGAAATGTGGTCAAATATTACCGCCGAGATGTTAGATTGGGTTAGGTTAGGTTATATTACGTTATTGATGTATACAAAGGCCCCACGGATACGTAAAGGCAAACAAGCCAGGAATGTGGTGAAATATTACCGCAGAGATGTTAGATTGGGATAGGTTAGGTTATATTACGTTATTGATGTATACAAAGGTCCCACGGAGACGTGGAGTCCAATTCGCCAGGAATGTTGTCAAATATTACCGCCGAGATGTTAGGTTCTGCTAGGTTAGGTTATATTACATTATTGATGTATATAAAGGTCCCACGGAGACGTCGGAGCCAATTCGCCAGGAATGTCGTCAAATATTACCGCCGAGATGTTAGGTTGGGTTAGGTTAGGTTATATTACGTTATAGATGTATATAAAGGTCCCACGGAGTCGTAGAGGCCAACAAGCCAGGAATGTGGTCAAATATTACCGCCGAGATGATAGGTTGGATTAGGTTACGTTATATTACGTTATTGATGTATATGAAGGTCCCACGGATACGTAGAGGCAAACAAGCCAGTAATGTGGTCAAATATTACCGCCGAGATGTTAGATTGGGTTAGGTTAGGTTATATTACGTTATTGATATATACAAAGGCCCCACGGATACGTAAAGGAAAACAAGCCACGAATGTAGTGAAATATTACCGCAAAGATGTTAGATTGGGATAGGTTAGGTTATATTAAGTTATTGATGTATACAAAGGTCCCACGGAGACGTAGAGGCAAACAAGCCAGGAATGTGGTCAAATATTACCGCCGAGATGTTAGGTTCTGTTAGGTTAGGTTATATTACGTTATTGATGTATACAAAGGTCCCACGGAGACGTGGAGGCCAATTCGCCAGGAATGTTGTCAAATATTACCGCCGAGATGATAGGTTGGGTTAGGTTAGGTTATATTACGTTATTGATGTATATAAACGTCCCACGCTGACGTAGAGGCCAACAAGACAGGAATGTGGTCAAATATTACCGCCGAGATGTTAGATTGGGTTAGGTTAATTCATATTACGTTCTTGATGTATATAAAGGTCCCATGGAGACTTAGAGGCCAACTCGCCGGGAATGTTGTCAAATATTAACGCCGAGATGTTAGGTTGGGTTAGGTTAGGTTATAATACGGTATTGATGTATATAAAGGTCCCAAGGAGACGTAGAGGCCAATTCGCCAGGAATGTTGTCAAATATTATCGCCGAGAAGTTAGGTTGGGTAGGTTAGGTTATATTACGTTATTGATGTATATAATGGTCCCACGGAGACGTAGAGGCCAGCAAGCCAGGAATGTTGCCAAATATTACCGCCGAGATGTTAGGTTGTGTTAGGTTAAGTCATATTACGTTCTTGATGTATATAAAGGTCCCATGGAGACTTAGAGGCCAACTCGCGGGTAATGTTGTCAATTATTACCGCCGAGATGTTAGGTTGGGTTAGGTTAGGTTATATTACGTTCTTGATGTATATAAAGGTCCCACGGAGACGTAGAGGCCAACTCGCCGGTAATGTGGTCAAATATTACCGCCGATATGTTAGATTGGGTTAGGTTAGGTTATATTACGTTATTGACGTATATAAAGGTCCCACGGATACGTAGAGGCAAACACGCCAGAAATGTGGTCAAATATTACCGCCGAGATGTTAGATTGGGATAGGTTAGGTTATATTACGTTATTGATGTATACAAAGGTCCCACGGCGACGTAGAGGCAAACAAGCCAGAAATGTGGTCAAATATTACCGCCGAGATGTTAGATTGGGTTAGGTTAGGTTATAATACGGTATTGATGTATCGGAAGGTCCCACGGAGGCGTAGAGGCCAATTCGCCAGGAATGTTGTCAAATATTACCGCCGAGAAGTTAGGTTGGGTAGGTTAGGTTATATTACGTTATTGATGTATATAAAGGTCCCAAGGAGACGTAGAGGCCAATTCGCCAGGAATGTTGTCAAATATTATCGCCGAGAAGTTAGGTTGGGTAGGTTAGGTTATATTACGTTATTGATGTATATAATGGTCCCACGGAGACGTAGAGGCCAGCAAGCCAGGAATGTTGCCAAATATTACCGCCGAGATGTTAGGTTGGGTTAGGTTAAGTCATATTACGTTCTTGATGTATATAAAGGTCCCATGGAGACTTAGAGGCCAACTCGCCGGTAATGTGGTCAAATATTACCGCCGATATGTTAGATTGGGTTAGGTTAGGTTATATTACGTTATTGACGTATATAAATGTCCCCCGGATACGTAGAGGCAAACAAGCCAGAAATGTGGTCAAATATTACCGCCGAGATGTTAGATTGGGTTAGGTTAGGTTATATTACGTTATTGATGTATACAAAGGCCCCACGGATACGTAAAGGCAAACAAGCCAGGAATGTGGTGAAATATTACCGCAGAGATGTTAGATTGGGATAGGTTAGGTTATATTACGTTATTGATGTATACAAAGGTCCCACGGCGACGTAGAGGCAAACAAGCCAGAAATGTGGTCAAATATTACCGCCGAGATGTTAGGTTCTGTTAGGTTAGGTTATATTACGTTATTGATGTATATAAAGGTCCCACGGAGCCGTAGAGGCCAACTCACCAGGAATGTTGTCAAATATTACCGCCGAGATGTTAGGTTCTGTTAGGTTAGGTTATATTACGTTATTGATGTATACAAAGGTCCCACGGAGACGTGGAGGCCAATTCGCCAGGAATGTTGTCAAATATTACCGCCGAGATGATAGGTTGGGTTAGGTTAGGTTATATTACGTTATTGATGTATACAAAGGTCCCACGGAGACGTGGAGTCCAATTCGCCAGGAATGTTGTCAAATATTACCGCCGAGATGTTAGGTTCTGCTAGGTTAGGTTATATTACATTATTGATGTATATAAAGGTCCCACGGAGACGTCGGAGCCAATTCGCCAGGAATGTCGTCAAATATTACCGCCGAGATGTTAGGTTGGGTTAGGTTAGGTTATATTACGTTATAGATGTATATAAAGGTCCCACGGAGTCGTAGAGGCCAACAAGCCAGGAATGTGGTCAAATATTACCGCCGAGATGATAGGTTGGATTAGGTTACGTTATATTACGTTATTGATGTATATGAAGGTCCCACGGATACGTAGAGGCAAACAAGCCAGTAATGTGGTCAAATATTACCGCCGAGATGTTAGATTGGGTTAGGTTAGGTTATATTACGTTATTGATGTATACAAAGGCCCCAGGGATACGTAAAGGAAAACAAGCCACGAATGTAGTGAAATATTACCGCAAAGATGTTAGATTGGGATAGGTTAGGTTATATTAAGTTATTGATGTATACAAATGTCCCACGGAGACGTAGAGGCAAACAAGCCAGGAATGTGGTCAAATATTACCGCCGAGATGTTAGGTTCTGTTAGGTTAGGTTATATTACGTTATTGATGTATACAAAGGTCCCACGGAGACGTGGAGGCCAATTCGCCAGGAATGTTGTCAAATATTACCGCCGAGATGATAGGTTGGGTTAGGTTAGGTTATATTACGTTATTGATGTATATAAACGTCCCACGCTGACGTAGAGGCCAACAAGACAGGAATGTGGTCAAATATTACCGCCGAGATGTTAGATTGGGTTAGGTTAGGTTATATTACGTTATTGAAGTATATAAAGGTCCCACGGAGACGTAGAGGCCAACTCGCCGGTAATGTGGTCAAATATTACCGCCGATATGTTAGATTGGGTTAGGTTAGGTTATATTACGTTATTGACGTATATAAAGGTCCCACGGATACGTAGAGGCAAACACGCCAGAAATGTGGTCAAATATTACCGCCGAGATGTTAGATTGGGTTAGGTTAGGTTATATTACGTTATTGATGTATACAAAGGCCCCACGGATACGTAAAGGCAAACAAGCCAGGAATGTGGTGAAATATTACCGCAGAGATGTTAGATTGGGATAGGTTAGGTTATATTACGTTATTGATGTATACAAAGGTCCCACGGCGACGTAGAGGCAAACAAGCCAGAAATGTGGTCAAATATTACCGCCGAGATGTTAGGTTCTGTTAGGTTAGGTTATATTACGTTATTGATGTATATAAAGGTCCCACGGAGCCGTAGAGGCCAACTCACCAGGAATGTTGTCAAATATTACCGCCGAGATGTTAGGTTCTGTTAGGTTAGGTTATATTACGTTATTGATGTATACAAAGGTCCCACGGAGACGTGGAGGCCAATTCGCCAGGAATGTTGTCAAATATTACCGCCGAGATGATAGGTTGGGTTAGGTTAGGTTATATTACGTTATTGATGTATACAAAGGTCCCACGGAGACGTGGAGTCCAATTCGCCAGGAATGTTGTCAAATATTACCGCCGAGATGTTAGGTTCTGCTAGGTTAGGTTATATTACATTATTGATGTATATAAAGGTCCCACGGAGACGTCGGAGCCAATTCGCCAGGAATGTCGTCAAATATTACCGCCGAGATGTTAGGTTGGGTTAGGTTAGGTTATATTACGTTATAGATGTATATAAAGGTCCCACGGAGTCGTAGAGGCCAACAAGCCAGGAATGTGGTCAAATATTACCGCCGAGATGATAGGTTGGATTAGGTTACGTTATATTACGTTATTGATGTATATGAAGGTCCCACGGATACGTAGAGGCAAACAAGCCAGTAATGTGGTCAAATATTACCGCCGAGATGTTAGATTGGGTTAGGTTAGGTTATATTACGTTATTGATATATACAAAGGCCCCACGGATACGTAAAGGAAAACAAGCCACGAATGTAGTGAAATATTACCGCAAAGATGTTAGATTGGGATAGGTTAGGTTATATTAAGTTATTGATGTATACAAAGGTCCCACGGAGACGTAGAGGCAAACAAGCCAGGAATGTGGTCAAATATTACCGCCGAGATGTTAGGTTCTGTTAGGTTAGGTTATATTACGTTATTGATGTATACAAAGGTCCCACGGAGACGTGGAGGCCAATTCGCCAGGAATGTTGTCAAATATTACCGCCGAGATGATAGGTTGGGTTAGGTTAGGTTATATTACGTTATTGATGTATATAAACGTCCCACGCTGACGTAGAGGCCAACAAGACAGGAATGTGGTCAAATATTACCGCCGAGATGTTAGATTGGGTTAGGTTAATTCATATTACGTTCTTGATGTATATAAAGGTCCCATGGAGACTTAGAGGCCAACTCGCCGGGAATGTTGTCAAATATTAACGCCGACATGTTAGGTTGGGTTAGGTTAGGTTATAATACGGTATTGATGTATATAAAGGTCCCAAGGAGACGTAGAGGCCAATTCGCCAGGAATGTTGTCAAATATTATCGCCGAGAAGTTAGGTTGGGTAGGTTAGGTTATATTACGTTATTGATGTATATAATGGTCCCACGGAGACGTAGAGGCCAGCAAGCCAGGAATGTTGCCAAATATTACCGCCGAGATGTTAGGTTGTGTTAGGTTAAGTCATATTACGTTCTTGATGTATATAAAGGTCCCATGGAGACTTAGAGGCCAACTCGCGGGTAATGTTGTCAATTATTACCGCCGAGATGTTAGGTTGGGTTAGGTTAGGTTATATTACGTTCTTGATGTACATAAAGGTCCCACGGAGACGTAGAGGCCAACTCGCCGGTAATGTGGTCAAATATTACCGCCGATATGTTAGATTGGGTTAGGTTAGGTTATATTACGTTATTGACGTATATAAAGGTCCCACGGATACGTAGAGGCAAACACGCCAGAAATGTGGTCAAATATTACCGCCGAGATGTTAGATTGGGATAGGTTAGGTCATATTACGTTATTGATGTATACAAAGGTCCCACGGCGACGTAGAGGCAAACAAGCCAGAAATGTGGTCAAATATTACCGCCGAGATGTTAGATTGGGTTAGGTTAGGTTATAATACGGTATTGATGAATCGGAAGGTCCCACGGAGGCGTAGAGGCCAATTCGCCAGGAATGTTGTCAAATATTACCGCCGAGAAGTTAGGTTGGGTAGGTTAGGTTATATTACGTTATTGATGTATATAAAGGTCCCAAGGAGACGTAGAGGCCAATTCGCCAGGAATGTTGTCAAATATTATCGCCGAGAAGTTAGGTTGGGTAGGTTAGGTTATATTACGTTATTGATGTATATAATGGTCCCACGGAGACGTAGAGGCCAGCAAGCCAGGAATGTTGCCAAATATTACCGCCGAGATGTTAGGTTGGGTTAGGTTAAGTCATATTACGTTCTTGATGTATATAAAGGTCCCATGGAGACTTAGAGGCCAACTCGCCGGTAATGTGGTCAAATATTACCGCCGATATGTTAGATTGGGTTAGGTTAGGTTATATTACGTTATTGACGTATATAAATGTCCCCCGGATACGTAGAGGCAAACAAGCCAGAAATGTGGTCAAATATTACCGCCGAGATGTTAGATTGGGTTAGGTTAGGTTATATTACGTTATTGATGTATACAAAGGCCCCACGGATACGTAAAGGCAAACAAGCCAGGAATGTGGTGAAATATTACCGCAGAGATGTTAGATTGGGATAGGTTAGGTTATATTACGTTATTGATGTATACAAAGGTCCCACGGCGACGTAGAGGCAAACAAGCCAGAAATGTGGTCAAATATTACCGCCGAGATGTTAGGTTCTGTTAGGTTAGGTTATATTACGTTATTGATGTATATAAAGGTCCCACGGAGCCGTAGAGGCCAACTCACCAGGAATGTTGTCAAATATTACCGCCGAGATGTTAGGTTCTGTTAGGTTAGGTTATATTACGTTATTGATGTATACAAAGGTCCCACGGAGACGTGGAGGCCAATTCGCCAGGAATGTTGTCAAATATTACCGCCGAGATGATAGGTTGGGTTAGGTTAGGTTATATTACGTTATTGATGTATACAAAGGTCCCACGGAGACGTGGAGTCCAATTCGCCAGGAATGTTGTCAAATATTACCGCCGAGATGTTAGGTTCTGCTAGGTTAGGTTATATTACATTATTGATGTATATAAAGGTCCCACGGAGACGTCGGAGCCAATTCGCCAGGAATGTCGTCAAATATTACCGCCGAGATGTTAGGTTGGGTTAGGTTAGGTTATATTACGTTATAGATGTATATAAAGGTCCCACGGAGTCGTAGAGGCCAACAAGCCAGGAATGTGGTCAAATATTACCGCCGAGATGATAGGTTGGATTAGGTTACGTTATATTACGTTATTGATGTATATGAAGGTCCCACGGATACGTAGAGGCAAACAAGCCAGTAATGTGGTCAAATATTACCGCCGAGATGTTAGATTGGGTTAGGATAGGTTATATTACGTTATTGATATATACAAAGGCCCCACGGATACGTAAAGGAAAACAAGCCACGAATGTAGTGAAATATTACCGCAAAGATGTTAGATTGGGATAGGTTAGGTTATATTAAGTTATTGATGTATACAAAGGTCCCACGGAGACGTAGAGGCAAACAAGCCAGGAATGTGGTCAAATATTACCGCCGAGATGTGAGGTTCTGTTAGGTTAGGTTATATTACGTTATTGATGTATACAAAGGTCCCACGGAGACGTGGAGGCCAATTCGCCAGGAATGTTGTCAAATATTACCGCCGAGATGATAGGTTGGGTTAGGTTAGGTTATATTACGTTATTGATGTATATAAACGTCCCACGCTGACGTAGAGGCCAACAAGACAGGAATGTGGTCAAATATTACCGCCGAGATGTTAGATTGGGTTAGGTTAATTCATATTACGTTCTTGATGTATATAAAGGTCCCATGGAGACTTAGAGGCCAACTCGCCGGGAATGTTGTCAAATATTAACGCCGAGATGTTAGGTTGGGTTAGGTTAGGTTATAATACGGTATTGATGTATATAAAGGTCCCAAGGAGACGTAGAGGCCAATTCGCCAGGAATGTTGTCAAATATTATCGCCGAGAAGTTAGGTTGGGTAGGTTAGGTTATATTACGTTATTGATGTATATAATGGTCCCACGGAGACGTAGAGGCCAGCAAGCCAGGAATGTTGCCAAATATTACCGCCGAGATGTTAGGTTGTGTTAGGTTAAGTCATATTACGTTCTTGATGTATATAAAGGTCCCATGGAGACTTAGAGGCCAACTCGCGGGTAATGTTGTCAATTATTACCGCCGAGATGTTAGGTTGGGTTAGGTTAGGTTATATTACGTTCTTGATGTATATAAAGGTCCCACGGAGACGTAGAGGCCAACTCGCCGGTAATGTGGTCAAATATTACCGCCGATATGTTAGATTGGGTTAGGTTAGGTTATATTACGTTATTGACGTATATAAAGGTCCCACGGATACGTAGAGGCAAACACGCCAGAAATGTGGTCAAATATTACCGCCGAGATGTTAGATTGGGATAGGTTAGGTTATATTACGTTATTGATGTATACAAAGGTCCCACGGCGACGTAGAGGCAAACAAGCCAGAAATGTGGTCAAATATTACCGCCGAGATGTTAGATTGGGTTAGGTTAGGTTATAATACGGTATTGATGTATCGGAAGGTCCCACGGAGGCGTAGAGGCCAATTCGCCAGGAATGTTGTCAAATATTACCGCCGAGAAGTTAGGTTGGGTAGGTTAGGTTATATTACGTTATTGATGTATATAAAGGTCCCAAGGAGACGTAGAGGCCAATTCGCCAGGAATGTTGTCAAATATTATCGCCGAGAAGTTAGGTTGGGTAGGTTAGGTTATATTACGTTATTGATGTATATAATGGTCCCACGGAGACGTAGAGGCCAGCAAGCCAGGAATGTTGCCAAATATTACCGCCGAGATGTTAGGTTGGGTTAGGTTAAGTCATATTACGTTCTTGATGTATATAAAGGTCCCATGGAGACTTAGAGGCCAACTCGCCGGTAATGTGGTCAAATATTACCGCCGATATGTTAGATTGGGTTAGGTTAGGTTATATTACGTTATTGACGTATATAAATGTCCCCCGGATACGTAGAGGCAAACAAGCCAGAAATGTGGTCAAATATTACCGCCGAGATGTTAGATTGGGTTAGGTTAGGTTATATTACGTTATTGATGTATACAAAGGCCCCACGGATACGTAAAGGCAAACAAGCCAGGAATGTGGTGAAATATTACCGCAGAGATGTTAGATTGGGATAGGTTAGGTTATATTACGTTATTGATGTATACAAAGGTCCCACGGCGACGTAGAGGCAAACAAGCCAGAAATGTGGTCAAATATTACCGCCGAGATGTTAGGTTCTGTTAGGTTAGGTTATATTACGTTATTGATGTATATAAAGGTCCCACGGAGCCGTAGAGGCCAACTCACCAGGAATGTTGTCAAATATTACCGCCGAGATGTTAGGTTCTGTTAGGTTAGGTTATATTACGTTATTGATGTATACAAAGGTCCCACGGAGACGTGGAGGCCAATTCGCCAGGAATGTTGTCAAATATTACCGCCGAGATGATAGGTTGGGTTAGGTTAGGTTATATTACGTTATTGATGTATACAAAGGTCCCACGGAGACGTGGAGTCCAATTCGCCAGGAATGTTGTCAAATATTACCGCCGAGATGTTAGGTTCTGCTAGGTTAGGTTATATTACATTATTGATGTATATAAAGGTCCCACGGAGACGTCGGAGCCAATTCGCCAGGAATGTCGTCAAATATTACCGCCGAGATGTTAGGTTGGGTTAGGTTAGGTTATATTACGTTATAGATGTATATAAAGGTCCCACGGAGTCGTAGAGGCCAACAAGCCAGGAATGTGGTCAAATATTACCGCCGAGATGATAGGTTGGATTAGGTTACGTTATATTACGTTATTGATGTATATGAAGGTCCCACGGATACGTAGAGGCAAACAAGCCAGTAATGTGGTCAAATATTACCGCCGAGATGTTAGATTGGGTTAGGTTAGGTTATATTACGTTATTGATGTATACAAAGGCCCCACGGATACGTAAAGGAAAACAAGCCACGAATGTAGTGAAATATTACCGCAAAGATGTTAGATTGGGATAGGTTAGGTTATATTAAGTTATTGATGTACACAAAGGTCCCACGGAGACGTAGAGGCAAACAAGCCAGGAATGTGGTCAAATATTACCGCCGAGATGTTAGGTTCTGTTAGGTTAGGTTATATTACGTTATTGATGTATATAAAGATCCCACTGAGCCGTAGAGGCCAACAAGCCAGGAATGTGGTCAAATATTACCACCGAGATGTTAGGTTGGGTTAGGTTAGGTTATATTACGCTATTGATGTATATAAAGGTCCCACGGAGACGTAGAGGCCAACTCGCCGGGAATGTGGTCAAATATTACCGCCGATATGTTAGATTGGGTTAGGTTAGGTTATATTACGTTATTGACGTATATAAAGGTCCCACGGATACGTAGAGGCAAACAAGCCAGAAATGTGGTCAAATATTACCGCCGAGATCTTAGATTGGGTTAGGTTAGGTTATATTACGTTATTGATGTATACAAAGGCCCCACGGATACGTAAAGGCAAACAAGCCAGGAATGTTGTCAAATATTACCGCCGAGAAGTTAGGTTGGGTAGGTTAGGTTATATTACGTTATTGATGTATATAAAGGTCCCACGGAGACGTAGAGGCCAGCAAGCCAGGAATGTTGCCAAATATTACTGCCGAGATGTTAGGTTGGGTTAGGTTAAGTCATATTACGTTCTTGATGTATATAAAGGTCCCATGGAGACTTAGACGCCAACTCGCCGGGAATGTTGTCAAATGTTACCGCCGAGATGTTAGGTTGGGTTAGGTTAGGTTATATTACGTTATTGACGTAAATAAACGTCCCACGGAGACGTAGAGGCCAACAAGACAGGAATGTGGTCAAATATTACCGCCGAGATGTTAGATTGGGTTAGGTTAGGTTATATTATGTTATTGATGTATAGGAAGGTCCCACAGAGACGTAGAGGCCAACTCGCCAGAAATGTTGTCAAATATTACCGTCGAGATGTTAGGTTCTGTTAGGTTAGGTTATATTACGTTATTGATGTATATAAAGATCCCACGGAGCCGTAGAGGCCAACAAGCCAGGAATGTGGTCAAATATTACCGCCGATATGTTAGATTGGGTTAGGTTAGGTTATATTACGTTATTGACGTATATAAAGGTCCCACGGATACGTAGAGGCAAACACGCCAGAAATGTGGTCAAATATTACCGCCGAGATGTTAGATTGGGATAGGTTAGGTTATATTACGTTATTGATGTATACAAAGGTCCCACGGCGACGTAGAGGCAAACTAGCCAGAAATGTGGTCAAATATTACCGCCGAGATGTTAGATTGGGTTAGGTTAGGTTATAATACGGTATTGATGTATCGGAAGGTCCCACGGAGGCGTAGAGGCCAATTCGCCAGGAATGTTGTCAAATATTACCGCCGAGAAGTTAGGTTGGGTAGGTTAGGTTATATTACGTTATTGATGTATATAAAGGTCCCACGGAGACGTAGAGGCCAGCAAGCCAGGAATGTTGCCAAATATTACTGCCGAGATGTTAGGTTGGGTTAGGTTAATTCATATTACGTTCTTGATGTATATAAAGGTCCCATGGAGACTTAGAGGCCAACTCGCCGGGAATGTTGTCAAATATTAACGCCGAGATGTTAGGTTGGGTTAGGTTAGGTTATATTACGCTACTGATGTATATAAAGGTCCCACGGAGACGTAGAGGCCAACTCGCCGGGAATGTGGTCAAATATTACCGCCGATATGTTAGATTGGGTTAGGTTAGGTTATATTACGTTATTGACGTATATAAATGTCCCCCGGATACGTAGAGGCAAACAAGCCAGAAATGTGGTCAAATATTACCGCCGAGATGTTAGATTGGGTTAGGTTAGGTTATATTACGTTATTGATGTATATGAAGGTCCCACGGATACGTAGAGGCAAACAAGCCAGTAATGTGGTCAAATATTACCGCCGAGATGTTAGATTGGGTTAGGTTAGGTTATATTACGTTATTGATGTATACAAAGGCCCCACGGATACGTAAAGGAAAACAAGCCACGAATGTAGTGAAATATTATCGCAAAGATGTTAGATTGGGATAGGTTAGGTTATATTAAGTTATTGATGTATACAAAGGTCCCACGGAGACGTAGAGGCAAACAAGCCAGGAATGTGGTCAAAAATTACCGCCGAGATGTTAGGTTCTGTTAGGTTAGGTTATATTACATTATTGATGTATATAAAGGTCCCACGGAGCCGTAGAGGCCAACTCGCCAGGAACGTTGTCAAATATTACCGCCGAGATGTTAGGTTCTGTTAGGTTAGGTTATATTACATTATTGATGTATATAAAGGTCCCACGGAGGCGTAGAGGCCAACAAGCCAGGAATGTGGTCAAATATTACCGCCGAGATGATAGGTTGGGTTAGGTTAGGTTATATTACGTTATTGATGTATATAAAGGTCCCACGGAGCCGTAGAGGCCAACTCGCCAGGAACGTTGTCAAATATTACCGCCGAGATGTTAGGTTCTGTTAGGTTAGGTTATATTACATTATTGATGTATATAAAGGTCCCACGGAGACGTAGAGGCCAACAAGCCAGGAATGTGGTCAAATATTACCGCCGAGATGATAGGTTGGGTTAGGTTAGGTTATATTACGTTATTGATGTATACAAAGGTCCCACGGAGACGTGGAGTCCAATTCGCCAGGAATGTTGTCAAATATTACCGCCGATATGTAAGGTTGGGTTAGGTTCGGTTATATTACGTTATTGATGTATAGGAAGGTCCCACGGAGGCGCAGAGTCCAACTCGCCAGGAATGTTGTCAAATATTACCGCCGAGATGTTAGGTTCTGTTAGGTTAGGTTATATTACATTATTGATGTATATAAAGGTCCCACGGAGACGGCGGAGCCAATTCGCCAGGAATGTCGTCAAATATTACCGCCGAGATGTTAGGTTGGGTTAGGTTAGGTTATATTACGTTATTGATGTATATAAACGTCCCACGGAGACGTAGAGGCCAACAAGACAGGAATGTTGTCAAATATTACCGCCGAGATGTTAGATTGGGTTAGGTTAGGTTATATTACGTTATTGACGTATATAAAGGTCCCACGGAGACGTAGAGGCCAACAAGACAGGAATGTGGTCAAATATTACCGCCGAGATGTTAGATTGGGTTAGGTTAGGTTATATTACGTTATTGATGAATATAAACGTCCCACGGAGACGTAGAGGCCAACAAGACAGGAATGTGGTCAAATATTACCGCCGAGATGTTAGATTGGGTTATGTTAGGTTATATTACGTTATTGATGTATATAAACGTCCCACGGCGACGTAGAGGCCAACAAGACAGGAATGTGGTCAAATATTACCGCCGAGATGTTAGATTGGGTTAGTTTAGGTTATATTACGTTATTGATGTATAGGAAGGTCCCACGGAGACGTAGAGGCCAACTCGCCAGGAATGTTGTCAAATATTACCGCCGAGATGTTAGGTTCTGTTAGGTTAGGTTATATTACGTTATTGATGTATATAAAGGTCCCACGGAGCCGTAGAGGCCAACTCGCCAGGAATGTTGTCAAATATTACCGCCGATATGTTAGGTTCTGTTAGGTTAGGTTATATTACATTATTGATGTATATAAAGGTCCCACGGAGACGTAGAGGCCAACAAGGCAGGAATGTGGTCAAATATTACCACCGAGATGATATGTTGGGTTTGGTTAGGTTATATTACGTTATTGATGTATACAAAGGTCCCACGGAGACGTAGAGGCAAACAAGCCAGGAATGTGGTCAAATATTACCGCCGAGATGTTAGATTGGGTTAGGTTAGGTTATAATACGGTATTGATGTATAGGAAGGTCCCACGGAGACGTAGAGGCCAATTCGCCAGGAATGTTGTCAAATATTACCGCCGAGAAGTTAGGTTGGGTAGGTTAGGTTATATTACGTTATTGATGTATATAAAGGTCCCACGGAGACGTAGAGGCCAGCAAGCCAGGAATGTTGCCAAATATTACTGCCGAGATGTTAGGTTGGGTTAGGTTAAGTCATATTACGTTCTTGATGTATATAAAGGTCCCATGGAGACTTAGACGCCAACTCGCCGGGAATGTTGTCAAATGTTACCGCCGAGATGTTAGGTTGGGTTAGGTTAGGTTATATTACGTTATTGACGTAAATAAACGTCCCACGGAGACGTAGAGGCCAACAAGACAGGAATGTGGTCAAATATTACCGCCGAGATGTTAGATTGGGTTAGGTTAGGTTATATTATGTTATTGATGTATAGGAAGGTCCCACAGAGACGTAGAGGCCAACTCGCCAGAAATGTTGTCAAATATTACCGTCGAGATGTTAGGTTCTGTTAGGTTAGGTTATATTACGTTATTGATGTATATAAAGATCCCACGGAGCCGTAGAGGCCAACAAGCCAGGAATGTGGTCAAATATTACCACCGAGATGTTAGGTTGGGTTAGGTTAGGTTATATTACGCTATTGATGTATATAAAGGTCCCACGGAGACGTAGAGGCCAACTCGCCGGGAATGTGGTCAAATATTACCGCCGATATGTTAGATTGGGTTAGGTTAGGTTATATTACGTTATTGACGTATATAAAGGTCCCACGGATACGTAGAGGCAAACAAGCCAGAAATGTGGTCAAATATTACCGCCGAGATGTTAGATTGGGTTAGGTTAGGTTATATTACGTTATTGATGTATACAAAGGCCCCACGGATACGTAAAGGCAAACAAGCCAGGAATGTGGTGAAATATTAACGCAGAGATGTTAGATTGGGATAGGTTAGGTTATATTACGTTATTGATGTATACAACGGTCCCACGGAGACGTAGAGACAAACAAGGCAGGAATGTGGTCAAATATTACCGCCGAAATGTTAGGTTCTGTTAGGTTAGGTTATATTACGTTATTGATGTATATAAAGGTCCCACGGAGCCGAAGAGGCCAACTCTCCAGGAATGTTGTCAAATATTACCGCCGAGATGTTAGGTTCTGTTAGGTTAGGTTATATTACATTATTGATGTATATAAAGGTCCCACGGAGACGTAGAGGCCAACAAGCCAGGAATGTGGTCAAATATTACCACCGAGATGATAGGTTGGGTTTGGTTAGGTTATATTACGTTATTGATGTATACAAAGGTCCCACGGAGACGTAGAGGCAAACAAGCCAGGAATGTGGTCAAATATTACCGCCGAGATGTTAGATTGGGTTAGGTTAGGTTATAATACGGTATTGATGTATAGGAAGGTCCCACGGAGACGTAGAGGCCAGCAAGCCAGGAATGTTGCCAAATATTACTGCCGAGATGTTAGGTTGGGTTAGGTTAAGTCATATTACGTTCTTGATGTATATAAAGGTCCCACGGAGACGTAGAGGCCAACAAGCCAGGAATGTGGTCAAATATTACCGCCGAGATGATAGGTTGGGTTAGGTTAGGTTATATTACGTTATTGATGTATACAAAGGTCCCACGGAGACGTGGAGTCCAAATCGCCAGGAATGTTGTCAAATATTACCGCCGAGATGTTAGGTTCTGCTAGGTTAGGTTATATTACATTATTGATGTATATAAAGGTCCCACGGAGACGTCGGAGCCAATTCGCCAGGAATGTCGTCAAATATTACCGCCGAGATGTTAGGTTGGGTTAGGTTAGGTTATATTACGTTATAGATGTATATAAAGGTCCCACGGAGTCGTAGATGCCAACAAGCCAGGAATGTGGTCAAATATTACCGCCGAGATGATAGGTTGGATTAGGTTACGTTATATTACGTTATTGATGTATATGAAGGTCCCACGGATACGTAGAGGCAAACAAGCCAGTAATGTGGTCAAATATTACCGCCGAGATGTTAGATTGGGTTAGGTTAGGTTATATTACGTTATTGATGTATACAAAGGCCCCACGGATACGTAAAGGAAAACAAGCCACGAATGTAGTGAAATATTACCGCAGAGATGTTAGATTGGGATAGGTTAGGTTATATTACGTTATTGATGTATACAAAGGTCCCACGGAGACGTAGAGGCAAACAAGCCAGGAATGTGGTCAAATATTACCGCCGAGATGTTAGGTTCTGTTAGGTTAGGTTATATTACGTTATTGATGTATATAAAGGTCCCACGGAGCCGTAGAGGCCAACTCGCCAGGAACGTTGTCAAATATTACCGCCGAGATGTTAGGTTCTGTTAGGTTAGGTTATATTACATTATTGATGTATATAAAGGTCCCACGGAGGCGTAGAGGCCAACAAGCCAGGAATGTGGTCAAATATTACCGCCGAGATGATAGGTTGGGTTAGGTTAGGTTATATTACGTTATTGATGTATATAAAGGTCCCACGGAGCCGTAGAGGCCAACTCGCCAGGAACGTTGTCAAATATTACCGTCGAGATGTTAGGTTCTGTTAGGTTAGGTTATATTACATTATTGATGTATATAAAGGTCCCACGGAGACGTAGAGGCCAACAAGCCAGGAATGTGGTCAAATATTACCGCCGAGATGATAGGTTGGGTTAGGTTAGGTTATATTACGTTATTGATGTATACAAAGGTCCCACGGAGACGTGGAGTCCAATTCGCCAGGAATGTTGTCAAATATTACCGCCGATATGTAAGGTTGGGTTAGGTTCGGTTATATTACGTTATTGATGTATAGGAAGGTCCCACGGAGGCGCAGAGTCCAACTCGCCAGGAATGTTGTCAAATATTACCGCCGAGATGTTAGGTTCTGTTAGGTTAGGTTATATTACATTATTGATGTATATAAAGGTCCCACGGAGACGGCGGAGCCAATTCGCCAGGAATGTCGTCAAATATTACCGCCGAGATGTTAGGTTGGGTTAGGTTAGGTTATATTACGTTATTGATGTATATAAATGTCCCACGGAGACGTAGAGGCCAACAAGACAGGAATGTTGTCAAATATTACCGCCGAGTAGTTAGATTGGGTTAGGTTAGGTTATATTACGTTATTGACGTATATAAAGGTCCCACGGAGACGTAGAGGCCAACAAGACAGGAATGTGGTCAAATATTATCGCCGAGATGTTAGATTGGGTTAGGTTAGGTTATATTACGTTATTGATGAATATAAACGTCCCACGGAGACGTAGAGGCCAACAAGACAGGAATGTGGTCAAGTATTACCGCCGAGATGTTAGATTGGGTTATGTTAGGTTAAATTACGTTATTGATGTATATAAACGTCCCACGGCGACGCAGAGGCCAACAAGACAGGAATGTGGTCAAATATTACCGCCGAGATGTTAGATTGGGTTAGTTTAGGTTATATTACGTTATTGATGTATAGGAAGGTCCCACGGAGACGTAGAGGCCAACTCGCCAGGAATGTTGTCAAATATTACCGCCGAGATGTTAGGTTCTGTTAGGTTAGGTTATATTACGTTATTGATGTATATAAAGGTCCCGCGGAGCCGTAGAGGCCAACTCGCCAGGAATGTTGTCAAATATTACCGCCGATATGTTAGGTTCTGTTAGGTTAGGATATATTACATTATTGATGTATATAAAGGTCCCACGGAGACGTAGAGGCCAACAAGCCAGGAATGTGGTCAAATATTACCACCGAGATGATAGGTTGGGTTTGGTTAGGTTATATTACGTTATTGATGTATACAAAGGTCCCACGGAGACGTAGAGGCAAACAAGCCAGGAATGTGGTCAAATATTACCGCCGAGATGTTAGATTGGGTTAGGTTAGGTTATAATACGGTATTGATGTATAGGAAGGTCCCACGGAGACGTAGAGGCCAATTCGCCAGGAATGTTGTCAAATATTACCGCCGAGATGTTAGGTTGGGTTAGGTTAGGTTATATTACGTCATAGATGTATATAAAGGTCCCACGGCGACGTAGAGGCCAACAAGACAGGAATGTGGTCAAGTATTACCGCCGAGATGTTAGATTGGGTTAGGTTAGGTTATATTACGTTATTGATGTATGGGAAGGTCCCACGGAGACGTAGAGGCCAACTCGCCGGGAATGTGGTCAAATATTACCGCCGATATGTTAGATTCTCTTAGGCTAGGTTATATTACATTATTGATGTATATAAACGTCCCACGGAGACGTAGAGGCGAACAAGCCAGGAATGTGGTCAAATATTACCGCCGAGATGTTAGATTGGGTTAGGTTAGGTTATATTACGTTATTGACGTATATAAAGGTCCCACGGAGACGTAGAGGCAAACAAGCCAGGAATGTGGTCAAATATTACCGCCGAGATGTTAGATTGGGTTAGGTTAGGTTATAATACGGTATTGATGTATAGGAAGGTCCCACGGAGACGTAGAGGCCAGCAAGCCAGGAATGTTGCCAAATATTACTGCCGAGATGTTAGGTTGGGTTAGGTTAAGTCATATTACGTTCTTGATGTATATAAAGGTCCCACGGAGACGTAGAGGCCAACAAGCCAGGAATGTGGTCAAATATTACCGCCGAGATGATAGGTTGGGTTAGGTTAGGTTATACTACGTTATTGATGTATACAAAGGTCCCACGGAGACGTGGAGTCCAATTCGCCAGGAATGTTGTCAAATATTACCGCCGAGATGTTAGGTTCTGCTAGGTTAGGTTATATTACATTATTGATGTATATAAAGGTCCCACGGAGACGTCGGAGCCAATTCGCCAGGAATGTCGTCAAATATTACCGCCGAGATGTTAGGTTGGGTTAGGTTAGGTTATATTACGTTATAGATGTATATAAAGGTCCCACGGAGTCGTAGAGGCCAACAAGCCAGGAATGTGGTCAAATATTACCGCCGAGATGATAGGTTGGATTAGGTTACGTTATATTACGTTATTGATGTATATGAAGGTCCCACGGATACGTAGAGGCAAACAAGCCAGTAATGTGGTCATATATTACCGCCGAGATGTTAGATTGGGTTAGGTTAGGTTATATTACGTTATTGATGTATACAAAGGCCCCACGGATACGTAAAGGAAAACAAGCCACGAATGTAGTGAAATATTACCGCAGAGATGTTAGATTGGGATAGGTTAGGTTATATTACGTTATTGATGTATACAAAGGTCCCACGGAGACGTAGAGGCAAACAAGCCAGGAATGTGGTCAAATATTACCGCCAGGATGTTAGGTTCTGTTAGGTTAGGTTATATTACGTTATTGATGTATATAAAGGTCCCACGGAGCCGTAGAGGCCAACTCGCCAGGAACGTTGGCAAATATTACCGCCGAGATGTTAGGTTCTGTTAGGTTAGGTTATATTACATTATTGATGTATATGAAGGTCCCACGGAGGCGTAGAGGCCAACAAGCCAGGAATGTGGTCAAATATTACCGCCGAGATGATAGGTTGGGTTAGGTTAGGTTATATTACGTTATTGATGTATATAAAGGTCCCACGGAGCCGTAGAGGCCAACTCGCCAGGAACGTTGTCAAATATTACCGTCGAGATGTTAGGTTCTGTTAGGTTAGGTTATATTACATTATTGATGTATATAAAGGTCTCACGGAGACGTAGAGGCCAACAAGCCAGGAATGTGGTCAAATATTACCGCCGAGATGATAGGTTGGGTTAGGTTAGGTTATATTACGTTATTGATGTATACAAAGGTCCCACGGAGACGTGGAGTCCAATTCGCCAGGAATGTTGTCAAATATTACCGCCGATATGTAAGGTTGGGTTAGGTTCGGTTATATTACGTTATTGATGTATAGGAAGGTCCCACGGAGGCGCAGAGTCCAACTCGCCAGGAATGTCGTCAAATATTACCGCCGAGATGTTAGGTTCTGTCAGGTTAGGTTATATTACATTATTGATGTATATAAAGGTCCCACGGAGACGGCGGAGCCAATTCGCCAGGAATGTCGTCAAATATTACCGCCGAGATGTTAGGTTCTGTTAGGTTAGGTTATATTACATTATTGATGTATATAATGGTCCTACGGAGACGGCGGAGCCAATTCGCCACGAATGTCGTCAAATATTACCGCCGAGATGTTAGGTTGGGTTAGGTTAGGTTATATTACGTTATTGATGTATATAAACGTCCCACGGAGACGTAGAGGCCAACAAGACAGGAATGTTGTCAAATATTACCGCCGAGATGTTAGATTGGGTTAGGTTAGGTTATATTAGGTTATTGATGTATATAAACGTCCCACGGCGACGTAGAGGCCAACAAGACAGGAATGTGGTCAAATATTACCGCCGAGATGTTAGATTGGGTTAGGTAAGGTTATAATACGGTATTGATGTATAGGAAGGTCCCACGCAGACGTAGAGGCCAATTCGCCAGGAATGTTGTCAAATATTACCGCCGAGAAGTTAGGTTGGGTAGGTTAGGTTATATTACGTTATTGATGTATATAAAGGACCCACGGAGACGTATAGGCCAGCAAGCCAGGAATGTGGTCAAATATTACCACCGAGATGATAGGTTGGGTTTGGTTAGGTTATATTACGTTATTGATGTATACAAAGGTCCCACGGAGACGTAGAGGCAAACAAGCCAGGAATGTGGTCAAATATTACCGCCGAGATGTTAGATTGGGTTAGGTTAGGTTATAATACGGTATTGATGTATAGGAAGGTCCCACGGAGACGTAGAGGCCAATTCGCCAGGAATGTTGTCAAATATTTCCGCCGAGAAGTTAGGTTGGGTAGGTTAGGTTATATTACGTTATTGATGTATATAAAGGTCCCACGGAGACGTAGAGGCCAGCAAGCCAGGAATGTTGCCAAATGTTACTGCCGAGATGTTAGGTTGGGTTAGGTTAATTCATATTACGTTCTTGATGTATATAAAGGTCCCATGGAGACTTAGAGGCCAACTCGCCGGGAATGTTGTCAAATATTCACGCCGAGATGTTAGGTTGGGTTAGGTTAGGTTATATTACGCTATTGATGTATATAAAGGTCCCACGGATACGTAGAGGCAAACAAGCCAGAAATGTGGTCAAATATTACCGCCGAGATGTTAGATTGGGTTAGGTTAGGTTATATTACGTTATTGATGTATACAAAGGCCCCACGGATACGTAAAGGCAAACAAGCCAGGAATGTGGTGAAATATTACCGCAGAGATGTTAGATTGGGATAGGTTAGGTTATATTACGTTATTGATGTATACAAAGGTACCACGGAGACGTAGAGGCAAACAAGCCAGGAATGTGGTCAAATATTACCGCCGAGATGTTAGGTTCTGTTAGGTTAGGTTATATTACGTAATTGATGTATATAAAGGTCCCACCGAGCCGTAGAGGCCAACTCGCCAGGAATGTTGTCAAATATTACCGCCGAGATGTTAGGTTCTGTTAGGTTAGGTTATATTACATTATTGATGTATACAAAGGCCCCACGGAGACGTGGAGTCCAATTCGCCAGGAATGTTGTCAAATATTACCGCCGAGATGTTAGGTTCTGCTATGTTAGGTTATATTACATTATTGATGTATATAAAGGTCCCACGGAGACGTCGGAGCCAATTCGCCAGGAATGTCGTCAAATATTACCGCCGAGATGTTAGGTTGGGTTAGGTTAGGTTATATTACGTTATAGATGTATATAAAGGTCCCACGGAGTCGTAGAGGCCAACAAGCCAGGAATGTGGTCAAATATTACCGCCGAGATGATAGGTTGGATTAGGTTACGTTATATTACGTTATTGATGTATATGAAGGTCCCACGGATACGTAGAGGCAAACAAGCCAGTAATGTGGTCAAATATTACCGCCGAGATGTTAGATTGGGTTAGGTTAGGTTATATTACGTTATTGATGTATACAAAGGTCCCACGGAGACGTGGAGTCCAATTCGCCAGGAATGTTGTCAAATATTACCGCCGATATGTAAGGTTGGGTTAGGTTCGGTTATATTACGTTATTGATGTATAGGAAGGTCCCACGGAGGTGCAGAGTCCAGCTCGCCAGGAATGTTGTCAAATATTACCGCCGAGATGTTAGGTTCTGTTAGGTTAGGTTATATTACATTATTGATGTATATAAACGTCCCACGGAGACGTAGAGGCCAAAAAGCCAGGAATGTGGTCAAATATTACCGCCGAGATGATAGGTTGGGTTAGGTTAGGTTATATTACGTTATTGATGTATATAAAGGTCCCACGGAGCCGTAGAGGCCAACTCGCCAGGAACGTTGTCAAATATTACCGTCGAGATGTTAGGTTCTGTTAGGTTAGGTTATATTACATTATTGATGTATATAAAGGTCCCACGGAGACGTAGAGGCCAACAAGCCAGGAATGTGGTCAAATATTACCGCCGAGATGATAGGTTGGGTTAGGTTAGGTTATATTACGTTATTGATGTATACAAAGGTCCCACGGAGACGTGGAGTCCAATTCGCCAGGAATGTTGTCAAATATTACCGCCGATATGTAAGGTTGGGTTAGGTTCGGTTATATTACGTTATTGATGTATAGGAAGGTCCCACGGAGGCGCAGAGTCCAACTCGCCAGGAATGTCGTCAAATATTACCGCCGAGATGTTAGGTTCTGTCAGGTTAGGTTATATTACATTATTGATGTATATAAAGGTCCCACGGAGACGGCGGAGCCAATTCGCCAGGAATGTCGTCAAATATTACCGCCGAGATGTTAGGTTCTGTTAGGTTAGGTTATATTACATTATTGATGTATATAAAGGTCTCACGGAGACGTAGAGGCCAACAAGCCAGGAATGTGGTCAAATATTACCGCCGAGATGATAGGTTGGGTTAGGTTAGGTTATATTACGTTATTGATGTATACAAAGGTCCCACGGAGACGTGGAGTCCAATTCGCCAGGAATGTTGTCAAATATTACCGCCGATATGTAAGGTTGGGTTAGGTTCGGTTATATTACGTTATTGATGTATAGGAAGGTCCCACGGAGGCGCAGAGTCCAACTCGCCAGGAATGTCGTCAAATATTACCGCCGAGATGTTAGGTTCTGTCAGGTTAGGTTATATTACATTATTGATGTATATAAAGGTCCCACGGAGACGGCGGAGCCAATTCGCCAGGAATGTCGTCAAATATTACCGCCGAGATGTTAGGTTCTGTTAGGTTAGGTTATATTACATTATTGATGTATATAATGGTCCCACGGAGACGGCGGAGCCAATTCGCCACGAATGTCGTCAAATATTACCGCCGAGATGTTAGGTTGGGTTAGGTTAGGTTATATTACGTTATTGATGTATATAAACGTCCCACGGAGACGTAGAGGCCAACAAGACAGGAATGTTGTCAAATATTACCGCCGAGATGTTAGATTGGGTTAGGTTAGGTTATATTAGGTTATTGACGTATATAAAGGTCCCACGGAGACGTAGAGGCCAACAAGACAGGAATGTGGTCAAATATTACCGCCGAGATGTTAGATTGGGTTAGGTTAGGTTATATTACGTTATTGATGAATATAAACGTCCCACGGAGACGTAGAGGCCAACAAGACAGGAATGTGGTCAAATATTACCGCCGAGATTTTAGATTGGGTTAGGTTAGGTTATATTAGGTTATTGATGTATATAAACGTCCCACGGCGACGTAGAGGCCAACAAGACAGGAATGTGGTCAAATATTACCGCCGAGATGTTAGATTGGGTTAGGTAAGGTTATAATACGGTATTGATGTATAGGAAGGTCCCACGCAGACGTAGAGGCCAATTCGCCAGGAATGTTGTCAAATATTACCGCCGAGAAGTTAGGTTGGGTAGGTTAGGTTATATTACGTTATTGATGTATATAAAGGTCCCACGGAGACGTATAGGCCAGCAAGCCAGGAATGTGGTCAAATATTACCACCGAGATGATAGGTTGGGTTCGGTTAGGTTATATTACGTTATTGATGTATACAAAGGTCCCACGGAGACGTAGAGGCAAACAAGCCAGGAATGTGGTCAAATATTACCGCCGAGATGTTAGATTGGGTTAGGTTAGGTTATAATACGGTATTGATGTATAGGAAGGTCCCACGGAGACGTAGAGGCCAATTCGCCAGGAATGTTGTCAAATATTTCCGCCGAGATGTTAGATTGGGTTAGGTTAGGTTATATTACGTTATTGATGTATACAAAGGCCCCACGGATACGTAAAGGCAAACAAGCCAGGGATGTGGTGAAATATTACCGCAGAGATGTTAGATTGGGATAGGTTAGGTTATATTACGTTATTGATGTATACAAAGGTACCACGGAGACGTAGAGGCAAACAAGCCAGGAATGTGGTTAAATATTACCGCCGAGATGTTAGGTTCTGTTAGGTTAGGTTATATTACGTAATTGATGTATATAAAGGTCCCACCGAGCCGTAGAGGCCAACTCGCCAGGAATGTTGTCAAATATTACCGCCGAGATGTTAGGTTCTGTTAGGTTAGGTTATATTACATTATTGATGTATACAAAGGCCCCACGGAGACGTGGAGTCCAATTCGCCAGGAATGTTGTCAAATATTACCGCCGAGATGTTAGGTTCTGCTAGGTTAGGTTATATTACATTATTGATGTATATAAAGGTCCCACGGAGACGTCGGAGCCAATTCGCCAGGAATGTCGTCAAATATTACCGCCGAGATGTTAGGTTGGGTTAGGTTAGGTTATATTACGTTATAGATGTATATAAAGGTCCCACGGAGTCGTAGAGGCCAACAAGCCAGGAATGTGGTCAAATATTACCGCCGAGATGATAGGTTGGATTAGGTTACGTTATATTACGTTATTGATGTATATGAAGGTCCCACGGATACGTAGAGGCAAACAAGCCAGTAATGTGGTCAAATATTACCGCCGAGATGTTAGATTGGGTTAGGTTAGGTTATATTACGTTATTGATGTATACAAAGGTCCCACAGAGACGTGGAGTCCAATTCGCCAGGAATGTTGTCAAATATTACCGCCGATATGTAAGGTTGGGTTAGGTTCGGTTATATTACGTTATTGATGTATAGGAAGGTCCCACGGAGGTGCAGAGTCCAGCTCGCCAGGAATGTTGTCAAATATTACCGCCGAGATGTTAGGTTCTGTTAGGTTAGGTTATATTACATTATTGATGTATATAAACGTCCCACGGAGACGTAGAGGCCAACAAGCCAGGAATGTGGTCAAATATTACCGCCGAGATGATAGGTTGGGTTAGGTTAGGTTATATTACGTTATTGATGTATATAAAGGTCCCACGGAGCCGTAGAGGCCAACTCGCCAGGAACGTTGTCAAATATTACCGTCGAGATGTTAGGTTCTGTTAGGTTAGGTTATATTACATTATTGATGTATATAAAGGTCCCACGGAGACGTAGAGGCCAACAAGCCAGGAATGTGGTCAAATATTACCGCCGAGATGATAGGTTGGGTTAGGTTAGGTTATATTACGTTATTGATGTATACAAAGGTCCCACGGAGACGTGGAGTCCAATTCGCCAGGAATGTTGTCAAATATTACCGCCGATATGTAAGGTTGGGTTAGGTTCGGTTATATTACGTTATTGATGTATAGGAAGGTCCCACGGAGGCGCAGAGTCCAACTCGCCAGGAATGTCGTCAAATATTACCGCCAAGATGTTAGGTTCTGTCAGGTTAGGTTATATTACATTATTGATGTATATAAAGGTCCCACGGAGACGGCGGAGCCAATTCGCCAGGAATGTCGTCAAATATTACCGCCGAGATGTTAGGTTCTGTTAGGTTAGGTTATATTACATTATTGATGTATATAATGGTCCCACGGAGACGGCGGAGCCAATTCGCCACGAATGTCGTCAAACATTACCGCCGAGATGTTAGGTTGGGTTAGGTTAGGTTATATTACGTTATTGATGTATATAAACGTCCCACGGAGACGTAGAGGCCAACAAGACAGGAATGTTGTCAAATATTACCGCCGAGATGTTAGATTGGGTTAGGTTAGGTTATATTACGTTATTGATGTATAGGAAGGTCCCACGGAGGCGCAGAGTCCAACTCGCCAGGAATGTCGTCAAATATTACCGCCGAGATGTTAGGTTCTGTCAGGTTAGGTTATATTACATTATTGATGTATATAAAGGTCCCACGGAGACGGCGGAGCCAATTCGCCAGGAATGTCGTCAAATATTACCGCCGAGATGTTAGGTTCTGTTAGGTTAGGTTATATTACATTATTGATGTATATAATGGTCCCACGGAGACGGCGGAGCCAATTCGCCACGAATGTCGTCAAATATTACCGCCGAGATGTTAGGTTGGGTTAGGTTAGGTTATATTACGTTATTGATGTATATAAACGTCCCACGGAGACGTAGAGGCCAACAAGACAGGAATGTTGTCAAATATTACCGCCGAGATGTTAGATTGGGTTAGGTTAGGTTATATTAGGTTATTGACGTATATAAAGGTCCCACGGAGACGTAGAGGCCAACAAGACAGGAATGTGGTCAAATATTACCGCCGAGATGTTAGATTGGGTTAGGTTAGGTTATATTACGTTATTGATGAATATAAACGTCCCACGGAGACGTAGAGGCCAACAAGACAGGAATGTGGTCAAATATTACCGCCGAGATTTTAGATTGGGTTAGGTTAGGTTATATTAGGTTATTGATGTATATAAACGTCCCACGGCGACGTAGAGGCCAACAAGACAGGAATGTGGTCAAATATTACCGCCGAGATGTTAGATTGGGTTAGGTAAGGTTATAATACGGTATTGATGTATAGGAAGGTCCCACGCAGACGTAGAGGCCAATTCGCCAGGAATGTTGTCAAATATTACCGCCGAGAAGTTAGGTTGGGTAGGTTAGGTTATATTACGTTATTGATGTATATAAAGGTCCCACGGAGACGTATAGGCCAGCAAGCCAGGAATGTGGTCAAATATTACCACCGAGATGATAGGTTGGGTTTGGTTAGGTTATATTACGTTATTGATGTATACAAAGGTCCCACGGAGACGTAGAGGCAAACAAGCCAGGAATGTGGTCAAATATTACCGCCGAGATGTTAGATTGGGTTAGGTTAGGTTATAATACGGTATTGATGTATAGGAAGGTCCCACGGAGACGTAGAGGCCAATTCGCCAGGAATGTTGTCAAATATTTCCGCCGAGATGTTAGATTGGGTTAGGTTAGGTTATATTACGTTATTGATGTATACAAAGGCCCCACGGATACGTAAAGGCAAACAAGCCAGGAATGTGGTGAAATATTACCGCAGAGATGTTAGATTGGGATAGGTTAGGTTATATTACGTTATTGATGTATACAAAGGTACCACGGAGACGTAGAGGCAAACAAGCCAGGAATGTGGTTAAATATTACCGCCGAGATGTTAGGTTCTGTTAGGTTAGGTTATATTACGTAATTGATGTATATAAAGGTCCCACCGAGCCGTAGAGGCCAACTCGCCAGGAATGTTGTCAAATATTACCGCCGAGATGTTAGGTTCTGTTAGGTTAGGTTATATTACATTATTGATGTATACAAAGGCCCCACGGAGACGTGGAGTCCAATTCGCCAGGAATGTTGTCAAATATTACCGCCGAGATGTTAGGTTCTGCTAGGTTAGGTTATATTACATTACTGATGTATATAAAGGTCCCACGGAGACGTCGGAGCCAATTCGCCAGGAATGTCGTCAAATATTACCGCCGAGATGTTAGGTTGGGTTAGGTTAGGTTATATTACGTTATAGATGTATATAAAGGTCCCACGGAGTCGTAGAGGCCAACAAGCCAGGAATGTGGTCAAATATTACCGCCGAGATGATAGGTTGGATTAGGTTACGTTATATTACGTTATTGATGTATATGAAGGTCCCACGGATACGTAGAGGCAAACAAGCCAGTAATGTGGTCAAATATTACCGCCGAGATGTTAGATTGGGTTAGGTTAGGTTATATTACGTTATTGATGTATACAAAGGTCCCACAGAGACGTGGAGTCCAATTCGCCAGGAATGTTGTCAAATATTACCGCCGATATGTAAGGTTGGGTTAGGTTCGGTTATATTACGTTATTGATGTATAGGAAGGTCCCACGGAGGTGCAGAGTCCAGCTCGCCAGGAATGTGGTCAAATATTACCGCCGAGATGATAGGTTGGGTTAGGTTAGGTTATATTACGTTATTGATGTATATAAAGGTCCCACGGAGCCGTAGAGGCCAACTCGCCAGGAACGTTGTCAAATATTACCGTCGAGATGTTAGGTTCTGTTAGGTTAGGTTATATTACATTATTGATGTATATAAAGGTCCCACGGAGACGTAGAGGCCAACAAGCCAGGAATGTGGTCAAATATTACCGCCGAGATGATAGGTTGGGTTAGGTTAGGTTATATTACGTTATTGATGTATACAAAGGTCCCACGGAGACGTGGAGTCCAATTCGCCAGGAATGTTGTCAAATATTACCGCCGATATGTAAGGTTGGGTTAGGTTCGGTTATATTACGTTATTGATGTATAGGAAGGTCCCACGGAGGCGCAGAGTCCAACTCGCCAGGAATGTCGTCAAATATTACCGCCAAGATGTTAGGTTCTGTCAGGTTAGGTTATATTACATTATTGATGTATATAAAGGTCCCACGGAGACGGCGGAGCCAATTCGCCAGGAATGTCGTCAAATATTACCGCCGAGATGTTAGGTTCTGTTAGGTTAGGTTATATTACATTATTGATGTATATAATGGTCCCACGGAGACGGCGGAGCCAATTCGCCACGAATGTCGTCAAACATTACCGCCGAGATGTTAGGTTGGGTTAGGTTAGGTTATATTACGTTATTGATGTATATAAACGTCCCACGGAGACGTAGAGGCCAACAAGACAGGAATGTTGTCAAATATTACCGCCGAGATGTTAGATTGGGTTAGGTTAGGTTATATTAGGTTATTGACGTATATAAAGGTCCCACGAAGACGTAGAGGCCAACAAGACAGGAATGTGGTCAAATATTACCACCGAGATGATAGGTTGGGTTTGGTTAGGTTATATTACGTTATTGATGTATACAAAGGTCCCACGGAGACGTAGAGGCAAACAAGCCAGGAATGTGGTCAAACATTACCGCCGAGATGTTAGATTGGGTTAGGTTAGGTTATAATACGGTATTGATGTATAGGAAGGTCCCACGGAGACGTAGAGGCCAATTCGCCAGGAATGTTGTCAAATATTTCCGCCGAGAAGTTAGGTTGGGTAGGTTAGGTTATATTACGTTATTGATGTATATAAAGGTCCCACGGAGACGTAGAGGCCAGCAAGCCAGGAATGTTGCCAAATGTTACTGCCGAGATGTTAGGTTGGGTTAGGTTAATTCATATTACGTTCTTGATGTATATAATGGTCCCATGGAGACTTAGAGGCCAACTCGCCGGGAATGTTGTCAAATATTCACGCCGAGATGTTAGGTTGGGTTAGGTTAGGTTATATTACGCTATTGATGTATATAAAGGTCCCACGGATACGTAGAGGCAAACAAGCCAGAAATGTGGTCAAATATTACCGCCGAGATGTTAGATTGGGTTAGGTTAGGTTATATTACGTTATTGATGTATACAAAGGCCCCACGGATACGTAAAGGCAAACAAGCCAGGAATGTGGTGAAATATTACCGCAGAGATGTTAGATTGGGATAGGTTAGGTTATATTACGTTATTGATGTATACAAAGGTACCACGGAGACGTAGAGGCCAACTCGCCAGGAATGTTGTCAAATATTACCGCCGAGATGTTAGGTTCTGTTAGGTTAGGCTATATTACATTATTGATGTATACAAAGGCCCCACGGAGACGTGGAGTCCAATTCGCCAGGAATGTTGTCAAATATTACCGCCGAGATGTTAGGTTCTGCTAGGTTAGGTTATATTACATTATTGATGTATATAAAGGTCCCACGGAGACGTCGGAGCCAATTCGCCAGGAATGTCGTCAAATATTACCGCCGAGATGTTAGGTTGGGTTAGGTTAGGTTATATTACGTTATAGATGTATATAAAGGTCCCACGGAGTCGTAGAGGCCAACAAGCCAGGAATGTGGTCAAATATTACCGCCGAGATGATAGGTTGGATTAGGTTACGTTATATTACGTTATTGATGTATATGAAGGTCCCACGGATACGTAGAGGCAAACAAGCCAGTAATGTGGTCAAATATTACCGCCGAGATGTTAGATTGGGTTAGGTTAGGTTATATTACGTTATTGATGTATACAAAGGTCCCACGGAGACGTGGAGTCCAATTCGCCAGGAATGTTGTCAAATATTACCGCCGATATGTAAGGTTGGGTTAGGTTCGGTTATATTACGTTATTGATGTATAGGAAGGTCCCACGGAGGTGCAGAGTCCAGCTCGCCAGGAATGTTGTCAAATATTACCGCCGAGATGTTAGGTTCTGTTAGGTTAGGTTATATTACATTATTGATGTATATAAACGTCCCACGGAGACGTAGAGGCCAACAAGCCAGGAATGTGGTCAAATATTACCGCCGAGATGTTAGATTGGGTTAGGTTAGGTTATATTACGTTATTGACGTATATAAAGGTCCCACGGAGACGTGGAGTCCAATTCGCCAGGAATGTTGTCAAATATTACCGCCGAGATGTTAGGTTCTGCTAGGTTAGGTTATATTACATTATTGATGTATATAAAGGTCCCACGGAGACGTCGGAGCCAATTCGCCAGGAATGTCGTCAAATATTACCGCCGAAATGTTAGGTTGGGTTAGGTTAGGTTATATTACGTTATAGATGTATATAAAGGTCCCACGGAGTCGTAGAGGCCAACAAGCCAGGAATGTGGTCAAATATTACCGCCGAGGTGATAGGTTGGATTAGGTTACGTTATATTACGGTATTGATGTATAGGAAGGTCCCACGGAGACGTAGAGGCCAGCAAGCCAGGAATGTTGCCAAATATTACTGCCGAGATGTTAGGTTGGGTTAGGTTAAGTCATATTACGTTCTTGATGTATATAAAGGTCCCACGGAGACGTAGAGGCCAACAAGCCAGGAATGTGGTCAAATATTACCGCCGAGATGATAGGTTGGGTTAGGTTAGGTTATACTACGTTATTGATGTATACAAAGGTCCCACGGAGACGTGGAGTCCAATTCGCCAGGAATGTTGTCAAATATTACCGCCGAGATGTTAGGTTCTGCTAGGTTAGGTTATATTACATTATTGATGTATATAAAGGTCCCACGGAGACGTCGGAGCCAATTCGCCAGGAATGTCGTCAAATATTACCGCCGAGATGTTAGGTTGGGTTAGGTTAGGTTATATTACGTTGGGTTCTAAAGTTGTTGCGGACTGCAGTTGCAATTTGCAACAACACGTGCCATCCCCTCCTCCTCGTGGTGGAACCTGGTAACACTGGGCTCGTTCCAGTGGCAAACGGGGCTCTGGCTGATACCGTAGACCGGTGGTCATGTTTCGCCGGAGCGGGGGGCTTGCCTTAACCGGCTGGCCCGCGAGGGGATAAACCTCTATAAAAAGTCTCTGTCTCAAGTTTCGGTCCGCGGCGAGGGGACGCGCTCAGTCCTCCGCGGCTGGGTGTGGCCGGTGGGTGCATCGGTGCTGAGCGGACCAACCCCGGGGTACCTGGCGCCCCCCGGGTGTATAAATGCCTTCCCCCGGTACGCGGCTCTGCCGGGGGTGAAGTGTTTGTTCCGACACTACTCGTGGGATTCGTATGGAGTCTTTTAATAAAACGGGGTTGGGGGGGAGTAGGTGTGGGAGGGGCGATGGAGCTGGCACTTCGATGCCGGCGTCGGTGCGTCCAGTGGTCGTCTGTGTGGAGAGGCTTCCCTCTTCACGAGGCGCCGCTGTGAGGTGCGGAGCGCTGACTTCGGAGAAGCTCCATTCTGGGAGGGAAGGTAGGGAAGGGCGGGAGAACCCGGAGGGGGGGTCCCTTCCTCCTTCCTGCAGCGGAGAGGAGGTTGGGGGTACACATCCGGGCCCCTCGAAGGTGCCATCGGCACGTCCGTCGAGAGCGGGCTCCCCGTTGTCGGTGGGGTCCGTACCGTCCAGGGTGGCCTCTCCGGCCCCCTCGGACCACGACTGCGACACTGATGTGTCGTGGTCGTCTCTGAGGTTTGCTGGGTCGGGACCGCCCAGGAAGAGGGGACGCCCCCTGACAACGGGCGAATACCTGGGCCTGCAGGCGGCCAAGGAGAAACTCCTCCAGACGGAGCTGAAGAAGCTGCGACTGGAGGAGGAGGAGAAAATACTTAGGGCCGATGATCCGGCCCCGCCGCCAAGCAAGGCGGCCAAACATATCCCCTCAGTAGAGGAGTATACAAGGGAGTTCAGGGGCGTCCCCTCTGCGGAGTTGGGAAGAGAAGCCCTCGCGGCAATGAACCGCGTCGAATGGGTGGCTGCCAGGTCCACGAACCTGAAAGGCGTGTTCGTGCGAAGATTGCGGGAGAGTGCGCGCACTTTGTGCGCACTTGTTCAAAGCGCTTTGGAGTCTTCGCACTCCCCCGCACGGGAAGGACTGGAAGTCAGGGCGGACTTATCAGCCCTGAGGCGGGAATTGGAGGCTGCGAAGGCTGAAAATGCGGTCCTACGGGACCGCATTAAGGATATGGAGAGGCGAACGCCGCCTCCGGCGCCTAGGGCGGAGAATGGCAAAGTCGACATGGTGTCCCTCGCAGACACAGTCGCCCGCATCGTCGATGAAAAGTTGTCGGCCTATACGGCGAGTTTGAAGGGAACTTCTTCTTCCCTTTCGTCCCAAACCGCGGCCGTCCCCAGCCCTACTCCTGCGAGTGGGGGTGATGCGGCTGCTGGGGAGGCGACGGGGAAGAAGAAGAGGAAAAAGAAGAAGAAAGCGGAGGCGTTTACGACTCCTGCTGCGGGAACATCTTCGAAGAAGAAGGAGGTGGTTCGCCGCCGCTCGGTTTCCGGGCGGAGGGGAACGGTGGAGGCACCAACGGTGCCGACAGGTGGGTCGACTCAGAGCGAGGTGCCTTGGGCTAAGGTGGTCGGGCGGAAGGCACAGCGGGCTGCGAAGAAGCAGAGCCAGGAGACCGCTGGGTCTGCCAAGGCGCCCGTCAAGCTCGGGAGGCCCCCCCGAGCCGCGGCTGTGGCCCTTACGCTGCCTTCGGGCAGCAAAGGATCTTATCAGGAGATCCTGGTCGCGGCTCGGCAGAGGGTCTCCCTGAGCGAGTTAGGAATAGAGGAGGTGCGCCCAAGGCGCGCAAGGACTGGGGGTTTCCTTTTGGAAATCCCCGGTCCTGAGAAGGCGGCAAAAGCTGCCCTGTTAGCAGATAAGTTAAGGGTGGCATTGGCGGACACAGAGGCCCGGGTCTCATGCCCTTCTAAGAGGGCGGAGTTGAGAGTGAGTGGGCTCGACGACTCCGTCACCTCATCTGAGGTGGCGGAGTCGGTGGCTGCGGCGGCAGGGTGCCTGGCCGCGGAGGTGAGGACCGGTGAGATAAGGTCCTCACCTCTGGGACTAGGAACCCTCTGGATCCAATGCCCCTTGGTTGCCGCTCGTAAAGCTGCAAACCTGGGGTGGATCAGGGTGGGTTGGTGCAGAGCCAAGGTGAAGGCCCTGAAACCTCGTCCCCAGCAGTGTTATCGCTGCCTGGCTAAGGGGCACGTGCGGCAGCATTGCTCTGCCGAAGTTGACCGAGGCGACCTTTGTTATAACTGTGGTTCCCCCGGTCACCGAGCGAATGTGTGCCGGGCGGCCGCCCCCCACTGTCCGCTGTGTGCGGACTTGGGGCGACCGGCCGACCACAGACTCGGGGGGGTTAAGTGTAACCCCCCGACGCGGAAGGGGCGCCTGGGGACGAGGGCGCCGCAGCCACCGAAGGGGGGTGTGGAGGGTGGGCCGCCGGGAGGGGGCACTAAGGGGGTGAAGGAGGCCGGGGGCATTGTTACCCTGGCGGAGGACTCTGGCCGGGGGGAGGCCATGGATATGGCATAAACTTCCCCCCGACCAGAGTCCTCCAGGCGAACGTCAACCACGCCCGCCGAGCCCACGATCTCTTGGTCGAGGGTCTTATGGCGGGCGGAGTTGACGTTGCAGTGGTCGCTGAACCCTTCGTGATCCCCGACCGACCGTCCTGGGTCGGGGATCGCGAGGGGTCAGTTGCCATAGCTCAGGCTGCAGCCTCGCGGGTTCCGCCGTTCGCCTTTTTGGGCGATGGACGGGGCTTCGTGGCTGTGGACTGGGCGGGCTTCGTGCTGGTGGGGACCTATGCTCCACCGCGCTGGCCCCTAGAGTCGTTCGAGGAGTATCTGGACGGGCTTGGGAACTTTTTGTCCCAGTTCTCAGCCCGCCAGGTACTCGTCTTGGGGGACTTCAACGCCCATGCTTCGGCATGGGGGTCCCCCAGGACGGACGCGAGGGGCGAGACGGTTTTGGAGTGGGCTGCTGGTCTCGATCTTCGGTTGCTCAACCGAGGATCGACCAGTACGTGCGTGCGATGGCAGGGTACAAGCATCGTGGATCTTTCATGGGCTTCCCCTGCCGCCGTACCGCGGGTCACGGGGTGGACGGTGGACGAGTCCACGGAGACTCTATCCGATCACTGGTACGTTCGGATAGATGTCTCCGGGACCGCCCCGGGCCGCCAAGCTGGTCCACGCCAGCAGCGAAGGAGGTGGGCTCTCAGAGCCCTTGACGAGGACGCCCTGATGGCTGCCGTCCATGCCGTGGCTTGGTCGGAGCCGTCGGCCGAGCCCGTCGCCGACGTGGAGGCGGAGGCCGACTGGTTCGATGGAGCCCTGACTGCAATCTGCAGGACGGCGATGCCGAGGGCCAGTCGACTTCCGCCCCGGAGGCCGGTGTACTGGTGGTCGGACGACATCGCGCGGATCCGAGCGAGTTGCGCGATGGCGCGACGCCAGTACACCAGGTCTCGGAGACGGAGACGTCGGGACGAGGCACGGACGGCCCTGTTGTATGCCAAATATCGTCAGCTGACGGTTCAGCTGCAACAGGCCATCGGGAGGGCCAAGACCAGCGCTTGGGACGGACTTCTTCGTTCGTTGGATCAGGATCCGTGGGGGCGTCCATATAAGCTTGTCCTAAACAAGCTTAGAGCTTATGGCCCCCCGGTGACTGAGACGATGGAACCCCGGCTTCTCGGGAGGGTGGTCGATGCGTTGTTCCCGTCTGGGAGCGCATCGGCCGCCTTCCCGACTCAGGTGGACGGGTGGTCCGCGGGGCTGGAGGTTACGGAGGAGGAGTTGGCCGGGGCGGTGAGACGTCTCGGTGCTCGGAATACGGCTCCGGGTCCCGACGGCGTCCCCGGCCGCGTGCTGGTCTTGGCCCTGCGCGTTCTGGGTCCCCGACTTCGGAGGCTTTTTACAGCCATCCTGAAGTCGGGGACGTTCCCATCTCGGTGGCGCCTCGGACGCCTGGTCCTCCTGCGGAAGGAGGGCCGGGACGCTGAATCTCCCTCGGGCTATCGGCCCATCGTGCTCCTGGATGAGATCGGGAAGCTCTACGAGAGAATCGTGGCTTCCCGACTCACCAGGCATCTGGAGCGGGTAGGACCCGACCTGGCCGAGTGTCAGTTCGGCTTTCGCCGGGGCCGGTCCACGATCGACGCGATCGATCGGGTCCGTACCTTGGCGGGCTCGGCTACTGCCCGGGGAGGGATGGCATTGGCGGTGTCCTTGGACATCGTCAATGCCTTCAACTCCCTCTCCTGGGAGGCCATCCGCAGGGGACTCGAACGACATGGAGTCCCTCAATACCTGCGGGTGGCGGTCGGCTCCTACCTTAGCGGCAGGTGCGTCGAGTACGTGGGCCGGGGTGGAAACACCTGCACGAGGGAGATTAGTCGCGGCGTACCCCAGGGGTCAGTTTTGGGACCCCTCTTGTGGGACGTGGGGTACGACGCGGCGCTGCGGGTCCTCCTTCCCACCGGTGTCAGCGTAGTCTGCTACGCTGACGATACCGTATTGGTAGCCGGTGGGCGTACCAGCGGGAGGATCGTCCGGCGAGCCGAGGTGGGAGTGGCCAACGTGGCTTCCCTGATCCGGGGTATGGGTTTGGAGCTGGCTCCTCACAAGACGGAGGCGATGTGGTTCTTGGACCGTCATCTCCTCCGTCGAAATGGGAGGTCACTCGCCGATACCTGGATCCGAGTAGGGGACACCCGCATCCAGGTGAAGCCCGCGATAAAATATCTCGGACTTCACCTGGACGGCTCCTGGGCTTTTGGGCGCCACTTCGCGCTCCTGGCACCCAGGTTGGAAAAAGCGGCGGCCAGCTTGGGTCGCTTGCTGCCCAACCTGGGAGGCCCGGACGCGAGGGTACGCCGCCTTTATGCGGGCATCGTGCGGTCGATGGCTCTTTATGGAGCCCCGATCTGGGCGGACGCCCTGATGGCCAGCCGGCGCAGCCGGGCACTGCTTCGCAGTGTTTGGCGGCGCCTTGCCATCAGGGTGATCAGAGGATACCGCACGGTGTCTCATGAGGCGGCGGGAACTCTGGCGGGGTTACCACCCCTGGAGCTCCTGGCGGAGCGCGAAGCGGTTGTCTACGGACACCTTCGTCTCTGCCAGGATGTCTCACCCCCGTCAGAGGAGGCGGTCAGAGCGTGGGCCTGGCGGTCTGTGGTGACCAAGTGGGAGGAGCGTCTTCGCGCCACCCATGGGAGTCACCGGACCGTCGGGGCGGTATTGCCCATCCTCGATAGATGGGTGAGCCGAAGCCGAGGGCTATCCTACCGGACCACGCAGGTCCTCACCGGGCACGGATGCTTCGGGGAGTACCTGCGCCGGATAGGACGGGAAGCCACGGCGGCGTGTCACCACTGTGGTGACCAGAGGGACACGGCGCAGCACACGCTGGAGTTTTGTCCAGCGTGGGAGGTGCGGCGTCGTGTCCTTCGGAGCGAGGTGGGCCAGGATCTGGCATTGCCATCCGTACTTAGACGGATGGTGGTGGATGCCAGATCCTGGCGTGCTATGGCGGCCTTCTGCGAGGCCGTCATGCGGGCGAAGGAGGCGGCGGAGAGGAACCGCGAAGTTAGCGATCCCTCCCGTCGACGGCGGCGGCGCAGGCGTCGCCGCCCTCCACCGGCGCCCGGGGATGTCCACCGTGTGGATATCGCCGGGCGCCCATAGGGGACTCAGTTCCCGGGGGGTGACAGCCCCTCGCGCGGGCCGGGGCGTAACCGCGTACGCCACGGCCGTCACCCGCGCGGGGGGCCGTCCGGAGGGGTGACTCGGTCGTGATGGACGGGGGCCCATCGCGACCATTGCACGCCACCCCTCCGAGACGTGCAGCGACTTCGGACGTGGCCCCGAAGTCGCTGCAAGGGTATCCTTTGGGAGGAGGAGGGGTCGCATCTTAGATGCGGCCTCTCCCTCCCGGGATGGGAGCCTGCCAGACTTCTTCTGGGAGGGTCCAGACGCTGAGGGGGAGCCGGTCGCGTTCGTAAGAGATCCCGGCTCTCCCTCAGTAGCGTCGTTGGTGGCCACCGTGGGGTTTTAGCCGGTAAGAGTCCGGCATAACCTCGGAGTTCCCCCGAACTCCGAGGTATCCATGAGGATTTCCCCACGTTAAAAAAAAAAAAAAAAAAAAAAAAAAAAAAAAAAAAAAAAAAAAGGTTATATTACGTTATAGATGTATATAAAGTTCCCACGGAGTCGTAGAGGCCAACAAGCCAGGAATGTGGTCAAATATTACCGCCGAGATGATAGGTTGGATTAGGTTACGTTATATTACGTTATTGATGTATATGAAGGTCCCACGGATACGTAGAGGCAAACAAGCCAGTAATGTGGTCAAATATTACCGCCGAGATGTTAGATTGGGTTAGGTTAGGTTATATTACGTTATTGATGTATACAAAGGCCCCACAGATACGTAAAGGAAAACAAGCCACGAATGTAGTGAAATATTACCGCAGAGATGTTAGATTGGGATAGGTTAGGTTATATTACGTTATTGATGTATACAAAGGTCCCACGGAGACGTAGAGGCAAACAAGCCAGGAATGTGGTCAAATATTACCGCCAGGATGTTAGGTTCTGTTAGGTTAGGTTATATTACGTTATTGATGTATATAAAGGTCCCACGGAGCCGTAGAGGCCAACTCGCCAGGAACGTTGTCAAATATTACCGCCGAGATGTTAGGTTCTGTTAGGTTAGGTTATATTACATTATTGATGTATATAAAGGTCCCACGGAGGCGTAGAGGCCAACAAGCCAGGAATGTGGTCAAATATTACCGCCGAGATGATAGGTTGGGTTAGGTTAGGTTATATTACGTTATTGATGTATATAAAGGTCCCACGGAGCCGTAGAGGCCAACTCGCCAGGAACGTTGTCAAATATTACCATCGAGATGTTAGGTTCTGTTAGGTTAGGTTATATTACATTATTGATGTATATAAAGGTCTCACGGAGACGTAGAGGCCAACAAGCCAGGAATGTGGTCAAATATTACCGCCGAGATGATAGGTTGGGTTAGGTTAGGTTATATTACGTTATTGATGTATACAAAGGTCCCACGGAGACGTGGAGTCCAATTCGCCAGAAATGTTGTCAAATATTACCGCCGATATGTAAGGTTGGGTTAGGTTCGGTTATATTACGTTATTGATGTATAGGAAGGTCCCACGGAGGCGCAGAGTCCAACTCGCCAGGAATGTCGTCAAATATTACCGCCGAGATGTTAGGTTCTGTTAGGTTAGGTTATATTACATTATTGATGTATATAATGGTCCCACGGAGACGGCGGAGCCAATTCGCCACGAATGTCGTCAAATATTACCGCCGAGATGTTAGGTTGGGTTAGGTTAGGTTATATTACGTTATTGATGTATATAAACGTCCCACGGAGACGTAGAGGCCAACAAGACAGGAATGTTGTCAAATATTACCGCCGAGATGTTAGATTGGGTTAGGTTAGGTTATATTAGGTTATTGACGTATATAAAGGTCCCACGGAGACGTAGAGGCCAACAAGACAGGAATGTGGTCAAATATTACCGCCGAGATGTTAGATTGGGTTAGGTTAGGTTATATTACGTTATTGATGAAGATAAACGTCCCACGGAGACGTAGAGGCCAACAAGACAGGAATGTGGTCAAATATTACCGCCGAGATTTTAGATTGGGTTAGGTTAGGTTATATTAGGTTATTGATGTATATAAACGTCCCACGGCGACGTAGAGGCCAACAAGACAGGAATGTGGTCAAATATTACCGCCGAGATGTTAGATTGGGTTAGGTTAGGTTATAGTACGGTATTGATGTATAGGAAGGTCCCACGCAGACGTAGAGGCCAATTCGCCAGGAATGTTGTCAAATATTACCGCCGAGAAGCTAGGTTGGGTAGGTTAGGTTATATTACGTTATTGATGTATATAAAGGTCCCACGGAGACGTATAGGCCAGCAAGCCAGGAATGTGGTCAAATATTACCACCGAGATGATAGGTTGGGTTTGGTTAGGTTATATTACGTTATTGATGTATACAAAGGTCCCACGGAGACGTAGAGGCAAACAAGCCAGTAATGTGGTCAAATATTACCGCCGAGATGTTAGATTGGGTTAGGTTAGGTTATATTACGTTATTGATGTATACAAAGGTCCCACGGAGACGTGGAGTCCAATTCGCCAGGAATGTTGTCAAATATTACCGCCGATATGTAAGGTTGGGTTAGGTTCGGTTATATTACGTTATTGATGTATAGGAAGGTCCCACGGAGGTGCAGAGTCCAGCTCGCCAGGAATGTTGTCAAATATTACCGCCGAGATGTTAGGTTCTGTTAGGTTAGGTTATATTACATTATTGATGTATATAAACGTCCCACGGAGACGTAGAGGCCAACAAGCCAGGAATGTGGTCAAATATTACCGCCGAGATGTTAGATTGGGTTAGGTTAGGTTATATTACGTTATTGACGTATATAAAGGTCCCACGGAGACGTGGAGTCCAATTCGCCAGGAATGTTGTCAAATATTACCGCCGAGATGTTAGGTTCTGCTAGGTTAGGTTATATTACATTATTGATGTATATAAAGGTCCCACGGAGACGTCGGAGCCAATTCGCCAGGAATGTCGTCAAATATTACCGCCGAAATGTTAGGTTGGGTTAGGTTAGGTTATATTACGTTATAGATGTATATAAAGGTCCCACGGAGTCGTAGAGGCCAACAAGCCAGGAATGTGGTCAAATATTACCGCCGAGGTGATAGGTTGGATTAGGTTACGTTATATTACGTTATTGATGTATATGAAGGTCCCACGGATACGTAGAGGCAAACAAGCCAGTAATGTGGTCAAATATTACCGCCGAGATGTTAGATTGGGTTAGGTTAGGTTATATTACGTTATTGATGAATATAAACGTCCCACGGAGACGTAGAGGCCAACAAGACAGGAATGTGGTCAAATATTACCGCCGAGATGTTAGATTGGGTTAGGTTAGGTTATATTAGGTTATTGATGTATATAAACGTCCCACGGCGACGTAGAGGCCAACAAGACAGGAATGTGGTCAAATATTACCGCCGAGATGTTAGATTGGGTTAGGTTAGGTTATAATACGGTATTGATGTATAGGAAGGTCCCACGGAGACGTAGAGGCCAGCAAGCCAGGAATGTTGCCAAATATTACTGCCGAGATGTTAGGTTGGGTTAGGTTAAGTCATATTACGTTCTTGATGTATATAAAGGTCCCACGGAGACGTAGAGGCCAACAAGCCAGGAATGTGGTCAAATATTACCGCCGAGATGATAGGTTGGGTTAGGTTAGGTTATACTACGTTATTGATGTATACAAAGGTCCCACGGAGACGTGGAGTCCAATTCGCCAGGAATGTTGTCAAATATTACCGCCGAGATGTTAGGTTCTGCTAGGTTAGGTTATATTACATTATTGATGTATATAAAGGTCCCACGGAGACGTCGGAGCCAATTCGCCAGGAATGTCGTCAAATATTACCGCCGAGATGTTAGGTTGGGTTAGGTTAGGTTATATTACGTTATTGATGTATATAAAGGTCCCACGGAGGCGTAGAGGCCAACTCGCCGGGAATGTTGTCAAATATTACCGCCGAGATGTTAGATTGGGTTAGGTTAGGTTATATTACGTTATTGATGTATAGGAAGGTCCCACGGAGACGTAGAGGCAAACAAGCCAGGAATGTGGTCAAATATTATCGCCTAGATGTTAGATTGGGTTAGGTTAGGTTATATTACGTTATTGATGAATATAAACGTCCCACGGAGACGTAGAGGCCAACAAGACAGGAATGTGGTCAAATATTACCGCCGAGATTTTAGATTGGGTTAGGTTAGGTTATATTAGGTTATTGATGTATATAAACGTCCCACGGCGACGTAGAGGCCAACAAGACAGGAATGTGGTCAAATATTACCGCCGAAATGTTAGATTGGGTTATGTTAGGTTATAGTACGGTATTGATGTATAGGAAGGTCCCACGCAGACGTAGAGGCCAATTCGCCAGGAATGTTGTCAAATATTACCGCCGAGAAGCTAGGTTGGGTAGGTTAGGTTATATTACGTTATTGATGTATATAAAGGTCCCACGGAGACGTATAGGCCAGCAAGCCAGGAATGTGGTCAAATATTACCACCGAGATGATAGGTTGGGTTTGGTTAGGTTATATTACGTTATTGATGTATACAAAGGTCCCACGGAGACGTAGAGGCAAACAAGCCAGGAATGTGGTCAAATATTACCGCCGAGATGTTAGATTGGGTTAGGTTAGGTTATAATACGGTATTGATGTATAGGAAGGTCCCACGGAGACGTAGAGGCCAATTCGCCAGGAATGTTGTCAAATATTTCCGCCGAGAAGTTAGGTTGTGTAGGTTAGGTTATATTACGTTATTGATGTATATAAAGGTCCCACGGAGACGTAGAGGCCAGCAAGCCAGGAATGTTGCCAAATGTTACTGCCGAGATGTTAGGTTGGGTTAGGTTAATTCATATTACGTTCTTGATGTATATAAAGGTCCCATGGAGACTTAGAGGCCAACTCGCCGGGAATGTTGTCAAATATTCACGCCGAGATGTTAGGTTGGGTTAGGTTAGGTTATATTACGCTATTGATGTATATAAAGGTCCCACGGATACGTAGAGGCAAACAAGCCAGAAATGTGGTCAAATATTACCGCCGAGATGTTAGATTGGGTTAGGTTAGGTTATATTACGTTATTGATGTATACAAAGGCCCCACGGATACGTAAAGGCAAACAAGCCAGGAATGTGGTGAAATATTACCGCAGAGATGTTAGATTGGGATAGGTTAGGTTATATTACGTTATTGATGTATACAAAGGTACCACGGAGACGTAGAGGCAAACAAGCCAGGAATGTGGTCAAATATTACCGCCGAGATGTTAGGTTCTGTTAGGTTAGGTTATATTACGTAATTGATGTATATAAAGGTCCCACCGAGCCGTAGAGGCCAACTCGCCAGGAATGTTGTCAAATATTACCGCCGAGATGT
This sequence comes from Xylocopa violacea, assembly GCA_963969225.1. Lineage (NCBI taxonomy): Eukaryota > Metazoa > Arthropoda > Insecta > Hymenoptera > Apidae > Xylocopa > Xylocopa violacea. The sequence continues at coordinate 1,398,991 of CAXAJV010000484.1, forward strand.
TAGGTTCTGCTAGGTTAGGTTATATTACATTATTGATGTATATAAAGGTCCGACGGAGACGTCGGAGCCAATTCGCCAGGAATGTCGTCAAATATAACCGCCGAAATGTTAGGTTGGGTTAGGTTAGGTTATATTACGTTATAGATGTATATAAAGGTCCCACGGAGTCGTAGAGGCCAACAAGCCAGGAATGTGGTCAAATATTACCGCCGAGGTGATAGGTTGGATTAGGTTACGTTATATTACGTTATTGATGTATATGAAGGTCCCACGGATACGTAGAGGCAAACAAGCCAGTAATGTGGTCAAATATTACCGCCGAGATGTTAGATTGGGTTAGGTTAGGTTATATTACGTTATTGATGAATATAAACGTCCCACGGAGACGTAGAGGCCAACAAGACAGGAATGTGGTCAAATATTACCGCCGAGATGTTAGATTGGGTTAGGTTAGGTTATATTAGGTTATTGATGTATATAAACGTCCCACGGCGACGTAGAGGCCAACAAGACAGGAATGTGGTCAAATATTACCGCCGAGATGTTAGATTGGGTTAGGTTAGGTTATAATACGGTATTGATGTATAGGAAGGTCCCACGCAGACGTAGAGGCCAATTCGCCAGGAATGTTGTCAAATATTACCGCCGAGAAGTTAGGTTGGGTAGGTTAGGTTATATTACGTTATTGATGTATATAAAGGTCCCACGGAGACGTATAGGCCAGCAAGCCAGGAATGTGGTCAAATATTACCACCGAGATGATAGGTTGGGTTTGGTTAGGTTATATTACGTTATTGATGTATACAAAGGTCCCACGGAGACGTAGAGGCAAACAAGCCAGGAATGTGGTCAAATATTACCGCCGAGATGTTAGATTGGGTTAGGTTAGGTTATAATACGGTATTGATGTATATAAAGGTCCCATGGAGACTTAGAGGCCAACTCGCCGGGAATGTTGTCAAATATTCACGCCGAGATGTTAGGTTGGGTTAGGTTAGGTTATATTACGTTATTGATGTATATAAAGGTCCCACGGAGACGTAGAGGCCAACTCGCCGGGAATGTGGTCAAATATTACCGCCGATATGTTAGATTGGGTTAGGTTAGGTTATATTACGTTATTGACGTATATGAAGGTCCCACGGATACGTAGAGGCAAACAAGCCAGAAATGTGGTCAAATATTACCGCCGAGATGTTAGATTGGGTTAGGCTAGGTTATAGTACGTTATTGATGTATACAAAGGCCCCACGGATACGTAAAGGCAAACAAGCCAGGAATGTGGTGAAATATTACCGCAGAGATGTTAGATTGGGATAGGTTAGGTTATATTACGTTATTGATGTATACAAAGGTACCACGGAGACGTAGAGGTAAACAAGCCAGGAATGTGGTCAAATATTACCGCCGAGATGTTAGGTTCTGTTAGGTTAGGTTATATTACGTAATTGATGTATATAAAGGTCCCACCGAGCCGTAGAGGCCAACTCGCCAGGAATGTTGTCAAATATTACCGCCGAGATGTTAGGTTCTGTTAGGTTAGGTTATATTACATTATTGATGTATACAAAGGCCCCACGGAGACGTGGAGTCCAATTCGCCAGGAATGTTGTCAAATATTACCGCCGAGATGTTAGGTTCTGCTAGGTTAGGTTATATTACATTATTGATGTATATAAAGGTCCCACGGAGACGTCGGAGCCAATTCGCCAGGAATGTCGTCAAATATTACCGCCGAGATGTTAGGTTGGGTTAGGTTAGGTTATATTACGTTATAGATGTATATAAAGGTCCCACGGAGTCAGAGAGGCCAACAAGCCAGGAATGTGGTCAAATATTACCGCCGAGATGATAGGTTGGATTAGGTTACGTTATATTACGTTATTGATGTATATGAAGGTCCCACGGATACGTAGAGGCAAACAAGCCAGTAATGTGGTCAAATATTACCGCCGAGATGTTAGATTGGGTTAGGTTAGGTTATATTACGTTATTGATGTATACAAAGGTCCCACGGAGACGTGGAGACCAATTCGCCAGGAATGTTGTCAAATATTACCGCCGATATGTAAGGTTGGGTTAGGTTCGGTTATATTACGTTATTGATGTATAGGAAGGTCCCACGGAGGTGCAGAGTCCAGCTCGCCAGGAATGTTGTCAAATATTACCGCCGAGATGTTAGGTTCTGTTAGGTTAGGTTATATTACATTATTGATGTATATAAACGTCCCACGGAGACGTAGAGGCCAACAAGCCAGGAATGTGGTCAAATATTACCGCCGAGATGTTAGATTGGGTTAGGTTAGGTTATATTACGTTATTGACGTATATAAAGGTCCCACGGAGACGTGGAGTCCAATTCGCCAGGAATGTTGTCAAATATTACCGCCGAGATGTTAGGTTCTGTTAGGTTAGGTTATATTACGTTATTGATGTATATAAAGGTCCCACGGAGCCGTAGAGGCCAACTCGCCAGGAATGTTGTCAAATATTACCGCCGATATGTTAGGTTCTGTTAGGTTAGGTTATATTACATTATTGATGTATATAAAGGTCCCACGGAGACGTAGAGGCCAACAAGCCAGGAATGTGGTCAAATATTACCAACGAGATGATAGGTTGGGTTTGGTTAGGTTATATTACGTTATTGATGTATACAAAGGTCCCACGGAGACGTAGAGGCAAACAAGCCAGGAATGTGGTCAAATATTACCGCCGAGATGTTAGATTGGGTTAGGTTAGGTTATAATACGGTATTGATGTATAGGAAGGACCCACGGAGACGTGGAGGCCAATTCGCCAGGAATGTTGTCAAATATTACCGCCGAGAAGTTAGGTTGGGTAGGTTAGGTTATATTACGTTATTGACGTATATAAAGGTCCCACGGAGACGTAGAGGCCAACAAGACAGGAATGTGGTCAAATATTACCGCCGAGATGTTAGATTGGGTTAGGTTAGGTTATATTACGTTATTGACGTATATAAAGGTCCCACGGATACGTAGAGGCAAACAAGCCAGAAATGTGGTCAAATATTACCGCCGAGATGTTAGATTGGGTTAGGTTAGGTTATATTACGTTATTGATGTATACAAAGGCCCCACGAATACGTAAAGGCAAACAAGCCAGGAATGTGGTGAAATATTACCGCAGAGATGTTAGATTGGGATAGGTTAGGTTATATTACGTTATTGATGTATACAAAGGTCCCACGGAGACGTAGAGGCAAACAAGCCAGGAATGTGGTCAAATATTACCGCCGAGATGTTAGGTTCTGTTAGGTTAGGTTATATTACGTTATTGATGTATATAAAGGTCCCACCGAGCCGTAGAGGCCAACTCGCCAGGAATGTTGTCAAATATTACCGCCGAGGTGTTAGGTTCTGTTAGGTTAGGTTATATTACATTATTGATGTATACAAAGGCCCCACGGAGACGTGGAGTCCAATTCGCCAGGAATGTTGTCAAATATTACCGCCGAGATGTTAGGTTCTGCTAGGTTAGGTTATATTACATTATTGATGTATATAAAGGTCCCACGGAGACGTCGGAGCCAATTCGCCAGGAATGTCGTCAAATATTACCGCCGAGATGTTAGGTTGGGTTAGGTTAGGTTATATTACGTTATAGATGTATATAAAGGTCCCACGGAGTCGTAGAGGCCAACAAGCCAGGAATGTGGTCAAATATTACCGCCGAGATGTTAGGTTCTGTTAGGTTAGGTTATATTACGTTATTGATGTATATAAAGGTCCCACGGAGCCGTAGAGGCCAACTCGCCAGGAATGTTGTCAAATATTACCGCCGATATGTTAGGTTCTGTTAGGTTAGGTTATATTACATTATTGATGTATATAAAGGTCCCACGGAGACGTAGAGGCCAACAAGCCAGGAATGTGGTCAAATATTACCAACGAGATGATAGGTTGGGTTTGGTTAGGTTATATTACGTTATTGATGTATACAAAGGTCCCACGGAGACGTAGAGGCAAACAAGCCAGGAATGTGGTCAAATATTACCGCCGAGATGTTAGATTGGGTTAGGTTAGGTTATAATACGGTATTGATGTATAGGAAGGTCCCACGGAGACGTGGAGGCCAATTCGCCAGGAATGTTGTCAAATATTACCGCCGAGAAGTTAGGTTGGGTAGGTTAGGTTATATTACGTTATTGACGTATATAAAGGTCCCACGGAGACGTAGAGGCCAACAAGACAGGAATGTGGTCAAATATTACCGCCGAGATGTTAGATTGGGTTAGGTTAGGTTATATTACGTTATTGACGTATATAAAGGTCCCACGGATACGTAGAGGCAAACAAGCCAGAAATGTGGTCAAATATTACCGCCGAGATGTTAGATTGGGTTAGGTTAGGTTATATTACGTTATTGATGTATACAAAGGCCCCACGAATACGTAAAGGCAAACAAGCCAGGAATGTGGTGAAATATTACCGCAGAGATGTTAGATTGGGATAGGTTAGGTTATATTACGTTATTGATGTATACAAAGGTCCCACGGAGTCGTAGAGGCAAACAAGCCAGGAATGTGGTCAAATATTACCGCCGAGATGTTAGGTTCTGTTAGGTTAGGTTATATTACGTTATTGATGTATATAAAGGTCCCACCGAGCCGTAGAGGCCAACTCGCCAGGAATGTTGTCAAATATTACCGCCGAGATGTTAGGTTCTGCTAGGTTAGGTTATATTACATTATTGATGTATATAAAGGTCCCACGGAGACGTCGGAGCCAATTCGCCAGGAATGTCGTCAAATATTACCGCCGAGATGTTAGGTTCTGCTAGGTTAGGTTATATTACATTATTGATGTATATAAAGGTCCCACGGAGACGTCGGAGCCAATTCGCCAGGAATGTCGTCAAATATTACCGCCGAGATGTTAGGTTGGGTTAGGTTAGGTTATATTACGTTATAGATGTATATAAAGGTCCCACGGAGTCGTAGAGGCCAACAAGCCAGGAATGTGGTCAAATATTACCGCCGAGATGTTAGGTTCTGTTAGGTTAGGTTATATTACGTTATTGATGTATATAAAGGTCCCACGGAGCCGTAGAGGCCAACTCGCCAGGAATGTTGTCAAATATTACCGCCGATATGTTAGGTTCTGTTAGGTTAGGTTATATTACATTATTGATGTATATAAAGGTCCCACGGAGACGTAGAGGCCAACAAGCCAGGAATGTGGTCAAATATTACCAACGAGATGATAGGTTGGGTTTGGTTAGGTTATATTACGTTATTGATGTATACAAAGGTCCCACGGAGACGTAGAGGCAAACAAGCCAGGAATGTGGTCAAATATTACCGCCGAGATGTTAGATTGGGTTAGGTTAGGTTATAATACGGTATTGATGTATAGGAAGGTCCCACGGAGACGTGGAGGCCAATTCGCCAGGAATGTTGTCAAATATTACCGCCGAGAAGTTAGGTTGGGTAGGTTAGGTTATATTACGTTATTGACGTATATAAAGGTCCCACGGAGACGTAGAGGCCAACAAGACAGGAATGTGGTCAAATATTACCGCCGAGATGTTAGATTGGGTTAGGTTAGGTTATATTACGTTATTGACGTATATAAAGGTCCCACGGATACGTAGAGGCAAACAAGCCAGAAATGTGGTCAAATATTACCGCCGAGATGTTAGATTGGGTTAGGTTAGGTTATATTACGTTATTGATGTATACAAAGGCCCCACGAATACGTAAAGGCAAACAAGCCAGGAATGTGGTGAAATATTACCGCAGAGATGTTAGATTGGGATAGGTTAGGTTATATTACGTTATTGATGTATACAAAGGTCCCACGGAGTCGTAGAGGCAAACAAGCCAGGAATGTGGTCAAATATTACCGCCGAGATGTTAGGTTCTGTTAGGTTAGGTTATATTACGTTATTGATGTATATAAAGGTCCCACCGAGCCGTAGAGGCCAACTCGCCAGGAATGTTGTCAAATATTACCGCCGAGATGTTAGGTTCTGCTAGGTTAGGTTATATTACATTATTGATGTATATAAAGGTCCCACGGAGACGTCGGAGCCAATTCGCCAGGAATGTCGTCAAATATTACCGCCGAGATGTTAGGTTGGGTTAGGTTAGGTTATATTACGTTATAGATGTATATAAAGGTCCCACGGAGTCGTAGAGGCCAACAAGCCAGGAATGTGGTCAAATATTACCGCCGAGATGTTAGATTGGGTTAGGCTAGGTTATAGTACGTTATTGATGTATACAAAGGCCCCACGGATACGTAAAGGCAAACAAGCCAGGAATGTGGTGAAATATTACCGCAGAGATGTTAGATTGGGATAGGTTAAGTTATATTACGTTATTGATGTATACAAAGGTACCACGGAGACGTAGAGGTAAACAAGCCAGGAATGTGGTCAAATATTACCGGCGAGATGTTAGGTTCTGTTAGGTTAGGTTATATTACGTAATTGATGTATATAAAGGTCCCACCGAGCCGTAGAGGCCAACTCGCCAGGAATGTTGTCAAATATTACCGCCGAGATGTTAGGTTCTGTTAGGTTAGGTTATATTACATTATTGATGTATACAAAGGCCCCACGGAGACGTGGAGTCCAATTCGCCAGGAATGTTGTCAAATATTACCGCCGAGATGTTAGGTTCTGCTAGGTTAGGTTATATTACATTATTGATGTATATAAAGGTCCCACGGAGACGTCGGAGCCAATTCGCCAGGAATGTCGTCAAATATTACCGCCGAGATGTTAGGTTGGGTTAGGTTAGGTTATATTACGTTATAGATGTATATAAAGGTCCCACGGAGTCAGAGAGGCCAACAAGCCAGGAATGTGGTCAAATATTACCGCCGAGATGATAGGTTGGATTAGGTTACGTTATATTACGTTATTGATGTATATGAAGGTCCCACGGATACGTAGAGGCAAACAAGCCAGTAATGTGGTCAAATATTACCGCCGAGATGTTAGATTGGGTTAGGTTAGGTTATATTACGTTATTGATGTATACAAAGGTCCCACGGAGACGTGGAGACCAATTCGCCAGGAATGTTGTCAAATATTACCGCCGATATGTAAGGTTGGGTTAGGTTCGGTTATATTACGTTATTGATGTATAGGAAGGTCCCACGGAGGTGCAGAGTCCAGCTCGCCAGGAATGTTGTCAAATATTACCGCCGAGATGTTAGGTTCTGTTAGGTTAGGTTATATTACATTATTGATGTATATAAACGTCCCACGGAGACGTAGAGGCCAACAAGCCAGGAATGTGGTCAAATATTACCGCCGAGATGTTAGATTGGGTTAGGTTAGGTTATATTACGTTATTGACGTATATAAAGGTCCCACGGAGACGTGGAGTCCAATTCGCCAGGAATGTTGTCAAATATTACCGCCGAGATGTTAGGTTCTGCTAGGTTAGGTTATATTACATTATTGATGTATATAAAGGTCCCACGGAGACGTCAGAGCTAATTCGCCAGGAATGTCGTCAAATATTACCGCCGAAATGTTAGGTTGGGTTAGGTTAGGTTATATTACGTTATAGATGTATATAAAGGTCCCACGGAGTCGTAGAGGCCAACAAGCCAGGAATGTGGTCAAATATTACCGCCGAGATGTTAGGTTCTGTTAGGTTAGGTTATATTACGTTATTGATGTATATAAAGGTCCCACGGAGCCGTAGAGGCCAACTCGCCAGGAATGTTGTCAAATATTACCGCCGATATGTTAGGTTCTGTTAGGTTAGGTTATATTACATTATTGATGTATATAAAGGTCCCACGGAGATGTAGAGGCCAACAAGCCAGGAATGTGGTCAAATATTACCAACGAGATGATAGGTTGGGTTTGGTTAGGTTATATTACGTTATTGATGTATACAAAGGTCCCACGGAGACGTAGAGGCAAACAAGCCAGGAATGTGGTCAAATATTACCGCCGAGATGTTAGATTGGGTTAGGTTAGGTTATAATACGGTATTGATGTATAGGAAGGACCCACGGAGACGTGGAGGCCAATTCGCCAGGAATGTTGTCAAATATTACCGCCGAGAAGTTAGGTTGGGTAGGTTAGGTTATATTACGTTATTGACGTATATAAAGGTCCCACGGAGACGTAGAGGCCAACAAGACAGGAATGTGGTCAAATATTACCGCCGAGATGTTAGATTGGGTTAGGTTAGGTTATATTACGTTATTGACGTATATAAAGGTCCCACGGATACGTAGAGGCAAACAAGCCAGAAATGTGGTCAAATATTACCGCCGAGATGTTAGATTGGGTTAGGTTAGGTTATATTACGTTATTGATGTATACAAAGGCCCCACGAATACGTAAAGGCAAACAAGCCAGGAATGTGGTGAAATATTACCGCAGAGATGTTAGATTGGGATAGGTTAGGTTATATTACGTTATTGATGTATACAAAGGTCCCACGGAGACGTAGAGGCAAACAAGCCAGGAATGTGGTCAAATATTACCGCCGAGATGTTAGGTTCTGTTAGGTTAGGTTATATTACGTTATTGATGTATATAAAGGTCCCACCGAGCCGTAGAGGCCAACTCGCCAGGAATGTTGTCAAATATTACCGCCGAGGTGTTAGGTTCTGTTAGGTTAGGTTATATTACATTATTGATGTATACAAAGGCCCCACGGAGACGTGGAGTCCAATTCGCCAGGAATGTTGTCAAATATTACCGCCGAGATGTTAGGTTCTGCTAGGTTAGGTTATATTACATTATTGATGTATATAAAGGTCCCACGGAGACGTCGGAGCCAATTCGCCAGGAATGTCGTCAAATATTACCGCCGAGATGTTAGGTTGGGTTAGGTTAGGTTATATTACGTTATAGATGTATATAAAGGTCCCACGGAGTCGTAGAGGCCAACAAGCCAGGAATGTGGTCAAATATTACCGCCGAGATGTTAGGTTCTGTTAGGTTAGGTTATATTACGTTATTGATGTATATAAAGGTCCCACGGAGCCGTAGAGGCCAACTCGCCAGGAATGTTGTCAAATATTACCGCCGATATGTTAGGTTCTGTTAGGTTAGGTTATATTACATTATTGATGTATATAAAGGTCCCACGGAGACGTAGAGGCCAACAAGCCAGGAATGTGGTCAAATATTACCAACGAGATGATAGGTTGGGTTTGGTTAGGTTATATTACGTTATTGATGTATACAAAGGTCCCACGGAGACGTAGAGGCAAACAAGCCAGGAATGTGGTCAAATATTACCGCCGAGATGTTAGATTGGGTTAGGTTAGGTTATAATACGGTATTGATGTATAGGAAGGTCCCACGGAGACGTGGAGGCCAATTCGCCAGGAATGTTGTCAAATATTACCGCCGAGAAGTTAGGTTGGGTAGGTTAGGTTATATTACGTTATTGACGTATATAAAGGTCCCACGAATACGTAAAGGCAAACAAGCCAGGAATGTGGTGAAATATTACCGCAGAGATGTTAGATTGGGATAGGTTAGGTTATATTACGTTATTGATGTATACAAAGGTCCCACGGAGTCGTAGAGGCAAACAAGCCAGGAATGTGGTCAAATATTACCGCCGAGATGTTAGGTTCTGTTAGGTTAGGTTATATTACGTTATTGATGTATATAAAGGTCCCACCGAGCCGTAGAGGCCAACTCGCCAGGAATGTTGTCAAATATTACCGCCGAGGTGTTAGGTTCTGTTAGGTTAGGTTATATTACATTATTGATGTATACAAAGGCCCCACGGAGACGTGGAGTCCAATTCGCCAGGAATGTTGTCAAATATTACCGCCGAGATGTTAGGTTCTGCTAGGTTAGGTTATATTACATTATTGATGTATATAAAGGTCCCACGGAGACGTCGGAGCCAATTCGCCAGGAATGTCGTCAAATATTACCGCCGAGATGTTAGGTTGGGTTAGGTTAGGTTATATTACGTTATAGATGTATATAAAGGTCCCACGGAGTCGTAGAGGCCAACAAGCCAGGAATGTGGTCAAATATTACCGCAGAGATGTTAGATTGGGATAGGTTAGGTTATATTACGTTATTGATGTATACAAAGGTCCCACGGAGACGTAGAGGCAAACAAGCCAGGAATGTGGTCAAATATTACCGCCGAGATGTTAGGTTCTGTTAGGTTAGGTTATATTACATTATTGATGTATATAGAGGTCCCACGGAGACGGCGGAGCTAATTCGCCAGGAATGTCGTCAAATATTACCGCCGAGATGTTAGGTTGGGTTAGGTTAGGTTATATTACGTTATTGATGTATATAAACGTCCCACGGAGACGTAGAGGCCAACAAGATAGGAATGTTGTCAAATATTACCGCCGAGATGTTAGATTGGGTTAGGCTAGGTTATATTACGTTATTGAAGTATATAAAGGTCCCACGGAGACGTAGAGGCCAACAAGACAGGAATGTGGTCAAATATTACCGCCGAGATGTTAGATTGGGTTAGGTTAGGTTATATTACGTTATTGATGAATATAAACGTCCCACGGAGACGTAGAGGCCAACAAGACAGGAATGTGGTCAAATATTACCGCCGAGATGTTAGATTGGGTTAGGTTAGGTTATATTACGTTATTGATGTATATAAACGTCCCACGGCGACGTAGAGGCCAACAAGACAGGAATGTGGTCAAATATTACCGCCGAGATGTTAGATTGGGTTAGGTTAGGTTATATTACGTTATTGATGTATAGGAAGGTCCCACGGAGACGTAGAGGCCAGCAAGCCAGGAATGTTGCCAAATATTACTGCCGAGATGTTAGGTTGGGTTAGGTTAAGTCATATTACGTTCTTGATGTATATAAAGGTCCCACGGAGACGTAGCGGCCAACAAGCCAGGAATGTGGTCAAATATTACCGCCGAGATGTTAGATTGGGTTAGGTTAGGTTATATTACGTTATTGATGTATACAAAGGCCCCACGGATACGTAAAGGCAAAAAAGCCACGAATGTAGTGAAATATTACCGCAGAGATGTTAGATTGGGATAGGTTAGGTTATATTACGTTATTGATGTATACAAAGGTCCCACGGAGACGTAGAGGCAAACAAGCCAGGAATGTGGTCAAATATTACCGCCGAGATGTTAGGTTCTGTTAGGTTAGGTTATATTGCGTTATTGATGTATATAAAGGTCCCACGGAGCCGTAGAGGCCAACTCGTCAGGAACGTTGTCAAATATTACCGCCGAGATGTTAGGTTCTGTTAGGTTAGGTTATATTACATTATTGATGTATATAAAGGTCCCACGGAGACGGCGGAGCCAATTCGACAGGAATGTCGTCAAATATTACCGCCGAGATGTTAGGTTGGGTTACGTTAGGTTATATTACGTTATTGATGTATATAAACGTCCCACGGAGACGTGGAGTCCAATTCGCCAGGAATGTTGTCAAATATTACCGCCGAGATGTTAGATTGGGTTAGGTTAGGTTATATTACGTTATTGACGTATATAAAGGTCCCACGGAGACGTAGAGGCCAACAAGACAGGAATGTGGTCAAATATTACCGCCGAGATGTTAGATTGGGTTAGGTTAGGTTATATTACATTATTGATGTATATAAAGGTCCACGGGGACGTAGAGGCCAACAAGCCCGGAATGTGGTCAAATATTACCGCCGAGATGTTAGATTGGGTTAGGTTAGGTTATATTACGTTATTGATGTATACAAAGGCCCCACGAATACGTAAAGGCAAACAAGCCAGGAATGTGGTGAAATATTACCGCAGAGATGTTAGATTGGGATAGGTTAGGTTATATTACGTTATTGATGTATACAAAGGTCCCACGGAGTCGTAGAGGCAAACAAGCCAGGAATGTGGTCAAATATTACCGCCGAGATGTTAGGTTCTGTTAGGTTAGGTTATATTACGTTATTGATGTATATAAAGGTCCCACCGAGCCGTAGAGGCCAACTCGCCAGGAATGTTGTCAAATATTACCGCCGAGGTGTTAGGTTCTGTTAGGTTAGGTTATATTACATTATTGATGTATACAAAGGCCCCACGGAGACGTGGAGTCCAATTCGCCAGGAATGTTGTCAAATATTACCGCCGAGATGTTAGGTTCTGCTAGGTTAGGTTATATTACATTATTGATGTATATAAAGGTCCCACGGAGACGTCGGAGCCAATTCGCCAGGAATGTCGTCAAATATTACCGCCGAGATGTTAGGTTGGGTTAGGTTAGGTTATATTACGTTATAGATGTATATAAAGGTCCCACGGAGTCGTAGAGGCCAACAAGCCAGGAATGTGGTCAAATATTACCGCAGAGATGTTAGATTGGGATAGGTTAGGTTATATTACGTTATTGATGTATACAAAGGTCCCACGGAGACGTAGAGGCAAACAAGCCAGGAATGTGGTCAAATATTACCGCCGAGATGTTAGGTTCTGTTAGGTTAGGTTATATTACATTATTGATGTATATAGAGGTCCCACGGAGACGGCGGAGCTAATTCGCCAGGAATGTCGTCAAATATTACCGCCGAGATGTTAGGTTGGGTTAGGTTAGGTTATATTACGTTATTGATGTATATAAACGTCCCACGGAGACGTAGAGGCCAACAAGATAGGAATGTTGTCAAATATTACCGCCGAGATGTTAGATTGGGTTAGGCTAGGTTATATTACGTTATTGAAGTATATAAAGGTCCCACGGAGACGTAGAGGCCAACAAGACAGGAATGTGGTCAAATATTACCGCCGAGATGTTAGATTGGGTTAGGTTAGGTTATATTACGTTATTGATGAATATAAACGTCCCACGGAGACGTAGAGGCCAACAAGACAGGAATGTGGTCAAATATTACCGCCGAGATGTTAGATTGGGTTAGGTTAGGTTATATTACGTTATTGATGTATATAAACGTCCCACGGCGACGTAGAGGCCAACAAGACAGGAATGTGGTCAAATATTACCGCCGAGATGTTAGATTGGGTTAGGTTAGGTTATATTACGTTATTGATGTATAGGAAGGTCCCACGGAGACGTAGAGGCCAGCAAGCCAGGAATGTTGCCAAATATTACTGCCGAGATGTTAGGTTGGGTTAGGTTAAGTCATATTACGTTCTTGATGTATATAAAGGTCCCACGGAGACGTAGCGGCCAACAAGCCAGGAATGTGGTCAAATATTACCGCCGAGATGTTAGATTGGGTTAGGTTAGGTTATATTACGTTATTGATGTATACAAAGGCCCCACGGATACGTAAAGGCAAAAAAGCCACGAATGTAGTGAAATATTACCGCAGAGATGTTAGATTGGGATAGGTTAGGTTATATTACGTTATTGATGTATACAAAGGTCCCACGGAGACGTAGAGGCAAACAAGCCAGGAATGTGGTCAAATATTACCGCCGAGATGTTAGGTTCTGTTAGGTTAGGTTATATTGCGTTATTGATGTATATAAAGGTCCCACGGAGCCGTAGAGGCCAACTCGTCAGGAACGTTGTCAAATATTACCGCCGAGATGTTAGGTTCTGTTAGGTTAGGTTATATTACATTATTGATGTATATAAAGGTCCCACGGAGACGGCGGAGCCAATTCGACAGGAATGTCGTCAAATATTACCGCCGAGATGTTAGGTTGGGTTACGTTAGGTTATATTACGTTATTGATGTATATAAACGTCCCACGGAGACGTGGAGTCCAATTCGCCAGGAATGTTGTCAAATATTACCGCCGAGATGTTAGATTGGGTTAGGTTAGGTTATATTACGTTATTGACGTATATAAAGGTCCCACGGAGACGTAGAGGCCAACAAGACAGGAATGTGGTCAAATATTACCGCCGAGATGTTAGATTGGGTTAGGTTAGGTTATATTACATTATTGATGTATATAAAGGTCCACGGGGACGTAGAGGCCAACAAGCCCGGAATGTGGTCAAATATTACCACCGAGATGATAGGTTGGGTTTGGTTAGGTTATATTACGTTATTGATGTATACAAAGGTCCCACGGAGACGTAGAGGCAAACAAGCCAGGAATGTGGTCAAATATTACCGCCGAGATGTTAGATCGGGTTAGGTTAGGTTATAATACGGTATTGATGTATAGGAAGGTCCCACGGAGACGTAGAGGCCAATTCGCCAGGAATGTTGTCAAATATTACCGCCGAGATGTTAGGTTCTGTTAGGTTAGGTTATATTACGTTATTGATGTATATAAAGGTCCCACGGAGACGTAGAGGCCAGCAAGCCAGGAATGTTGCCAAATATTACTGCCGAGATGTTAGGTTGGGTTAGGTTAAGTCATATTACGTTTTTGATGTATATAAAGGTCCCATGGAGACTTAGACGCCAACTCGCCAGGAATGTTGTCAAATATTACCGCCGAGATGTTAGGTTGGGTTAGGTTAGGTTATATTACGTTATTGACATATATAAACGTCCCACGGAGACGTAGAGGCGAACAAGACAGGAATGTGGTCAAATATTACCGCCGAGATGTTAGATTGGGTTAGGTTAGGTTATATTACGTTATTGATGTATAGGAAGGTCCCACGGAGGCGGAGAGGCCAACAAGCCAGGAATGTGGTCAAATATTACCAACGAGATGATAGGTTGGGTTTGGTTAGGTTATATTACGTTATTGATGTATACAAAGGTCCCACGGAGACGTAGAGGCAAACAAGCCAGGAATGTGGTCAAATATTACCGCCGAGATGTTAGATTGGGTTAGGTTAGGTTATAATACGGTATTGATGTATAGGAAGGTCCCACGGAGACGTGGAGGCCAATTCGCCAGGAATGTTGTCAAATATTACCGCCGAGAAGTTAGGTTGGGTAGGTTAGGTTATATTACGTTATTGATGTATATAAAGGTCCCACGGAGCCGTAGAGGCAAACTCACCAGGAATGTTGTCAAACATTACCGCCGAGATGTTAGATTGGGTTAGGTTAGGTTATATTACGTTATTGAAGAATATAAACGTCCCACGGAGACGTAGAGGCCAACAAGACAGGAATGTGGTCAAATATTACCGCCGAGATGTTAGATTGGGTTAGGTTAGGTTATATTAGGTTATTGATGTATATAAAGGTCCCACGGAGCCGTAGAGGCCAACTCGCCAGGAATGTTGTCAAATATTACCGCCGAGATGTTAGCTTCTGTTAGGTTAGGTTATATTACATTATTGATGTATATAAAGGTCCCACGGAGACGTAGAGGCCAACAAGCCAGGAATGTGGTCAAATATTACCACCGAGATGATAGGTTGGGTTTGGTT
The DNA here is from genome assembly GCA_963969225.1 of Xylocopa violacea. Classification (NCBI taxonomy): domain Eukaryota; kingdom Metazoa; phylum Arthropoda; class Insecta; order Hymenoptera; family Apidae; genus Xylocopa; species Xylocopa violacea. The sequence goes on from CAXAJV010000484.1 coordinate 1,414,258, forward strand.
AGGTTATGTTACGTTCTTGATGTACATAAAGGTCCCATGGAGACTTAGACGCCAACTCGCCAGGAATGTTGTCAAATATTACCGCCGAGATGTTAGGTTGGGTTAGGTTAGGTTATATTACGTTATTGACGTATATAAACGTCCCACGGAGACGTAGAGGCGAACAAGACAGGAATGTGGTCAAATATTACCGCCGAGATGTTAGATTGGGTTAGGTTAGGTTATATTACGTTATTGAAGAATATAAACGTCCCACGGAGACGTAGAGGCCAACAAGACAGGAATGTGGTCAAATATTACCGCCGAGATGTTAGATTGGGTTAGGTTAGGTTATATTAGGTTATTGATGTATATAAAGGTCCCACGGAGCCGTAGAGGCCAACTCGCCAGAAATGTTGTCAAATATTACCGCCGAGATGTTAGGTTCTGTTAGGTTAGGTTATATTACATTATTGATGTATATAAAGGTCCCACGGAGACGTAGAGGCCAACAAGCCAGGAATGTGGTCAAATATTACCACCGAGATGATAGGTTGGGTTTGGTTAGGTTATATTACGTTATTGATGTATATAAAGGTCCCACGGAGACGTAGAGGCCAACAAGCCCGGAATGTGGTCAAATATTACCACCGAGATGATAGGTTGGGTTTGGTTAGGTTACATTACGTTATTGATGTATAGGAAGGTCCCACGGAGACGTAGAGGCAAACAAGCCAGGAATGTGGTCAAATATTACCGCCGAGATGTTAGATCGGGTTAGGTTAGGTTATATTACGTTATTGATGTATAGAAAGGTCCCACGGAGGCGTAGAGGCCAGCAAGCCAGGAATGTTGCCAAATAGTACTGCCGAGATGTTAGGTTGGGTTAGGTTAAGTCATATTACGTTCTTGATGTATATAAAGGTCCCATGGAGACTTAGAGGCCAACTCGCCGGGAATGTTGTCAAATATTACCGCCGAGATGTTAGGTTGGGTTAGGTTAGGTTATATTACGTTATTGACGTATATAAAGGTCCCACGGAGACGTAGGGGCCAACAAGAGAGGAATGTGGTCAAATATTACCGCCGAGATGTTAGATTGGGTTAGGTTAGGTTATATTACGTTATTGATGTATATAACTGTCCCAAGGAGACGTAGAGGCCAACAAGACAGGAATGTGGTCAAATATTACCGCCGAGATGTTAGATTGGGTTAGGTTAGGTTATATTACGTTATTGATGTATAGGAAGGTCCCACGGAGACGTAGAGGCCAACTCGCCAGGAATGTTGTCAAATATTACCGCCGAGATGTTAGGTTCTGTTAGGTTAGGTTATATTACATTATTGATGTATATAAAGGTCCCACGGAGCCGTAGAGGCCAACTCGCCAGGAATGTTGTCAAATATTACCGCCGAGATGTAAGGTTCTGTTAGGTTAGGTTATATTACATTATTGATGTATATAAAGGTCCCACGGAGACGTAGAGGTCAACAAGCCAGGAATGTGGTCAAATATTACCACCGAGATGATAGGTTGGGTTTGGTTAGGTTATATTACGTTATTGATGTATACAAAGGTCCCACGGAGACGTGGAGTCCAATTCGCCAGGAATGTTGTCAAATATTACCGCCGAGATGTTAGGTTGGGTTAGGTTCGGTTATATTACGTTATTGATGTATAGGAAGGTCCCACGGAGACGTAGAGGCCAACTCGCCAGGAATGTTGTCAAATATTACCGCCGAGATGTTAGGTTCTGTTAGGTTAGGTTATATTACATTATTGATGTATATAAAGGTCCCACGGAGACGTAGAGGCCAGCAAGCCAGGAATGTGGTCAAATGTTACCACCGAGATGATAGGTTGGGTTTGGTTAGGTTATATTACGTTATTGATGTACACAAAGGTCCCACGGAGACGTAGAGGCAAACAAGCCAGGAATGTGGTCAAATATTACCGCCGAGATGTTAGATTGGGTTAGGTTAGGTTATAATACGGTATTGATGTATAGGAAGGTCCCACGGAGACGTAGAGGCCAATTCGCCAGGAATGTTGTCAAATATTACCGCCGAGAAGTTAGGTTGGGTAGGTTAGGTTATATTACGTTATTGATCTATAGAAAGGTCCCACGGAGACGTAGAGGCCAGCAAGCCAGGAATGTTGCCAAATATTACTGCCGAGATGTTAGGTTGGGTTAGGTTAAGTCATATTACGTTCTTGATGTATATAAAGGTCCCATGGAGACTTAGACGCCAACTCGCCGGAAATGTTGTCAAATATTACCGCCGAGATGTTAGGTTGGGTTAGGTTAGGTTATATTACGTTATTGACGTATATAAACGTCCCACGGAGACGTAGAGGTCAACAAGACAGGAATGTGGTCAAATATTACCGCCGAGATGTTAGATTGGGTTAGGTTAGGTTATATTACGTTATTGATGTATAGGAAGGTCCAACGGAGACGTAGAGGCCAACTCGCCAGAAATGTTGTCAAATATTACCGTCGAGATGTTAGGTTCTGTTAGGTTAAGTTATATTACGTTATTCATGTATATAAGGATCCCACGGAGCCGTAGAGGCCAACTCGCCAGGAATGTTGTCAAATATTACCGCCGAGATGTTAGGTTCTGTTAGATTAGGTTATATTAAATTATTGATGTATATAAAGGTCCCACGGAGACGTAGAGGCCAACAAGCCAGGAATGTGGTCAAATGTTACCACCGAGATGATAGGTTGGGTTTGGTTAGGTTATATTACGTTATTGATGTATACAAAGGTCCCACGGAGACGTAGAGGCACACAAGCCAGGAATGTGGTCAAATATTACCGCCGAGACGTTAGATTGGGTTAGGTTAGGTTATAATACGGTATTGATGTATAGGAAGGTCCCACGGAGACGTAGAGGCCAATTCGCCAGGAATGTTGTCAAATATTACCGCCGAGAAGTTAGGTTGGGTAGGTTAGGTTATATTACGTTATTGATCTATAGAAAGGTCCCACGGAGACGTAGAGGCCAGCAAGCCAGGAATGTTGCCACATATTACTGCCGAGATGTTAGGTTGGGTTAGGTTAAGTCATATTACGTTCTTGATGTATATAAAGGTCCCATGGAGACTTAGACGCCAACTCGCCGGAAATGTTGTCAAATATTACCGCCGAGATGTTAGGTTGGGTTAGGTTAGGTTATATTACGTTATTGACGTATATAAACGTCCCACGGAGACGTAGAGGTCAACAAGACAGGAATGTGGTCAAATATTACCGCCGAGATGTTAGATTGGGTTAGGTTAGGTTATATTACGTTATTGATGTATAGGAAGGTCCAACGGAGACGTAGAGGCCAACTCGCCAGAAATGTTGTCAAATATTACCGTCGAGATGTTAGGTTCTGTTAGGTTAGGTTATATTACGTTATTCATGTATATAAGGATCCCACGGAGCCGTAGAGGCCAACTCGCCAGGAATGTTGTCAAATATTACCGCCGAGATGTTAGGTTCTGTTAGGTTAGGTTATATTACATTATTGATGTATATAAAGGTCCCACGGAGACGTAGAGGCCAACAAGCCAGGAATGTGGTCAAATGTTACCACCGAGATGATAGGTTGGGTTTGGTTAGGTTATATTACGTTATTGATGTATACAAAGGTCCCACGGAGACGTAGAGGCACACAAGCCAGGAATGTGGTCAAATATTACCGCCGAGATGTTAGATTGGGTTAGGTTAGGTTATAATACGGTATTGATGTATAGGAAGGTCCCACGGAGACGTAGAGGCCAATTCGCCAGGAATGTTGTCAAATATTACCGCCGAGAAGTTAGGTTGGGTAGGTTAGGTTATATTACGTTATTGATGTATATAAAGGTCCCACGGAGACGTAGAAGCCAGCAAGCCAGGAATGTTGCCAAATAGTACTGCCGAGATGTTAGGTTGGGTTAGGTTAAGTCATATTACGTTCTTGATGTATATAAAGGTCCCATGGAGACTTTGAGGCCAACTCTCCGGGAATGTTGTCAAATATTACCGCCGAGATGTTAGGTTGGGTTAGGTTAGGTTATATTACGTTATTGACGTATATAAAGGTCCCACGGAGACGTAGGGGCCAACAAGAGAGGAATGTGGTCAAATATTACCGCCGAGATGTTAGATTGGGTTAGGTTAGGTTATATTACGTTATTGATGTATATAAACGTCCCAAGGAGACGTAGAGGCCAACAAGACAGGAATGTGGTCAAATATTACCGCCGAAATGATAGATTGGGTTAGGTTAGGTTATATTACGTTATTGATGTATATAAACGTCCCACGGCGACGTAGAGGCCAACTCGCCAGGAATGTTGTCAAATATTACCGCCGAGATGTTAGGTTCTGTTAGGTTAAGTTATATTACGTTCTTGATGTATATAAAGGTCCCACGGAGCCGTAGAGGCCAACTCGCCAGGAATGTTGTCAAATATTACCGCCGGGATGTTAGGTTCTGTTAGGTTAGGTTATATTACATTATTGATGTATATAAAGGTCCCACGGAGACGTAGAGGCCAACAAGCCAGGAATGTGGTCAAATATTACCGCCGAGATGTTAGATCGGGTTAGGTTAGGTTATATTACGTTATTGATGTATAGAAAGGTCCCACGGAGACGTAGAGGCCAGCAAGCCAGGAATGTTGCCAAATAGTACTGCCGAGATGTTAGGTTGGGTTAGGTTAAGTCATATTACGTTCTTGATGTATATAAAGGTCCCATGGAGACTTTGAGGCCAACTCGCCGGGAATGTTGTCAAATATTACCGCCGAGATGTTAGGTTGGGTTAGGTTAGGTTATATTACGTTATTGACGTATATAAAGGTCCCACGGAGACGTAGGGGCCAACAAGAGAGGAATGTGGTCAAATATTACCGCCGAGATGTTAGATTGGGTTAGGTTAGGTTATATTACGTTATTGATGTATATAACCGTCCCAAGGAGACGTAGAGGCCAACAAGACAGGAATGTGGTCAAATATTACCGCCGAGATGTTAGATTGGGTTAGGTTAGGTTATATTACGTTATTGATGTATAGGAAGGTCCCACGGAGACGTAGAGGCCAACTCGCCAGGAATGTTGTCAAATATTACCGCCGAGATGTTAGGTTCTGTTAGGTTAGGTTATATTACATTATTGATGTATATAAAGGTCCCACGGAGCCGTAGAGGCCAACTCGCCAGGAATGTTGTCAAATATTACCGCCGAGATGTAAGGTTCTGTTAGGTTAGGTTATATTACATTATTGATGTATATAAAGGTCCCACGGAGACGTAGAGGCCAGCAAGCCAGGAATGTGGTCAAATGTTACCACCGAGATGATAGGTTGGGTTTGGTTAGGTTATATTACGTTATTGATGTACACAAAGGTCCCACGGAGACGTAGAGGCAAACAAGCCAGGAATGTGGTCAAATATTACCGCCGAGATGTTAGGTTCTGTTAGGTTAGGTTATATTACATTATTGATGTATATAAAGGTCCCACGGAGACGTAGAGGCCAACAAGCCAGGAATGTGGTCAAATATTACCACCGAGATGATAGGTTGGGTTTGGTTAGGTTATATTACGTTATTGATGTATACAAAGGTCCCACGGAGACGTAGAGGCAAACAAGCCAGGAATGTGGTCAAATATTACCGCCGAGATGTTAGAATGGGTTATGTTAGGTTATAATACGGTATTGATGTATAGGAAGGTCCCACGGAGACGTAGAGGCCAATTCGCCAGGAATGTTGTCAAATATTACCGCCGAGAAGTTAGGTTGGGTAGGTTAGGTTATATTACGTTATTGATCTATAGAAAGGTCCCACGGAGACGTAGAGGCCAGCAAGCCAGGAATGTTGCCAAATATTACTGCCGAGATGTTAGGTTGGGTTAGGTTAAGTCATATTACGTTCTTGATGTATATAAAGGTCCCATGGAGACTTAGACGCCAACTCGCCGGAAATGTTGTCAAATATTACCGCCGAGATGTTAGGTTGGGTTAGGTTAGGTTATATTACGTTATTGACGTATATAAAGGTCCCACGGAGACGTAGGGGCCAACAAGAGAGGAATGTGGTCAAATATTACCGCCGAGATGTTAGATTGGGTTAGGTTAGGTTATATTACGTTATTGATGTATATAAACGTCCCAAGGAGACGTAGAGGCCAACAAGACAGGAATGTGGTCAAATATTACCGCCGAAATGATAGATTGGGTTAGGTTAGGTTATATTACGTTATTGATGTATATAAACGTCCCACGGCGACGTAGAGGCCAACTCGCCAGAAATGTTGTCAAATATTACCGCCGAGATGTTAGGTTCTGTTAGGTTAGGTTATATTACGTTCTTGATGTATATAAAGGTCCCACGGAGCCGTAGAGGCCAACTCGCCAGGAATGTTGTCAAATATTACCGCCGGGATGTTAGGTTCTGTTAGGTTAGGTTATATTACATTATTGATGTATATAAAGGTCCCACGGAGACGTAGAGGCCAACAAGCCAGGAATGTGGTCAAATATTACCGCCGAGATGTTAGATCGGGTTAGGTTAGGTTATATTACGTTATTGATGTATAGAAAGGTCCCACGGAGACGTAGAGGCCAGCAAGCCAGGAATGTTGCCAAATAGTACTGCCGAGATGTTAGGTTGGGTTAGGTTAAGTCATATTACGTTCTTGATGTATATAAAGGTCCCATGGAGACTTTGAGGCCAACTCGCCGGGAATGTTGTCAAATATTACCGCCGAGATGTTAGGTTGGGTTAGGTTAGGTTATATTACGTTATTGACGTATATAAAGGTCCCACGGAGACGTAGGGGCCAACAAGAGAGGAATGTGGTCAAATATTACCGCCGAGATGTTAGATTGGGTTAGGTTAGGTTATATTACGTTATTGATGTATATAACCGTCCCAAGGAGACGTAGAGGCCAACAAGACAGGAATGTGGTCAAATATTACCGCCGAGATGTTAGATTGGGTTAGGTTAGGTTATATTACGTTATTGATGTATAGGAAGGTCCCACGGAGACGTAGAGGCCAACTCGCCAGGAATGTTGTCAAATATTACCGCCGAGATGTTAGGTTCTGTTAGGTTAGGTTATATTACATTATTGATGTATATAAAGGTCCCACGGAGCCGTAGAGGCCAACTCGCCAGGAATGTTGTCAAATATTACCGCCGAGATGTAAGGTTCTTTTAGGTTAGGTTATAATACGGTATTGATGTATAGGAAGGTCCCACGGAGACGTAGAGGCCAATTCGCCAGGAATGTTGTCAAATATTACCGCCGAGAAGTTAGGTTGGGTAGGTTAGGTTATATTACGTTATTGATCTATAGAAAGGTCCCACGGAGACGTAGAGGCCAGCAAGCCAGGAATGTTGCCAAATATTACTGCCGAGATGTTAGGTTGGGTTAGGTTAAGTCATATTACGTTCTTGATGTATATAAAGGTCCCATGGAGACTTAGACGCCAACTCGCCGGAAATATTGTCAAATATTACCGCCGAGATGTTAGGTTGGGTTAGGTTAGGTTATATTACGTTATTGACGTATATAAACGTCCCACGGAGACGTAGAGGTCAACAAGACAGGAATGTGGTCAAATATTACCGCCGAGATGTTAGATTGGGTTAGGTTAGGTTATATTACGTTATTGATGTATAGGAAGGTCCCACGGAGACGTAGAGGCCAACTGGCCAGGAATGTTGTCAAATATTACCGCCGAGATGTTAGGTTCTGTTAGGTTAGGTTATATTACATTATTGATGTATATAAAGGTCCCACGGAGCCGTAGAGGCCAACTCGCCAGGAATGTTGTCAAATATTACCGCCGAGATGTAAGGTTCTGTTAGGTTAGGTTATATTACATTATTGATGTATATAAAGGTCCCACGGAGACGTAGAGGCCAACAAGCCAGGAATGTGGTCAAATATTACCGCCGAGATGTTAGATCGGGTTAGGTTAGGTTATATTACGTTATTGATGTATACAAAGGTCCCACGGAGACGTGGAGTCCAATTCGCCAGGAATGTTGTCAAATATTACCGCCGAGATGTTAGGTTGGGTTAGGTTCGGTTATATTACGTTATTGATGTATAGGAAGGTCCCACGGAGACGTAGAGGCCAACTCGCCAGGAATGTTGTCAAATATTACCGCCGAGATGTTAGGTTCTGTTAGGTTAGGTTATATTACATTATTGATGTATATAAAGGTCCCACGGAGACGTAGAGGCCAGCAAGCCAGGAATGTGGTCAAATGTTACCACCGAGATGATAGGTTGGGTTTGGTTAGGTTATATTACGTTATTGATGTACACAAAGGTCCCACGGAGACGTAGAGGCAAACAAGCCAGGAATGTGGTCAAATATTACCGCCGAGATGTTAGGTTCTGTTAGGTTAGGTTATATTACATTATTGATGTATATAAAGGTCCCACGGAGACGTAGAGGCCAACAAGCCAGGAATGTGGTCAAATATTACCACCGAGATGATAGGTTGGGTTTGGTTAGGTTATATTACGTTATTGATGTATACAAAGGTCCCACGGAGACGTAGAGGCAAACAAGCCAGGAATGTGGTCAAATATTACCGCCGAGATGTTAGATTGGGTTAGGTTAGGTTATAATACGGTATTGATGTATAGGAAGGTCCCACGGAGACGTAGAGGCCAATTCGCCAGGAATGTTGTCAAATATTACCGCCGAGAAGTTAGGTTGGGTAGGTTAGGTTATATTACGTTATTGATGTATAGAAAGGTCCCACGGAGACGTAGAGGCCAGCAAGCCAGGAATGTTGCCAAATATTACTGCCCAGATGTTAGGTTGGGTTAGGTTAAGTCATATTACGTTCTTGATGTATATAAAGGTCCCATGGAGACTTAGACGCCAACTCGCCGGGAATGTTGTCAAATATTACCGCCGAGATGTTAGGTTGGGTTAGGTTAGGTTATATTACGTTATTGACGTATATAAACGTCCCACGGGGACGTAGAGTTCAACAAGACAGGAATGTGGTCAAATATTACCGCCGATATGTTAGATTGGGTTAGGTTAGGTTATATTACGTTATTGATGTATAGGAAGGTCCAACGGAGACGTAGAGGCCAACTCGCCAGAAATGTTGTCAAATATTACCGTCGAGATGTTAGGTTCTGTTAGGTTAGGTTATATTACGTTATTCATGTATATAAAGATCCCACGCAGCCGTAGAGGCCAACTCGCCAGGAATGTTGTCAAATATTACCGCCGAGATGTTAGGTTCTGTTAGGTTAGGTTATATTACATTATTGATGTATATAAAGGTCCCACGGAGACGTAGAGGCCAACAAGCCAGGAATGTGGTCAAATGTTACCACCGAGATGATAGGTTGGGTTTGGTTAGGTTATATTACGTTATTGATGTATACAAAGGTCCCACGGAGACGTAGAGGCACACAAGCCAGGAATGTGGTCAAATATTACCGCCGAGATGTTAGATTGGGTTAGGTTAGGTTATAATACGGTATTGATGTATAGGAAGGTCCCACGGAGACGTAGAGGCCAATTCGCCAGGAATGTTGTCAAATATTACCGCCGAGAAGTTAGGTTGGGTAGGTTAGGTTATATTACGTTATTGATGTATATAAAGGTCCCACGGAGACGTAGAGGCCAGCAAGCCAGGAATGTTGCCAAATAGTACTGCCGAGATGTTAGGTTGGGTTAGGTTAAGTCATATTACGTTCTTGATGTATATAAAGGTCCCATGGAGACTTAGAGGCCAACTCTCCGGGAATGTTGTCAAATATTACCGCCGAGATGTTAGGTTGGGTTAGGTTAGGTTATATTACGTTATTGACGTATATAAAGGTCCCACGGAGACGTAGGGGCCAACAAGCGAGGAATGTGGTCAAATATTACCGCCGAGATGTTAGATTGGGTTAGGTTAGGTTATATTACGTTATTGATGTATATAAACGTCCCAAGGAGACGTAGAGGCCAACAAGACAGGAATGTGGTCAAATATTACCGCCGAAATGATAGATTGGGTTAGGTTAGGTTATATTACGTTATTGATGTATATAAACGTCCCACGGCGACGTAGAGGCCAACTCGCCAGAAATGTTGTCAAATATTACCGCCGAGATGTTAGGTTCTGTTAGGTTAGGTTATATTACGTTATTGATGTATATAAAGGTCCCACGGAGCCGTAGAGGCCAACTCGCCAGGAATGTTGTCAAATATTACCGCCGAGATGTTAGGTTCTGTTAGGTTAGGTTATATTACATTATTGATGTATATAAAGGTCCCACGGAGACGTAGAGGCCAACAAGCCAGGAATGTGGTCAAATATTACCGCCGAGATGTTAGGTTCTGTTAGGTTAGGTTATATTACGTTATTGATGTATATAAAGGTCCCACGGAGCCGTAGAGGCCAACTCGCCTGGAATGTTGTCAAATATTACCGCCGAGATGTTAGGTTCTGTTAGGTTAGGTTATATTACATTATTGATGTATATAAAGGACCCATGGAGACTTAGACGCCAACTCGCCGGGAATGTTGTCAAATATTACCGCCGAGATGTTAGGTTGGGTTAGGTTAGGTTATATTACGTTATTGACGTATATAAACGTCCCACGGAGACGTAGAGGTCAACAAGACAGGAATGTGGTCAAATATTACCGCCGAGATGTTAGATTGGGTTAGGTTAGGTTATATTACGTTATTGATGTATAGGAAGGTCCCACGGAGACGTAGAGTCCAACTCGCCAGGAATGTTGTCAAATATTACCGCCGAGATGTTAGGTTCTGTTAGGTTAGGTTATATTACATTATTGATGTATATAAAGGTCCCACGGAGCCGTAGAGGCCAACTCGCCAGGAATGTTGTCAAATATTACCGCCGAGATGTAAGGTTCTGTTAGGTTAGGTTATATTACATTATTGATGTATATAAAGGTCCCACGGTGACGTAGAGGCCAACAAGCCAGGAATGTGGTCAAATATTACCACCGAGATGATAGGTTGGGTTTGGTTAGGTTATATTACGTTATTGATGTATACAAAGGTCCCACGGAGACGTGGAGTCCAATTCGCCAGGAATGTTGTCAAATATTACCGCCGAGATGTTAGGTTGGGTTAGGTTCGGTTATATTACGTTATTGATGTATAGGAAGGTCCCACGGAGACGTAGAGGCCAACTCGCCAGGAATATTGTCAAATATTACCGCCGAGATGTTAGGTTCTGTTAGGTTAGGTTATATTACATTATTGATGTATATAAAGGTCCCACGGAGACGTAGAGGCCAGCAAGCCAGGAATGTGGTCAAATGTTACCACCGAGATGATAGGTTGGGTTTGGTTAGGTTATATTACGTTATTGATGTACACAAAGGTCCCACGGAGACGTAGAGGCAAACAAGCCAGGAATGTGGTCAAATATTACCGCCGAGATGTTAGGTTCTGTTAGGTTAGGTTATATTACATTATTGATGTATATAAAGGTCCCACGGAGACGTAGAGGCCAACAAGCCAGGAATGTGGTCAAATATTACCACCGAGATGATAGGTTGGGTTTGGTTAGGTTATATTACGTTATTGATGTATACAAAGGTCCCACGGAGACGTAGAGGCAAACAAGCCAGGAATGTGGTCAAATATTACCGCCGAGATGTTAGATTGGGTTAGGTTAGGTTATAATACGGTATTGATGTATAGGAAGGTCCCACGGAGACGTAGAGGCCAATTCGCCAGGAATGTTGTCAAATATTACCGCCGAGAAGTTAGGTTGGGTAGGTTAGGTTATATTACGTTATTGATGTATAGAAAGGTCCCACGGAGACGTAGAGGCCAGCAAGCCAGGAATGTTGCCAAATATTACTGCCCAGATGTTAGGTTGGGTTAGGTTAAGTCATATTACGTTCTTGATGTATATAAAGGTCCCATGGAGACTTAGACGCCAACTCGCCGGGAATGTTGTCAAATATTACCGCCGAGATGTTAGGTTGGGTTAGGTTAGGTTATATTACGTTATTGACGTATATAAACGTCCCACGGGGACGTAGAGTTCAACAAGACAGGAATGTGGTCAAATATTACCGCCGAGATGTTAGATTGGGTTAGGTTAGGTTATATTACGTTATTGATGTATAGGAAGGTCCAACGGAGACGTAGAGGCCAACTCGCCAGAAATGTTGTCAAATATTACCGTCGAGATGTTAGGTTCTGTTAGGTTAGGTTATATTACGTTATTCATGTATATAAAGATCCCACGCAGCCGTAGAGGCCAACTCGCCAGGAATGTTGTCAAATATTACCGCCGAGATGTTAGGTTCTGTTAGGTTAGGTTATATTACATTATTGATGTATATAAAGGTCCCACGGAGACGTAGAGGCCAACAAGCCAGGAATGTGGTCAAATGTTACCACCGAGATGATAGGTTGGGTTTGGTTAGGTTATATTACGTTATTGATGTATACAAAGGTCCCACGGAGACGTAGAGGCACACAAGCCAGGAATGTGGTCAAATATTACCGCCGAGATGTTAGATTGGGTTAGGTTAGGTTATAATACGGTATTGATGTATAGGAAGGTCCCACGGAGACGTAGAGGCCAATTCGCCAGGAATGTTGTCAAATATTACCGCCGAGAAGTTAGGTTGGGTAGGTTAGGTTATATTACGTTATTGATGTATATAAAGGTCCCACGGAGACGTAGAGGCCAGCAAGCCAGGAATGTTGCCAAATAGTACTGCCGAGATGTTAGGTTGGGTTAGGTTAAGTCATATTACGTTCTTGATGTATATAAAGGTCCCATGGAGACTTAGAGGCCAACTCTCCGGGAATGTTGTCAAATATTACCGCCGAGATGTTAGGTTGGGTTAGGTTAGGTTATATTACGTTATTGACGTATATAAAGGTCCCACGGAGACGTAGGGGCCAACAAGCGAGGAATGTGGTCAAATATTACCGCCGAGATGTTAGATTGGGTTAGGTTAGGTTATATTACGTTATTGATGTATATAAACGTCCCAAGGAGACGTAGAGGCCAACAAGACAGGAATGTGGTCAAATATTACCGCCGAAATGATAGATTGGGTTAGGTTAGGTTATATTACGTTATTGATGTATATAAACGTCCCACGGCGACGTAGAGGCCAACTCGCCAGAAATGTTGTCAAATATTACCGCCGAGATGTTAGGTTCTGTTAGGTTAGGTTATATTACGTTATTGATGTATATAAAGGTCCCACGGAGCCGTAGAGGCCAACTCGCCAGGAATGTTGTCAAATATTACCGCCGAGATGTTAGGTTCTGTTAGGTTAGGTTATATTACATTATTGATGTATATAAAGGTCCCACGGAGACGTAGAGGCCAACAAGCCAGGAATGTGGTCAAATATTACCGCCGAGATGTTAGGTTCTGTTAGGTTAGGTTATATTACGTTATTGATGTATATAAAGGTCCCACGGAGCCGTAGAGGCCAACTCGCCTGGAATGTTGTCAAATATTACCGCCGAGATGTTAGGTTCTGTTAGGTTAGGTTATATTACATTATTGATGTATATAAAGGACCCATGGAGACTTAGACGCCAACTCGCCGGGAATGTTGTCAAATATTACCGCCGAGATGTTAGGTTGGGTTAGGTTAGGTTATATTACGTTATTGACGTATATAAACGTCCCACGGAGACGTAGAGGTCAACAAGACAGGAATGTGGTCAAATATTACCGCCGAGATGTTAGATTGGGTTAGGTTAGGTTATATTACGTTATTGATGTATAGGAAGGTCCCACGGAGACGTAGAGTCCAACTCGCCAGGAATGTTGTCAAATATTACCGCCGAGATGTTAGGTTCTGTTAGGTTAGGTTATATTACATTATTGATGTATATAAAGGTCCCACGGAGCCGTAGAGGCCAACTCGCCAGGAATGTTGTCAAATATTACCGCCGAGATGTAAGGTTCTGTTAGGTTAGGTTATATTACATTATTGATGTATATAAAGGTCCCACGGTGACGTAGAGGCCAACAAGCCAGGAATGTGGTCAAATATTACCACCGAGATGATAGGTTGGGTTTGGTTAGGTTATATTACGTTATTGATGTATACAAAGGTCCCACGGAGACGTGGAGTCCAATTCGCCAGGAATGTTGTCAAATATTACCGCCGAGATGTTAGGTTGGGTTAGGTTCGGTTATATTACGTTATTGATGTATAGGAAGGTCCCACGGAGACGTAGAGGCCAACTCGCCAGGAATATTGTCAAATATTACCGCCGAGATGTTAGGTTCTGTTAGGTTAGGTTATATTACATTATTGATGTATATAAAGGTCCCACGGAGACGTAGAGGCCAGCAAGCCAGGAATGTGGTCAAATGTTACCACCGAGATGATAGGTTGGGTTTGGTTAGGTTATATTACGTTATTGATGTACACAAAGGTCCCACGGAGACGTAGAGGCAAACAAGCCAGGAATGTGGTCAAATATTACCGCCGAGATGTTAGGTTCTGTTAGGTTAGGTTATATTACATTATTGATGTATATAAAGGTCCCACGGAGACGTAGAGGCCAACAAGCCAGGAATGTGGTCAAATATTACCACCGAGATGATAGGTTGGGTTTGGTTAGGTTATATTACGTTATTGATGTATACAAAGGTCCCACGGAGACGTAGAGGCAAACAAGCCAGGAATGTGGTCAAATATTACCGCCGAGATGTTAGATTGGGTTAGGTTAGGTTATAATACGGTATTGATGTATAGGAAGGTCCCACGGAGACGTAGAGGCCAATTCGCCAGGAATGTTGTCAAATATTACCGCCGAGAAGTTAGGTTGGGTAGGTTAGGTTATATTACGTTATTGATGTATAGAAAGGTCCCACGGAGACGTAGAGGCCAGCAAGCCAGGAATGTTGCCAAATATTACTGCCCAGATGTTAGGTTGGGTTAGGTTAAGTCATATTACGTTCTTGATGTATATAAAGGTCCCATGGAGACTTAGACGCCAACTCGCCGGGAATGTTGTCAAATATTACCGCCGAGATGTTAGGTTGGGTTAGGTTAGGTTATATTACGTTATTGACGTATATAAACGTCCCACGGGGACGTAGAGTTCAACAAGACAGGAATGTGGTCAAATATTACCGCCGAGATGTTAGATTGGGTTAGGTTAGGTTATATTACGTTATTGATGTATAGGAAGGTCCAACGGAGACGTAGAGGCCAACTCGCCAGAAATGTTGTCAAATATTACCGTCGAGATGTTAGGTTCTGTTAGGTTAGGTTATATTACGTTATTCATGTATATAAAGATCCCACGGAGCTGTAGAGGCCAACTCGCCAGGAATGTTGTCAAATATTACCGCCGAGATGTTAGGTTCTGTTAGGTTAGGTTATATTACATTATTGATGTATATAAAGGTCCCACGGAGACGTAGAGGCCAACAAGCCAGGAATGTGGTCAAATGTTACCACCGAGATGATAGGTTGGGTTTGGTTAGGTTATATTACGTTATTGATGTATACAAAGGTCCCACGGAGACGTAGAGGCACACAAGCCAGGAATGTGGTCAAATATTACCGCCGAGATGTTAGATTGGGTTAGGTTAGGTTATAATACGGTATTGATGTATAGGAAGGTCCCACGGAGACGTAGAGGCCAATTCGACAGGAATGTTGTCAAATATTACCGCCGAGAAGTTAGGTTGGGTAGGTTAGGTTATATTACGTTATTGATGTATATAAAGGTCCCACGGAGACGTAGAGGCCAGCAAGCCAGGAATGTTGCCAAATAGTACTGCCGAGATGTTAGGTTGGGTTAGGTTAAGTCATATTACGTTCTTGATGTATATAAAGGTCCCATGGAGACTTAGAGGCCAACTCTCCGGGAATGTTGTCAAATATTACCGCCGAGATGTTAGGTTGGGTTAGGTTAGGTTATATTACGTTATTGACGTATATAAAGGTCCCACGGAGACGTAGGGGCCAACAAGCGAGGAATGTGGTCAAATATTACCGCCGAGATGTTAGATTGGGTTAGGTTAGGTTATATTACGTTATTGATGTATATAAACGTCCCAAGGAGACGTAGAGGCCAACAAGACAGGAATGTGGTCAAATATTACCGCCGAAATGATAGATTGGGTTAGGTTAGGTTATATTACGTTATTGATGTATATAAACGTCCCACGGCGACGTAGAGGCCAACTCGCCAGAAATGTTGTCAAATATTACCGCCGAGATGTTAGGTTCTGTTAGGTTAGGTTATATTACGTTATTGATGTATATAAAGGTCCCACGGAGCCGTAGAGGCCAACTCGCCAGGAATGTTGTCAAATATTACCGCCGAGATGTTAGGTTCTGTTAGGTTAGGTTATATTACATTATTGATGTATATAAAGGTCCCACGGAGACGTAGAGGCCAACAAGCCAGGAATGTGGTCAAATATTACCGCCGAGATGTTAGGTTCTGTTAGGTTAGGTTATATTACGTTATTGATGTATATAAAGGTCCCACGGAGCCGTAGAGGCCAACTCGCCTGGAATGTTGTCAAATATTACCGCCGAGATGTTAGGTTCTGTTAGGTTAGGTTATATTACATTATTGATGTATATAAAGGACCCATGGAGACTTAGACGCCAACTCGCCGGGAATGTTGTCAAATATTACCGCCGAGATGTTAGGTTGGGTTAGGTTAGGTTATATTACGTTATTGACGTATATAAAGGTCCCACGGAGACGCAGAGGCCAACAAGAGAAGAATGTGGTTAAATATTACCGCCGAGATGTTAGATTGGGTTAGGTTAGGTTATATTACGTTATTGATGTATATAAACGTCCCAAGGAGACGTAGAGGCCAACAAGACAGGAATGTGGTCAAATATTACCGCCGAAATGATAGATTGGGTTAGGTTAGGTTATATTACGTTATTGATGTATATAAACGTCCCACGGCGACGTAGAGGCCAACAAGACAGGAATGTGGTCAAATATTACCGCCGAGATGTTAGGTTCTGTTAGGTTAGGTTATATTACGTTATTGATGTATATAAAGGTCCCACGGAGCCGTAGAGGCCAACTCGCCAGGAATGTTGTCAAATATTACCACCGAGATGATAGGTTGGGTTTGGTTAGGTTATATTACGTTATTGATGTATACAAAGGTCCCACGGAGACGTAGAGGCCAACAAGCCAGGAATGTGGTCAAATATTACCGCCGAGATGTTAGGTTGGGTTAGGTTAGGTTATATTACGTTATTGACGTATATAAAGGTCCCACGGAGACGTAAAGGCCAACAAGAGAGAAATGTGGTCAAATATTACCGCCGAGATGTTAGATTGGGTTAGGTTAGGTTATATTACGTTATTGATGTATATAAACGTCCCACGGAGACGTAGAGGCCGACAAGACAGGAATGTGGTCAAATATTACCGCCGACATGATAGATTGGGTTAGGTTAGGTTATATTACGATATTGATGTATATAAGCGTCCCACGGCGACGTAGACGCCAACAAGACAGGAATGTGGTCAAATATTACCGCCGAGATGTTAGGTTCTGTTAGGTTAGGTTATATTACGTTATTGATGTATATAAAGGTCCCACGGAGCCGTAGAGGCCAACTCGCCAGGAATGTTGTCAAATATTACCACCGAGATGATAGGTTGGGTTTGGTTAGGTTATATTACGTTATTGATGTATACAAAGATCCCACGGAGACGTAGGGGCAAACAAGCCAGGAATGTGGTCAAATATTACCGCCGAGATGTTAGGTTGGGTTAGGTTAAGTCATATTACGTTCTTGATGTATATAAAGGTCCCATGGAGACTTAGAGGCTAACTCTCCGGGAATGTTGTCAAATATTACCGCCGAGATGTTAGGTTGGGTTAGGTTAGGTTATATTACGTTATTGACGTATATAAAGGTCCCACGGAGACGTAGGGGCCAACAAGAGAGGAATGTGGTCAAATATTACCGCCGAGATGTTAGATTGGGTTAGGTTAGGTTATATTACGTTATTGATGTATATAAACGTCCCAAGGAGACGTAGAGGCCAACAAGACAGGAATGTGGTCAAATATTACCGCCGAAATGATAGATTGGGTTTGGTTAGGTTACATTACGTTATTGATGTATAGGAAGGTCCCACGGAGACGTAGAGGCAAACAAGCCAGGAATGTGGTCAAATATTACCGCCGAGATGTTAGATCGGGTTAGGTTAGGTTATATTACGTTATTGATGTATATAAACGTCCCACGGCGACGTAGAGGCCAACTCGCCAGAAATGTTGTCAAATATTACCGCCGAGATGTTAGGTTCTGTTAGGTTAGGTTATATTACATTATTGATGTATATAAAGGACCCATGGAGACTTAGACGCCAACTCGCCGGGAATGTTGTCAAATATTACCGCCGAGATGTTAGGTTGGGTTAGGTTAGGTTATATTACGTTATTGACGTATATAAAGGTCCCACGGAGACGCAGAGGCCAACAAGAGAAGAATGTGGTTAAATATTACCGCCGAGATGTTAGATTGGGTTAGGTTAGGTTATATTACGTTATTGATGTATATAAACGTCCCAAGGAGACGTAGAGGCCAACAAGACAGGAATGTGGTCAAATATTACCGCCGAAATGATAGATTGGGTTAGGTTAGGTTATATTACGTTATTGATGTATATAAACGTCCCACGGCGACGTAGAGGCCAACAAGACAGGAATGTGGTCAAATATTACCGCCGAGATG
The DNA here is from genome assembly GCA_963969225.1 of Xylocopa violacea. NCBI lineage: Eukaryota > Metazoa > Arthropoda > Insecta > Hymenoptera > Apidae > Xylocopa > Xylocopa violacea. The sequence goes on from CAXAJV010000484.1 coordinate 1,432,978, forward strand.
TTAGGTTCTGTTAGGTTAGGTTATATTACGTTATTGATGTATATAAAGGTCCCACGGAGCCGTAGAGGCCAACTCGCCAGGAATGTTGTCAAATATTACCGCCGAGATGTTAGGTTCTGTTAGGTTAGGTTATATTACATTATTGATGTATATAAAGGTCCCACGGAGACGTAGAGGCCAACAAGCCAGGAATGTGGTCAAATATTACCACCGAGATGATAGGTTGGGTTTGGTTAGGTTATATTACGTTATTGATGTATACAAAAGTCCCACGGAGACGTAGAGGCAAACAAGCCAGGAATGTGGTCAAATATTACCGCCGAGATGTTAGATTGGGTTAGGTTAGGTTATAATACGGTATTGATGTATAGGAAGGTCCCACGGAGACGTAGAGGCCAATTCGCCAGGAATGTTGTCAAATATCACCGCCGAGAAGTTAGGTTGGGTAGGTTAGGTTATATTACGTTATTGATGTATATAAAGGTCCCACGGAGACGTAGAGGCCAGCAAGCCAGGAATGTTGCCAAATATTACTGCCGAGATGTTAGGTTGGGTTAGGTTAAGTCATATTACGTTCTTGATGTATATAAAGGTCCCATGGAGACTTAGAGGCCAACTCTCCGGGAATGTTGTCAAATATTACCGCCGAGATGTTAGGTTGGGTTAGGTTAGGTTATATTACGTTATTGATGTATACAAAGGTCCCACGGAGACGTAGAGGCCAACAAGCCAGGAATGTGGTCAAATATTACCGCCGAGATGTTAGGTTGGGTTAGGTTAGGTTATATTACGTTATTGACGTATATAAAGGTCCCACGGAGACGTAAAGGCCAACAAGAGAGAAATGTGGTCAAATATTACCGCCGAGATGTTAGATTGGGTTAGGTTAGGTTATATTACGTTATTGATGTATATAAACGTCCCACGGAGACGTAGAGGCCGACAAGACAGGAATGTGGTCAAATATTACCGCCGACATGATAGATTGGGTTAGGTTAGGTTATATTACGATATTGATGTATATAAGCGTCCCACGGCGACGTAGACGCCAACAAGACAGGAATGTGGTCAAATATTACCGCCGAGATGTTAGGTTCTGTTAGGTTAGGTTATATTACGTTATTGATGTATATAAAGGTCCCACGGAGCCGTAGAGGCCAACTCGCCAGGAATGTTGTCAAATATTACCACCGAGATGATAGGTTGGGTTTGGTTAGGTTATATTACGTTATTGATGTATACAAAGATCCCACGGAGACGTAGGGGCAAACAAGCCAGGAATGTGGTCAAATATTACCGCCGAGATGTTAGGTTGGGTTAGGTTAAGTCATATTACGTTCTTGATGTATATAAAGGTCCCATGGAGACTTAGAGGCTAACTCTCCGGGAATGTTGTCAAATATTACCGCCGAGATGTTAGGTTGGGTTAGGTTAGGTTATATTACGTTATTGACGTATATAAAGGTCCCACGGAGACGTAGGGGCCAACAAGAGAGGAATGTGGTCAAATATTACCGCCGAGATGTTAGATTGGGTTAGGTTAGGTTATATTACGTTATTGATGTATATAAACGTCCCAAGGAGACGTAGAGGCCAACAAGACAGGAATGTGGTCAAATATTACCGCCGAAATGATAGATTGGGTTTGGTTAGGTTACATTACGTTATTGATGTATAGGAAGGTCCCACGGAGACGTAGAGGCAAACAAGCCAGGAATGTGGTCAAATATTACCGCCGAGATGTTAGATCGGGTTAGGTTAGGTTATATTACGTTATTGATGTATATAAACGTCCCACGGCGACGTAGAGGCCAACTCGCCAGAAATGTTGTCAAATATTACCGCCGAGATGTTAGGTTCTGTTAGGTTAGGTTATATTACATTATTGATGTATATAAAGGACCCATGGAGACTTAGACGCCAACTCGCCGGGAATGTTGTCAAATATTACCGCCGAGATGTTAGGTTGGGTTAGGTTAGGTTATATTACGTTATTGACGTATATAAAGGTCCCACGGAGACGCAGAGGCCAACAAGAGAAGAATGTGGTTAAATATTACCGCCGAGATGTTAGATTGGGTTAGGTTAGGTTATATTACGTTATTGATGTATATAAACGTCCCAAGGAGACGTAGAGGCCAACAAGACAGGAATGTGGTCAAATATTACCGCCGAAATGATAGATTGGGTTAGGTTAGGTTATATTACGTTATTGATGTATATAAACGTCCCACGGCGACGTAGAGGCCAACAAGACAGGAATGTGGTCAAATATTACCGCCGAGATGTTAGGTTCTGTTAGGTTAGGTTATATTACGTTATTGATGTATATAAAGGTCCCACGGAGCCGTAGAGGCCAACTCGCCAGGAATGTTGTCAAATATTACCGCCGAGATGTTAGGTTCTGTTAGGTTAGGTTATATTACATTATTGATGTATATAAAGGTCCCACGGAGACGTAGAGGCCAACAAGCCAGGAATGTGGTCAAATATTACCACCGAGATGATAGGTTGGGTTTGGTTAGGTTATATTACGTTATTGATGTATACAAAAGTCCCACGGAGACGTAGAGGCAAACAAGCCAGGAATGTGGTCAAATATTACCGCCGAGATGTTAGATTGGGTTAGGTTAGGTTATAATACGGTATTGATGTATAGGAAGGTCCCACGGAGACGTAGAGGCCAATTCGCCAGGAATGTTGTCAAATATCACCGCCGAGAAGTTAGGTTGGGTAGGTTAGGTTATATTACGTTATTGATGTATATAAAGGTCCCACGGAGACGTAGAGGCCAGCAAGCCAGGAATGTTGCCAAATATTACTGCCGAGATGTTAGGTTGGGTTAGGTTAAGTCATATTACGTTCTTGATGTATATAAAGGTCCCATGGAGACTTAGAGGCCAACTCTCCGGGAATGTTGTCAAATATTACCGCCGAGATGTTAGGTTGGGTTAGGTTAGGTTATATTACGTTATTGACGTATATAAAGGTCCCACGGAGACGCAGAGGCCAACAAGAGAAGAATGTGGTTAAATATTACCGCCGAGATGTTAGATTGGGTTAGGTTAGGTTATATTACGTTATTGATGTATATAAACGTCCCAAGGAGACGTAGAGGCCAACAAGACAGGAATGTGGTCAAATATTACCGCCGAAATGATAGATTGGGTTAGGTTAGGTTATATTACGTTATTGATGTATATAAACGTCCCACGGCGACGTAGAGGCCAACAAGACAGGAATGTGGTCAAATATTACTGCCGAGATGTTAGGTTCTGTTAGGTTAGGTTATATTACGTTATTGATGTATATAAAGGTCCCACGGAGCCGTAGAGGCCAACTCGCCAGGAATGTTGTCAAATATTACCGCCGAGATGTTAGGTTCTGTTAGGTTAGGTTATATTACATTATTGATGTATATAAAGGTCCCACGGAGACGTAGAGGCCAACAAGCCAGGAATGTGGTCAAATATTACCACCGAGATGATAGGTTGGGTTTGGTTAGGTTATATTACGTTATTGATGTATACAAAGGTCCCACGGAGACGTAGAGGCAAACAAGCCAGGAATGTGGTCAAATATTACCGCCGAGATGTTAGATTGGGTTAGGTTAGGTTATAATACGGTATTGATGTATAGGAAGGTCCCACGGAGACGTAGAGGCCAATTCGCCAGGAATGTTGTCAAATATCACCGCCGAGAAGTTAGGTTGGGTAGGTTAGGTTATATTACGTTATTGATGTATATAAAGGTCCCACGGAGACGTAGAGGCCAGCAAGCCAGGAATGTTGCCAAATATTACCACCGAGATGATAGGTTGGGTTTGGTTAGGTTACATTACGTTATTGATGTATAGGAAGGTCCCACGGAGACGTAGAGGCAAACAAGCCAGGAATGTGGTCAAATATTACCGCCGAGATGTTAGATCGGGTTAGGTTAGGTTATATTACGTTATTGATGTATATAAACGTCCCACGGCGACGTAGAGGCCAACTCGCCAGAAATGTTGTCAAATATTACCGCCGAGATGTTAGGTTCTGTTAGGTTAGGTTATATTACGTTATTGATGTATATAAAGGTCCCACGGAGCCGTAGAGGCCAACTCACCAGGAATGTTGTCAAATATTACCGCCCAGATGTTAGGTTCTGTTAGGTTAGGTTATATTACATTATTGATGTATATAAAGGTCCCACGGAGACGTAGAGGCCAACAAGCCAGGAATGTGGTCAAATATTACCGCCGAGATGTTAGGTTCTGTTAGGTTAGGTTATATTACGTTATTGATGTATATAAAGGTCCCACGGAGCCGTAGAGGCCAACTCGCCAGGAATGTTGTCAAATATTACCGCCCAGATGTTAGGTTCTGTTAGGTTAGGTTATATTACATTATTGATGTATATAAAGGTCCCACGGAGACGTAGAGGCCAACAAGCCAGGAATGTGGTCAAATATTACCACCGAGATGATAGGTTGGGTTTGGTTAGGTTATATTACGTTATTGATGTATACAAAGGTCCCACGGAGACGTAGAGGCAAACAAGCCAGGAATGTGGTCAAATATTACCGCAGAGATGTTAGATTGGGTTAGGTTAGGTTATAATACGGTATTGATGTATAGGAAGGTCCCACGGAGACGTAGAGGCCAATTCGCCAGGAATGTTGTCAAATATCACCGCCGAGAAGTTAGGTTGGGTAGGTTAGGTTATATTACGTTATTGATGTATATAAAGGTCCCACGGAGACGTAGAGGCCAGCAAGCCAGGAATGTTGCCAAATATTACTGCCGAGATGTTAGGTTGGGTTAGGTTAAGTCATATTACGTTCTTGATGTATATAAAGGTCCCATGGAGACTTAGAGGCCAACTCTCCGGGAATGTTGTCAAATATTACCGCCGAGATGTTAGGTTGGGTTAGGTTAGGTTATATTACGTTATTGACGTATATAAAGGTCCCACGGAGACGCAGAGGCCAACAAGAGAAGAATGTGGTTAAATATTACCGCCGAGATGTTAGATTGGGTTAGGTTAGGTTATATTACGTTATTGATGTATATAAACGTCCCAAGGAGACGTAGAGGCCAACAAGACAGGAATGTGGTCAAATATTACCGCCGAAATGATAGATTGGGTTAGGTTAGGTTATATTACGTTATTGATGTATATAAACGTCCCACGGCGACGTAGAGGCCAACAAGACAGGAATGTGGTCAAATATTACTGCCGAGATGTTAGGTTCTGTTAGGTTAGGTTATATTACGTTATTGATGTATATAAAGGTCCCACGGAGCCGTAGAGGCCAACTCGCCAGGAATGTTGTCAAATATTACCGCCGAGATGTTAGGTTCTGTTAGGTTAGGTTATATTACATTATTGATGTATATAAAGGTCCCACGGAGACGTAGAGGCCAACAAGCCAGGAATGTGGTCAAATATTACCACCGAGATGATAGGTTGGGTTTGGTTAGGTTATATTACGTTATTGATGTATACAAAGGTCCCACGGAGACGTAGAGGCAAACAAGCCAGGAATGTGGTCAAATATTACCGCCGAGATGTTAGATTGGGTTAGGTTAGGTTATAATACGGTATTGATGTATAGGAAGGTCCCACGGAGACGTAGAGGCCAATTCGCCAGGAATGTTGTCAAATATCACCGCCGAGAAGTTAGGTTGGGTAGGTTAGGTTATATTACGTTATTGATGTATATAAAGGTCCCACGGAGACGTAGAGGCCAGCAAGCCAGGAATGTTGCCAAATATTACCACCGAGATGATAGGTTGGGTTTGGTTAGGTTACATTACGTTATTGATGTATAGGAAGGTCCCACGGAGACGTAGAGGCAAACAAGCCAGGGATGTGGTCAAATATTACCGCCGAGATGTTAGATCGGGTTAGGTTAGGTTATATTACGTTATTGATGTATATAAACGTCCCACGGCGACGTAGAGGCCAACTCGCCAGAAATGTTGTCAAATATTACCGCCGAGATGTTAGGTTCTGTTAGGTTAGGTTATATTACGTTATTGATGTATATAAAGGTCCCACGGAGCCGTAGAGGCCAACTCACCAGGAATGTTGTCAAATATTACCGCCCAGATGTTAGGTTCTGTTAGGTTAGGTTATATTACATTATTGATGTATATAAAGGTCCCACGGAGACATAGAGGCCAACAAGCCAGGAATGTGGTCAAATATTACCGCCGAGATGTTAGGTTCTGTTAGGTTAGGTTATATTACGTTATTGATGTATATAAAGGTCCCACGGAGCCGTAGAGGCCAACTCGCCAGGAATGTTGTCAAATATTACCGCCCAGATGTTAGGTTCTGTTAGGTTAGGTTATATTACATTATTGATGTATATAAAGGTCCCACGGAGACGTAGAGGCCAACAAGCCAGGAATGTGGTCAAATATTACCACCGAGATGATAGGTTGGGTTTGGTTAGGTTATATTACGTTATTGATGTATACAAAGGTCCCACGGAGACGTGGAGTCCAATTCGCCAGGAATGTTGTCAAATATTACCGCCGAGATGTTAGGTTGGGTAGGTTCGGTTATATTACGTTATTGATGTATAGGAAGGTCCCACGGAGACGTAGAGGCCAACTCGCCAGGAATGTTGTCAAATATTACCGCCGAGATGTTAGGTTCTGTTAGGTTAGGTTGTATTACATTATTGATGTATATAAAGGTCCCACGGAGACGTAGATGCCAGCAAGCCAGGAATGTTGCCAAATATTACAGCCGAGATGTTAGGTTGGGTTAGGTTAAGTTATATTAAGTTCTTGATGTATATAAAGGTCCCACGGAGACGTCGGGGCCAATTCGCCAGGAATGTCGTCAAATATCACCGCCGAGAAGTTAGGTTGGGTAGGTTAGGTTATATTACGTTATTGATGTATATAAAGGTCCCACGGAGACGTAGAGGCCAGCAAGCCAAGAATGTTGCCAAATATTACTGCCGAGATGTTAGGTTGGGTTAGGTTAAGTCATATTACGTTCTCGATGTATATAAAGGTCCCATGGAGACTTAGAGGCCAACTCGCCGGGAATGTTGTCAAATATTACCGCCGAGATGTTAGGTTGGGTTAGGTTAGGTTATATTACGTTATTGACGTATATAAAGGTCCCACGAGACGTAGAGTCCAACAAGGGAGAAATGTGGTCAAATATTACCGCCGAGATGTTAGATTGGGTTAGGTTAGGTTATATTACGTTATTGATGTATATAAACGTCCCACGGAGACGTAGAGGCCAACAAGACAGGAATGTGGTCAAATATTACCGCCGAAATGATAGATTGGGTTAGGTTAGGTTATATTACGTTATTGATGTATATAAACGTCCCACGGCGACGTAGACGCCAACAAGACAGGAATGTGGTCAAATATTACGGACGAGATGTTAGGTTCTGTTAGGTTAGGTTATATTACGTTATTGATGTATATGAAGGTCCCACGGAGCCGTAGAGGCCAACTCGCCAGGATTGTTGTCAAATATTACCGCCGAGATGTTAGGTTCTGTTAGGTTAGGTTATATTACATTATTGATGTATATAAAGGTCCCACGGAGACGTAGAGGCCAACAAGCCAGGAATGTGGTCAAATATTACCACCGAGATGATAGGTTGGGTTTGGTTAGGTTATATTACGTTATTGATGTATACAAAGGTCCCACGGAGACGTAGGGGCAAACAAGCGAGGAATGTGGTCAAATATTACCGCCGAGATGTTAGATTGGGTTAGGTTAGGTTATAATACGGTATTGATGTATAGGAAGGTACCACGGAGACGTAGAGGCCAATTCGCCAGGAATGTTGTCAAATATTACCGCTGAGAAGTTAGGTTGGGTAGGTTAGGTTATATTACGTTATTGATGTATATAAAGGTCCCACGGAGACGTAGCGGACAGCAAGCCAGGAATGTTGCCAAATATTACTGCCGAGATGTTAGGTTGGGTTAGGTTAAGTCATATTACGTTCTTGATGTATAGAAAGGACCCATGGAGACTTGGACGCCAACTCGCCGGGAATGTTGTCAAATATTACCGCCGAGATGTTAGGTTGGGTTAGGTTAGGTTATATTACGTTATTGACGTATATAAAGGTCCCACGGGGACGTAGAGGCCAACAAGAGAGGAATGTGGTCAAATATTACCGCCGAGATGTTAGATTGGGTTAGGTTAGGTTATATTACGTTATTGATGTATATAAACGTCCCAAGGAGACGTAGAGGCCAACAAGACAGGAATGTGGTCAAATATTACCGCCGAGATGTTAGGTTCTGTTAGGTTAGGTTATATTACATTATTGATGTATATAAAGGTCCCACGGAGACGGCGGAGCCAATTCGCCAGGAATGTCGTCAACTATTACCGCCGAGATGTTAGGTTGGGTTAGGTTAGGTTATATTACGTTATTGATGTATATAAACGTCCCACGGGGACGTAGAGGCCAACAAGACAGGAATGTGGTCAAACATTACCGCCGAGACGTTAGATTGGGTTAGGTTAGGTTATATTACGTTATTGATGTATATAAAGGTCCCACGGAGACGTAGAGGCCAACAAGACAGGAATGTGGTCAAATATTACCGCCCAGATGTTAGATTGGGTTAGGTTAGGTTATATTACGTTATTGATGTATATAAACGTCCCACGGCGACGTAGTGGCCAACAAGACAGGAATGTGGTCAAATATTACCGCCGAAATGATAGATTGGGTTAGGTTAGGTTATATTACGTTATTGATGTATATAAACGTCCCACGGCGACGTAGAGGCCAACTCGCCAGAAATGTTGTCAAATATTACCGCCGAGATGTTAGGTTCTGTTAGGTTAGGTTATATTACGTCATTGATGTATATAAAGGTCCCACGGAGCCGTAGAGGCCAACAAGAGAGGAATGTGGTCAAATATTACCGCCGAGATGTTAGATTGGGTTAGGTTAGGTTATATTACGTTATTGATGTATATAAACGTCCCAAGGAGACGTAGAGGCCAACAAGACAGGAATGTGGTCAAATATTACCGCCGAGATGTTAGATTGGGTTAGGTTAGGTTATATTACGTTATTGATGTATATAAACGTCCCAAGGAGACGTAGAGGCCAACAAGACAGGAATGTGGTCAAATATTACCGCCGAGATGTTAGATTGGGTTAGGTTAGGTTATATTACGTTATTGATGTATATAAACGTCCCACGGAGCCGTAGATGCCAACTCGCCAGGAATGATGTCAAATATTACCGCCGAGATGTTAGGTTCTGTTAGGTTAGGTTATATTACATTATTGATGTATATAAAGGTCCCACGGAGACGGCGGAGCCAATTCGCCAGGAATGTCGTCAACTATTACCGCCGAGATGTTAGGTTGGGTTAGGTTAGGTTATATTACGTTATTGATGTATATAAACGTCCCACGGGGACGTAGAGGCCAACAAGACAGGAATGTGGTCAAACATTACCGCCGAGACGTTAGATTGGGTTAGGTTAGGTTATATTACGTTATTGATGTATATAAAGGTCCCACGGAGACGTAGAGGCCAACAAGACAGGAATGTGGTCAAATATTACCGCCCAGATGTTAGATTGGGTTAGGTTAGGTTATATTACGTTATTGATGTATATAAACGTCCCACGGCGACGTAGAGGCCAACAAGACAGGAATGTGGTCAAATATTACCGCCGAAATGATAGATTGGGTTAGGTTAGGTTATATTACGTTATTGATGTATATAAACGTCCCACGGCGACGTAGAGGCCAACTCGCCAGAAATGTTGTCAAATATTACCGCCGAGATGTTAGGTTCTGTTAGGTTAGGTTATATTACGTCATTGATGTATATAAAGGTCCCACGGAGCCGTAGAGGCCAACAAGAGAGGAATGTGGTCAAATATTACCGCCGAGATGTTAGATTGGGTTAGGTTAGGTTATATTACGTTATTGATGTATATAAACGTCCCAAGGAGACGTAGAGGCCAACAAGACAGGAATGTGGTCAAATATTACCGCCGAGATGTTAGATTGGGTTAGGTTAGGTTATATTACGTTATTGATGTATATAAACGTCCCAAGGAGACGTAGAGGCCAACAAGACAGGAATGTGGTCAAATATTACCGCCGAGATGTTAGATTGGGTTAGGTTAGGTTATATTACGTTATTGATGTATATAAACGTCCCACGGAGCCGTAGATGCCAACTCGCCAGGAATGATGTCAAATATTACCGCCGAGATGTTAGGTTCTGTTAGGTTAGGTTATATTACATTATTGATGTATATAAAGGTCCCACGGAGACGGCGGAGCCAATTCGCCAGGAATGTCGTCAACTATTACCGCCGAGATGTTAGGTTGGGTTAGGTTAGGTTATATTACGTTATTGATGTATATAAACGTCCCACGGGGACGTAGAGGCCAACAAGACAGGAATGTGGTCAAACATTACCGCCGAGATGTTAGATTGGGTTAGGTTAGGTTATATTACGTTATTGATGTATATAAAGGTCCCACGGAGACGTAGAGGCCAACAAGACAGGAATGTGGTCAAATATTACCGCCCAGATGTTAGATTGGGTTAGGTTAGGTTATATTACGTTATTGATGTATATAAACGTCCCACGGCGACGTAGAGGCCAACAAGACAGGAATGTGGTCAAATATTACCGCCGAAATGATAGATTGGGTTAGGTTAGGTTATATTACGTTATTGATGTATATAAACGTCCCACGGCGACGTAGAGGCCAACTCGCCAGAAATGTTGTCAAATATTACCGCCGAGATGTTAGGTTCTGTTAGGTTAGGTTATATTACGTTATTGATGTATATAAAGGTCCCACGGAGCCGTAGAGGCCAACTCGCCAGGAATGTTGTCAAATATTACCGCCCAGATGTTAGGTTCTGTTAGGTTAGGTTATATTACATTATTGATGTATATAAAGGTCCCACGGAGACGTAGAGGCCAACAAGCCAGGAATGTGGTCAAATATTACCACCGAGATGATAGGTTGTGTTTGGTTAGGTTATATTACGTTATTGATGTATACAAAGGTCCCACGGAGACGTAGAGGCAAACAAGCCAGGAATGTGGTCAAATATTACCGCCGAGATGTTAGATTGGGTTAGGTTAGGTTATAATACGGTATTGATGTATAGGAAGGTCCCACGGAGACGTAGAGGCCAATTCGCCAGGAATGTTGTCAAATATCACCGCCCAGAAGTTAGGTTGGGTAGGTTAGGTTATATTACGTTATTGATGTATATAAAGGTCCCACGGCGACGTAGACGCCAACAAGACAGGAATGTGGTCAAATATTACCGCCGAGATGTTAGGTTCTGTTAGGTTAGGTTATATTACGTTATTGATGTATATAAAGGTCCCACGGAGCCGTAGAGGCCAACTCGCCAGGAATGTTGTCAAATATTACCGCCGAGATGTTAGGTTCTGTTAGGTTAGGTTATATTACATTATTGATGTATATAAAGGTCCCACGGAGACGTAGAGGCCAACAAGCCAGGAATGTGGTCAAATATTACCACCGAGATGATAGGTTGGGTTTGGTTAGGTTATATTACGTTATTGATGTATACAAAGGTCCCACGGAGACGTAGAGGCAAACAAGCCAGGAATGTGGTCAAATATTACCGCCGAGATGTTAGATTGGGTTAGGTTAGGTTATAATACGGTATTGATGTATAGGAAGGTCCCACGGAGACGTAGAGGCCAATTCGCCAGGAATGTTGTCAAATATCACCGCCGAGAAGTTAGGTTGGGTAGGTTAGGTTATATTACGTTATTGATGTATATAAAGGTCCCACGGAGACGTAGAGGCCAGCAAGCCAGGAATGTTGCCAAATATTACTGCCGAGATGTTAGGTTGGGTTAGGTTAAGTCATATTACGTTCTTGATGTATATAAAGGTCCCATGGAGACTTAGAGGCCAACTCGCCGGGAATGTTGTCAAATATTACCACCGAGATGTTAGGTTGGGTTAGGTTAGGTTATATTACGTTATTGACGTATATAAAGGTCCCACGGAGACGTAAAGGCCAACAAGAGAGAAATGTGGTCAAATATTACCGCCGAGATGTTAGATTGGGTTAGGTTAGGTTATATTACGTCATTGATGTATATAAACGTCCCACGGAGACGTAGAGGCCGACAAGACAGGAATGTGGTCAAATATTACCGCCGAAATGATAGATTGGGTTAGGTTAGGTTATATTACGATATTGATGTATATAAGCGTCCCACGGCGACGTAGACGCCAACAAGACAGGAATGTGGTCAAATATTACCGCCGAGATGTTAGGTTCTGTTAGGTTAGGTTATATTACGTTATTGATGTATATAAAGGTCCCACGGAGCCGTAGAGGCCAACTCGCCAGGAATGTTGTCAAATATTACCACCGAGATGATAGGTTGGGTTTGGTTAGGTTATATTACGTTATTGATGTATACAAAGTTCCCACGGAGACGTAGGGGCAAACAAGCCGGGAATGTGGTCAAATATTACCGCCGAGATGTTAGATTGGGTTAGGTTAGGTTATAATACGGTATTGATGTATAGGAAGGTCCCACGGAGACGTAGAGGCCAATTCGCCAGGAATGTTGTCAAATATTACCGCCGAGATGTTAGATTGGGTTAGGTTAGGTTATATTACGTTATTGATGAATATAAACGTCCCACGGAGACGTAGAGGCCAACAAGACAGGAATGTTGCCAAATATTACTGCCGAGATGTTAGGTTGGGTGAGGTTAAGTCATATTACGTTCTTGATGTATATAAAGGACCCATGGAGACTTAGACGCCAACTCGCCGGGAATGTTGTCAAATATTACCGCCGAGATGTTAGGTTGGGTTAGGTTAGGTTATATTACGTTATTGACGTATATAAAGGTCCCACGGACACGTAGAGGCCAACAAGAGAGGAATGTGGTCAAATATTACCGCCGAGATGTTAGATTGGGTTAGGTTAGGTTATATTACGTTATTGATGTATATAAACGTCCCAAGGAGACGTAGAGGCCAACAAGACAGGAATGTGGTCAAATATTACCGCCGAGATGTTAGGTTCTGTTAGGTTAGGTTATATTACATTATTGATGTATATAAAGGTCCCACGGAGACGTAGAGGCCAACAAGCCAGGAATGTGGTCAAATATTACCGCCGAGAGGTTAGGTTCTGTTAGGTTAGGTTATATTACATTATTGATGTATATAAAGGTCCCACGGAGACGGCGGAGCCAATTCGCCAGGAATGTCGTCAACTATTACCGCCGAGATGTTAGGTTGGGTTAGGTTAGGTTATATTACGTTATTGATGTATATAAACGTCCCACGGGGACGTAGAGGCCAACAAGACAGGAATGTGGTCAAACATTACCGCCGAGATGTTAGATTGGGTTAGGTTAGGTTATATTACGTTATTGATGTATATAAAGGTCCCACGGAGACGTAGAGGCCAACAAGACAGGAATGTGGTCAAATATTACCGCCCAGATGTTAGATTGGGTTAGGTTAGGTTATATTACGTTATTGATGTATATAAACGTCCCACGGCGACGTAGAGGCCAACAAGACAGGAATGTGGTCAAATATTACCGCCGAGATGTTAGATTGGGTTAGATTAGGTTATATTACGTTATTGATGTATAGGAAGGTCCCACGGAGACGTAGAGGCCAACTCGCCAGGAATGTTGTCAAATATTACCGCCGAGATGTTAGGTTCTGTTAGGTTAGGTTATATTACATTATTGATGTATATAAAGGTCCCACGGAGACGTAGAGGCCAGCAAGCCAGGAATGTTGCCAAATATTACCGCCGAGATGTTAGGTTGGGTTAGGTTAAGTTATATTAAGTTCTTGATGTATATAAAGGACCCACGGAGACGTCGGGGCCAATTCGCCAGGAATGTCGTCAAATATTACCGCCGAGATGTTAGGTTGGGTTAGGTTAGGTTATATTACGTGATTGATGTATATAAACGTCCCACGGAGACGTAGAGGCCAACAAGACAGGAATGTGGTCAAATATTACCGCCGAGATGTTAGATTGGGTTAGGTTAGGTTATATTACGTTATTGATGTATATAAACGTCCCACGGAGCCGTAGATGCCAACTCGCCAGGAATGATGTCAAATATTACCGCCGAGATGTTAGGTTCTGTTAGGTTAGGTTATATTACATTATTGATGTATATAAAGGTCCCACGGAGCCGTAGAGGCCAACTCGCCAGGAATGTTGTCAAATATTACCGCCGAGATGTTAGGTTCTGTTAGGTTAGGTTATATTACATTATTGATGTATATAAAGGTCCCACGGAGACGTAGATGCCAGCAAGCCAGGAATGTTGCCAAATATTACAGCCGAGATGTTAGGTTGGGTTAGGTTAAGTTATGTTAAGTTCTTGATGTATATAAAGGTCCCACGGAGACGTCGGGGCCAATTCGCCAGGAATGTCGTCAAATATCACCGCCGAGAAGTTAGGTTGGGTAGGTTAGGTTATATTACGTTATTGATGTATATAAAGGTCCCACGGAGACGTAGAGGCCAGCAAGCCAGGAATGTTGCCAAATATTACTGCCGAGATGTTAGGTTGGGTTAGGTTAAGTCATATTACGTTCTCGATGTATATAAAGGTCCCATGGAGACTTAGAGGCCAACTCGCCGGGAATGTTGTCAAATATTACCGCCGAGATGTTAGGTTGGGTTAGGTTAGGTTATATTACGTTGTTGACGTATATAAAGGTCCCACGGAGACGTAGAGTCCAACAAGGGAGGAATGTGGTCAAATATTACCGCCGAGATGTTAGATTGGGTTAGGGTAGGTTATATTACGTTATTGATGTATATAAACGTCCCACGGAGACGTAGAGGCCAACAAGACAGGAATGTGGTCAAATATTACCGCCGAAATGATAGATTGGGTTAGGTTAGGTTATATTACGTTATTGATGTATATAAACGTCCCACGGCGACGTAGACGCCAACAAGACAGGAATGTGGTCAAATATTACCGCCGAGATGTTAGGTTCTGTTAGGTTAGGTTATATTACATTATTGATGTATATAAAGGTCCCACGGAGACGTAGAGGCCAACAAGCCAGGAATGTGGTCAAATATTACCACCGAGATGATAGGTTGGGTTTGGTTAGGTTATATTACGTTATTGATGTATACAAAGGTCCCACGGAGACGTAGGGGCAAACAAGCGAGGAATGTGGTCAAATATTACCGCCGAGATGTTAGATTGGGTTAGGTTAGGTTATAATACGGTATTGATGTATAGGAAGGTCCCACGGAGACGTAGAGGCCAATTCGCCAGGAAATGTTGTCAAATATTACCGCCGAGAAGTTAGGTTGGGTAGGTTAGGTTATATTACGTTATTGATGTATATAAAGGTCCCACGGAGACGTAGCGGCCAGCAAGCCAGGAATGTTGCCAAATATTACTGCCGAGATGTTACGTTGGGTTAGGTTAAGTCATATTACGTTCTGGATGTATATAAAGGACCCATGGAGACTTAGACGCCAACTCGCCGGGAATGTTGTCAAATATTACCGCCGAGATGTTAGGTTGGGTTAGGTTAGGTTATATTACGTTATTGACGTATATAAAGGTCCCACGGAGACGTAGAGGCCAACAAGAGAGGAATGTGGTCAAATATTACCGCCGAGATGTTAGATTGGGTTAGGTTAGGTTATATTACGTTATTGATGTATATAAACGTCCCAAGGAGACGTAGAGGCCTACAAGACAGGAATGTGGTCAAATATTACCGCCGAGATGTTAGGTTCTGTTAGGTTAGGTTATATTACATTATTGATGTATATAAAGGTCCCACGGAGACGGCGGAGCCAATTCGCCAGGAATGTCGTCAACTATTACCGCCGAGATGTTAGGTTGGGTTAGGTTAGGTTATATTACGTTATTGATGTATATAAACGTCCCACGGGGACGTAGAGGCCAGCAAGACAGGAATGTGGTCAAACATTACCGCCGAGATGTTAGATTGGGTTAGGTTAGGTTATATTACGTTATTGATGTATATAAAGGTCCCACGGAGACGTAGAGGCCAACAAGACAGGAATGTGGTCAAATATTACCGCCCAGATGTTAGATTGGGTTCGGTTAGGTTATATTACGTTATTGATGTATATAAACGTCCCACGGCGACGTAGAGGCCAACAAGACAGGAATGTGGTCAAATATTACCGCCCAGATGTTAGGTTCTGTTAGGTTAGGTTATATTACGTTATTGATGTATATAAAGGTCCCACGGAGCCGTAGAGGCCAATTCGCCAGGAATGTTGTCAAATATCACCGCCCAGATGTTAGGTTCTGTTAGGTTAGGTTATATTACATTATTGATGTATATAAAGGTCCCACGGAGACGTAGAGGCCAACAAGCCAGGAATGTGGTCAAATATTACCGCCGAGATGTTAGATTGGGTTAGGTTAGGTTATATTACGTTATTGATGAATATAAACGTCCCACGGAGACGTAGAGGCCAACAAGACAGGAATGTTGCCAAATATTACTGCCGAGATGTTAGGTTGGGTGAGGTTAAGTCATATTACGTTCTTGATGTATATAAAGGACCCATGGAGACTTAGACGCCAACTCGCCGGGAATGTTGTCAAATATTACCGCCGAGATGTTAGGTTGGGTTAGGTTAGGTTATATTACGTTATTGACGTATATAAAGGTCCCACGGACACGTAGAGGCCAACAAGAGAGGAATGTGGTCAAATATTACCGCCGAGATGTTAGATTGGGTTAGGTTAGGTTATATTACGTTATTGATGTATATAAACGTCCCAAGGAGACGTAGAGGCCAACAAGACAGGAATGTGGTCAAATATTACCGCCGAGATGTTAGGTTCTGTTAGGTTAGGTTATATTACATTATTGATGTATATAAAGGTCCCACGGAGACGTAGAGGCCAACAAGCCAGGAATGTGGTCAAATATTACCGCCGAGAGGTTAGGTTCTGTTAGGTTAGGTTATATTACATTATTGATGTATATAAAGGTCCCACGGAGACGGCGGAGCCAATTCGCCAGGAATGTCGTCAACTATTACCGCCGAGATGTTAGGTTGGGTTAGGTTAGGTTATATTACGTTATTGATGTATATAAACGTCCCACGGGGACGTAGAGTCCAACAAGACAGGAATGTGGTCAAACATTACCGCCGAGATGTTAGATTGGGTTAGGTTAGGTTATATTACGTTATTGATGTATATAAAGGTCCCACGGAGACGTAGAGGCCAACAAGACAGGAATGTGGTCAAATATTACCGCCCAGATGTTAGATTGGGTTAGGTTAGGTTATATTACGTTATTGATGTATATAAACGTCCCACGGCGACGTAGAGGCCAACAAGACAGGAATGTGGTCAAATATTACCGCCGAGATGTTAGATTGGGTTAGATTAGGTTATATTACGTTATTGATGTATAGGAAGGTCCCACGGAGACGTAGAGGCCAACTCGCCAGGAATGTTGTCAAATATTACCGCCGAGATGTTAGGTTCTGTTAGGTTAGGTTATATTACATTATTGATGTATATAAAGGTCCCACGGAGACGTAGAGGCCAGCAAGCCAGGAATGTTGCCAAATATTACCGCCGAGATGTTAGGTTGGGTTAGGTTAAGTTATATTAAGTTCTTGATGTATATAAAGGACCCACGGAGACGTCGGGGCCAATTCGCCAGGAATGTCGTCAAATATTACCGCCGAGATGTTAGGTTGGGTTAGGTTAGGTTATATTACGTGATTGATGTATATAAACGTCCCACGGAGACGTAGAGGCCAACAAGACAGGAATGTGGTCAAATATTACCGCCGAGATGTTAGATTGGGTTAGGTTAGGTTATATTACGTTATTGATGTATATAAACGTCCCACGGAGCCGTAGATGCCAACTCGCCAGGAATGATGTCAAATATTACCGCCGAGATGTTAGGTTCTGTTAGGTTAGGTTATATTACATTATTGATGTATATAAAGGTCCCACGGAGCCGTAGAGGCCAACTCGCCAGGAATGTTGTCAAATATTACCGCCGAGATGTTAGGTTCTGTTAGGTTAGGTTATATTACATTATTGATGTATATAAAGGTCCCACGGAGACGTAGATGCCAGCAAGCCAGGAATGTTGCCAAATATTACAGCCGAGATGTTAGGTTGGGTTAGGTTAAGTTATATTAAGTTCTTGATGTATATAAAGGTCCCACGGAGACGTCGGGGCCAATTCGCCAGGAATGTCGTCAAATATCACCGCCGAGAAGTTAGGTTGGGTAGGTTAGGTTATATTACGTTATTGATGTATATAAAGGTCCCACGGAGACGTAGAGACCAGCAAGCCAGGAATGTTGCCAAATATTACTGCCGAGATGTTAGGTTGGGTTAGGTTAAGTCATATTACGTTCTCGATGTATATAAAGGTCCCATGGAGACTTAGAGGCCAACTCGCCGGGAATGTTGTCAAATATTACCGCCGAGATGTTAGGTTGGGTTAGGTTAGGTTATATTACGTTGTTGACGTATATAAAGGTCCCACGGAGACGTAGAGTCCAACAAGGGAGGAATGTGGTCAAATATTACCGCCGAGATGTTAGATTGGGTTAGGTTAGGTTATATTACGTTATTGATGTATATAAACGTCCCACGGAGACGTAGAGGCCAACAAGACAGGAATGTGGTCAAATATTACCGCCGAAATGATAGATTGGGTTAGGTTAGGTTATATTACGTTATTGATGTATATAAACGTCCCACGGCGACGTAGACGCCAACAAGACAGGAATGTGGTCAAATATTACCGCCGAGATGTTAGGTTCTGTTAGGTTAGGTTATATTACATTATTGATGTATATAAAGGTCCCACGGAGACGTAGAGGCCAACAAGCCAGGAATGTGGTCAAATATTACCACCGAGATGATAGGTTGGGTTTGGTTAGGTTATATTACGTTATTGATGTATACAAAGGTCCCACGGAGACGTAGGGGCAAACAAGCGAGGAATGTGGTCAAATATTACCGCCGAGATGTTAGATTGGGTTAGGTTAGGTTATAATACGGTATTGATGTATAGGAAGGTCCCACGGAGACGTAGAGGCCAATTCGCCAGGAATGTTGTCAAATATTACCGCCGAGAAGTTAGGTTGGGTAGGTTAGGTTATATTACGTTATTGATGTATATAAAGGTCCCACGGAGACGTAGCGGCCAGCAAGCCAGGAATGTTGCCAAATATTACTGCCGAGATGTTACGTTGGGTTAGGTTAAGTCATATTACGTTCTTGATGTATATAAAGGACCCATGGAGACTTAGACGCCAACTCGCCGGGAATGTTGTCAAATATTACCGCCGAGATGTTAGGTTGGGTTAGGTTAGGTTATATTACGTTATTGACGTATATAAAGGTCCCACGGAGACGTAGAGGCCAACAAGAGAGGAATGTGGTCAAATATTACCGCCGAGATGTTAGATTGGGTTAGGTTAGGTTATATTACGTTATTGATGTATATAAACGTCCCAAGGAGACGTAGAGGCCTACAAGACAGGAATGTGGTCAAATATTACCGCCGAGATGTTAGGTTCTGTTAGGTTAGGTTATATTACATTATTGATGTATATAAAGGTCCCACGGAGACGGCGGAGCCAATTCGCCAGGAATGTCGTCAACTATTACCGTCGAGATGTTAGGTTGGGTTAGGTTAGGTTATATTACGTTATTGATGTATATAAACGTCCCACGGGGACGTAGAGGCCAACAAGACAGGAATGTGGTCAAACATTACCGCCGAGATGTTAGATTGGGTTAGGTTAGGTTATATTACGTTATTGATGTATATAAAGGTCCCACGGAGACGTAGAGGCCAACAAGACAGGAATGTGGTCAAATATTACCGTCCAGATGTTAGATTGGGTTAGGTTAGGTTATATTACGTTATTGATGTATATAAACGTCCCACGGCGACGTAGAGGCCAACAAGACAGGAATGTGGTCAAATATTACCGCCGAAATGATAGATTGGGTTAGGTTAGGTTATATTACGTTATTGATGTATATAAACGTCCCACGGCGACGTAGAGGCCAACTCGCCAGAAATGTTGTCAAATATTACCGCCGAGATGTTAGGTTCTGTTAGGTTAGGTTATATTACGTTATTGATGTATATAAAGGTCCCACGGAGCCGTAGAGGCCAACTCGCCAGGAATGTTGTCAAATATTACCGCCCAGATGTTAGGTTCTGTTAGGTTAGGTTATATTACATTATTGATGTATATAAAGGTCCCACGGAGACGTAGAGGCCAACAAGCCAGGAATGTGGTCAAATATTACCACCGAGATGATAGGTTGTGTTTGGTTAGGTTATATTACGTTATTGATGTATACAAAGGTCCCACGGAGACGTAGAGGCAAACAAGCCAGGAATGTGGTCAAATATTACCGCCGAGATGTTAGATTGGGTTAGGTTAGGTTATAATACGGTATTGATGTATAGGAAGGTCCCACGGAAACGTAGAGGCCAATTCGCCAGGAATGTTGTCAAATATCACCGCCGAGAAGTTAGGTTGGGTAGGTTAGGTTATATTACGTTATTGATGTATATAAAGGTCCCACGGCGACGTAGACGCCAACAAGACAGGAATGTGGTCAAATATTACCGCCGAGATGTTAGGTTCTGTTAGGTTAGGTTATATTACGTTATTGATGTATATAAAGGTCCCACGGAGCCGTAGAGGCCAACTCGCCGGGAATGTTGTCAAATATTACCGCCGAGATGTTAGGTTGGGTTAGGTTAGGTTATATTACGTTATTGACGTATATAAAGGTCCCACGGAGACGCAGAGGCCAACAAGAGAAGAATGTGGTTAAATATTACCGCCGAGATGTTAGATTGGGTTAGGTTAGGTTATATTACGTTATTGATGTATATAAACGTCCCAAGGAGACGTAGAGGCCAACAAGACAGGAATGTGGTCAAATATTACCGCCGAAATGATAGATTGGGTTAGGTTAGGTTATATTACGTTATTGATGTATATAAACGTCCCACGGCGACGTAGAGGCCAACAAGACAGGAATGTGGTCAAATATTACCGCCGAGATGTTAGGTTCTGTTAGGTTAGGTTATAATACGGTATTGATGTATAGGAAGGTCCCACGGAGACGTAGAGGCCAATTCGCCAGGAATGTTGTCAAATATCACCGCCGAGAAGTTAGGTTGGGTAGGTTAGGTTATATTACGTTAATGATGTATATAAAGGTCCCACGGAGACGTAGAGGCCAGCAAGCCAGGAATGTTGCCAAATATTACTGCCGAGATGTTAGGTTGGGTTAGGTTAAGTCATATTACGTTCTCGATGTATATAAAGGTCCCATGGAGACTTAGAGGCCAACTCGCCGGGAATGTTGTCAAATATTACCGCCGAGATGTTAGGTTGGGTTAGGTTAGGTTATATTACGTTATTGACGTATATAAAGGTCCCACGGAGACGTAAAGGCCAACCAGAGAGAAATGTGGTCAAATATTACCGCCGAGATGTTAGATTGGGTTAGGTTAGGTTATATTACGTTATTGATGTATATAAACGTCCCACGGAGACGTAGAGGCCAACAAGACAGGAATGTGGTCAAATATTACCGCCGAAATGATAGATTGGGTTAGGTTAGGTTATATTACGATATTGATGTATATAAGCGTCCCACGGCGACGTAGACGCCAACAAGACAGGAATGTGGTCAAATATTACCGCCGAGATGTTAGGTTCTGTTAGGTTAGGTTATATTACGTTATTGATGTATATAAAGGTCCCACGGAGCCGTAGAGGCCAACTCGCCAGGAATGTTGTCAAATATTACCGCCGAGATGTTAGGTTCTGTTAGGTTAGGTTATATTACATTATTGATGTATATAAAGGTCCCACGGAGACGTAGAGGCCAACAAGCCAGGAATGTGGTCAAATATTACCACCGAGATGATAGGTTGGGTTTGGTTAGGTTATATTACTTTATTGATGTATACAAAGGTCCCACGGAGACGTGGAGTCCAATTCGCCAGGAATGTTGTCAAATATTACCGCCGAGATGTTAGGTTGGGTTAGGTTCGGTTATATTACGTTATTGATGTATAGGAAGGTCCCACGGAGACGTAGAGGCCAACTCGCCAGGAATGTTATCAAATATTACCGCCGAGATGTTAGGTTCTGTTAGGTTAGGTTATATTACATTATTGATGTATATAAAGGTCCCACGGAGACGTAGAGGCCAGCAAGCCAGGAATGTTGCCAAATATTACCGCCGAGATGTTAGGTTGGGTTAGGTTAAGTTATATTACGTTCTTGATGTATATAAAGGTCCCACGGAGACGTCGGGGCCAATTCGCCAGGAATGTCGTCAAATATTACCGCCGAGATGTTAGGTTGAGTTAGGTTAAGTTATATTCCGTTCTTGATGTATATAAAGGTCCCACGGAGCCGTAGAGGCCAACTCGCCAGGAATGTTGTCAAATATTACCGCCGAGATGTTAGGTTCGGTTAGGTTAGGTTATATTACGCTATTCATGTATAGGAAGGTCCCACGGACACGTAGAGGCCCACTCGCCAGGAATGTTGTCAAATATTACCGCCGAGATGTTAGGTTCTGTTAGGTTAGGTTATATTATGTTATTGATGTATATAAAGGTCCCACGGATACGTAGAGGCCAGCAAGCCAGGAATGTTGCCAAATATTACCGCCGAGATGTTAGGTTGGGTTAGGTTATGTTATATTACGTTCTTGATGTATATTAAGGTCCCACGGAGCCGTAGAGGCCAACTCGCCAGGAATGTTGTCAAATATTACCGCCGAGATGTTAGGTTCTGTTAGGTTAGGTTATATTACATTATTGATGTATATAAAGGTCCCACGTAGATGTAGAGCCCAACTCGCCAGGATTGTTTTCAAATAATATCGCCGAGATGTTAGGTTGGGTTAGGTTAGGTTATATTACGTTATTGATGTATACAAAGGTGCCACGGAGACGTGGAGTCCAATTCGCCAGGAATGTTGTCAAATATTACCGCCGAGATGTAAGGTTGGGTTAGGTTCGGTTATATTACGTTATTGATGTATAGGAAGGTCCCACGGAGACGTAGAGGCCAACTCGCCAGGAATGTTGTCAAATATTACCGCCGAGATGTTAGGTTCTGTTAGGATAGGTTATATTACATTATTGATGTATATAAAGGTCCCACGGAGACGTAGAGGCTAGCAAGCGAGGAATGTTGCCAAATATTACCGCCGAGATGTTAGGTTGGGTTAGGTTAAGTTATATTAAGTTCTTGATGTATATAAAGGTCCCACGGAGACGTCGGGGCCAATTCGCCAGGAATGTCGTCAAATATTACCGCCGAGATGTTAGGTTGGGTTAGGTTAGGTTATATTACGTGATTGATGTATATAAACGTCCCACGGAGACGTAGAGGCCAACAAGACAGGAATGTGGTCAAATATTACCACCGAGATGTTAGATTGGGTTAGGTTAGGTTATATTACGTTATTGATGTATATAAACGTCCCACGGAGCCGTAGAGGCCAACTCGCCAGGAATGGTGTCAAATATTACCGCCGAGATGTTAGGTTCTGTTAGGTTAGGTTATATTACCTTATTGATGTATATAAAGGTCCCACGGAGACGTAGAGGCCAACAAGACAGGAATGTCGTCAAATATTACCGCCGAAATGATAGATTGGGTTAGGTTAGGTTATATTACGTTATTGATGTATATAAACGTCCCACGGCGACGTAGAGCCCAACTCGCCAGAAATGTTGTCAAATATTACCGCCGAGATGTTAGGTTCTGTTAGGTTAAGTTATATTACGTTCTTGATGTATATAAAGGTCCCACGGATACGTAGAGGCCAGCAAGCCAGGAATGTTTCCAAATATTACCGCCGAGATGTTAGGTTGGGTTAGGTTAAGTTATATTACGTTCTTGATGTATATAAAGGTCCCACGGAGCCGTAGATGCCAACTCGCCAGGAATGTTGTCAAATATTACCGCCGAGATGTTAGGTTCTGTTAGGTTAGATTATATTACATTATTAATGTATATAGAGGTCCCACGGAGACGTAGAGGCCAACAAGCCAGGAATGTGGTCAAATATTACCACCGAGATGATAGGTTGGGTTTGGTTAGGTTATATTACGTTATTGATGTATACAAAGGTCCCACGGAGACGTGGAGTCCAATTCGCCAGGAATGTTGTCAAATATTACCGCCGAGATGTTAGGTTCTGTTAGGTTAGGTTATATTACCTTATTGATGTATATAAAGGTCCCACGGAGACGTAGAGGCCAACAAGACAGGAATGTGGTCAAATATTACCGCCGAGATGTTAGATTGTGTTAGGTTAGGTTATATTACGTTATTGATGTATGTAAAGGTCCCACGTAGATGTAGAGCCCAACTCGCCAGGATTGTTTTCAAATAATATCGCCGAGATGTTAGGTTGGGTTAGGTTAGGTTATATTACGTTATTGATGTATACAAAGCTCCCACGGAGACGTCGGGGCCAATTCGCCAGGAATGTCGTCAAATATTACCGCCGAGATGTTAGGTTGGGTTAGGTTAGGTTATATTACGTGATTGATGTATATAAACGTCCCACGGAGACGTAGAGGCCAACAAGACAGGAATGTGGTCAAATATTACCGCCGAGATGTTAGATTGGGTTAGGTTAGGTTATATTACGTTATTGATGTATATAAACGTCCCACGGAGCCGTAGAGGCCAACTCGCCAGGAATGATGTCAAATATTACCGCCGAGATGTTAGGTTCTGTTAGGTTAGGTTATATTACCTTATTGATGTATATAAAGGTCCCACGGAGACGTAGAGGCCAACAAGACAGGAATGTCGTCAAATATTACCGCCGAAATGATAGATTGGGTTAGGTTAGGTTATATTACGTTATTGATGTATATAAACGTCCCACGGCGACGTAGAGCCCAACTCGCCAGAAATGTTGTCAAATATTACCGCCGAGATGTTAGGTTCTGTTAGGTTAAGTTATATTACGTTCTTGATGTATATAAAGGTCCCACGGAGCCGTAGAGGCCAACTCGCCAGGAATGTTGTCAAATATTACCGCCGAGATGTTAGGTTCTGTTAGGTTAGATTATATTACATTATTGATGTATATAAAGGTCCCACGGAGACGTAGAGGCCAACAAGCCAGGAATGTGGTCAAATATTACCACCGAGATGATAGGTTGGGTTTGGTTAGGTTATATTACGTTATTGATGTATACAAAGGTCCCACGGAGACGTGGAGTCCAATTCGCCAGGAATGTTGTCAAATATTACCGCCGAGATGTTAGGTTCTGTTAGGTTAGGTTATATTACCTTATTGATGTATATAAAGGTCCCACGGAGACGTAGAGGCCAACAAGACAGGAATGTGGTCAAATGTTACCGCCGAGATGTTAGATTGTGTTAGGTTGGGTTATATTACGTTATTGATGTATGTAAAGGTCCCACGTAGATGTAGAGCCCAACTCGCGAGGATTGTTTTCAAATAATATCGCCGAGATGTTAGGTTGGGTTAGGTTAGGTTATATTACGTTATTGATGTATACAAAGGTCCCACGGAGACGTGGAGTCCAATTCGCCAGGAATGTTGTCAAATATTACCGCCGAGATGTTAGGTTCTGTTAGGTTAGGTTATATTATGTTATTGATGTATATAAAGGTCCCACGGATACGTAGAGGCCAGCAAGCCAGGAATGTTGCCAAATATTACCGCCGAGATGTTAGGTTGGGTTAGGTTAAGTTATATTACGTTCTTGATGTATATAAAGGTCCCACGGAGCCGTAGAGGCCAACTCGCCAGGAATGTTGTCAAATATTACCGCCGAGATGTTAGGTTGGGTTAGGTTAAGTTATATTACGTTCTTGATGTATATTAAGGTCCCACGGAGCCGTAGAGGCCAACTCGCCAGGAATGTTGTCAAATATTACCGCCGAGATGTTAGGTTCTGTTAGGTTAGGTTATATTACATTATTGATGTATATAAAGGTCCCACGTAGATGTAGAGCCCAACTCGCCAGGATTGTTTTCAAATAATATCGCCGAGATGTTAGGTTGGGTTAGGTTAGGTTATATTACGTTATTGATGTATACAAAGGTGCCACGGAGACGTGGAGTCCAATTCGCCAGGAATGTTGTCAAATATTACCGCCGAGATGTTAGGTTGGGTTAGGTTCGGTTATATTACGTTATTGATGTATAGGAAGGTCCCACGGAGACGTAGAGGCCAACTCGCCAGGAATGTTGTCAAATATTACCGCCGAGATGTTAGGTTCTGTTAGGATAGGTTATATTACATTATTGATGTATATAAAGGTCCCACGGAGACGTAGAGGCTAGCAAGCCAGGAATGTTGCCAAATATTACCGCCGAGATGTTAGGTTGGGTTAGGTTAAGTTATATTAAGTTCTTGATGTATATAAAGGTCCCACGGAGACGTCGGGGCCAATTCGCCAGGAATGTCGTCAAATATTACCGCCGAGATGTTAGGTTGGGTTAGGTTAGGTTATATTACGTGATTGATGTATATAAACGTCCCACGGAGACGTAGAGGCCAACAAGACAGGAATGTGGTCAAATATTACCACCGAGATGTTAGATTGGGTTAGGTTAGGTTATATTACGTTATTGATGTATATAAACGTCCCACGGAGCCGTAGAGGCCAACTCGCCAGGAATGGTGTCAAATATTACCGCCGAGATGTTAGGTTCTGTTAGGTTAGGTTATATTACCTTATTGATGTATATAAAGGTCCCACGGAGACGTAGAGGCCAACAAGACAGGAATGTCGTCAAATATTACCGCCGAAATGATAGATTGGGTTAGGTTAGGTTATATTACGTTATTGATGTATATAAACGTCCCACGGCGACGTAGAGCCCAACTCGCCAGAAATGTTGTCAAATATTACCGCCGAGATGTTAGGTTCTGTTAGGTTAAGTTATATTACGTTCTTGATGTATATAAAGGTCCCACGGATATGTAGAGGCCAGCAAGCCAGGAATGTTTCCAAATATTACCGCCGAGATGTTAGGTTGGGTTAGGTTAAGTTATATTACGTTCTTGATGTATATAAAGGTCCCACGGAGCCGTAGATGCCAACTCGCCAGGAATGTTGTCAAATATTACCGCCGAGATGTTAGGTTCTGTTAGGTTAGATTATATTACATTATTGATGTATATAGAGGTCCCACGGAGACGTAGAGGCCAACAAGCCAGGAATGTGGTCAAATATTACCACCGAGATGATAGGTTGGGTTTGGTTAGGTTATATTACGTTATTGATGTATACAAAGGTCCCACGGAGACGTGGAGTCCAATTCGCCAGGAATGTTGTCAAATATTACCGCCGAGATGTTAGGTTCTGTTAGGTTAGGTTATATTACCTTATTGATGTATATAAAGGTCGCACGGAGACGTAGAGGCCAACAAGACAGTAATGTGGTCAAATATTACCGCCGAGATGTTAGATTGTGTTAGGTTAGGTTATATTACGTTATTGATGTATGTAAAGGTCCCACGTAGATGTAGAGCCCAACTCGCCAGGATTGTTTTCAAATAATATCGCCGAGATGTTAGGTTGGGTTAGGTTAGGTTATATTACGTTATTGATGTATACAAAGCTCCCACGGAGACGTCGGGGCCAATTCGCCAGGAATGTCGTCAAATATTACCGCCGAGATGTTAGGTTGGGTTAGGTTAGGTTATATTACGTGATTGATGTATATAAACGTCCCACGGAGACGTAGAGGCCAACAAGACAGGAATGTGGTCAAATATTACCGCCGAGATGTTAGATTGGGTTAGGTTAGGTTATATTACGTTATTGATGTATATAAACGTCCCACGGAGCCGTAGAGGCCAACTCGCCAGGAATGATGTCAAATATTACCGCCGAGATGTTAGGTTCTGTTAGGTTAGATTATATTACATTATTGATGTATATAAAGGTCCCACGGAGACGTAGAGGCCAACAAGCCAGGAATGTGGTCAAATATTACCACCGAGATGATAGGTTGGGTTTGGTTAGGTTATATTACGTTATTGATGTATACAAAGGTCCCACGGAGACGTGGAGTCCAATTCGCCAGGAATGTTGTCAAATATTACCGCCGAGATGTTAGGTTCTGTTAGGTTAGGTTATATTACCTTATTGATGTATATAAAGGTCCCACGGAGACGTAGAGGCCAACAAGACAGGAATGTGGTCAAATGTTACCGCCGAGATGTTAGATTGTGTTAGGTTGGGTTATATTACGTTATTGATGTATGTAAAGGTCCCACGTAGATGTAGAGCCCAACTCGCGAGGATTGTTTTCAAATAATATCGCCGAGATGTTAGGTTGGGTTAGGTTAGGTTATATTACGTTATTGATGTATACAAAGGTCCCACGGAGACGTGGAGTCCAATTCGCCAGGAATGTTGTCAAATATTACCGCCGAGATGTTAGGTTCTGTTAGGTTAGGTTATATTATGTTATTGATGTATATAAAGGTCCCACGGATACGTAGAGGCCAGCAAGCCAGGAATGTTGCCAAATATTACCGCCGAGATGTTAGGTTGGGTTAGGTTAAGTTATATTACGTTCTTGATGTATATAAAGGTCCCACGGAGCCGTAGAGGCCAACTCGCCAGGAATGTTGTCAAATATTACCGCCGAGATGTTAGGTTGGGTTAGGTTAAGTTATATTACGTTCTTGATGTATATAAAGGTCCCACGGAGCCGTAGAGGCCAGCAAGCCAGGAATGTTGCCAAATATTACCGCCGAGATGTTAGGTTGGGTTAGGTTAAGTTATATTACGTTCTTGATGTATATAAAGGTCCCACGGAGCCGTAGAGGCCAACTCGCCAGGAATGTTGTCAAATATTACCGCCGAGATATTAGGTTCTGTTAGGTTAGGTTATATTACATTATTGATGTATATAAAGGTCCCACGGAGACGTAGAGGCCAACAAGCCAGGAATGTGGTCAAATATTACCACCGAGATGATAGGTTGGGTTTGGTTAGGTTATATTACGTTATTGATGTATACAAAGGTCCCACGGAGACGTAGAGGCCAGCAAGCCAGGAATGTTGCCAAATATTACCGCCGAGATGTTAGGTTGGGTTAGGTTAGGTTATATTACGTGATTGATGTATATAAACGTCCCACGGAGACGTAGAGGCCAACAAGACAGGAATGTGGTCAAATATTACCGCCGAGATGTTAGATTGGGTTAGGTTAGGTTATATTACGTTATTGATGTATATAAACGTCCCACGGAGCCGTAGAGGCCAACTCGCCAGGAATGATGTCAAATATTACCGCCGAGATGTTAGGTTCTGTTAGGTTAGATTATATTACATTATTGATGTATATAAAGGTCCCACGGAGACGTAGAGGCCAACAAGCCAGGAATGTGGTCAAATATTACCACCGAGATGATAGGTTGGGTTTGGTTAGGTTATATTACGTTATTGATGTATACAAAGGTCCCACGGAGACGTGGAGTCCAATTCGCCAGGAATGTTGTCAAATATTACCGCCGAGATGTTAGGTTCTGTTAGGTTAGGTTATATTACCTTATTGATGTATATAAAGGTCCCACGGAGACGTAGAGGCCAACAAGACAGGAATGTGGTCAAATGTTACCGCCGAGATGTTAGATTGTGTTAGGTTGGGTTATATTACGTTATTGATGTATGTAAAGGTCCCACGTAGATGTAGAGCCCAACTCGCGAGGATTGTTTTCAAATAATATCGCCGAGATGTTAGGTTGGGTTAGGTTAGGTTATATTACGTTATTGATGTATACAAAGGTCCCACGGAGACGTGGAGTCCAATTCGCCAGGAATGTTGTCAAATATTACCGCCGAGATGTTAGGTTCTGTTAGGTTAGGTTATATTATGTTATTGATGTATATAAAGGTCCCACGGATACGTAGAGGCCAGCAAGCCAGGAATGTTGCCAAATATTACCGCCGAGATGTTAGGTTGGGTTAGGTTAAGTTATATTACGTTCTTGATGTATATAAAGGTCCCACGGAGCCGTAGAGGCCAACTCGCCAGGAATGTTGTCAAATATTACCGCCGAGATGTTAGGTTGGGTTAGGTTAAGTTATATTACGTTCTTGATGTATATAAAGGTCCCACGGAGCCGTAGAGGCCAGCAAGCCAGGAATGTTGCCAAATATTACCGCCGAGATGTTAGGTTGGGTTAGGTTAAGTTATATTACGTTCTTGATGTATATAAAGGTCCCACGGAGCCGTAGAGGCCAACTCGCCAGGAATGTTGTCAAATATTACCGCCGAGATATTAGGTTCTGTTAGGTTAGGTTATATTACATTATTGATGTATATAAAGGTCCCACGGAGACGTAGAGGCCAACAAGCCAGGAATGTGGTCAAATATTACCACCGAGATGATAGGTTGGGTTTGGTTAGGTTATATTACGTTATTGATGTATACAAAGGTCCCACGGAGACGTAGAGGCCAGCAAGCCAGGAATGTTGCCAAATATTACCGCCGAGACGTTAGGTTGGGTTAGGTTAAGTTATATTAAGTTCTTGATGTATATAAAGGTCCCACGGAGACGTCGGGGCCAATTCGCCAGGAATGTCGTCAAATATTACCGCCGAGATGTTAGGTTGGGTTAGGTTAGGTTATATTACGTGATTGATGTATATAAACGTCCCACGGAGACGTAGAGGCCAACAAGACAGGAATGTGGTCAAATATTACCGCCGAGATGTTAGATTGGGTTAGGTTAGGTTATATTACGTTATTGATGTATATAAACGTCCCACCGAGCCGTAGAGGCCAACTCGCCAGGAATGATGTCAAATATTACCGCCGAGATGTTAGGTTCTGTTAGGTTAGGTTATATTACCTTATTGATGTATATAAAGGTCCCACGGAGACGTAGAGGCCAACAAGCCAGGAATGTGGTCAAATATTACCACCGAGATGATAGGTTGGGTTTGGTTAGGTTATATTACTTTATTGATGTATACAAAGGTCCCACGGAGACGTGGAGTCCAATTCGCCAGGAATGTTGTCAAATATTACCGCCGAGATGTTAGGTTGGGTTAGGTTCGGTTATATTACGTTATTGATGTATATAAAGGTCCCACGGAGCCGTAGAGGCCAGCAAGCCAGGAATGTTGCCAAATATTACCGCCGAGATGTTAGGTTGGGTTAGGTTATGTTATATTACGTTCTTGATGTATATTAAGGTCCCACGGAGCCGTAGAGGCCAACTCGCCAGGAATGTTGTCAAATATTACCGCCGAGATGTTAGGTTCTGTTAGGTTAGGTTATATTACATTATTGATGTATATAAAGGTCCCACGTAGATGTAGAGCCCAACTCGCCAGGATTGTTTTCAAATAATATCGCCGAGATGTTAGGTTGGGTTAGGTTAGGTTATATTACGTTATTGATGTATACAAAGGTCCCACGGAGACGTGGAGTCCAATTCGCCAGGAATGTTGTTAAATATTACCGCCGAGATGTTAGGTTCTGTTAGGTTAGGTTATATTATGTTATTGATGTATATAAAGGTCCCACGGATACGTAGAGGCCAGCAAGCCAGGAATGTTGCCAAATATTACCGCCGAGATGTTAGGTTGGGTTAGGTTAAGTTATATTACGTTCTTGATGTATATAAAGGTCCCACGGAGCCGTAGAGGCCAATTCGCCAGGAATGTTGTCAAATATTACCGCCGAGATGTTAGGTTCTGTTAGGTTAGGTTATATTACATTATTGATGTATATAAAGGTCCCACGGAGACGTAGATGCCAGCAAGCCAGGAATGTGGTCAAATGTTACCGCCGAGATGTTAGATTGTGTTAGGTTAGGTTATATTACGTTATTGATGTATGTAAAGGTCCCACGTAGATGTAGAGCCCAACTCGCCAGGATTGTTTTCAAATAATATCGCCGAGATGTTAGGTTGGGTTAGGTTAGGTTATATTACGTTATTGATGTATATAAAGGTCCCACGGAGACGTCGGGGCCAATTCGCCAGGAATGTCGTCAAATATTACCGCCGAGATGGTAGATTGGATTAGGTTAGGTTATATTACGTTATTGATGTATAGGAAGGTCCCACGGACACGTAGAGGCCCACTCGCCAGGAATGTTATCAAATATTACCGCCGAGATGTTAGGTTCTGTTAGGTTAGGTTATATTACATTATTGATGTACATAAAGGTCCCACGGAGGCGTAGAGGCCAGCAAGCCAGGAATGTTGCCAAATATTACCGCCGAGATGTTAGGTTGGGTTAGGTTAAGTTATATTACGTTCTTGATGTATATAAAGGTCCCACGGAGACGTCGGGGTCAATTCGCCAGGAATGTCGTCAAATATTACCGCCGAGATGTTAGGTTGGGTTAGGTTAGGTTATATTACGTGATTGATGTATATAAACGTCCCACGGAGACGTAGAGGCCAACAAGACAGGAATGTGGTCAAATATTACCGCCGAGATGTTAGGTTCTGTTAGGTTAGGTTATATTACGTTATTGATGTATATAAAGGTCCCACGGAGCCGTAGAGGCCAACTCGCCAGGAATGTTGTCAAATATTACCGCCGAGATGTTAGGTTCTGTTAGGTTAGGTTATATAACATTATTGATGTATATAAAGGTCCCACGGAGACGTAGAGGCCAACAAGCCAGGAATGTGGTCAAATATTACCGCCGAGAAGTTAGGTTCTGTTAGGTTAGGTTATATTACATTATTGATGTATATAAAGGTACCACGGAGACGGCGGAGCCAATTCGCCAGGAATGTCGTCAACTATTACCGCCGAGATGTTAGGTTGGGTTAGGTTAGGTTATATTACGTTATTGATGTATATAAAGGTCCCACGGAGACGTAGAGGCCAACAAGACAGGAATGTGGTCAAACATAACCGCCGAGATGTTAGATTGGGTTAGGTTAGGTTATATTACGTTATTGACGTATATAACGGTCCCACGGAGACGTAGAGGTCAACAAGACAGGAATGTGGTCAAATATTACCGCCCAGATGTTAGATTGGATTAGGTTAGGTTATATTACGTTATTGATGTATATAAACGTCCCACGGCGACGTAGAGACCAATAAGACAGGAATGTGGTCAAATATTACCGCCGACATGTTAGATTGGGTTAGGTTAGGTTATATTACGTTATTGATGTATAGGAAGGTCCCACGGAGACGTAGAGGCCAACTCGCCAGGAATGTTGTCAAATATTACCGCCGAGATGTTAGGTTCTGTTAGGTTAGGTTATATTACGTTATTGATGTATATAAAGGTCCCACGGAGCCGTAGAGGCCAACTCGCCAGGAATGTTGTCAAATATTACCGCCGAGATGTTAGGTTCTGTTAGGTTAGGTTATATTACATTACTGATGTATATAAAGGTCCCACGGAGACGTAGAGGCCAACAAGCCAGGAATGTGGTCAAATATTACCACCGAGATGATAGGTTGGGTTTGGTTAGGTTATATTACGTTATTGATGTATACAAAGGTCCCACGGAGACGTGGAGTCCAATTCGCCAGGAATGTTGTCAAATATTACCGCCGAGATGTTAGGTTGGGTAGGTTCGGTTATATTACGTCATTGATGTATAGGAAGGTCCCACGGAGACGTAGAGGCCAACTCGCCAGGAATGTTGTCAAATATTACCGCCGAGATGTTAGGTTCTGTTAGGTTAGGTTATATTACATTATTGATGTATATAAAGGTCCCACGGAGACGTAGATGCCAGCAAGCCAGGAATGTGGTCAAATATTACCGCCGAGATGTTAGATTGTGTTAGGTTAGGTTATATTACGTTATTGATGTATGTAAAGGTCCCACGTAGATGTAGAGCCCAACTCGCCAGGATTGTTTTCAAATAATATCGCCGAGATGTTAGGTTGGGTTAGGTTAGGTTATATTACGTTATTGATGTATATAAAGGTCCCACGGAGACGTCGGGGCCAATTCGCCAGGAATGTCGTCAAATATTACCGCCGAGATGGTAGATTGGATTAGGTTAGGTTATATTACGTTATTGATGTATAGGAAGGTCCCACGGACACGTAGAGGCCCACTCGCCAGGAATGTTATCAAATATTACCGCCGAGATGTTAGGTTCTGTTAGGTTAGGTTATATTACATTATTGATGTATATAAAGGTCCCACGGAGGCGTAGAGGCCAGCAAGCCAGGAATGTTGTCAAATATTACCGCCGAGATGTTAGGTTCTGTTAGGTTAGGTTATATTATGTTATTGATGTATATAAAGGTCCCACGGATACGTAGAGGCCAGCAAGCCAGGAATGTTGCCAAATATTACCGCCGAGATGTTAGGTTGGGTTAGGTTAAGTTATATTACGTTCTTGATGTATATAAAGGTCCCACGGAGCCGTAGAGGCCAATTCGCCAGGAATGTTGTCAAATATTACCGCCGAGATGTTAGGTTCTGTTAGGTTAGGTTATATTACATTATTGATGTATATAAAGGTCCCACGGAGACGTAGATGCCAGCAAGCCAGGAATGTTGTCAAATATTACCGCCGAGATGTTAGGTTCTGTTAGGTTAGATTATATTACATTATTGATGTATATAAAGGTCCCACGGAGACGTAGAGGCCAACAAGCCAGGAATGTGGTCAAATATTACCGCCGAGAAGTTAGGTTCTGTTAGGTTAGGTTATATTACATTATTGATGTATATAAAGGTACCACGGAGACGGCGGAGCCAATTCGCCAGGAATGTCGTCAACTATTACCGCCGAGATGTTAGGTTGGGTTAGGTTAGGTTATATTACGTTATTGATGTATATAAAGGTCCCACGGAGACGTAGAGGCCAACAAGACAGGAATGTGGTCAAACATTACCGCCGAGATGTTAGATTGGGTTAGGTTAGGTTATATTACGTTATTGACGTATATAACGGTCCCACGGAGACGTAGAGGTCAACAAGACAGGAATGTGGTCAAATATTACCGCCCAGATGTTAGATTGGGTTAGGTTAGGTTATATTACGTTATTGATGTATATAAACGTCCCACGGCGACGTAGAGACCAATAAGACAGGAATGTGGTCAAATATTACCGCCGAGATGTTAGATTGGGTTAGGTTAGGTTATATTACGTTATTGATGTATAGGAAGGTCCCACGGAGACGTAGAGGCCAACTCGCCAGGAATGTTGTCAAATATTACCGCCGAGATGTTAGGTTCTGTTAGGTTAGGTTATATTACGTTATTGATGTATATAAAGGTCCCACGGAGCCGTAGAGGCCAACTCGCCAGGAATGTTGTCAAATATTACCGCCGAGATGTTAGGTTCTGTTAGGTTAGGTTATATTACATTATTGATGTATATAAAGGTCCCACGGAGACGTAGAGGCCAACAAGCCAGGAATGTGGTCAAATATTACCACCGAGATGATAGGTTGGGTTTGGTTAGGTTATATTACTTTATTGATGTATACAAAGGTCCCACGGAGACGTGGAGTCCAATTCGCCAGGAATGTTGTCAAATATTACCGCCGAGATGTTAGGTTGGGTTAGGTTCGGTTATATTACGTTATTGATGTATAGGAAGGTCCCACGGAGACGTAGAGGCCAACTCGCCAGGAATGTTATCAAATATTACCGCCGAGATGTTAGGTTCTGTTAGGTTAGGTTATATTACATTATTGATGTATATAAAGGTCCCACGGAGACGTAGAGGCCAGCAAGCCAGGAATGTTGCCAAATATTACCGCCGAGATGTTAGGTTGGGTTAGGTTAAGTTATATTACGTTCTTGATGTATATAAAGGTCCCACGGAGACGTCGGGGCCAATTCGCCAGGAATGTCGTCAAATATTACCGCCGAGATGTTAGGTTGAGTTAGGTTAAGTTATATTCCGTTCTTGATGTATATAAAGGTCCCACGGAGCCGTAGAGGCCAACTCGCCAGGAATGTTGTCAAATATTACCGCCGAGATGTTAGGTTCGGTTAGGTTAGGTTATATTACGCTATTCATGTATAGGAAGGTCCCACGGACACGTAGAGGCCCACTCGCCAGGAATGTTGTCAAATATTACCGCCGAGATGTTAGGTTCTGTTAGGTTAGGTTATATTATGTTATTGATGTATATAAAGGTCCCACGGATACGTAGAGGCCAGCAAGCCAGGAATGTTGCCAAATATTACCGCCGAGATGTTAGGTTGGGTTAGGTTATGTTATATTACGTTCTTGATGTATATTAAGGTCCCACGGAGCCGTAGAGGCCAACTCGCCAGGAATGTTGTCAAATATTACCGCCGAGATGTTAGGTTCTGTTAGGTTAGGTTATATTACATTATTGATGTATATAAAGGTCCCACGTAGATGTAGAGCCCAACTCGCCAGGATTGTTTTCAAATAATATCGCCGAGATGTTAGGTTGGGTTAGGTTAGGTTATATTACGTTATTCATGTATACAAAGGTGCCACGGAGACGTGGAGTCCAATTCGCCAGGAATGTTGTCAAATATTACCGCCGAGATGTTAGGTTCTGTTAGGTTAGGTTATATTATGTTATTGATGTATATAAAGGTCCCACGGATACGTAGAGGCCAGCAAGCCAGGAATGTTGCCAAATATTACCGCCGAGATGTTAGGTTGGGTTAGGTTAAGTTATATTACGTTCTTGATGTATATAAAGGTCCCACGGAGCCGTAGAGGCCAATTCGCCAGGAATGTTGTCAAATATTACCGCCGAGATGTTAGGTTCTGTTAGGTTAGGTTATATTACATTATTGATGTATATAAAGGTCCCACGGAGACGTAGATGCCAGCAAGCCAGGAATGTTGTCAAATATTACCGCCGAGATGTTAGGTTCTGTTAGGTTAGATTATATTACATTATTGATGTATATAAAGGTCCCACGGAGACGTAGAGGCCAACAAGCCAGGAATGTGGTCAAATATTACCACCGAGATGATAGGTTGGGTTTGGTTAGGTTATATTACGTTATTGATGTATACAAAGGTCCCACGGAGACGTGGAGTCCAATTCGCCAGGAATGTTGTCAAATATTACCGCCGAGATGTTAGGTTCTGTTAGGTTAGGTTATATTACCTTATTGATGTATATAAAGGTCCCACGGAGACGTAGAGGCCAACAAGACAGGAATGTGGTCAAATGTTACCGCCGAGATGTTAGATTGTGTTAGGTTGGGTTATATTACGTTATTGATGTATGTAAAGGTCCCACGTAGATGTAGAGCCCAACTCGCGAGGATTGTTTTCAAATAATATCGCCGAGATGTTAGGTTGGGTTAGGTTAGGTTATATTACGTTATTGATGTATACAAAGGTCCCACGGAGACGTGGAGTCCAATTCGCCAGGAATGTTGTCAAATATTACCGCCGAGATGTTAGGTTCTGTTAGGTTAGGTTATATTATGTTATTGATGTATATAAAGGTCCCACGGATACGTAGAGGCCAGCAAGCCAGGAATGTTGCCAAATATTACCGCCGAGATGTTAGGTTGGGTTAGGTTAAGTTATATTACGTTCTTGATGTATATAAAGGTCCCACGGAGCCGTAGAGGCCGACTCGCCAGGAATGTTGTCAAATATTACCGCCGAGATGTTAGGTTGGGTTAGGTTAAGTTATATTACGTTCTTGATGTATATAAAGGTCCCACGGAGCCGTAGAGGCCAGCAAGCCAGGAATGTTGCCAAATATTACCGCCGAGATGTTAGGTTGGGTTAGGTTAAGTTATATTACGTTCTTGATGTATATAAAGGTCCCACGGAGCCGTAGAGGCCAACTCGCCAGGAATGTTGTCAAATATTACCGCCGAGATATTAGGTTCTGTTAGGTTAGGTTATATTACATTATTGATGTATATAAAGGTCCCACGGAGACGTAGAGGCCAACAAGCCAGGAATGTGGTCAAATATTACCACCGAGATGATAGGTTGGGTTTGGTTAGGTTATATTACGTTATTGATGTATACAAAGGTCCCACGGAGACGTAGAGGCCAGCAAGCCAGGAATGTTGCCAAATATTACCGCCGAGACGTTAGGTTGGGTTAGGTTAAGTTATATTAAGTTCTTGATGTATATAAAGGTCCCACGGAGACGTCGGGGCCAATTCGCCAGGAATGTCGTCAAATATTACCGCCGAGATGTTAGGTTGGGTTAGGTTAGGTTATATTACGTGATTGATGTATAT
This sequence comes from Xylocopa violacea, assembly GCA_963969225.1. Lineage (NCBI taxonomy): Eukaryota > Metazoa > Arthropoda > Insecta > Hymenoptera > Apidae > Xylocopa > Xylocopa violacea. The sequence continues at coordinate 1,471,264 of CAXAJV010000484.1, forward strand.
AAACGTCCCACGGAGACGTAGAGGCCAAAAAGACAGGAATGTGGTCAAATATTACCGCCGAGATGTTAGATTGGGTTAGGTTAGGTTATATTACGTTATTGATGTATATAAACGTCCCACGGAGCCGTAGAGGCCAACTCGCCAGGAATGATGTCAAATATTACCGCCGAGATGTTAGGTTCTGTTAGGTTAGGTTATATTACCTTATTGATGTATATAAACGTCCCACGGAGACGTAGAGGCCAACAAGACAGGAATGTGGTCAAATATTACCGCCGAGATGTTAGGTTCTGTTAGGTTAGGTTATATTACGTTATTGATGTATATAAAGGTCCCACGGAGCCGTAGAGGCCAACTCGCCAGGAATGTTGTCAAATATTACCGCCGAGATGTTAGGTTCTGTTAGGTTAGGTTATATTACGTTATTGATGTATATAAAGGTCCCACGGAGCCGTAGAGGCCAACTCGCCAGGAATGTTGTCAAATATTACCGCCGAGATGTTAGGTTCTGTTAGGTTAGGTTATATTACGTTATTGATGTATATAAAGGTCCCACGGAGCCGTAGAGGCCAACTCGCCAGGAATGTTGTCAAATATTACCGCCGAGATGTTAGGTTCTGTTAGGTTAGGTTATATTACATTATTGATGTATATAAAGGTCCCACGGAGACGTAGAGGCCAACAAGCCAGGAATGTGGTCAAATATTACCACCGAGATGATAGGTTGGGTTTGGTTAGGTTATATTACTTTATTGATGTATACAAAGGTCCCACGGAGACGTGGAGTCCAATTCGCCAGGAATGTTGTCAAATATTACCGCCGAGATGTTAGGTTGGGTTAGGTTCGGTTATATTACGTTATTGATGTATATAAAGGTCCCACGGAGCCGTAGAGGCCAGCAAGCCAGGAATGTTGCCAAATATTACCGCCGAGATGTTAGGTTGGGTTAGGTTATGTTATATTACGTTCTTGATGTATATTAAGGTCCCACGGAGCCGTAGAGGCCAACTCGCCAGGAATGTTGTCAAATATTACCGCCGAGATGTTAGGTTCTGTTAGGTTAGGTTATATTACATTATTGATGTATATAAAGGTCCCACGTAGATGTAGAGCCCAACTCGCCAGGATTGTTTTCAAATAATATCGCCGAGATGTTAGGTTGGGTTAGGTTAGGTTATATTACGTTATTGATGTATACAAAGGTCCCACGGAGACGTGGAGTCCAATTCGCCAGGAATGTTGTCAAATATTACCGCCGAGATGTTAGGTTCGGTTAGGTTAGGTTATATTATGTTATTGATGTATATAAAGGTCCCACGGATACGTAGAGGCCAGCAAGCCAGGAATGTTGCCAAATATTACCGCCGAGATGTTAGGTTGGGTTAGGTTAAGTTATATTACGTTCTTGATGTATATAAAGGTCCCACGGAGCCGTAGAGGCCAATTCGCCAGGAATGTTGTCAAATATTACCGCCGAGATGTTAGGTTGGGTTAGGTTCGGTTATATTACGTTCTTGATGTATATAAAGGTCCCACGGAGCCGTAGAGGCCAACTCGCCAGGAATGTTGTCAAATATTACCGCCGAGATGTTAGGTTCTGTTAGGTTAGATTATATTACATTATTGATGTATATAAAGGTCCCACGGAGACGTAGAGGCCAACAAGCCAGGAATGTGGTCAAATATTACCACCGAGATGATAGGTTGGGTTTGGTTAGGTTATATTACGTTATTGATGTATACAAAGGTCCCACGGAGACGTGGAGTCCAATTCGCCAGGAATGTTGTCAAATATTACCGCCGAGATGTTAGGTTCTGTTAGGTTAGGTTATATTACCTTATTGATGTATATAAAGGTCCCACGGAGACGTAGAGGCCAACAAGACAGGAATGTGGTCAAATGTTACCGCCGAGATGTTAGATTGTGTTAGGTTGGGTTATATTACGTTATTGATGTATGTAAAGGTCCCACGTAGATGTAGAGCCCAACCTGCGAGGATTGTTTTCAAATAATATCGCCGAGATGTTAGGTTGGGTTAGGTTAGGTTATATTACGTTATTGATGTATACAAAGGTCCCACGGAGACGTGGAGTCCAATTCGCCAGGAATGTTGTCAAATATTACCGCCGAGATGTTAGGTTCTGTTAGGTTAGGTTATATTATGTTATTGATGTATATAAAGGTCCCACGGATACGTAGAGGCCAGCAAGCCAGGAATGTTGCCAAATATTACCGCCGAGATGTTAGGTTGGGTTAGGTTAAGTTATATTACGTTCTTGATGTATATAAAGGTCCCACGGAGCCGTAGAGGCCGACTCGCCAGGAATGTTGTCAAATATTACCGCCGAGATGTTAGGTTGGGTTAGGTTAAGTTATATTACGTTCTTGATGTATATAAAGGTCCCACGGAGCCGTAGAGGCCAGCAAGCCAGGAATGTTGCCAAATATTACCGCCGAGATGTTAGGTTGGGTTAGGTTAAGTTATATTACGTTCTTGATGTATATAAAGGTCCCACGGAGCCGTAGAGGCCAACTCGCCAGGAATGTTGTCAAATATTACCGCCGAGATATTAGGTTCTGTTAGGTTAGGTTATATTACATTATTGATGTATATAAAGGTCCCACGGAGACGTAGAGGCCAACAAGCCAGGAATGTGGTCAAATATTACCACCGAGATGATAGGTTGGGTTTGGTTAGGTTATATTACGTTATTGATGTATACAAAGGTCCCACGGAGACGTAGAGGCCAGCAAGCCAGGAATGTTGCCAAATATTACCGCCGAGACGTTAGGTTGGGTTAGGTTAAGTTATATTAAGTTCTTGATGTATATAAAGGTCCCACGGAGACGTCGGGGCCAATTCGCCAGGAATGTCGTCAAATATTACCGCCGAGATGTTAGGTTGGGTTAGGTTAGGTTATATTACGTGATTGATGTATATAAACGTCCCACGGAGACGTAGAGGCCAACAAGACAGGAATGTGGTCAAATATTACCGCCGAGATGTTAGATTGGGTTAGGTTAGGTTATATTACGTTATTGATGTATATAAACGTCCCACGGAGCCGTAGAGGCCAACTCGCCAGGAATGATGTCAAATATTACCGCCGAGATGTTAGGTTCTGTTAGGTTAGGTTATATTACCTTATTGATGTATATAAACGTCCCACGGAGACGTAGAGGCCAACAAGACAGGAATGTGGTCAAATATTACCGCCGAGATGTTAGGTTCTGTTAGGTTAGGTTATATTACGTTATTGATGTATATAAAGGTCCCACGGAGCCGTAGAGGCCAACTCGCCAGGAATGTTGTCAAATATTACCGCCGAGATGTTAGGTTCTGTTAGGTTAGGTTATATTACGTTATTGATGTATATAAAGGTCCCACGGAGCCGTAGAGGCCAACTCGCCAGGAATGTTGTCAAATATTACCGCCGAGATGTTAGGTTCTGTTAGGTTAGGTTATATTACATTATTGATGTATATAAAGGTCCCACGGAGACGTAGAGGCCAACAAGCCAGGAATGTGGTCAAATATTACCACCGAGATGATAGGTTGGGTTTGGTTAGGTTATATTACTTTATTGATGTATACAAAGGTCCCACGGAGACGTGGAGTCCAATTCGCCAGGAATGTTGTCAAATATTACCGCCGAGATGTTAGGTTGGGTTAGGTTCGGTTATATTACGTTATTGATGTATATAAAGGTCCCACGGAGCCGTAGAGGCCAGCAAGCCAGGAATGTTGCCAAATATTACCGCCGAGATGTTAGGTTGGGTTAGGTTATGTTATATTACGTTCTTGATGTATATTAAGGTCCCACGGAGCCGTAGAGGCCAACTCGCCAGGAATGTTGTCAAATATTACCGCCGAGATGTTAGGTTCTGTTAGGTTAGGTTATATTACATTATTGATGTATATAAAGGTCCCACGTAGATGTAGAGCCCAACTCGCCAGGATTGTTTTCAAATAATATCGCCGAGATGTTAGGTTGGGTTAGGTTAGGTTATATTACGTTATTGATGTATACAAAGGTCCCACGGAGACGTGGAGTCCAATTCGCCAGGAATGTTGTCAAATATTACCGCCGAGATGTTAGGTTCTGTTAGGTTAGGTTATATTATGTTATTGATGTATATAAAGGTCCCACGGATACGTAGAGGCCAGCAAGCCAGGAATGTTGCCAAATATTACCGCCGAGATGTTAGGTTGGGTTAGGTTAAGTTATATTACGTTCTTGATGTATATAAAGGTCCCACGGAGCCGTAGAGGCCAATTCGCCAGGAATGTTGTCAAATATTACCGCCGAGATGTTAGGTTCTGTTAGGTTAGGTTATATTACATTATTGATGTATATAAAGGTCCCACGGAGACGTAGATGCCAGCAAGCCAGGAATGTGGTCAAATATTACCGCCGAGATGTTAGATTGTGTTAGGTTAGGTTATATTACGTTATTGATGTATGTAAAGGTCCCACGTAGATGTAGAGCCCAACTCGCCAGGATTGTTTTCAAATAATATCGCCGAGATGTTAGGTTGGGTTAGGTTAGGTTATATTACGTTATTGATGTATATAAAGGTCCCACGGAGACGTCGGGGCCAATTCGCCAGGAATGTCGTCAAATATTACCGCCGAGATGGTAGATTGGATTAGGTTAGGTTATATTACGTTATTGATGTATAGGAAGGTCCCACGGACACGTAGAGGCCCACTCGCCAGGAATGTTATCAAATATTACCGCCGAGATGTTAGGTTCTGTTAGGTTAGGTTATATTACATTATTGATGTACATAAAGGTCCCACGGAGGCGTAGAGGCCAGCAAGCCAGGAATGTTGCCAAATATTACCGCCGAGATGTTAGGTTGGGTTAGGTTAAGTTATATTACGTTCTTGATGTATATAAAGGTCCCACGGAGACGTCGGGGTCAATTCGCCAGGAATGTCGTCAAATATTACCGCCGAGATGTTAGGTTGGGTTAGGTTAGGTTATATTACGTGATTGATGTATATAAACGTCCCACGGAGACGTAGAGGCCAACAAGACAGGAATGTGGTCAAATATTACCGCCGAGATGTTAGGTTCTGTTAGGTTAGGTTATATTACGTTATTGATGTATATAAAGGTCCCACGGAGCCGTAGAGGCCAACTCGCCAGGAATGTTGTCAAATATTACCGCCGAGATGTTAGGTTCTGTTAGGTTAGGTTATATAACATTATTGATGTATATAAAGGTCCCACGGAGACGTAGAGGCCAACAAGCCAGGAATGTGGTCAAATATTACCGCCGAGAAGTTAGGTTCTGTTAGGTTAGGTTATATTACATTATTGATGTATATAAAGGTACCACGGAGACGGCGGAGCCAATTCGCCAGGAATGTCGTCAACTATTACCGCCGAGATGTTAGGTTGGGTTAGGTTAGGTTATATTACGTTATTGATGTATATAAAGGTCCCACGGAGACGTAGAGGCCAACAAGACAGGAATGTGGTCAAACATTACCGCCGAGATGTTAGATTGGCTTAGGTTAGGTTATATTACGTTATTGACGTATATAACGGTCCCACGGAGACGTAGAGGTCAACAAGACAGGAATGTGGTCAAATATTACCGCCCAGATGTTAGATTGGGTTAGGTTAGGTTATATTACGTTATTGATGTATATAAACGTCCCACGGCGACGTAGAGACCAATAAGACAGGAATGTGGTCAAATATTACCGCCGAGATGTTAGATTGGGTTAGGTTAGGTTATATTACGTTATTGATGTATAGGAAGGTCCCACGGAGACGTAGAGGCCAACTCGCCAGGAATGTTGTCAAATATTACCGCCGAGATGTTAGGTTCTGTTAGGTTAGGTTATATTACGTTATTGATGTATATAAAGGTCCCACGGAGCCGTAGAGGCCAACTCGCCAGGAATGTTGTCAAATATTACCGCCGAGATGTTAGGTTCTGTTAGGTTAGGTTATATTACATTATTGATGTATATAAAGGTCCCACGGAGACGTAGAGGCCAACAAGCCAGGAATGTGGTCAAATATTACCACCGAGATGATAGGTTGGGTTTGGTTAGGTTATATTACTTTATTGATGTATACAAAGGTCCCACGGAGACGTGGAGTCCAATTCGCCAGGAATGTTGTCAAATATTACCGCCGAGATGTTAGGTTGGGTTAGGTTCGGTTATATTACTTTATTGATGTATACAAAGGTCCCACGGAGACGTGGAGTCCAATTCGCCAGGAATGTTGTCAAATATTACCGCCGAGATGTTAGGTTGGGTTAGGTTCGGTTATATTACGTTATTGATGTATAGGAAGGTCCCACGGAGACGTAGAGGCCAACTCGCCAGGAATGTTATCAAATATTACCGCCGAGATGTTAGGTTCTGTTAGGTTAGGTTATATTACATTATTGATGTATATAAAGGTCCCACGGAGACGTAGAGGCCAGCAAGCCAGGAATGTTGCCAAATATTACCGCCGAGATGTTAGGTTGGGTTAGGTTAAGTTATATTACGTTCTTGATGTATAAAAAGGTCCCACGGAGACGTCGGGGCCAATTCGCCAGGAATGTCGTCAAATATTACCGCCGAGATGTTAGGTTGAGTTAGGTTAAGTTATATTCCGTTCTTGATGTATATAAAGGTCCCACGGAGCCGTAGAGGCCAACTCGCCAGGAATGTTGTCAAATATTACCGCCGAGATGCTAGGTTCGGTTAGGTTAGGTTATATTACGCTATTCATGTATAGGAAGGTCCCACGGACACGTAGAGGCCCACTCGCCAGGAATGTTGTCAAATATTACCGCCGAGATGTTAGGTTCTGTTAGGTTAGGTTATATTATGTTATTGATGTATATAAAGGTCCCACGGATACGTAGAGGCCAGCAAGCCAGGAATGTTGCCAAATATTACCGCCGAGATGTTAGGTTGGGTTAGGTTATGTTATATTACGTTCTTGATGTATATTAAGGTCCCACGGAGCCGTAGAGGCCAACTCGCCAGGAATGTTGTCAAATATTACCGCCGAGATGTTAGGTTCTGTTAGGTTAGGTTATATTACATTATTGATGTATATAAAGGTCCCACGTAGATGTAGAGCCCAACTCGCCAGGATTGTTTTCAAATAATATCGCCGAGATGTTAGGTTGGGTTAGGTTAGGTTATATTACGTTATTGATGTATACAAAGGTGCCACGGAGACGTGGAGTCCAATTCGCCAGGAATGTTGTCAAATATTACCGCCGAGATGTTAGGTTCGGTTAGGTTAGGTTATATTATGTTATTGATGTATATAAAGGTCCCACGGATACGTAGAGGCCAGCAAGCCAGGAATGTTGCCAAATATTACCGCCGAGATGTTAGGTTGGGTTAGGTTAAGTTATATTACGTTCTTGATGTATATAAAGGTCCCACGGAGCCGTAGAGGCCAATTCGCCAGGAATGTTGTCAAATATTACCGCCGAGATGTTAGGTTGGGTTAGGTGCGGTTATATTACGTTATTGATGTATAGGAAGGTCCCACGGAGACGTAGAGGCCAACTCGCCAGGAATGTTGTCAAATATTACCGCCGAGATGTTAGGTTCTGTTAGGATAGGTTATATTACATTATTTATGTATATAAAGGTCCCACGGAGACGTAGAGGCTAGCAAGCCAGGAATGTTGCCAAATATTACCGCCGAGATGTTAGGTTGGGTTAGGTTAAGTTATATTAAGTTCTTGATGTATATAAAGGTCCCACGGAGACGTCGGGGCCAATTCGCCAGGAATGTCGTCAAATATTACCGCCGAGATGTTAGGTTGGGTTAGGTTAGGTTATATTACGTGATTGATGTATATAAACGTCCCACGGAGACGTAGAGGCCAACAAGACAGGAATGTGGTCAAATATTACCACCGAGATGTTAGATTGGGTTAGGTTAGGTTATATTACGTTATTGATGTATATAAACGTCCCACGGAGCCGTAGAGGCCAACTCGCCAGGAATGGTGTCAAATATTACCGCCGAGATGTTAGGTTCTGTTAGGTTAGGTTATATTACCTTATTGATGTATATAAAGGTCCCACGGAGACGTAGAGGCCAACAAGACAGGAATGTCGTCAAATATTACCGCCGAAATGATAGATTGGGTTAGGTTAGGTTATATTACGTTATTGATGTATATAAACGTCCCACGGCGACGTAGAGCCCAACTCGCCAGAAATGTTGTCAAATATTACCGCCGAGATGTTAGGTTCTGTTAGGTTAAGTTATATTACGTTCTTGATGTATATAAAGGTCCCACGGATACGTAGAGGCCAGCAAGCCAGGAATGTTTCCAAATATTACCGCCGAGATGTTAGGTTGGGTTAGGTTAAGTTATATTACGTTCTTGATGTATATAAAGGTCCCACGGAGCCGTAGATGCCAACTCGCCAGGAATGTTGTCAAATATTACCGCCGAGATGTTAGGTTCTGTTAGGTTAGATTATATTACATTATTGATGTATATAGAGGTCCCACGGAGACGTAGAGGCCAACAAGCCAGGAATGTGGTCAAATATTACCACCGAGATGATAGGTTGGGTTTGGTTAGGTTATATTACGTTATTGATGTATACAAAGGTCCCACGGAGACGTGGAGTCCAATTCGCCAGGAATGTTGTCAAATATTACCGCCGAGATGTTAGGTTCTGTTAGGTTAGGTTATATTACCTTATTGATGTATATAAAGGTCCCACGGAGACGTAGAGGCCAACAAGACAGGAATGTGGTCAAATATTACCGCCGAGATGTTAGATTGTGTTAGGTTAGGTTATATTACGTTATTGATGTATGTAAAGGTCCCACGTAGATGTAGAGCCCAACTCGCCAGGATTGTTTTCAAATAATATCGCCGAGATGTTAGGTTGGGTTAGGTTAGGTTATATTACGTTATTGATGTATACAAAGCTCCCACGGAGACGTCGGGGCCAATTCGCCAGGAATGTCGTCAAATATTACCGCCGAGATGTTAGGTTGGGTTAGGTTAGGTTATATTACGTGATTGATGTATATAAACGTCCCACGGAGACGTAGAGGCCAACAAGACAGGAATGTGGTCAAATATTACCGCCGAGATGTTAGATTGGGTTAGGTTAGGTTATATTACGTTATTGATGTATGTAAAGGTCCCACGTAGATGTAGAGCCCAACTCGCGAGGATTGTTTTCAAATAATATCGCCGAGATGTTAGGTTGGGTTAGGTTAGGTTATATTACGTTATTGATGTATACAAAGGTCCCACGGAGACGTGGAGTCCAATTCGCCAGGAATGTTGTCAAATATTACCGCCGAGATGTTAGGTTCTGTTAGGTTAGGTTATATTATGTTATTGATGTATATAAAGGTCCCACGGATACGTAGAGGCCAGCAAGCCAGGAATGTTGCCAAATATTACCGCCGAGATGTTAGGTTGGGTTAGGTTAAGTTATATTACGTTCTTGATGTATATAAAGGTCCCACGGAGCCGTAGAGGCCAACTCGCCAGGAATGTTGTCAAATATTACCGCCGAGATGTTAGGTTGGGTTAGGTTAAGTTATATTACGTTCTTGATGTATATAAAGGTCCCACGGAGCCGTAGAGGCCAGCAAGCCAGGAATGTTGCCAAATATTACCGCCGAGATGTTAGGTTGGGTTAGGTTAAGTTATATTACGTTCTTGATGTATATAAAGGTCCCACGGAGCCGTAGAGGCCAACTCGCCAGGAATGTTGTCAAATATTACCGCCGAGATATTAGGTTCTGTTAGGTTAGGTTATATTACATTATTGATGTATATAAAGGTCCCACGGAGACGTAGAGGCCAACAAGCCAGGAATGTGGTCAAATATTACCACCGAGATGATAGGTTGGGTTTGGTTAGGTTATATTACGTTATTGATGTATACAAAGGTCCCACGGAGACGTAGAGGCCAGCAAGCCAGGAATGTTGCCAAATATTACCGCCGAGACGTTAGGTTGGATTAGGTTAAGTTATATTAAGTTCTTGATGTATATAAAGGTCCCACGGAGACGTCGGGGCCAATTCGCCAGGAATGTCGTCAAATATTACCGCCGAGATGTTAGGTTGGGTTAGGTTAGGTTATATTACGTGATTGATGTATATAAACGTCCCACGGAGACGTAGAGGCCAACAAGACAGGAATGTGGTCAAATATTACCGCCGAGATGTTAGATTGGGTTAGGTTAGGTTATATTACGTTATTGATGTATATAAACGTCCCACGGAGCCGTAGAGGCCAACTCGCCAGGAATGATGTCAAATATTACCGCCGAGATGTTAGGTTCTGTTAGGTTAGGTTATATTACCTTATTGATGTATATAAAGGTCCCACGGAGACGTAGAGGCCAACAAGACAGGAATGTCGTCAAATATTACCGCCGAAATGATAGATTGGGTTAGGTTAGGTTATATTACGTTATTGATGTATATAAACGTCCCACGGCGACGTAGAGCCCAACTCGCCAGAAATGTTGTCAAATATTACCGCCGAGATGTTAGGTTCTGTTAGGTTAAGTTATATTACGTTCTTGATGTATATAAAGGTCCCACGGAGCCGTAGAGGCCAACTCGCCAGGAATGTTGTCAAATATTACCGCCGAGATGTTAGGTTCTGTTAGGTTAGATTATATTACATTATTGATGTATATAAAGGTCCCACGGAGACGTAGAGGCCAACAAGCCAGGAATGTGGTCAAATATTACCACCGAGATGATAGGTTGGGTTTGGTTAGGTTATATTACGTTATTGATGTATACAAAGGTCCCACGGAGACGTGGAGTCCAATTCGCCAGGAATGTTGTCAAATATTACCGCCGAGATGTTAGGTTCTGTTAGGTTAGGTTATATTACCTTATTGATGTATATAAAGGTCCCACGGAGACGTAGAGGCCAACAAGACAGGAATGTGGTCAAATGTTACCGCCGAGATGTTAGATTGTGTTAGGTTAGGTTATATTACGTTATTGATGTATGTAAAGGTCCCACGTAGATGTAGAGCCCAACTCGCGAGGATTGTTTTCAAATAATATCGCCGAGATGTTAGGTTGGGTTAGGTTAGGTTATATTACGTTATTGATGTATACAAAGGTCCCACGGAGACGTGGAGTCCAATTCGCCAGGAATGTTGTCAAATATTACCGCCGAGATGTTAGGTTCTGTTAGGTTAGGTTATATTATGTTATTGATGTATATAAAGGTCCCACGGATACGTAGAGGCCAGCAAGCCAGGAATGTTGCCAAATATTACCGCCGAGATGTTAGGTTGGGTTAGGTTAAGTTATATTACGTTCTTGATGTATATAAAGGTCCCACGGAGCCGTAGAGGCCAACTCGCCAGGAATGTTGTCAAATATTACCGCCGAGATATTAGGTTCTGTTAGGTTAGGTTATATTACATTATTGATGTATATAAAGGTCCCACGGAGACGTAGAGGCCAACAAGACAGGAATGTGGTCAAATATTACCACCGAGATGATAGGTTGGGTTTGGTTAGGTTATATTACGTTATTGATGTATACAAAGGTCCCACGGAGACGTAGAGGCCAACAAGCCAGGAATGTGGTCAAATATTACCACCGAGATGATAGGTTGGGTTTGGTTAGGTTATATTACGTTATTGATGTATGTAAAGGTCCCACGTAGATGTAGAGCCCAACTCGCGAGGATTGTTTTCAAATAATATCGCCGAGATGTTAGGTTGGGTTAGGTTAAGTTATATTACGTTCTTGATGTATATAAAGGTCCCACGGAGCCGTAGAGGCCAGCAAGCCAGGAATGTCGTCAAATATTACCGCCGAGATGTTAGGTTGGGTTAGGTTAGGTTATATTACGTGATTGATGTATATAAACGTCCCACGGAGACGTAGAGGCCAACAAGACAGGAATGTGGTCAAATATTACCGCCGAGATGTTAGATTGGGTTAGGTTAGGTTATATTACGTTATTGATGTATATAAACGTCCCACGGAGCCGTAGAGGCCAACTCGCCAGGAATGATGTCAAATATTACCGCCGAGATGTTAGGTTCTGTTAGGTTAGGTTATATTACCTTATTGATGTATATAAAGGTCCCACGGAGACGTAGAGGCCAACAAGACAGGAATGTCGTCAAATATTACCGCCGAAATGATAGATTGGGTTAGGTTAGGTTATATTACGTTATTGATGTATATAAACGTCCCACGGCGACGTAGAGCCCAACTCGCCAGAAATGTTGTCAAATATTACCGCCGAGATGTTAGGTTCTGTTAGGTTAAGTTATATTACGTTCTTGATGTATATAAAGGTCCCACGGAGCCGTAGAGGCCAACTCGCCAGGAATGTTGTCAAATATTACCGCCGAGATGTTAGGTTCTGTTAGGTTAGATTATATTACATTATTGATGTATATAAAGGTCCCACGGAGACGTAGAGGCCAACAAGCCAGGAATGTGGTCAAATATTACCACCGAGATGATAGGTTGGGTTTGGTTAGGTTATATTACGTTATTGATGTATACAAAGGTCCCACGGAGACGTGGAGTCCAATTCGCCAGGAATGTTGTCAAATATTACCGCCGAGATGTTAGGTTCTGTTAGGTTAGGTTATATTACCTTATTGATGTATATAAAGGTCCCACGGAGACGTAGAGGCCAACAAGACAGGAATGTGGTCAAATGTTACCGCCGAGATGTTAGATTGTGTTAGGTTAGGTTATATTACGTTATTGATGTATGTAAAGGTCCCACGTAGATGTAGAGCCCAACTCGCGAGGATTGTTTTCAAATAATATCGCCGAGATGTTAGGTTGGGTTAGGTTAGGTTATATTACGTTATTGATGTATACAAAGGTCCCACGGAGACGTGGAGTCCAATTCGCCAGGAATGTTGTCAAATATTACCGCCGAGATGTTAGGTTCTGTTAGGTTAGGTTATATTATGTTATTGATGTATATAAAGGTCCCACGGATACGTAGAGGCCAGCAAGCCAGGAATGTTGCCAAATATTACCGCCGAGATGTTAGGTTGGGTTAGGTTAAGTTATATTACGTTCTTGATGTATATAAAGGTCCCACGGAGCCGTAGAGGCCAACTCGCCAGGAATGTTGTCAAATATTACCGCCGAGATATTAGGTTCTGTTAGGTTAGGTTATATTACATTATTGATGTATATAAAGGTCCCACGGAGACGTAGAGGCCAACAAGACAGGAATGTGGTCAAATATTACCACCGAGATGATAGGTTGGGTTTGGTTAGGTTATATTACGTTATTGATGTATACAAAGGTCCCACGGAGACGTGGAGTCCAATTCGCCAGGAATGTTGTCAAATATTACCGCCGAGATGTTAGGTTCTGTTAGGTTAGGTTATATTACCTTATTGATGTATATAAAGGTCCCACGGAGACGTAGAGGCCAACAAGACAGGAATGTGGTCAAATGTTACCGCCGAGATGTTAGATTGTGTTAGGTTAGGTTATATTACGTTATTGATGTATGTAAAGGTCCCACGTAGATGTAGAGCCCAACTCGCGAGGATTGTTTTCAAATAATATCGCCGAGATGTTAGGTTGGGTTAGGTTAGGTTATATTACGTTATTGATGTATAGGAAGGTCCCACGGACACGTAGAGGCCCACTCGCCAGGAATGTTGTCAAATATTACCGCTGAGATGTTAGGTTCTGTTAGGTTAGGTTATATTATGTTATTGATGTATATAAAGGTCCCACGGATACGTAGAGGCCAGCAAGCCAGGAATGTTTCCAAATATTACCGCCGAGATGTTAGGTTGGGTTAGGTTAAGTTATATTACGTTCTTGATGTATATAAAGGTCCCACGGAGCCGTAGAGGCCAACTCGCCAGGAATGTTGTCAAATATTACCGCCGAGATGTTAGGTTCTGTTAGGTTAGATTATATTACATTATTGATGTATATAAAGGTCCCACGGAGACGTAGAGGCCAACAAGCCAGGAATGTGGTCAAATATTACCACCGAGATGATAGGTTGGGTTTGGTTAGGTTATATTACGTTATTGATGTATACAAAGGTCCCACGGAGACGTGGAGTCCAATTCGCCAGGAATGTTGTCAAATATTACCGCCGAGATGTTAGGTTCTGTTAGGTTAGGTTATATTATGTTATTGATGTATATAAAGGTCCCACGGATACGTAGAGGCCAGCAAGCCAGGAATGTTGCCAAATATTACCGCCGAGATGTTAGGTTGGGTTAGGTTAAGTTATATTACGTTCTTGATGTATATAAAGGTCCCACGGAGCCGTAGAGGCCAACTCGCCAGGAATGTTGTCAAATATTACCGCCGAGATATTAGGTTCTGTTAGGTTAGGTTATATTACATTATTGATGTATATAAAGGTCCCACGGAGACGTAGAGGCCAACAAGACAGGAATGTGGTCAAATATTACCACCGAGATGATAGGTTGGGTTTGGTTAGGTTATATTACGTTATTGATGTATACAAAGGTCCCACGGAGACGTGGAGTCCAATTCGCCAGGAATGTTGTCAAATATTACCGCCGAGATGTTAGGTTCTGTTAGGTTAGGTTATATTACCTTATTGATGTATATAAAGGTCCCACGGAGACGTAGAGGCCAACAAGACAGGAATGTGGTCAAATGTTACCGCCGAGATGTTAGATTGTGTTAGGTTAGGTTATATTACGTTATTGATGTATGTAAAGGTCCCACGTAGATGTAGAGCCCAACTCGCGAGGATTGTTTTCAAATAATATCGCCGAGATGTTAGGTTGGGTTAGGTTAGGTTATATTACGTTATTGATGTATACAAAGGTCCCACGGAGACGTGGAGTCCAATTCGCCAGGAATGTTGTCAAATATTACCGCCGAGATGTTAGGTTCTGTTAGGTTAGGTTATATTACCTTATTGATGTATATAAAGGTCCCACGGAGACGTAGAGGCCAACAAGACAGGAATGTCGTCAAATATTACCGCCGAGATGGTAGATTGGATTAGGTTAGCTTATATTACGTTATTGATGTATAGGAAGGTCCCACGGACACGTAGAGGCCCACTCGCCAGGAATGTTGTCAAATATTACCGCTGAGATGTTAGGTTCTGTTAGGTTAGGTTATATTATGTTATTGATGTATATAAAGGTCCCACGGATACGTAGAGGCCAGCAAGCCAGGAATGTTTCCAAATATTACCGCCGAGATGTTAGGTTGGGTTAGGTTAAGTTATATTACGTTCTTGATGTATATAAAGGTCCCACGGAGCCGTAGAGGCCAACTCGCCAGGAATGTTGTCAAATATTACCGCCGAGATGTTAGGTTCTGTTAGGTTAGATTATATTACATTATTGATGTATATAAAGGTCCCACGGAGACGTAGAGGCCAACAAGCCAGGAATGTGGTCAAATATTACCACCGAGATGATAGGTTGGGTTTGGTTAGGTTATATTACGTTATTGATGTATACAAAGGTCCCACGGAGACGTGGAGTCCAATTCGCCAGGAATGTTGTCAAATATTACCGCCGAGATGTTAGGTTCTGTTAGGTTAGGTTATATTATGTTATTGATGTATATAAAGGTCCCACGGATACGTAGAGGCCAGCAAGCCAGGAATGTTGCCAAATATTACCGCCGAGATGTTAGGTTGGGTTAGGTTAAGTTATATTACGTTCTTGATGTATATAAAGGTCCCACGGAGCCGTAGAGGCCAACTCGCCAGGAATGTTGTCAAATATTACCGCCGAGATATTAGGTTCTGTTAGGTTAGGTTATATTACATTATTGATGTATATAAAGGTCCCACGGAGACGTAGAGGCCAACAAGACAGGAATGTGGTCAAATATTACCACCGAGATGATAGGTTGGGTTTGGTTAGGTTATATTACGTTATTGATGTATACAAAGGTCCCACGGAGACGTGGAGTCCAATTCGCCAGGAATGTTGTCAAATATTACCGCCGAGATGTTAGGTTCTGTTAGGTTAGGTTATATTACCTTATTGATGTATATAAAGGTCCCACGGAGACGTAGAGGCCAACAAGACAGGAATGTGGTCAAATGTTACCGCCGAGATGTTAGATTGTGTTAGGTTAGGTTATATTACGTTATTGATGTATGTAAAGGT
Organism: Xylocopa violacea; assembly: GCA_963969225.1. NCBI lineage: Eukaryota > Metazoa > Arthropoda > Insecta > Hymenoptera > Apidae > Xylocopa > Xylocopa violacea. The sequence continues at coordinate 1,487,402 of CAXAJV010000484.1, forward strand.
CCCACGTAGATGTAGAGCCCAACTCGCGAGGATTGTTTTCAAATAATATCGCCGAGATGTTAGGTTGGGTTAGGTTAGGTTATATTACGTTATTGATGTATAGGAAGGTCCCACGGACACGTAGAGGCCCACTCGCCAGGAATGTTGTCAAATATTACCGCTGAGATGTTAGGTTCTGTTAGGTTAGGTTATATTATGTTATTGATGTATATAAAGGTCCCACGGATACGTAAAGGCCAGCAAGCCAGGAATGTTTCCAAATATTACCGCCGAGATGTTAGGTTGGGTTAGGTTAAGTTATATTACGTTCTTGATGTATATAAAGGTCCCACGGAGCCGTAGAGGCCAACTCGCCAGGAATGTTGTCAAATATTACCGCCGAGATGTTAGGTTCTGTTAGGTTAGATTATATTACATTATTGATGTATATAAAGGTCCCACGGAGACGTAGAGCCCAACAAGCCAGGAATGTGGTCAAATATTACCACCGAGATGATAGGTTGGGTTTGGTTAGGTTATATTACGTTATTGATGTATACAAAGGTCCCACGGAGACGTGGAGTCCAATTCGCCAGGAATGTTGTCAAATATTACCGCCGAGATGTTAGGTTCTGTTAGGTTAGGTTATATTATGTTATTGATGTATATAAAGGTCCCACGGATACGTAGAGGCCAGCAAGCCAGGAATGTTGCCAAATATTACCGCCGAGATGTTAGGTTGGGTTAGGTTAAGTTATATTACGTTCTTGATGTATATAAAGGTCCCACGGAGCCGTAGAGGCCAACTCGCCAGGAATGTTGTCAAATATTACCGCCGAGATATTAGGTTCTGTTAGGTTAGGTTATATTACATTATTGATGTATATAAAGGTCCCACGGAGACGTAGAGGCCAACAAGACAGGAATGTGGTCAAATATTACCACCGAGATGATAGGTTGGGTTTGGTTAGGTTATATTACGTTATTGATGTATACAAAGGTCCCACGGAGACGTGGAGTCCAATTCGCCAGGAATGTTGTCAAATATTACCGCCGAGATGTTAGGTTCTGTTAGGTTAGGTTATATTACCTTATTGATGTATATAAAGGTCCCACGGAGACGTAGAGGCCAACAAGACAGGAATGTGGTCAAATGTTACCGCCGAGATGTTAGATTGTGTTAGGTTAGGTTATATTACGTTATTGATGTATGTAAAGGTCCCACGTAGATGTAGAGCCCAACTCGCGAGGATTGTTTTCAAATAATATCGCCGAGATGTTAGGTTGGGTTAGGTTAGGTTATATTACGTTATTGATGTATACAAAGGTCCCACGGAGACGTGGAGTCCAATTCGCCAGGAATGTTGTCAAATATTACCGCCGAGATGTTAGGTTCTGTTAGGTTAGGTTATATTACCTTATTGATGTATATAAAGGTCCCACGGAGACGTAGAGGCCAACAAGACAGGAATGTCGTCAAATATTACCGCCGAGATGGTAGATTGGATTAGGTTAGCTTATATTACGTTATTGATGTATAGGAAGGTCCCACGGACACGTAGAGGCCCACTCGCCAGGAATGTTGTCAAATATTACCGCTGAGATGTTAGGTTCTGTTAGGTTAGGTTATATTATGTTATTGATGTATATAAAGGTCCCACGGATACGTAGAGGCCAGCAAGCCAGGAATGTTTCCAAATATTACCGCCGAGATGTTAGGTTGGGTTAGGTTAAGTTATATTACGTTCTTGATGTATATAAAGGTCCCACGGAGCCGTAGAGGCCAACTCGCCAGGAATGTTGTCAAATATTACCGCCGAGATGTTAGGTTCTGTTAGGTTAGATTATATTACATTATTGATGTATATAAAGGTCCCACGGAGACGTAGAGGCCAACAAGCCAGGAATGTGGTCAAATATTACCACCGAGATGATAGGTTGGGTTTGGTTAGGTTATATTACGTTATTGATGTATACAAAGGTCCCACGGAGACGTGGAGTCCAATTCGCCAGGAATGTTGTCAAATATTACCGCCGAGATGTTAGGTTCTGTTAGGTTAGGTTATATTATGTTATTGATGTATATAAAGGTCCCACGGATACGTAGAGGCCAGCAAGCCAGGAATGTTGCCAAATATTACCGCCGAGATGTTAGGTTGGGTTAGGTTAAGTTATATTACGTTCTTGATGTATATAAAGGTCCCACGGAGCCGTAGAGGCCAACTCGCCAGGAATGTTGTCAAATATTACCGCCGAGATATTAGGTTCTGTTAGGTTAGGTTATATTACATTATTGATGTATATAAAGGTCCCACGGAGACGTAGAGGCCAACAAGACAGGAATGTGGTCAAATATTACCACCGAGATGATAGGTTGGGTTTGGTTAGGTTATATTACGTTATTGATGTATACAAAGGTCCCACGGAGACGTGGAGTCCAATTCGCCAGGAATGTTGTCAAATATTACCGCCGAGATGTTAGGTTCTGTTAGGTTAGGTTATATTACCTTATTGATGTATATAAAGGTCCCACGGAGACGTAGAGGCCAACAAGACAGGAATGTGGTCAAATGTTACCGCCGAGATGTTAGATTGTGTTAGGTTAGGTTATATTACGTTATTGATGTATGTAAAGGTCCCACGTAGATGTAGAGCCCAACTCGCGAGGATTGTTTTCAAATAATATCGCCGAGATGTTAGGTTGGGTTAGGTTAGGTTATATTACGTTATTGATGTATAGGAAGGTCCCACGGACACGTAGAGGCCCACTCGCCAGGAATGTTGTCAAATATTACCGCTGAGATGTTAGGTTCTGTTAGGTTAGGTTATATTATGTTATTGATGTATATAAAGGTCCCACGGATACGTAAAGGCCAGCAAGCCAGGAATGTTTCCAAATATTACCGCCGAGATGTTAGGTTGGGTTAGGTTAAGTTATATTACGTTCTTGATGTATATAAAGGTCCCACGGAGCCGTAGAGGCCAACTCGCCAGGAATGTTGTCAAATATTACCGCCGAGATGTTAGGTTCTGTTAGGTTAGATTATATTACATTATTGATGTATATAAAGGTCCCACGGAGACGTAGAGCCCAACAAGCCAGGAATGTGGTCAAATATTACCACCGAGATGATAGGTTGGGTTTGGTTAGGTTATATTACGTTATTGATGTATACAAAGGTCCCACGGAGACGTGGAGTCCAATTCGCCAGGAATGTTGTCAAATATTACCGCCGAGATGTTAGGTTCTGTTAGGTTAGGTTATATTATGTTATTGATGTATATAAAGGTCCCACGGATACGTAGAGGCCAGCAAGCCAGGAATGTTGCCAAATATTACCGCCGAGATGTTAGGTTGGGTTAGGTTAAGTTATATTACGTTCTTGATGTATATAAAGGTCCCACGGAGCCGTAGAGGCCAACTCGCCAGGAATGTTGTCAAATATTACCGCCGAGATATTAGGTTCTGTTAGGTTAGGTTATATTACATTATTGATGTATATAAAGGTCCCACGGAGACGTAGAGGCCAACAAGACAGGAATGTGGTCAAATATTACCACCGAGATGATAGGTTGGGTTTGGTTAGGTTATATTACGTTATTGATGTATACAAAGGTCCCACGGAGACGTGGAGTCCAATGCGCCAGGAATGTTGTCAAATATTACCGCCGAGATGTTAGGTTCTGTTAGGTTAGGTTATATTACCTTATTGATGTATATAAAGGTCCCACGGAGACGTAGAGGCCAACAAGACAGGAATGTCGTCAAATATTACCGCCGAGATGGTAGATTGGATTAGGTTAGCTTATATTACGTTATTGATGTATAGGAAGGTCCCACGGACACGTAGAGGCCCACTCGCCAGGAATGTTGTCAAATATTACCGCCGAGATGTTAGGTTCTGTTAGGATAGGTTATATTATGTTATTGATGTATATAAAGGTCCCACGGAGCCGTAGAGGCCAACTCGCCAGGAATGTTGTCAAATATTACCGCCGAGATGTTAGGTTCTGTTAGGTTAGATTATATTACATTATTGATGTATATAAAGGTCCCACGGAGACGTAGAGCCCAACAAGCCAGGAATGTGGTCAAATATTACCACCGAGATGATAGGTTGGGTTTGGTTAGGTTATATTACGTTATTGATGTATACAAAGGTCCCACGGAGACGTGGAGTCCAATTCGCCAGGAATGTTGTCAAATATTACCGCCGAGATGTTAGGTTCTGTTAGGTTAGGTTATATTACGTTATTGATGTATACAAAGGTCCCACGGAGACGTGGAGTCCAATTCGCCAGGAATGTTGTCAAATATTACCGCCGAGATGTTAGGTTCTGTTAGGTTAGGTTATATTATGTTATTGATGTATATAAAGGTCCCACGGATACGTAGAGGCCAGCAAGCCAGGAATGTTGCCAAATATTACCGCCGAGATGTTAGGTTGGGTTAGGTTAAGTTATATTACGTTCTTGATGTATATAAAGGTCCCACGGAGCCGTAGAGGCCAACTCGCCAGGAATGTTGTCAAATATTACCGCCGAGATATTAGGTTCTGTTAGGTTAGGTTATATTACATTATTGATGTATATAAAGGTCCCACGGAGACGTAGAGGCCAACAAGACAGGAATGTGGTCAAATATTACCACCGAGATGATAGGTTGGGTTTGGTTAGGTTATATTACGTTATTGATGTATACAAAGGTCCCACGGAGACGTGGAGTCCAATTCGCCAGGAATGTTGTCAAATATTACCGCCGAGATGTTAGGTTCTGTTAGGTTAGATTATATTACATTATTGATGTATATAAAGGTCCCACGGAGACGTAGAGCCCAACAAGCCAGGAATGTGGTCAAATATTACCACCGAGATGATAGGTTGGGTTTGGTTAGGTTATATTACGTTATTGATGTATACAAAGGTCCCACGGAGACGTGGAGTCCAATTCGCCAGGAATGTTGTCAAATATTACCGCCGAGATGTTAGGTTCTGTTAGGTTAGGTTATATTATGTTATTGATGTATATAAAGGTCCCACGGATACGTAGAGGCCAGCAAGCCAGGAATGTTGCCAAATATTACCGCCGAGATGTTAGGTTGGGTTAGGTTAAGTTATATTACGTTCTTGATGTATATAAAGGTCCCACGGAGCCGTAGAGGCCAACTCGCCAGGAATGTTGTCAAATATTACCGCCGAGATATTAGGTTCTGTTAGGTTAGGTTATATTACATTATTGATGTATATAAAGGTCCCACGGAGACGTAGAGGCCAACAAGACAGGAATGTGGTCAAATATTACCACCGAGATGATAGGTTGGGTTTGGTTAGGTTATATTACGTTATTGATGTATACAAAGGTCCCACGGAGACGTGGAGTCCAATGCGCCAGGAATGTTGTCAAATATTACCGCCGAGATGTTAGGTTCTGTTAGGTTAGGTTATATTACCTTATTGATGTATATAAAGGTCCCACGGAGACGTAGAGGCCAACAAGACAGGAATGTGGTCAAATGTTACCGCCGAGATGTTAGATTGTGTTAGGTTAGGTTATATTACGTTATTGATGTATGTAAAGGTCCCACGTAGATGTAGAGCCCAACTCGCGAGGATTGTTTTCAAATAATATCGCCGAGATGTTAGGTTGGGTTAGGTTAGGTTATATTACGTTATTGATGTATACAAAGGTCCCACGGAGACGTGGAGTCCAATTCGCCAGGAATGTTGTCAAATATTACCGCCGAGATGTTAGGTTCTGTTAGGTTAGGTTATATTACCTTATTGATGTATATAAAGGTCCCACGGAGACGTAGAGGCCAACAAGACAGGAATGTCGTCAAATATTACCGCCGAGATGGTAGATTGGATTAGGTTAGCTTATATTACGTTATTGATGTATAGGAAGGTCCCACGGACACGTAGAGGCCCACTCGCCAGGAATGTTGTCAAATATTACCGCTGAGATGTTAGGTTCTGTTAGGTTAGGTTATATTATGTTATTGATGTATATAAAGGTCCCACGGATACGTAGAGGCCAGCAAGCCAGGAATGTTTCCAAATATTACCGCCGAGATGTTAGGTTGGGTTAGGTTAAGTTATATTACGTTCTTGATGTATATAAAGGTCCCACGGAGCCGTAGAGGCCAACTCGCCAGGAATGTTGTCAAATATTACCGCCGAGATGTTAGGTTCTGTTAGGTTAGATTATATTACATTATTGATGTATATAAAGGTCCCACGGAGACGTAGAGGCCAACAAGCCAGGAATGTGGTCAAATATTACCACCGAGATGATAGGTTGGGTTTGGTTAGGTTATATTACGTTATTGATGTATACAAAGGTCCCACGGAGACGTGGAGTCCAATTCGCCAGGAATGTTGTCAAATATTACCGCCGAGATGTTAGGTTGGGTTAGGTTCGGTTATATTACGTTATTGATGTATAGGAAGGTCCCACGGAGACGTAGAGGCCAACTCGCCAGGAATGTTGTCAAATATTACCGCCGAGATGTTAGGTTCTGTTAGGTTAGGTCATATTACCTTATTGATGTATATAAGGGTCCCACGGAGACGTAGAGGCCAACAAGACAGGAAGGTGGTCAAATATTACCGCCGAGATGTTAGATTGTGTTAGGTTAGGTTATATTACGTTATTGATGTATGTAAAGGTCCCACGTAGATGTAGAGCTCAACTCGCCAGGATTGTTTTCAAATAATATCGCCGAGATGTTAGGTTGGGTTAGGTTAGGTTATATTACGTTATTGATGTATACAAAGGTCCCACGGAGACGTGGAGTCCAATTCGCCAGGAATGTTGTCAAATATTACCGCCGAGATGTTAGGTTCTGTTAGGTTAGGTTATATTACGTTATTGATGTATATAAAGGTCCCACGGATTCGTAGAGGCCAGCAAGCCAGGAATGTTGCCAAATATTACCGCCGAGATGTTAGGTTGGGTTAGGTTAAGTTATATTACGTTCTTGATGTATATAAAGGTCCCACGGAGCCGTAGAGGCCAACTCGCCAGGAATGTTGTCAAATATTACCGCCGAGATATTAGGTTCTGTTAGGTTAGGTTATATTACATTATTGATGTATATAAAGGTCCCACGGAGACGTAGAGGCCAACAAGCCAGGAATGTGGTCAAATATTACCACCGAGATGATAGGTTGGGTTTGGTTAGGTTATATTACGTTATTGATGTATACAAAGGTCCCACGGAGACGTGGAGTCCAATTCGCCAGGAATGTTGTCAAATATTACCGCCGAGATGTTAGGTTGGGTTAGGTTCGGTTATATTACGTTATTGATGTATAGGAAGGTCCCACGGAGACGTAGAGGCCAACTCGCCAGGAATGTTGTCAAATATTACCGCCGAGATGTTAGGTTCTGTTAGGTTAGGTTATATTACATTATTGATGTATATAAAGGTCCCACGGAGACGTAGAGGCCAGCAAGCCAGGAATGTTGCCAAATATTACCGCCGAGATGTTAGGTTGGTTTAGGTTAAGTTATATTAAGTTCTTGATGTATATAAAGGTCCCACGGAGACGTCGGGGCCAATTCGCCAGGAATGTCGTCAAATATTACCGCCGAGATGTTAGGTTGGGTTAGGTTAGGTTATATTACGTGATTGATGTATATAAACGTCCCACGGAGACGTAGAGGCCAACAAGACAGGAATGTGGTCAAATATTACCGCCGAGATGTTAGATTGGGTTAGGTTAGGTTATATTACGTTATTGATGTATATAAACGTCCCACGGAGCCGTAGAGGCCAACTCGCCAGGAATGATGTCAAATATTACCGCCGAGATGTTAGGTTCTGTTAGGTTAGGTTATATTACCTTATTGATGTATATAAAGGTCCCACGGAGACGTAGAGGCCAACAAGACAGGAATGTCGTCAAATATTACCGCCGAAATGATAGATTGGGTTAGGTTAGGTTATATTACGTTATTGATGTATATAAACGTCCCACGGCGACGTAGAGCCCAACTCGCCAGAAATGTTGTCAAATATTACCGCCGAGATGTTAGGTTCTGTTAGGTTAAGTTATATTACGTTCTTGATGTATATAAAGGTCCCACGGAGCCGTAGAGGCCAACTCGCCAGGAATGTTGTCAAATATTACCGCCGAGATGTTAGGTTCTGTTAGGTTAGATTATATTACATTATTGATGTATATAAAGGTCCCACGGAGACGTAGAGGCCAACAAGCCAGGAATGTGGTCAAATATTACCACCGAGATGATAGGTTGGGTTTGGTTAGGTTATATTACGTTATTGATGTATACAAAGGTCCCACGGAGACGTGGAGTCCAATTCGCCAGGAATGTTGTCAAATATTACCGCCGAGATGTTAGGTTCTGTTAGGTTAGGTTATATTACGTTATTGATGTATGTAAAAGTCCCACGTAGATGTAGAGCTCAACTCGCCAGGATTGTTTTCAAATAATATCGCCGAGATGTTAGGTTGGGTTAGGTTAGGTTATATTACGTTATTGATGTATACAAAGGTCCCACGGAGACGTGGAGTCCAATTCGCCAGGAATGTTGTCAAATATTACCGCCGAGATGTTAGGTTCTGTTAGGTTAGGTTATATTACGTTATTGATGTATATAAAGGTCCCACGGATACGTAGAGGCCAGCAAGCCAGGAATGTTGCCAAATATTACCGCCGAGATGTTAGGTTGGGTTAGGTTAAGTTATATTACGTTCTTGATGTATATAAAGGTCCCACGGAGCCGTAGAGGCCAACTCGCCAGGAATGTTGTCAAATATTACCGCCGAGATATTAGGTTCTGTTAGGTTAGGTTATATTACATTATTGATGTATATAAAGGTCCCACGGAGACGTAGAGGCCAACAAGCCAGGAATGTGGTCAAATATTACCACCGAGATGATAGGTTGGGTTTGGTTAGGTTATATTACGTTATTGATGTATACAAAGGTCCCACGGAGACGTGGAGTCCAATTCGCCAGGAATGTTGTCAAATATTACCGCCGAGATGTTAGGTTGGGTTAGGTTCGGTTATATTACGTTATTGATGTATAGGAAGGTCCCACGGAGACGTAGAGGCCAACTCGCCAGGAATGTTGTCAAATATTACCGCCGAGATGTTAGGTTCTGTTAGGTTAGGTTATATTACATTATTGATGTATATAAAGGTCCCACGGAGACGTAGAGGCCAGCAAGCCAGGAATGTTGCCAAATATTACCGCCGAGATGTTAGGTTGGGTTAGGTTAAGTTATATTAAGTTCTTGATGTATATAAAGGTCCCACGGAGACGTCGGGGCCAATTCGCCAGGAATGTCGTCAAATATTACCGCCGAGATGTTAGGTTGGGTTAGGTTAGGTTATATTACGTGATTGATGTATATAAACGTCCCACGGAGACGTAGAGGCCAACAAGACAGGAATGTGGTCAAATATTACCGCCGAGATGTTAGATTGGGTTAGGTTAGGTTATATTACGTTATTGATGTATATAAACGTCCCACGGAGCCGTAGAGGCCAACTCGCCAGGAATGATGTCAAATATTACCGCCGAGATGTTAGGTTCTGTTAGGTTAGGTTATATTACCTTATTGATGTATATAAAGGTCCCACGGAGACGTAGAGGCCAACAAGACAGGAATGTCGTCAAATATTACCGCCGAAATAATAGATTGGGTTAGGTTAGGTTATATTACGTTATTGATGTATATAAACGTCCCACGGCGACGTAGAGCCCAACTCGCCAGAAATGTTGTCAAATATTACCGCCGAGATGTTAGGTTCTGTTAGGTTAAGTTATATTACGTTCTTGATGTATATAAAGGTCCCACGGAGCCGTAGAGGCCAACTCGCCAGGAATGTTGTCAAATATTACCGCCGAGATGTTAGGTTCTGTTAGGTTAGATTATATTACATTATTGATGTATATAAAGGTCCCACGGAGCCGTAGAGGCCAACAAGCCAGGAATGTGGTCAAATATTACCACCGAGATGATAGGTTGGGTTTGGTTAGGTTATATTACGTTATTGATGTATACAAAGGTCCCACGGAGACGTGGAGTCCAATTCGCCAGGAATGTTGTCAAATATTACCGCCGAGATGTTAGGTTCTGTTAGGTTAGGTTATATTACGTTATTGATGTATACAAAGGTCCCACGGAGACGTGGAGTCCAATTCGACAGGAATGTTGTCAAATATTACCGCCGAGATGTTAGGTTGGGTTAGGTTCGGTTATATTACGTTATTGATGTATAGGAAGGTCCCACGGAGACGTAGAGGCCAACTCGCCAGGAATGTTGTCAAATATTACCGCCGAGATGTTAGGTTCTGTTAGGTTAGGTTATATTACATTATTGATGTATATAAAGGTCCCACGGAGCCGTAGAGGCCAACTCGCCAGGAATGATGTCAAATATTACCGCCGAGTTGTTAGGTTCTGTTAGGTTAGGTTATATTACCTTATTGATGTATATAAAGGTCCCACGGAGACGTAGAGGCCAACAAGCCAGGAATGTGGTCAAATATTACCACCGAGATGATAGGTTGGGTTTGGTTAGGTTATATTACGTTATTGATGTATACAAAGGTCCCACGGAGACGTGGAGTCCAATTCGCCAGGAATGTTGTCAAATATTACCGCCGAGATGTTAGGTTGGGTTAGGTTCGGTTATATTACGTTATTGATGTATAGGAAGGTCCCACGGAGACGTAGAGGCCAACTCGCCAGGAATGTTGTCAAATATTACCGCCGAGATGTTAGGTTCTGTTAGGTTAGGTTATATTACCTTATTGATGTATATAAAGGTCCCACGGAGACGTAGAGGCCAACAAGACAGGAATGTGGTCAAATATTACCGCCGAGATGTTAGATTGTGTTAGGTTAGGTTATATTACGTTATTGATGTATGTAAAGGTCCCACGTAGATGTAGAGCTCAACTCGCCAGGATTGTTTTCAAATAATATCGCCGAGATGTTAGGTTGGGTTAGGTTAGGTTATATTACGTTATTGATGTATACAAAGGTCCCACGGAGACGTGGAGTCCAATTCGCCAGGAATGTTGTCAAATATTACCGCCGAGATGTTAGGTTCTGTTAGGTTAGGTTATATTACGTTATTGATGTATATAAAGGTCCCACGGATACGTAGAGGCCAGCAAGCCAGGAATGTTGCCAAATATTACCGCCGAGATGTTAGGTTGGGTTAGGTTAAGTTATATTACGTTCTTGATGTATATAAAGGTCCCACGGAGCCGTAGAGGCCAACTCGCCAGGAATGTTGTCAAATATTACCGCCGAGATATTAGGTTCTGTTAGGTTAGGTTATATTACATTATTGATGTATATAAAGGTCCCACGGAGACGTAGAGGCCAACAAGCCAGGAATGTGGTCAAATATTACCACCGAGATGATAGGTTGGGTTTGGTTAGGTTATATTACGTTATTGATGTATACAAAGGTCCCACGGAGACGTGGAGTCCAATTCGCCAGGAATGTTGTCAAATATTACCGCCGAGATGTTAGGTTGGGTTAGGTTCGGTTATATTACGTTATTGATGTATAGGAAGGTCCCACGGAGACGTAGAGGCCAACTCGCCAGGAATGTTGTCAAATATTACCGCCGAGATGTTAGGTTCTGTTAGGTTAGGTTATATTACATTATTGATGTATATAAAGGTCCCACGGAGACGTAGAGGCCAGCAAGCCAGGAATGTTGCCAAATATTACCGCCGAGATGTTAGGTTGGGTTAGGTTAAGTTATATTAAGTTCTTGATGTATATAAAGGTCCCACGGAGACGTCGGGGCGAATTCGCCAGGAATGTCGTCAAATATTACCGCCGAGATGTTAGGTTGGGTTAGGTTAGGTTATATTACGTGATTGATGTATATAAACGTCCCACGGAGACGTAGAGGCCAACAAGACAGGAATGTGGTCAAATATTACCGCCGAGATGTTAGATTGGGTTAGGTTAGGTTATATTACGTTATTGATGTATATAAACGTCCCACGGAGCCGTAGAGGCCAACTCGCCAGGAATGATGTCAAATATTACCGCCGAGATGTTAGGTTCTGTTAGGTTAGGTTATATTACCTTATTGATGTATATAAAGGTCGCACGGAGACGTAGAGGCCAACAAGACAGGAATGTCGTCAAATATTACCGCCGAGATGGTAGATTGGATTAGGTTAGCTTATATTACGTTATTGATGTATAGGAAGGTCCCACGGACACGTAGAGGCCCACTCGCCAGGAATGTTGTCAAATATTACCGCTGAGATGTTAGGTTCTGTTAGGTTAGGTTATATTATGTTATTGATGTATATAAAGGTCCCACGGATACGTAGAGGCCAGCAAGCCAGGAATGTTTCCAAATATTACCGCCGAGATGTTAGGTTGGGTTAGGTTAAGTTATATTACGTTCTTGATGTATATAAAGGTCCCACGGAGCCGTAGAGGCCAACTCGCCAGGAATGTTGTCACATATTACCGCCGAGATGTTAGGTTCTGTTAGGTTAGATTATATTACATTATTGATGTATATAAAGGTCCCACGGAGACGTAGAGGCCAACAAGCCAGGAATGTGGTCAAATATTACCACCGAGATGATAGGTTGGGTTTGGTTAGGTTATATTACGTTATTGATGTATACAAAGGTCCCACGGAGGCGTGGAGTCCAATTCGCCAGGAATGTTGTCAAATATTACCGCCGAGATGTTAGGTTCTGTTAGGTTAGGTTATATTACATTATTGATGTATATAAAGGTCCCACGGAGACGTAGAGGCCAACAAGACAGGAATGTGGTCAAATATTACCGCCGAGATGTTAGATTGTGTTAGGTTAGGTTATATTACGTTATTGATGTATGTAAAGGTCCCACGTAGATGTAGAGCCCAACTCGCGAGGATTGTTTTCAAATAATATCGCCGAGATGTTAGGTTGGGTTAGGTTAGGTTATATTACGTTATTGATGTATACAAAGGTCCCACGGAGACGTGGAGTCCAATTCGCCAGGAATGTTGTCAAATATTACCGCCGAGATGTTAGGTTCTGTTAGGTTAGGTTATATTATGTTATTGATGTATATAAAGGTCCCACGGATACGTAGAGGCCAGCAAGCCAGGAATGTTTCCAAATATTACCGCCGAGATGTTAGGTTGGGTTAGGTTAAGTTATATTACGTTCTTGATGTATATAAAGGTCCCACGGAGCCGTAGAGGCCAACTCGCCAGGAATGTTGTCACATATTACCGCCGAGATGTTAGGTTCTGTTAGGTTAGATTATATTACATTATTGATGTATATAAAGGTCCCACGGAGACGTAGAGGCCAACAAGCCAGGAATGTGGTCAAATATTACCACCGAGATGATAGGTTGGGTTTGGTTAGGTTATATTACGTTATTGATGTATACAAAGGTCCCACGGAGGCGTGGAGTCCAATTCGCCAGGAATGTTGTCAAATATTACCGCCGAGATGTTAGGTTCTGTTAGGTTAGGTTATATTACATTATTGATGTATATAAAGGTCCCACGGAGACGTAGAGGCCAACAAGACAGGAATGTGGTCAAATATTACCGCCGAGATGTTAGATTGTGTTAGGTTAGGTTATATTACGTTATTGATGTATGTAAAGGTCCCACGTAGATGTAGAGCCCAACTCGCGAGGATTGTTTTCAAATAATATCGCCGAGATGTTAGGTTGGGTTAGGTTAGGTTATATTACGTTATTGATGTATACAAAGGTCCCACGGAGACGTGGAGTCCAATTCGCCAGGAATGTTGTCAAATATTACCGCCGAGATGTTAGGTTCTGTTAGGTTAGGTTATATTATGTTATTGATGTATATAAAGGTCCCACGGATACGTAGAGGCCAGCAAGCCAGGAATGTTGCCAAATATTACCGCCGAGATGTTAGGTTGGGTTAGGTTAAGTTATATTACGTTCTTGATGTATATAAAGGTCCCACGGAGCCGTAGAGGCCAACTCGCCAGGAATGTTGTCAAATATTACCGCCGAGATATTAGGTTCTGTTAGGTTAGGTTATATTACATTATTGATGTATATAAAGGTCCCACGGAGACGTAGAGGCCAACAAGACAGGAATGTGGTCAAATATTACCACCGAGATGATAGGTTGGGTTTGGTTAGGTTATATTACGTTATTGATGTATACAAAGGTCCCACGGAGACGTGGAGTCCAATGCGCCAGGAATGTTGTCAAATATTACCGCCGAGATGTTAGGTTCTGTTAGGTTAGGTTATATTACCTTATTGATGTATATAAAGGTCCCACGGAGACGTAGAGGCCAACAAGACAGGAATGTCGTCAAATATTACCGCCGAGATGGTAGATTGGATTAGGTTAGCTTATATTACGTTATTGATGTATAGGAAGGTCCCACGGACACGTAGAGGCCCACTCGCCAGGAATGTTGTCAAATATTACCGCCGAGATGTTAGGTTCTGTTAGGATAGGTTATATTATGTTATTGATGTATATAAAGGTCCCACGGAGCCGTAGAGGCCAACTCGCCAGGAATGTTGTCAAATATTACCGCCGAGATGTTAGGTTCTGTTAGGTTAGATTATATTACATTATTGATGTATATAAAGGTCCCACGGAGACGTAGAGCCCAACAAGCCAGGAATGTGGTCAAATATTACCACCGAGATGATAGGTTGGGTTTGGTTAGGTTATATTACGTTATTGATGTATACAAAGGTCCCACGGAGACGTGGAGTCCAATTCGCCAGGAATGTTGTCAAATATTACCGCCGAGATGTTAGGTTCTGTTAGGTTAGGTTATATTACGTTATTGATGTATACAAAGGTCCCACGGAGACGTGGAGTCCAATTCGCCAGGAATGTTGTCAAATATTACCGCCGAGATGTTAGGTTCTGTTAGGTTAGGTTATATTATGTTATTGATGTATATAAAGGTCCCACGGATACGTAGAGGCCAGCAAGCCAGGAATGTTGCCAAATATTACCGCCGAGATGTTAGGTTGGGTTAGGTTAAGTTATATTACGTTCTTGATGTATATAAAGGTCCCACGGAGCCGTAGAGGCCAACTCGCCAGGAATGTTGTCAAATATTACCGCCGAGATATTAGGTTCTGTTAGGTTAGGTTATATTACATTATTGATGTATATAAAGGTCCCACGGAGACGTAGAGGCCAACAAGACAGGAATGTGGTCAAATATTACCACCGAGATGATAGGTTGGGTTTGGTTAGGTTATATTACGTTATTGATGTATACAAAGGTCCCACGGAGACGTGGAGTCCAATTCGCCAGGAATGTTGTCAAATATTACCGCCGAGATGTTAGGTTCTGTTAGGTTAGGTTATATTACCTTATTGATGTATATAAAGGTCCCACGGAGACGTAGAGGCCAACAAGACAGGAATGTGGTCAAATGTTACCGCCGAGATGTTAGATTGTGTTAGGTTAGGTTATATTACGTTATTGATGTATGTAAAGGTCCCACGTAGATGTAGAGCCCAACTCGCGAGGATTGTTTTCAAATAATATCGCCGAGATGTTAGGTTGGGTTAGGTTAGGTTATATTACGTTATTGATGTATAGGAAGGTCCCACGGACACGTAGAGGCCCACTCGCCAGGAATGTTGTCAAATATTACCGCTGAGATGTTAGGTTCTGTTAGGTTAGGTTATATTATGTTATTGATGTATATAAAGGTCCCACGGATACGTAGAGGCCAGCAAGCCAGGAATGTTTCCAAATATTACCGCCGAGATGTTAGGTTGGGTTAGGTTAAGTTATATTACGTTCTTGATGTATATAAAGGTCCCACGGAGCCGTAGAGGCCAACTCGCCAGGAATGTTGTCAAATATTACCGCCGAGATGTTAGGTTCTGTTAGGTTAGATTATATTACATTATTGATGTATATAAAGGTCCCACGGAGACGTAGAGCCCAACAAGCCAGGAATGTGGTCAAATATTACCACCGAGATGATAGGTTGGGTTTGGTTAGGTTATATTACGTTATTGATGTATACAAAGGTCCCACGGAGACGTGGAGTCCAATTCGCCAGGAATGTTGTCAAATATTACCGCCGAGATGTTAGGTTCTGTTAGGTTAGGTTATATTATGTTATTGATGTATATAAAGGTCCCACGGATACGTAGAGGCCAGCAAGCCAGGAATGTTGCCAAATATTACCGCCGAGATGTTAGGTTGGGTTAGGTTAAGTTATATTACGTTCTTGATGTATATAAAGGTCCCACGGAGCCGTAGAGGCCAACTCGCCAGGAATGTTGTCAAATATTACCGCCGAGATATTAGGTTCTGTTAGGTTAGGTTATATTACATTATTGATGTATATAAAGGTCCCACGGAGACGTAGAGGCCAACAAGACAGGAATGTGGTCAAATATTACCACCGAGATGATAGGTTGGGTTTGGTTAGGTTATATTACGTTATTGATGTATACAAAGGTCCCACGGAGACGTGGAGTCCAATGCGCCAGGAATGTTGTCAAATATTACCGCCGAGATGTTAGGTTCTGTTAGGTTAGGTTATATTACCTTATTGATGTATATAAAGGTCCCACGGAGACGTAGAGGCCAACAAGACAGGAATGTGGTCAAATGTTACCGCCGAGATGTTAGATTGTGTTAGGTTAGGTTATATTACGTTATTGATGTATGTAAAGGTCCCACGTAGATGTAGAGCCCAACTCGCGAGGATTGTTTTCAAATAATATCGCCGAGATGTTAGGTTGGGTTAGGTTAGGTTATATTACGTTATTGATGTATACAAAGGTCCCACGGAGACGTGGAGTCCAATTCGCCAGGAATGTTGTCAAATATTACCGCCGAGATGTTAGGTTCTGTTAGGTTAGGTTATATTACCTTATTGATGTATATAAAGGTCCCACGGAGACGTAGAGGCCAACAAGACAGGAATGTCGTCAAATATTACCGCCGAGATGGTAGATTGGATTAGGTTAGCTTATATTACGTTATTGATGTATAGGAAGGTCCCACGGACACGTAGAGGCCCACTCGCCAGGAATGTTGTCAAATATTACCGCTGAGATGTTAGGTTCTGTTAGGTTAGGTTATATTATGTTATTGATGTATATAAAGGTCCCACGGATACGTAGAGGCCAGCAAGCCAGGAATGTGGTCAAATATTACCACCGAGATGATAGGTTGGGTTTGGTTAGGTTATATTACGTTATTGATGTATACAAAGGTCCCACGGAGACGTGGAGTCCAATTCGCCAGGAATGTTGTCAAATATTACCGCCGAGATGTTAGGTTCTGTTAGGTTAGGTTATATTATGTTATTGATGTATATAAAGGTCCCACGGATACGTAGAGGCCAGCAAGCCAGGAATGTTGCCAAATATTACCGCCGAGATGTTAGGTTGGGTTAGGTTAAGTTATATTACGTTCTTGATGTATATAAAGGTCCCACGGAGCCGTAGAGGCCAACTCGCCAGGAATGTTGTCAAATATTACCGCCGAGATATTAGGTTCTGTTAGGTTAGGTTATATTACATTATTGATGTATATAAAGGTCCCACGGAGACGTAGAGGCCAACAAGACAGGAATGTGGTCAAATATTACCACCGAGATGATAGGTTGGGTTTGGTTAGGTTATATTACGTTATTGATGTATACAAAGGTCCCACGGAGACGTGGAGTCCAATGCGCCAGGAATGTTGTCAAATATTACCGCCGAGATGTTAGGTTCTGTTAGGTTAGGTTATATTACCTTATTGATGTATATAAAGGTCCCACGGAGACGTAGAGGCCAACAAGACAGGAATGTGGTCAAATGTTACCGCCGAGATGTTAGATTGTGTTAGGTTAGGTTATATTACGTTATTGATGTATGTAAAGGTCCCACGTAGATGTAGAGCCCAACTCGCGAGGATTGTTTTCAAATAATATCGCCGAGATGTTAGGTTGGGTTAGGTTAGGTTATATTACGTTATTGATGTATACAAAGGTCCCACGGAGACGTGGAGTCCAATTCGCCAGGAATGTTGTCAAATATTACCGCCGAGATGTTAGGTTCTGTTAGGTTAGGTTATATTACCTTATTGATGTATATAAAGGTCCCACGGAGACGTAGAGGCCAACAAGACAGGAATGTCGTCAAATATTACCGCCGAGATGGTAGATTGGATTAGGTTAGCTTATATTACGTTATTGATGTATAGGAAGGTCCCACGGACACGTAGAGGCCCACTCGCCAGGAATGTTGTCAAATATTACCGCTGAGATGTTAGGTTCTGTTAGGTTAGGTTATATTATGTTATTGATGTATATAAAGGTCCCACGGATACGTAGAGGCCAGCAAGCCAGGAATGTTTCCAAATATTACCGCCGAGATGTTAGGTTGGGTTAGGTTAAGTTATATTACGTTCTTGATGTATATAAAGGTCCCACGGAGCCGTAGAGGCCAACTCGCCAGGAATGTTGTCAAATATTACCGCCGAGATGTTAGGTTCTGTTAGGTTAGATTATATTACATTATTGATGTATATAAAGGTCCCACGGAGACGTAGAGGCCAACAAGCCAGGAATGTGGTCAAATATTACCACCGAGATGATAGGTTGGGTTTGGTTAGGTTATATTACGTTATTGATGTATACAAAGGTCCCACGGAGACGTGGAGTCCAATTCGCCAGGAATGTTGTCAAATATTACCGCCGAGATGTTAGGTTGGGTTAGGTTCGGTTATATTACGTTATTGATGTATAGGAAGGTCCCACGGAGACGTAGAGGCCAACTCGCCAGGAATGTTGTCAAATATTACCGCCGAGATGTTAGGTTCTGTTAGGTTAGGTCATATTACCTTATTGATGTATATAAGGGTCCCACGGAGACGTAGAGGCCAACAAGACAGGAAGGTGGTCAAATATTACCGCCGAGATGTTAGATTGTGTTAGGTTAGGTTATATTACGTTATTGATGTATGTAAAGGTCCCACGTAGATGTAGAGCTCAACTCGCCAGGATTGTTTTCAAATAATATCGCCGAGATGTTAGGTTGGGTTAGGTTAGGTTATATTACGTTATTGATGTATACAAAGGTCCCACGGAGACGTGGAGTCCAATTCGCCAGGAATGTTGTCAAATATTACCGCCGAGATGTTAGGTTCTGTTAGGTTAGGTTATATTACGTTATTGATGTATATAAAGGTCCCACGGATTCGTAGAGGCCAGCAAGCCAGGAATGTTGCCAAATATTACCGCCGAGATGTTAGGTTGGGTTAGGTTAAGTTATATTACGTTCTTGATGTATATAAAGGTCCCACGGAGCCGTAGAGGCCAACTCGCCAGGAATGTTGTCAAATATTACCGCCGAGATATTAGGTTCTGTTAGGTTAGGTTATATTACATTATTGATGTATATAAAGGTCCCACGGAGACGTAGAGGCCAACAAGCCAGGAATGTGGTCAAATATTACCACCGAGATGATAGGTTGGGTTTGGTTAGGTTATATTACGTTATTGATGTATACAAAGGTCCCACGGAGACGTGGAGTCCAATTCGCCAGGAATGTTGTCAAATATTACCGCCGAGATGTTAGGTTGGGTTAGGTTCGGTTATATTACGTTATTGATGTATAGGAAGGTCCCACGGAGACGTAGAGGCCAACTCGCCAGGAATGTTGTCAAATATTACCGCCGAGATGTTAGGTTCTGTTAGGTTAGGTTATATTACATTATTGATGTATATAAAGGTCCCACGGAGACGTAGAGGCCAGCAAGCCAGGAATGTTGCCAAATATTACCGCCGAGATGTTAGGTTGGTTTAGGTTAAGTTATATTAAGTTCTTGATGTATATAAAGGTCCCACGGAGACGTCGGGGCCAATTCGCCAGGAATGTCGTCAAATATTACCGCCGAGATGTTAGGTTGGGTTAGGTTAGGTTATATTACGTGATTGATGTATATAAACGTCCCACGGAGACGTAGAGGCCAACAAGACAGGAATGTGGTCAAATATTACCGCCGAGATGTTAGATTGGGTTAGGTTAGGTTATATTACGTTATTGATGTATATAAACGTCCCACGGAGCCGTAGAGGCCAACTCGCCAGGAATGATGTCAAATATTACCGCCGAGATGTTAGGTTCTGTTAGGTTAGGTTATATTACCTTATTGATGTATATAAAGGTCCCACGGAGACGTAGAGGCCAACAAGACAGGAATGTCGTCAAATATTACCGCCGAAATGATAGATTGGGTTAGGTTAGGTTATATTACGTTATTGATGTATATAAACGTCCCACGGCGACGTAGAGCCCAACTCGCCAGAAATGTTGTCAAATATTACCGCCGAGATGTTAGGTTCTGTTAGGTTAAGTTATATTACGTTCTTGATGTATATAAAGGTCCCACGGAGCCGTAGAGGCCAACTCGCCAGGAATGTTGTCAAATATTACCGCCGAGATGTTAGGTTCTGTTAGGTTAGATTATATTACATTATTGATGTATATAAAGGTCCCACGGAGACGTAGAGGCCAACAAGCCAGGAATGTGGTCAAATATTACCACCGAGATGATAGGTTGGGTTTGGTTAGGTTATATTACGTTATTGATGTATACAAAGGTCCCACGGAGACGTGGAGTCCAATTCGCCAGGAATGTTGTCAAATATTACCGCCGAGATGTTAGGTTCTGTTAGGTTAGGTTATATTACGTTATTGATGTATGTAAAAGTCCCACGTAGATGTAGAGCTCAACTCGCCAGGATTGTTTTCAAATAATATCGCCGAGATGTTAGGTTGGGTTAGGTTAGGTTATATTACGTTATTGATGTATACAAAGGTCCCACGGAGACGTGGAGTCCAATTCGCCAGGAATGTTGTCAAATATTACCGCCGAGATGTTAGGTTCTGTTAGGTTAGGTTATATTACGTTATTGATGTATATAAAGGTCCCACGGATACGTAGAGGCCAGCAAGCCAGGAATGTTGCCAAATATTACCGCCGAGATGTTAGGTTGGGTTAGGTTAAGTTATATTACGTTCTTGATGTATATAAAGGTCCCACGGAGCCGTAGAGGCCAACTCGCCAGGAATGTTGTCAAATATTACCGCCGAGATATTAGGTTCTGTTAGGTTAGGTTATATTACATTATTGATGTATATAAAGGTCCCACGGAGACGTAGAGGCCAACAAGCCAGGAATGTGGTCAAATATTACCACCGAGATGATAGGTTGGGTTTGGTTAGGTTATATTACGTTATTGATGTATACAAAGGTCCCACGGAGACGTGGAGTCCAATTCGCCAGGAATGTTGTCAAATATTACCGCCGAGATGTTAGGTTGGGTTAGGTTCGGTTATATTACGTTATTGATGTATAGGAAGGTCCCACGGAGACGTAGAGGCCAACTCGCCAGGAATGTTGTCAAATATTACCGCCAAGATGTTAGGTTCTGTTAGGTTAGGTTATATTACATTATTGATGTATATAAAGGTCCCACGGAGACGTAGAGGCCAGCAAGCCAGGAATGTTGCCAAATATTACCGCCGAGATGTTAGGTTGGGTTAGGTTAAGTTATATTAAGTTCTTGATGTATATAAAGGTCCCACGGAGACGTCGGGGCCAATTCGCCAGGAATGTCGTCAAATATTACCGCCGAGATGTTAGGTTGGGTTAGGTTAGGTTATATTACGTGATTGATGTATATAAACGTCCCACGGAGACGTAGAGGCCAACAAGACAGGAATGTGGTCAAATATTACCGCCGAGATGTTAGATTGGGTTAGGTTAGGTTATATTACGTTATTGATGTATATAAACGTCCCACGGAGCCGTAGAGGCCAACTCGCCAGGAATGATGTCAAATATTACCGCCGAGATGTTAGGTTCTGTTAGGTTAGGTTATATTACCTTATTGATGTATATAAAGGTCCCACGGAGACGTAGAGGCCAACAAGACAGGAATGTCGTCAAATATTACCGCCGAAATAATAGATTGGGTTAGGTTAGGTTATATTACGTTATTGATGTATATAAACGTCCCACGGCGACGTAGAGCCCAACTCGCCAGAAATGTTGTCAAATATTACCGCCGAGATGTTAGGTTCTGTTAGGTTAAGTTATATTACGTTCTTGATGTATATAAAGGTCCCACGGAGCCGTAGAGGCCAACTCGCCAGGAATGTTGTCAAATATTACCGCCGAGATGTTAGGTTCTGTTAGGTTAGATTATATTACATTATTGATGTATATAAAGGTCCCACGGAGCCGTAGAGGCCAACAAGCCAGGAATGTGGTCAAATATTACCACCGAGATGATAGGTTGGGTTTGGTTAGGTTATATTACGTTATTGATGTATACAAAGGTCCCACGGAGACGTGGAGTCCAATTCGCCAGGAATGTTGTCAAATATTACCGCCGAGATGTTAGGTTCTGTTAGGTTAGGTTATATTACGTTATTGATGTATACAAAGGTCCCACGGAGACGTGGAGTCCAATTCGACAGGAATGTTGTCAAATATTACCGCCGAGATGTTAGGTTGGGTTAGGTTCGGTTATATTACGTTATTGATGTATAGGAAGGTCCCACGGAGACGTAGAGGCCAACTCGCCAGGAATGTTGTCAAATATTACCGCCGAGATGTTAGGTTCTGTTAGGTTAGGTTATATTACATTATTGATGTATATAAAGGTCCCACGGAGCCGTAGAGGCCAACTCGCCAGGAATGATGTCAAATATTACCGCCGAGATGTTAGGTTCTGTTAGGTTAGGTTATATTACCTTATTGATGTATATAAAGGTCCCACGGAGACGTAGAGGCCAACAAGCCAGGAATGTGGTCAAATATTACCACCGAGATGATAGGTTGGGTTTGGTTAGGTTATATTACGTTATTGATGTATACAAAGGTCCCACGGAGACGTGGAGTCCAATTCGCCAGGAATGTTGTCAAATATTACCGCCGAGATGTTAGGTTGGGTTAGGTTCGGTTATATTACGTTATTGATGTATAGGAAGGTCCCACGGAGACGTAGAGGCCAACTCGCCAGGAATGTTGTCAAATATTACCGCCGAGATGTTAGGTTCTGTTAGGTTAGGTTATATTACCTTATTGATGTATATAAAGGTCCCACGGAGACGTAGAGGCCAACAAGACAGGAATGTGGTCAAATATTACCGCCGAGATGTTAGATTGTGTTAGGTTAGGTTATATTACGTTATTGATGTATGTAAAGGTCCCACGTAGATGTAGAGCTCAACTCGCCAGGATTGTTTTCAAATAATATCGCCGAGATGTTAGGTTGGGTTAGGTTAGGTTATATTACGTTATTGATGTATACAAAGGTCCCACGGAGACGTGGAGTCCAATTCGCCAGGAATGTTGTCAAATATTACCGCCGAGATGTTAGGTTCTGTTAGGTTAGGTTATATTACGTTATTGATGTATATAAAGGTCCCACGGATACGTAGAGGCCAGCAAGCCAGGAATGTTGCCAAATATTACCGCCGAGATGTTAGGTTGGGTTAGGTTAAGTTATATTACGTTCTTGATGTATATAAAGGTCCCACGGAGCCGTAGAGGCCAACTCGCCAGGAATGTTGTCAAATATTACCGCCGAGATATTAGGTTCTGTTAGGTTAGGTTATATTACATTATTGATGTATATAAAGGTCCCACGGAGACGTAGAGGCCAACAAGCCAGGAATGTGGTCAAATATTACCACCGAGATGATAGGTTGGGTTTGGTTAGGTTATATTACGTTATTGATGTATACAAAGGTCCCACGGAGACGTGGAGTCCAATTCGCCAGGAATGTTGTCAAATATTACCGCCGAGATGTTAGGTTGGGTTAGGTTCGGTTATATTACGTTATTGATGTATAGGAAGGTCCCACGGAGACGTAGAGGCCAACTCGCCAGGAATGTTGTCAAATATTACCGCCGAGATGTTAGGTTCTGTTAGGTTAGGTTATATTACATTATTGATGTATATAAAGGTCCCACGGAGACGTAGAGGCCAGCAAGCCAGGAATGTTGCCAAATATTACCGCCGAGATGTTAGGTTGGGTTAGGTTAAGTTATATTAAGTTCTTGATGTATATAAAGGTCCCACGGAGACGTCGGGGCGAATTCGCCAGGAATGTCGTCAAATATTACCGCCGAGATGTTAGGTTGGGTTAGGTTAGGTTATATTACGTGATTGATGTATATAAACGTCCCACGGAGACGTAGAGGCCAACAAGACAGGAATGTGGTCAAATATTACCGCCGAGATGTTAGATTGGGTTAGGTTAGGTTATATTACGTTATTGATGTATATAAACGTCCCACGGAGCCGTAGAGGCCAACTCGCCAGGAATGATGTCAAATATTACCGCCGAGATGTTAGGTTCTGTTAGGTTAGGTTATATTACCTTATTGATGTATATAAAGGTCGCACGGAGACGTAGAGGCCAACAAGACAGGAATGTCGTCAAATATTACCGCCGAGATGGTAGATTGGATTAGGTTAGCTTATATTACGTTATTGATGTATAGGAAGGTCCCACGGACACGTAGAGGCCCACTCGCCAGGAATGTTGTCAAATATTACCGCTGAGATGTTAGGTTCTGTTAGGTTAGGTTATATTATGTTATTGATGTATATAAAGGTCCCACGGATACGTAGAGGCCAGCAAGCCAGGAATGTTTCCAAATATTACCGCCGAGATGTTAGGTTGGGTTAGGTTAAGTTATATTACGTTCTTGATGTATATAAAGGTCCCACGGAGCCGTAGAGGCCAACTCGCCAGGAATGTTGTCACATATTACCGCCGAGATGTTAGGTTCTGTTAGGTTAGATTATATTACATTATTGATGTATATAAAGGTCCCACGGAGACGTAGAGGCCAACAAGCCAGGAATGTGGTCAAATATTACCACCGAGATGATAGGTTGGGTTTGGTTAGGTTATATTACGTTATTGATGTATACAAAGGTCCCACGGAGGCGTGGAGTCCAATTCGCCAGGAATGTTGTCAAATATTACCGCCGAGATGTTAGGTTCTGTTAGGTTAGGTTATATTACATTATTGATGTATATAAAGGTCCCACGGAGACGTAGAGGCCAACAAGACAGGAATGTGGTCAAATATTACCGCCGAGATGTTAGATTGTGTTAGGTTAGGTTATATTACGTTATTGATGTATGTAAAGGTCCCACGTAGATGTAGAGCCCAACTCGCGAGGATTGTTTTCAAATAATATCGCCGAGATGTTAGGTTGGGTTAGGTTAGGTTATATTACGTTATTGATGTATACAAAGGTCCCACGGAGACGTGGAGTCCAATTCGCCAGGAATGTTGTCAAATATTACCGCCGAGATGTTAGGTTCTGTTAGGTTAGGTTATATTATGTTATTGATGTATATAAAGGTCCCACGGATACGTAGAGGCCAGCAAGCCAGGAATGTTTCCAAATATTACCGCCGAGATGTTAGGTTGGGTTAGGTTAAGTTATATTACGTTCTTGATGTATATAAAGGTCCCACGGAGCCGTAGAGGCCAACTCGCCAGGAATGTTGTCACATATTACCGCCGAGATGTTAGGTTCTGTTAGGTTAGATTATATTACATTATTGATGTATATAAAGGTCCCACGGAGACGTAGAGGCCAACAAGCCAGGAATGTGGTCAAATATTACCACCGAGATGATAGGTTGGGTTTGGTTAGGTTATATTACGTTATTGATGTATACAAAGGTCCCACGGAGGCGTGGAGTCCAATTCGCCAGGAATGTTGTCAAATATTACCGCCGAGATGTTAGGTTCTGTTAGGTTAGGTTATATTACATTATTGATGTATATAAAGGTCCCACGGAGACGTAGAGGCCAACAAGACAGGAATGTGGTCAAATATTACCGCCGAGATGTTAGATTGTGTTAGGTTAGGTTATATTACGTTATTGATGTATGTAAAGGTCCCACGTAGATGTAGAGCCCAACTCGCGAGGATTGTTTTCAAATAATATCGCCGAGATGTTAGGTTGGGTTAGGTTAGGTTATATTACGTTATTGATGTATACAAAGGTCCCACGGAGACGTGGAGTCCAATTCGCCAGGAATGTTGTCAAATATTACCGCCGAGATGTTAGGTTCTGTTAGGTTAGGTTATATTATGTTATTGATGTATATAAAGGTCCCACGGATACGTAGAGGCCAGCAAGCCAGGAATGTTGCCAAATATTACCGCCGAGATGTTAGGTTGGGTTAGGTTAAGTTATATTACGTTCTTGATGTATATAAAGGTCCCACGGAGCCGTAGAGGCCAACTCGCCAGGAATGTTGTCAAATATTACCGCCGAGATATTAGGTTCTGTTAGGTTAGGTTATATTACATTATTGATGTATATAAAGGTCCCACGGAGACGTAGAGGCCAACAAGACAGGAATGTGGTCAAATATTACCACCGAGATGATAGGTTGGGTTTGGTTAGGTTATATTACGTTATTGATGTATACAAAGGTCCCACGGAGACGTGGAGTCCAATTCGCCAGGAATGTTGTCAAATATTACCGCCGAGATGTTAGGTTCTGTTAGGTTAGGTTATATTACCTTATTGATGTATATAAAGGTCCCACGGAGACGTAGAGGCCAACAAGACAGGAATGTCGTCAAATATTACCGCCGAGATGGTAGATTGGATTAGGTTAGCTTATATTACGTTATTGATGTATAGGAAGGTCCCACGGACACGTAGAGGCCCACTCGCCAGGAATGTTGTCAAATATTACCGCTGAGATGTTAGGTTCTGTTGGGTTAGGTTATATTATGTTATTGATGTATATAAAGGTCCCACTGATACGTAGAGGCCAGCAAGCCAGGAATGTTTCCAAATATTACCGCCGAGATGTTAGGTTGGGTTAGGTTAAGTTATATTACGTTCTTGATGTATATAAAGGTCCCACGGAGCCGTAGAGGCCAACTCGCCAGGAATGTTGTCAAATATTACCGCCGAGATGTTAGGTTCTGTTAGGTTAGATTATATTACATTATTGATGTATATAAAGGTCCCACGGAGACGTAGAGGCCAACAAGCCAGGAATGTGGTCAAATATTACCACCGAGATGATAGGTTGGGTTAGGTTAAGTTATATTACGTTCTTGATGTATATAAAGGTCCCACGGAGCCGTAGAGGCCAACTCGCCAGGAATGTTGTCAAATATTACCGCCGAGATATTAGGTTCTGTTAGGTTAGGTTATATTACATTATTGATGTATATAAAGGTCCCACGGAGACGTAGAGGCCAACAAGCCAGGAATGTGGTCAAATATTACCACCGAGATGATAGGTTGGGTTTGGTTAGGTTATATTACGTTATTGATGTATACAAAGGTCCCACGGAGACGTGGAGTCCAATTCGCCAGGAATGTTGTCAAATATTACCGCCGAGATGTTAGGTTGGGTTAGGTTCGGTTATATTACGTTATTGATGTATAGGAAGGTCCCACGGAGACGTAGAGGCCAACTCGCCAGGAATGTTGTCAAATATTACCGCCGAGATGTTAGGTTCTGTTAGGTTAGGTTATATTACATTATTGATGTATATAAAGGTCCCACGGAGACGTAGAGGCCAGCAAGCCAGGAATGTTGCCAAATATTACCGCCGAGATGTTAGGTTGGGTTAGGTTAAGTTATATTAAGTTCTTGATGTATATAAAGGTCCCACGGAGACGTCGGGGCGAATTCGCCAGGAATGTCGTCAAATATTACCGCCGAGATGTTAGGTTGGGTTAGGTTAGGTTATATTACGTGATTGATGTATATAAACGTCCCACGGAGACGTAGAGGCCAACAAGACAGGAATGTGGTCAAATATTACCGCCGAGATGTTAGATTGGGTTAGGTTAGGTTATATTACGTTATTGATGTATATAAACGTCCCACGGAGCCGTAGAGGCCAACTCGCCAGGAATGATGTCAAATATTACCGCCGAGATGTTAGGTTCTGTTAGGTTAGGTTATATTACCTTATTGATGTATATAAAGGTCGCACGGAGACGTAGAGGCCAACAAGACAGGAATGTCGTCAAATATTACCGCCGAGATGGTAGATTGGATTAGGTTAGCTTATATTACGTTATTGATGTATAGGAAGGTCCCACGGACACGTAGAGGCCCACTCGCCAGGAATGTTGTCAAATATTACCGCTGAGATGTTAGGTTCTGTTAGGTTAGGTTATATTATGTTATTGATGTATATAAAGGTCCCACGGATACGTAGAGGCCAGCAAGCCAGGAATGTTTCCAAATATTACCGCCGAGATGTTAGGTTGGGTTAGGTTAAGTTATATTACGTTCTTGATGTATATAAAGGTCCCACGGAGCCGTAGAGGCCAACTCGCCAGGAATGTTGTCACATATTACCGCCGAGATGTTAGGTTCTGTTAGGTTAGATTATATTACATTATTGATGTATATAAAGGTCCCACGGAGACGTAGAGGCCAACAAGCCAGGAATGTGGTCAAATATTACCACCGAGATGATAGGTTGGGTTTGGTTAGGTTATATTACGTTATTGATGTATACAAAGGTCCCACGGAGGCGTGGAGTCCAATTCGCCAGGAATGTTGTCAAATATTACCGCCGAGATGTTAGGTTCTGTTAGGTTAGGTTATATTACATTATTGATGTATATAAAGGTCCCACGGAGACGTAGAGGCCAACAAGACAGGAATGTGGTCAAATATTACCGCCGAGATGTTAGATTGTGTTAGGTTAGGTTATATTACGTTATTGATGTATGTAAAGGTCCCACGTAGATGTAGAGCCCAACTCGCGAGGATTGTTTTCAAATAATATCGCCGAGATGTTAGGTTGGGTTAGGTTAGGTTATATTACGTTATTGATGTATACAAAGGTCCCACGGAGACGTGGAGTCCAATTCGCCAGGAATGTTGTCAAATATTACCGCCGAGATGTTAGGTTCTGTTAGGTTAGGTTATATTATGTTATTGATGTATATAAAGGTCCCACGGATACGTAGAGGCCAGCAAGCCAGGAATGTTGCCAAATATTACCGCCGAGATGTTAGGTTGGGTTAGGTTAAGTTATATTACGTTCTTGATGTATATAAAGGTCCCACGGAGCCGTAGAGGCCAACTCGCCAGGAATGTTGTCAAATATTACCGCCGAGATATTAGGTTCTGTTAGGTTAGGTTATATTACATTATTGATGTATATAAAGGTCCCACGGAGACGTAGAGGCCAACAAGACAGGAATGTGGTCAAATATTACCACCGAGATGATAGGTTGGGTTTGGTTAGGTTATATTACGTTATTGATGTATACAAAGGTCCCACGGAGACGTGGAGTCCAATTCGCCAGGAATGTTGTCAAATATTACCGCCGAGATGTTAGGTTCTGTTAGGTTAGGTTATATTACCTTATTGATGTATATAAAGGTCCCACGGAGACGTAGAGGCCAACAAGACAGGAATGTCGTCAAATATTACCGCCGAGATGGTAGATTGGATTAGGTTAGCTTATATTACGTTATTGATGTATAGGAAGGTCCCACGGACACGTAGAGGCCCACTCGCCAGGAATGTTGTCAAATATTACCGCTGAGATGTTAGGTTCTGTTGGGTTAGGTTATATTATGTTATTGATGTATATAAAGGTCCCACTGATACGTAGAGGCCAGCAAGCCAGGAATGTTTCCAAATATTACCGCCGAGATGTTAGGTTGGGTTAGGTTAAGTTATATTACGTTCTTGATGTATATAAAGGTCCCACGGAGCCGTAGAGGCCAACTCGCCAGGAATGTTGTCAAATATTACCGCCGAGATGTTAGGTTCTGTTAGGTTAGATTATATTACATTATTGATGTATATAAAGGTCCCACGGAGACGTAGAGGCCAACAAGCCAGGAATGTGGTCAAATATTACCACCGAGATGATAGGTTGGGTTAGGTTAAGTTATATTACGTTCTTGATGTATATAAAGGTCCCACGGAGCCGTAGAGGCCAACTCGCCAGGAATGTTGTCAAATATTACCGCCGAGATATTAGGTTCTGTTAGGTTAGGTTATATTACATTATTGATGTATATAAAGGTCCCACGGAGACGTAGAGGCCAACAAGCCAGGAATGTGGTCAAATATTACCACCGAGATGATAGGTTGGGTTTGGTTAGGTTATATTACGTTATTGATGTATACAAAGGTCCCACGGAGACGTGGAGTCCAATTCGCCAGGAATGTTGTCAAATATTACCGCCGAGATGTCAGGTTGGGTTAGGTTCGGTTATATTACGTTATTGATGTATAGGAAGGTCCCACGGAGACGTAGAGGCCAACTCGCCAGGAATGTTGTCAAATATTACCGCCGAGATGTTAGGTTCTGTTAGGTTAGGTTATATTACCTTATTGATGTATATAAAGGTCCCACGGAGACGTAGAGGCCAACAAGACAGGAATGTGGTCAAATATTACCGCCGAGATGTTAGATTGTGTTAGGTTAGGTTATATTACGTTATTGATGTATGTAAAGGTCCCACGTAGATGTAGAGCCCAACTCGCCAGGATTGTTTTCAAATAATATCGCCGAGATGTTAGGTTGGGTTAGGTTAGGTTATATTACGTTATTGATGTATACAAAGGTCCCACGGAGACGTGGAGTCCAATTCGCCAGGAATGTTGTCAAATATTACCGCCGAGATGTTAGGTTCTGTTAGGTTAGGTTATATTACGTTATTGATGTATATAAAGGTCCCACGGATACGTAGAGGCCAGCAAGCCAGGAATGTTGCCAAATATTACCGCCGAGATGTTAGGTTGGGTTAGGTTAAGTTATATTACGTTCTTGATGTATATAAAGGTCCCACGGAGCCGTAGAGGCCAACTCGCCAGGAATGTTGTCAAATATTACCGCCGAGATATTAGGTTCTGTTAGGTTAGGTTATATTACATTATTGATGTATATAAAGGTCCCACGGAGACGTAGAGGCCAACAAGCCAGGAATGTGGTCAAATATTACCACCGAGATGATAGGTTGGGTTTGGTTAGGTTATATTACGTTATTGATGTATACAAAGGTCCCACGGAGACGTGGAGTCTAATTCGCCAGGAATGTTGTCAAATATTACCGCCGAGATGTTAGGTTGGGTTAGGTTCGGTTATATTACGTTATTGATGTATAGGAAGGTCCCACGGAGACGTAGAGGCCAACTCGCCAGGAATGTTGTCAAATATTACCGCCGAGATGTTAGGTTCTGTTAGGTTAGGTTATATTACATTATTGATGTATATAAAGGTCCCACGGAGACGTAGAGGCCAGCAAGCCAGGAATGTTGCCAAATATTACCGCCGAGATGTTAGGTTGGGTTAGGTTAAGTTATATTAAGTTCTTGATGTATATAAAGGTCCCACGGAGACGTCGGGGCCAATTCGCCAGGAATGTCGTCAAATATTACCGCCGAGATGTTAGGTTGGGTTAGGTTAGGTTATATTACGTGATTGATGTATATAAACGTCCCACGGAGACGTAGAGGCCAACAAGACAGGAATGTGGTCAAATATTACCGCCGAGATGTTAGATTGGGTTAGGTTAGGTTATATTACGTTATTGATGTATATAAACGTCCCACGGAGCCGTAGAGGCCAACTCGCCAGGAATGATGTCAAATACTACCGCCGAGATGTTAGGTTCTGTTAGGTTAGGTTATATTACCTTATTGATGTATATAAAGGTCCCACGGAGACGTAGAGGCCAACAAGACAGGAATGTCGTCAAATATTACCGCCGAGATGGTAGATTGGATTAGGTTAGCTTATATTACGTTATTGATGTATAGGAAGGTCCCACGGACACGTAGAGGCCCACTCGCCAGGAATGTTGTCAAATATTACCGCTGAGATGTTAGGTTCAGTTAGGTTAGGTTATATTATGTTATTGATGTATATAAAGGTCCCACGGATACGGAGAGGCCAGCAAGCCAGGAATGTTTCCAAATATTACCGCCGAGATGTTAGGTTGGGTTAGGTTAAGTTATATTACGTTCTTGATGTATATAAAGGTCCCACGGAGCCGTAGAGGCCAACTCGCCAGGAATGTTGTCAAATATTACCGCCGAGATGTTAGGTTCTGTTAGGTTAGATTATATTACATTATTGATGTATATAAAGGTACCACGGAGACGTGGAGGCCAACAAGCCAGGAATGTGGTCAAATTTTACCACCGAGATGATAGGTTGGGTTTGGTTAGGTTATATTACGTTATTGATGTATACAAAGGTCCCACGGAGACGTGGAGTCCAATTCGCCAGGAATGTTGTCAAATATTAACGCCGAGATGTTAGGTTCTGTTAGGTTAGGTTATATTACCTTATTGATGTATATAAAGGTCCCACGGAGACGTAGAGGCCAACTCGCCAGGAATGTTGTCAAATATTACCGCCGAGATGTTAGGTTCTGTTAGGTTAGGTTATATTACGTTATTGATGTATATAAAGGTCCCACGGATACGTAGAGGCCAGCAAGCCAGGAATGTTGCCAAATATTACCGCCGAGATGTTAGGTTGGGTTAGGTTAAGTTATATTACGTTCTTGATGTATATAAAGGTCCCACGGAGCCGTAGAGGCCAACTCGCCAGGAATGTTGTCAAATATTACCGCCGAGATATTAGGTTCTGTTAGGTTAGGTTATATTACATTATTGATGTATATAAAGGTCCCACGGAGACGTAGAGGCCAACAAGCCAGGAATGTGGTCAAATATTACCACCGAGATGATAGGTTGGGTTTGGTTAGGTTATATTACGTTATTGATGTATACAAAGGTCCCACGGAGACGTGGAGTCCAATTCGCCAGGAATGTTGTCAAATATTACCGCCGAGATGTTAGGTTGGGTTAGGTTCGGTTATATTACGTTATTGATGTATAGGAAGGTCCCACGGAGACGTAGAGGCCAACTCGCCAGGAATGTTGTCAAATATTACCGCCGAGATGTTAGGTTCTGTTAGGTTAGGTTATATTACCTTATTGATGTATATAAAGGTCCCACGGAGACGTAGAGGCCAACAAGACAGGAATGTGGTCAAATATTACCGCCGAGATGTTAGATTGTGTTAGGTTAGGTTATATTACGTTATTGATGTATGTAAAGGTCCCACGTAGATGTAGAGCCCAACTCGCCAGGATTGTTTTCAAATAATATCGCCGAGATGTTAGGTTGGGTTAGGTTAGGTTATATTACGTTATTGATGTATACAAAGGTCCCACGGAGACGTGGAGTCCAATTCGCCAGGAATGTTGTCAAATATTACCGCCGAGATGTTAGGTTCTGTTAGGTTAGGTTATATTACGTTATTGATGTATATAAAGGTCCCACGGATACGTAGAGGCCAGCAAGCCAGGAATGTTGCCAAATATTACCGCCGAGATGTTAGGTTGGGTTAGGTTAAGTTATATTACGTTCTTGATGTATATAAAGGTCCCACGGAACCGTAGAGGCCAACTCGCCAGGAATGTTGTCAAATATTACCGCCGAGATATTAGGTTCTGTTAGGTTAGGTTATATTATATTATTGATGTATATAAAGGTCCCACGGAGACGTAGAGGCCAACAAGCCAGGAATGTGGTCAAATATTACCACCGAGATGATAGGTTGGGTTTGGTTAGGTTATATTACGTTATTGATGTATACAAAGGTCCCACGGAGACGTGGAGTCCAATTCCCCAGGAAAGTTGTCAAATATTACCGCCGAGATGTTAGGTTGGGTTAGGTTCGGTTATATTACGTTATTGATGTATAGGAAGGTCCCACGGAGACGTAGAGGCCAACTCGCCAGGAATGTTGTCAAATATTACCGCCGAGATGTTAGGTTCTGTTAGGTTAGGTTATATTACATTATTGATGTATATAAAGGTCCCACGGAGACGTAGAGGCCAGCAAGCCAGGAATGTTGCCAAATATTACCGCCGAGATGTTAGGTTGGGTTAGGTTAAGTTATATTAAGTTCTTGATGTATATAAAGGTCCCACGGAGACGTCGGGGCCAATTCGCCAGGAATGTCGTCAAATATTACCGCCGAGATGTTAGGTTGGGTTAGGTTAGGTTATATTACGTGATTGATGTATATAAACGTCCCACGGAGACGTAGAGGCCAACAAGACAGGAATGTGGTCAAATATTACCGCCGAGATGTTAGATTGGGTTAGGTTAGGTTATATTACGTTATTGATGTATATAAACGTCCCACGGAGCCGTAGAGGCCAACTCGCCAGGAATGATGTCAAATATTACCGCCGAGATGTTAGGTTCTGTTAGGTTAGGTTATATTACCTTATTGATGTATATAAAGGTCCCACGGAGACGTAGAGGCCAACAAGACAGGAATGTCGTCAAATATTACCGCCGAGATGGTAGATTGGATTAGGTTAGCTTATATTACGTTATTGATGTATAGGAAGGTCCCACGGACACGTAGAGGCCCACTCGCCAGGAATGTTGTCAAATATTACCGCTGAGATGTTAGGTTCAGTTAGGTTAGGTTATATTATGTTATTGATGTATATAAAGGTCCCACGGATACGGAGAGGCCAGCAAGCCAGGAATGTTTCCAAATATTACCGCCGAGATGTTAGGTTGGGTTAGGTTAAGTTATATTACGTTCTTGATGTATATAAAGGTCCCACGGAGCCGTAGAGGCCAACTCGCCAGGAATGTTGTCAAATATTACCGCCGAGATGTTAGGTTCTGTTAGGTTAGATTATATTACATTATTGATGTATATAAAGGTACCACGGAGACGTAGAGGCCAACAAGCCAGGAATGTGGTCAAATTTTACCACCGAGATGATAGGTTGGGTTTGGTTAGGTTATATTACGTTATTGATGTATACAAAGGTCCCACGGAGACGTGGAGTCCAATTCGCCAGGAATGATGTCAAATATTAACGCCGAGATGTTAGGTTCTGTTAGGTTAGGTTATATTACCTTATTGATGTATATAAAGGTCCCACGGAGACGTAGAGGCCAACAAGACAGGAATGTGGTCAAATATTACCGCCGAGATGTTAGATTGTGTTAGGTTAGGTTATATTACGTTATTGATGTATGTAAAGGTCCCACGTAGATGTAGAGCCCAACTCGCCAGGATTGTTTTCAAATAATATCGCCGAGATGTTAGGTTGGGTTAGGTTAGGTTATATTACGTTATTGATGTATACAAAGGTCCCACGGAGACGTGGAGTCCAATTCGCCAGGAATGTTGTCAAATATTACCGCCGAGATGTTTGGTTCTGTTAGGTTAGGTTATATTATGTTATTGATGTATATAAAGGTCCCACGGATACGTAGAGGCCAGCAAGCCAGGAATGTTGCCAAATATTACCGCCGAGATGTTAGGTTGGGTTAGGTTAAGTTATATTACGTTCTTGATGTATATAAAGGTCCCACGGAGCCGTAGAGGCCAACTCGCCAGGAATGTTGTCAAGTATTACCGCCGAGATATTAGGTTCTGTTAGGTTAGGTTATATTACATTATTGATGTACATAAAGGTCCCACGGAGACGTAGAGGCCAACAAGCCAGGAATGTGGTCAAATATTACCACCGAGATGATAGGTTGGGTTTGGTTAGGTTATATTACGTTATTGATGTATACAAAGGTCCCACGGAGACGTGGAGTCCAATTCGCCAGGAATGTTGTCAAATATTACCGCCGATAGGTTAGGTTGGGTTAGGTTCGGTTATATTACGTTATTGATGTATAGGAAGGTCCCACGGAGACGTAGAGGCCAACTCGCCAGGAATGTTGTCAAATATTACCGCCGAGATGTTAGGTTCTGTTAGGTTAGGTTATATTACATTATTGATGTATATAAAGGTCCCACGGAGACGTAGAGGCCAGCAAGCCAGGAATGTTGCCAAATATTACCGCCGACATGTTAGGTTGGGTTAGGTTAAGTTATATTAAGTTCTTGATGTATATAAAGGTCCGACGGAGACGTCGGGGCCAATTCGCCAGGAATGTCGTCAAATATTACCGCCGAAATGTTAGGTTGGGTTAGGTTAGGTTATATTACGTGATTGATGTATATAAACGTCCCACGGAGACGTAGAGGCCAACAAGACAGGAATGTGGTCAAATATTACCGCCGAGATGTTAGGTTCTGTTAGGTTAGGTTATATTACGTTATTGATGTATATAAAGGTCCCACGGAGCCGTAGAGGCCAACTCGCCAGGAATGTTGTCAAATATTACCGCCGAGATGTTAGGTTCTGTTAGGTTAGGTTATATTACGTTATTGATGTATAGGAATGTCCCACGGATACGGAGAGGCCAGCAAGCCAGGAATGTTTCCAAATATTACCGCCGAGATGTTAGGTTGGGTTAGGTTAAGTTATATTACGTTCTTGATGTATATAAAGGTCCCACGGAGCCGTAGAGGCCAACTCGCCAGGAATGTTGTCAAATATTACCGCCGAGATGTTAGGTTCTGTTAGGTTAGATTATATTACATTATTGATGTATATAAAGGTACCACGGAGACGTAGAGGCCAACAAGCCAGGAATGTGGTCAAATTTTACCACCGAGATGATAGGTTGGGTTTGGTTAGGTTATATTACGTTATTGATGTATACAAAGGTCCCACGGAGACGTGGAGTCCAATTCGCCAGGAATGTTGTCAAATATTAACGCCGAGATGTTAGGTTCTGTTAGGTTAGGTTATATTACCTTATTGATGTATATAAAGGTCCCACGGAGACGTAGAGGCCAACAAGACAGGAATGTGGTCAAATATTACCGCCGAGATGTTAGATTGTGTTAGGTTAGGTTATATTACGTTATTGATGTATGTAAAGGTCCCACGTAGATGTAGAGCCCAACTCGCCAGGATTGTTTTCAAATAATATCGCCGAGATGTTAGGTTGGGTTAGGTTAGGTTATATTACGTTATTGATGTATACAAAGGTCCCACGGAGACGTGGAGTCCAATTCGCCAGGAATGTTGTCAAATATTACCGCCGAGATGTTTGGTTCTGTTAGGTTAGGTTATATTATGTTATTGATGTATATAAAGGTCCCACGGATACGTAGAGGCCAGCAAGCCAGGAATGTTGCCAAATATTACCGCCGAGATGTTAGGTTGGGTTAGGTTAAGTTATATTACGTTCTTGATGTATATAAAGGTCCCACGGAGCCGTAGAGGCCAACTCGCCAGGAATGTTGTCAAGTATTACCGCCGAGATATTAGGTTCTGTTATGTTAGGTTATATTACATTATTGATGTACATAAAGGTCCCACGGAGACGTAGAGGCCAACAAGCCAGGAATGTGGTCAAATATTACCACCGAGATGATAGGTTGGGTTTGGTTAGGTTATATTACGTTATTGATGTATACAAAGGTCCCACGGAGACGTGGAGTCCAATTCGCCAGGAATGTTGTCAAATATTACCGCCGATAGGTTAGGTTGGGTTAGGTTCGGTTATATTACGTTATTGATGTATAGGAAGGTCCCACGGAGACGTAGAGGCCAACTCGCCAGGAATGTTGTCAAATATTACCGCCGAGATGTTAGGTTCTGTTAGGTTAGATTATATTACATTATTGATGTATATAAAGGTACCACGGAGACGTAGAGGCCAACAAGCCAGGAATGTGGTCAAATTTTACCACCGAGATGATAGGTTGGGTTTGGTTAGGTTATATTACGTTATTGATGTATACAAAGGTCCCACGGAGAGGTGGAGTCCAATTCGCCAGGAATGTTGTCAAATATTAACGCCGAGATGTTAGGTTCTGTTAGGTTAGGTTATATTACCTTATTGATGTATATAAAGGTCCCACGGAGACGTAGAGGCCAACAAGACAGGAATGTGGTCAAATATTACCGCCGAGATGTTAGATTGTGTTAGGTTAGGTTATATTACGTTATTGATGTATGTAAAGGTCCCACGTAGATGTAGAGCCCAACTCGCCAGGATTGTTTTCAAATAATATCGCCGAGATGTTAGGTTGGGTTAGGTTAGGTTATATTACGTTATTGATGTATACAAAGGTCCCACGGAGACGTGGAGTCCAATTCGCCAGGAATGTTGTCAAATATTACCGCCGAGATGTTTGGTTCTGTTAGGTTAGGTTATATTATGTTATTGATGTATATAAAGGTCCCACGGATACGTAGAGGCCAGCAAGCCAGGAATGTTGCCAAATATTACCGCCGAGATGTTAGGTTGGGTTAGCTTAAGTTATATTACGTTCTTGATGTATATAAAGGTCCCACGGAGCCGTAGAGGCCAACTCGCCAGGAATGTTGTCAAGTATTACCGCCGAGATATTAGGTTCTGTTATGTTAGGTTATATTACATTATTGATGTACATAAAGGTCCCACGGAGACGTAGAGGCCAACAAGCCAGGAATGTGGTCAAATATTACCACCGAGATGATAGGTTGGGTTTGGTTAGGTTATATTACGTTATTGATGTATACAAAGGTCCCACGGAGACGTGGAGTCCAATTCGCCAGGAATGTTGTCAAATATTACCGCCGATAGGTTAGGTTGGGTTAGGTTCGGTTATATTACGTTATTGATGTATAGGAAGGTCCCACGGAGACGTAGAGGCCAACTCGCCAGGAATGTTGTCAAATATTACCGCCGAGATGTTAGGTTCTGTTAGGTTAGATTATATTACATTATTGATGTATATAAAGGTACCACGGAGACGTAGAGGCCAACAAGCCAGGAATGTGGTCAAATTTTACCACCGAGATGATAGGTTGGGTTTGGTTAGGTTATATTACGTTATTGATGTATACAAAGGTCCCACGGAGACGTGGAGTCCAATTCGCCAGGAATGTTGTCAAATATTAACGCCGAGATGTTAGGTTCTGTTAGGTTAGGTTATATTACCTTATTGATGTATATAAAGGTCCCACGGAGACGTAGAGGCCAACAAGACAGGAATGTGGTCAAATATTACCGCCGAGATGTTAGATTGTGTTAGGTTAGGTTATATTACGTTATTGATGTATGTAAAGGTCCCACGTAGATGTAGAGCCCAACTCGCCAGGATTGTTTTCAAATAATATCGCCGAGATGTTAGGTTGGGTTAGGTTAGGTTATATTACGTTATTGATGTATACAAAGGTCCCACGGAGACGTGGAGTCCAATTCGCCAGGAATGTTTTCAAATATTACCGCCGAGATGTTTGGTTCTGTTAGGTTAGGTTATATTATGTTATTGATGTATATAAAGGTCCCACGGATACGTAGAGGCCAGCAAGCCAGGAATGTTGCCAAATATTACCGCCGAGATGTTAGGTTGGGTTAGGTTAAGTTATATTACGTTCTTGATGTATATAAAGGTCCCACGGAGCCGTAGAGGCCAACTCGCCAGGAATGTTGTCAAGTATTACCGCCGAGATATTAGGTTCTGTTAGGTTAGGTTATATTACATTATTGATGTACATAAAGGTCCCACGGAGACGTAGAGGCCAACAAGCCAGGAATGTGGTCAAATATTACCACCGAGATGATAGGTTGGGTTTGGTTAGGTTATATTACGTTATTGATGTTATAGTCGAAGACACGCCTGTCTTCGCGAATTGCGTCGAACGCAAAACGATCGTCGGCTGTTCAGCGACGTTCGGCTGTTTGCAGAACGGGGAAGAACAGCAGTTGCATTTCAATGAGATTCGCGAGGAGTCGCAGTTCCTTAGTTTCTTTATTATACCTTATGTACCTTTTAAAATATATCTCTTTTTATCTTTATTATTTTGTATTCCTCACATTACGCCTTACTACAGCTTCAGAAGTGGGATTGAACTATCTGAACGATCGCTATAATTGTGTCAGTTAAATCCGGTTGTGTAACGTGAATTGTAACCGCCATGTTCCTGAAAGATATACCGAACGTATACGAAAACCTCGGCAGAAGTGCGACTCAGCCGATTCGCGCTCTGCACAGGCTAGTTTTTGGGGAGGATGGCGACCGACACAATCGGAAACGCCTAAGAAGTTTCTCCGGTTTTGTGTTTCAAAGTGAAACGGAAATGGAAAGCATGGTCTCGTCGGTTGTGGCTTCGTTTAGCTTGGGCGAGTTAATCGGGATCGCGGGTGTTTTGAACGTCGATTCGGATGGGCAAAAGGAAGAAATTGGCCGGCGGATTTGTCAGCATTTGTCAGATTTAACGTTATTAAAAGAGGCGAATGCGGCAGTGGCTGTTTCGGAAGAGGAATCGGAAGATGACGTCACAAACGTGACAATGCGATCTGTTCGAGGGGAGGACGCTGGCCATCGTCTCGCACGGCAGACACCAGGGACCGCTGAGGGTTGTGCACCGCGTATGGCGGAAACAACTGATCGTCATTACGATGCACCTCGATTTACGCTGAACTTTCGAGATGTCGAAGACTCGATGCGCCCATTCAACGGAAGTGATGGATATCCCATCGAAAGGTGGATGGAAGAGTTTGAGGAGAATGCGATTTTATTTGCATGGTCCGACCTGCAAAAACTTTTGTTCGCGAGGAAATGTTTGAGCGGATTGGCGAGACTGTTCGTGCAGGGAGAGCAGGGTCTTTCCTCGTGGGCACGACTGAAAAGCCGCTTGTTGGAGGAATTCTCTACGCGAGTAAACAGTGCGCAATTGCATGAAATGTTGCGCACTAGAAGGATGCAGCGGGACGAGTCAGTGCATGAGTATTTCTTAAAAATGAAGGAAATTTCGGCGCGGGGTTGGATCGAGCCCGAATCGCTGATCCAATATATTGTGGACGGGATCCCGGACGATCCAACGAAGAAGTTTAATCTTTACGAGGCCAAGAACTTGAATGAACTAAAGGACAAATTAAAAATTTATGAACGAGTGCGAAACGGGATTCGACCGGTGGCGAAGAAGGGATCCTTGGTACCGGTGACGCAGTCAGCTGATGCAGCGAGCGCGAGCAGCTCAACGGCGAGGACGTACGCGACGCCGAGACGCGTTGGACCGTCGCCCCGATGCTTCAATTGCAACGAGGTAGGACATTTGGCCAACGTCTGCCCGAAGCCAAAAAGGAGCCCAGGATCGTGCTACGTCTGTGGATCAGCTGAGCACCGGAAACAGTTTTGTCCACAGCGATCGGGAGCGTCGAGGGAAGCGAGAGGAGCGAAGAGCGAGACGAGCACTCACTTGGTTCATTCAAGAGCGTGCGAAATAAACCCGTGTTACACTATCGACTTAACATTAGATATAGGTAAGATCGAAGCAGTTATCGATACCGGAAGTCCAGTGTCCTTTTTATGTCAGAAATTAGTTCCCGCGAATGTAAAATTGAATAATTACGACCGTACAACTCGATTTGAAGGGGTGAATAGAAGTGCGATAGAAATATTAGGCCGATTGACGCAGAAAACGCTAGTTTCGGGTTGCGAGGCAATGCTCGACTTTTACGTGATTCCGGATCGGACTCTTAATTGCGATTGTTTATTAGGTCGTGATTTTATTAATAATGACAATTTAGAGGTAACGATCGGAAAGACGGTTAGTATTCGTCCTAGTTCAATAGCGGAAGTCATGAAGATAGATGTGGTAGAGGATCAAGCGAACAACGATGTCGTAAACAATTTAAAAATTAATCCAGATTTAGGGCACGAATGGCAGGAAAAAGTATGCCAAATTGCTAACGAGCATTACGTAAAGCCGAGTAGACCGGAACTCCCAGATGTGAAACTAGAAATGGAATTAATTTTGAAACCTAATCACCAACCGTTTTACTACAATCCGCGACGTTTATCATATTGTGAAAAGAACGCAGTCGCGCAAATCGTTCAAGATCTACTAAGTCGAGGAATTATTCGTCCGAGTACTTCACATTACTGTAGCCCGATCGTGTTGATAAGAAAGAAAAATGGGCAATACAGAATGGCCGTAGACTATAGAAATTTGAATAAGTTAACCTTGCGCGATAATTTCCCTATTCCTCGGATAGATGATCAAATTGATCAATTGAGAAACAAATCATATTTTACTCGATTAGATTTGAAAGATGCGTTTCACCATGTCTTTATGAAGGAAAATTCAATTAAATATACAGCATTTACATGTTTTATGGGACAATTCGAATATTTACGTATGCCTTTTGGTCTGTCGAACGGTCCATCGTTTTTTATGAGATTTATAAATACCGCATTTCGACAATTATTAGATCAGCAAAAAATTTTGATATATTTGGACGATATTTTAATTGCCACCGAGACCGCTTGCGAAAATTTAAAAATACTAGCAGAAGTTTTTCACGTATTAGTTAGAAATTGTTTGGATTTGAAATTGGCAAAGTGCGCTTTTCTGCTTACGGAAATAGTTTACCTAGGCTACCGAATAAATTCACAAGGCATTAGACCCAGTGAAGAAAATCTAAAGGCCGTTTACGATTACCCTATTCCCAGAAATTACCGCGAATTGCAAAGCTTTATGGGCTTGGTTTCTTATTTTAGAAAGTTTATAAAAAATTTTGCGTTAATAGCAAAGCCACTGTACGACTTGTTAAAATCGAAAGCCAAATTCCGATGGGACGACGAGCTGTTGATTTGTTTCGAACATTTGAAAAAATTATTAATGTCAGAACCCGTATTAGCCGTTTACTCTCCACAGGCGGAAACTGAACTGCATTGTGACGCAAGTTCGCACGGATTCGGCTCGGTTTTACTACAGAGGCAGACGGACGGCAAATTCCACCCTATTTGTTATTTTAGTAGAAGAACCACACAGGCCGAAAGTAAATATCACAGTTTTGAGTTGGAGGCACTTGCTGTGGTTTATGCGTTGGAGCGTTTTCGAATATATTTGCAAGGCATACCGTTTAAGATCGTGACAGATTGTAATAGCCTGAAACTGACTCTGGAGCGAAAAGAAATAAACCCACGGATTTTGCGATGGTCACTAATTTTACGTAATTATCAGTATACCTTAGAACATCGACCGGGAGAAAAAATGGTACATGCAGATGCACTTAGTCGCGAATTTAGCGTGTTGATCATCACCGAAAATAGTTTCGAACAAAACCTTTCGATTGTACAAAATCAAGATCCGCGATTAAAAATATTACGAGAAGAATTACAAAACTCGGAAAATAAATTTTACGATTTAAACAACGGATTGATTTATCGTAAAGTTAACAACAACCGCTTATTTTGTGTTCCGTCTTCAATGGAGGAAAATGTAATTAGGAAGAACCATGAAGAAATAGGTCATCAGGGAGTAGATAAGACTCTCGAGTACATTTCTCGAATTTATTGGTTTCCGCAGAAAAAACAAAAGATCCGACAATGCATCGCGAACTGTTTAAAGTGTATTACCTATTCCGCCAATGCGAATCGGGTGGAAGGTGTATTGGAATGTCCGGATAAGGGTTCGGTACCGTTCTACTGCGTGCACGTTGATCACTATGGTCCGTTGGAGCGAACGAATCACCGCTATAAATACATTTTTGAAGTAATTGACGCGTTCACAAAATTTGTAAGATTTTACCCGACCGTGAGTACCAATGCGGAAGAAGCGATACGACATTTACGAACGTATTTTTCTGCGTATAGTAAACCGCGCAAAATTGTTTCCGACCGAGGCAGCGCTTTTACCTCGAATAAATTTAAGGAATTTTTGTCAGAGTTAAGTATCCAGCACGTATTAATCGCGACGGCAACGCCACACGCAAACGGCCAAATCGAACGGATAAATCGTTCCCTCACACCAATGTTAGCCAAATTAACTTCGAGCGCCGGTACATGGAACCAAGTGTTAGCCGACGCCGAATACGCCTTTAATAATACTATAAATCGATCTACGGGAAACACGCCGAGTCAGTTATTATTTGGAATTAATCAAGTAGGTACGGTACGCGACGATTTGCGTAAAGTTTTGAGCGAAGGAAATGTCAATGATCGCGAATTAGTTACGACTAGAGAGAATGCTGTTGCGAAAATCCACGCAACGAACGCATATAATAAAAAAAGTTACGACAAACGACATAAACTGCCGATACAATATAACGTAGGCGACTATGTAATGGTAAAAAACGTAGATGTTACGGCGGGAATTAATAAAAAATTGCTGCCGAAATTTAGAGGTCCGTACGTCGTTAAAAAAGTACTCGACAAAAATAGATATGTTATTTGTGATCCGGAAGAACATCAGGTGACTCAAATTCCTTTCGAAGGTATATCTTCTCCAGAAAACATGCGGAGATGGGCGAAACCAGATAGTGATAAAGGCTAGACAATATAAGTTTTAATTATTAACATTATAAGTTTATCGTATCATCTTCTACAGCATTTGTATTACTGTTTATTACCGTACACTAATTATTCCATTTATATATCTTTGTATCACTTTATATTACACTTTGCGTTACTTTATACTATGTTACTTTACTATACTTACTTTACTTTACTATATTATTTTGCGTTAGGTTGTAAGTTTATATGATAACGATTGAGGGCAATCGTAGGTCAGGATGGCCGAAACTATAGTCGAAGACACGCCTGTCTTCGCGAATTGCGTCGAACGCAAAACGATCGTCGGCTGTTCAGCGACGTTCGGCTGTTTGCAGAACGGGGAAGAACAGCAGTTGCATTTCAGTGAGATTCGCGAGGAGTCGCAGTTCCTTAGTTTCTTTATTATACCTTATGTACCTTTTAAAATATATCTCTTT
Source organism: Xylocopa violacea (assembly GCA_963969225.1). Lineage (NCBI taxonomy): Eukaryota > Metazoa > Arthropoda > Insecta > Hymenoptera > Apidae > Xylocopa > Xylocopa violacea. Next base: position 1,532,075 of record CAXAJV010000484.1, read on the forward strand.
TTATCTTTATTATTTTGTATTCCTCACATTACGCCTTACTACAATGTATACAAAGGTCCCACGGAGACGTGGAGTCCAATTCGCCAGGAATGTTGTCAAATATTAACGCCGAGATGTTAGGTTCTGTTAGGTTAGGTTATATTACCTTATTGATGTATATAAAGGTCCCACGGAGACGTAGAGGCCAACAAGACAGGAATGTGGTCAAATATTACCGCCGAGATGTTAGATTGTGTTAGGTTAGGTTATATTACGTTATTGATGTATGTAAAGGTCCCACGTAGATGTAGAGCCCAACTCGCCAGGATTGTTTTCAAATAATATCGCCGAGATGTTAGGTTGGGTTAGGTTAGGTTATATTACGTTATTGATGTATACAAAGGTCCCACGGAGACGTGGAGTCCAATTCGCCAGGAATGTTTTCAAATATTACCGCCGAGATGTTTGGTTCTGTTAGGTTAGGTTATATTATGTTATTGATGTATATAAAGGTCCCACGGATACGTAGAGGCCAGCAAGCCAGGAATGTTGCCAAATATTACCGCCGAGATGTTAGGTTGGGTTAGGTTAAGTTATATTACGTTCTTGATGTATATAAAGGTCCCACGGAGCCGTAGAGGCCAACTCGCCAGGAATGTTGTCAAGTATTACCGCCGAGATATTAGGTTCTGTTAGGTTAGGTTATATTACATTATTGATGTACATAAAGGTCCCACGGAGACGTAGAGGCCAACAAGCCAGGAATGTGGTCAAATATTACCACCGAGATGATAGGTTGGGTTTGGTTAGGTTATATTACGTTATTGATGTTATAGTCGAAGACACGCCTGTCTTCGCGAATTGCGTCGAACGCAAAACGATCGTCGGCTGTTCAGCGACGTTCGGCTGTTTGCAGAACGGGGAAGAACAGCAGTTGCATTTCAGTGAGATTCGCGAGGAGTCGCAGTTCCTTAGTTTCTTTATTATACCTTATGTACCTTTTAAAATATATCTCTTTTTATCTTTATTATTTTGTATTCCTCACATTACGCCTTACTACAGCTTCAGAAGTGGGATTGAACTATCTGAACGATCGCTATAATTGTGTCAGTTAAATCCGGTTGTGTAACGTGAATTGTAACCGCCATGTTCCTGAAAGATATACCGAACGTATACGAAAACCTCGGCAGAAGTGCGACTCAGCCGATTCGCGCTCTGCACAGGCTAGTTTTTGGGGAGGATGGCGACCGACACAATCGGAAACGCCTAAGAAGTTTCTCCGGTTTTGTGTTTCAAAGTGAAACGGAAATGGAAAGCATGGTCTCGTCGGTTGTGGCTTCGTTTAGCTTGGGCGAGTTAATCGGGATCGCGGGTGTTTTGAACGTCGATTCGGATGGGCAAAAGGAAGAAATTGGCCGGCGGATTTGTCAGCATTTGTCAGATTTAACGTTATTAAAAGAGGCGAATGCGGCAGTGGCTGTTTCGGAAGAGGAATCGGAAGATGACGTCACAAACGTGACAATGCGATCTGTTCGAGGGGAGGACGCTGGCCATCGTCTCGCACGGCAGACACCAGGGACCGCTGAGGGTTGTGCACCGCGTATGGCGGAAACAACTGATCGTCATTACGATGCACCTCGATTTACGCTGAACTTTCGAGATGTCGAAGACTCGATGCGCCCATTCAACGGAAGTGATGGATATCCCATCGAAAGGTGGATGGAAGAGTTTGAGGAGAATGCGATTTTATTTGCATGGTCCGACCTGCAAAAACTTTTGTTCGCGAGGAAATGTTTGAGCGGATTGGCGAGACTGTTCGTGCAGGGAGAGCAGGGTCTTTCCTCGTGGGCACGACTGAAAAGCCGCTTGTTGGAGGAATTCTCTACGCGAGTAAACAGTGCGCAATTGCATGAAATGTTGCGCACTAGAAGGATGCAGCGGGACGAGTCAGTGCATGAGTATTTCTTAAAAATGAAGGAAATTTCGGCGCGGGGTTGGATCGAGCCCGAATCGCTGATCCAATATATTGTGGACGGGATCCCGGACGATCCAACGAAGAAGTTTAATCTTTACGAGGCCAAGAACTTGAATGAACTAAAGGACAAATTAAAAATTTATGAACGAGTGCGAAACGGGATTCGACCGGTGGCGAAGAAGGGATCCTTGGTACCGGTGACGCAGTCAGCTGATGCAGCGAGCGCGAGCAGCTCAACGGCGAGGACGTACGCGACGCCGAGACGCGTTGGACCGTCGCCCCGATGCTTCAATTGCAACGAGGTAGGACATTTGGCCAACGTCTGCCCGAAGCCAAAAAGGAGCCCAGGATCGTGCTACGTCTGTGGATCAGCTGAGCACCGGAAACAGTTTTGTCCACAGCGATCGGGAGCGTCGAGGGAAGCGAGAGGAGCGAAGAGCGAGACGAGCACTCACTTGGTTCATTCAAGAGCGTGCGAAATAAACCCGTGTTACACTATCGACTTAACATTAGATATAGGTAAGATCGAAGCAGTTATCGATACCGGAAGTCCAGTGTCCTTTTTATGTCAGAAATTAGTTCCCGCGAATGTAAAATTGAATAATTACGACCGTACAACTCGATTTGAAGGGGTGAATAGAAGTGCGATAGAAATATTAGGCCGATTGACGCAGAAAACGCTAGTTTCGGGTTGCGAGGCAATGCTCGACTTTTACGTGATTCCGGATCGGACTCTTAATTGCGATTGTTTATTAGGTCGTGATTTTATTAATAATGACAATTTAGAGGTAACGATCGGAAAGACGGTTAGTATTCGTCCTAGTTCAATAGCGGAAGTCATGAAGATAGATGTGGTAGAGGATCAAGCGAACAACGATGTCGTAAACAATTTAAAAATTAATCCAGATTTAGGGCACGAATGGCAGGAAAAAGTATGCCAAATTGCTAACGAGCATTACGTAAAGCCGAGTAGACCGGAACTCCCAGATGTGAAACTAGAAATGGAATTAATTTTGAAACCTAATCACCAACCGTTTTACTACAATCCGCGACGTTTATCATATTGTGAAAAGAACGCAGTCGCGCAAATCGTTCAAGATCTACTAAGTCGAGGAATTATTCGTCCGAGTACTTCACATTACTGTAGCCCGATCGTGTTGATAAGAAAGAAAAATGGGCAATACAGAATGGCCGTAGACTATAGAAATTTGAATAAGTTAACCTTGCGCGATAATTTCCCTATTCCTCGGATAGATGATCAAATTGATCAATTGAGAAACAAATCATATTTTACTCGATTAGATTTGAAAGATGCGTTTCACCATGTCTTTATGAAGGAAAATTCAATTAAATATACAGCATTTACATGTTTTATGGGACAATTCGAATATTTACGTATGCCTTTTGGTCTGTCGAACGGTCCATCGTTTTTTATGAGATTTATAAATACCGCATTTCGACAATTATTAGATCAGCAAAAAATTTTGATATATTTGGACGATATTTTAATTGCCACCGAGACCGCTTGCGAAAATTTAAAAATACTAGCAGAAGTTTTTCACGTATTAGTTAGAAATTGTTTGGATTTGAAATTGGCAAAGTGCGCTTTTCTGCTTACGGAAATAGTTTACCTAGGCTACCGAATAAATTCACAAGGCATTAGACCCAGTGAAGAAAATCTAAAGGCCGTTTACGATTACCCTATTCCCAGAAATTACCGCGAATTGCAAAGCTTTATGGGCTTGGTTTCTTATTTTAGAAAGTTTATAAAAAATTTTGCGTTAATAGCAAAGCCACTGTACGACTTGTTAAAATCGAAAGCCAAATTCCGATGGGACGACGAGCTGTTGATTTGTTTCGAACATTTGAAAAAATTATTAATGTCAGAACCCGTATTAGCCGTTTACTCTCCACAGGCGGAAACTGAACTGCATTGTGACGCAAGTTCGCACGGATTCGGCTCGGTTTTACTACAGAGGCAGACGGACGGCAAATTCCACCCTATTTGTTATTTTAGTAGAAGAACCACACAGGCCGAAAGTAAATATCACAGTTTTGAGTTGGAGGCACTTGCTGTGGTTTATGCGTTGGAGCGTTTTCGAATATATTTGCAAGGCATACCGTTTAAGATCGTGACAGATTGTAATAGCCTGAAACTGACTCTGGAGCGAAAAGAAATAAACCCACGGATTTTGCGATGGTCACTAATTTTACGTAATTATCAGTATACCTTAGAACATCGACCGGGAGAAAAAATGGTACATGCAGATGCACTTAGTCGCGAATTTAGCGTGTTGATCATCACCGAAAATAGTTTCGAACAAAACCTTTCGATTGTACAAAATCAAGATCCGCGATTAAAAATATTACGAGAAGAATTACAAAACTCGGAAAATAAATTTTACGATTTAAACAACGGATTGATTTATCGTAAAGTTAACAACAACCGCTTATTTTGTGTTCCGTCTTCAATGGAGGAAAATGTAATTAGGAAGAACCATGAAGAAATAGGTCATCAGGGAGTAGATAAGACTCTCGAGTACATTTCTCGAATTTATTGGTTTCCGCAGAAAAAACAAAAGATCCGACAATGCATCGCGAACTGTTTAAAGTGTATTACCTATTCCGCCAATGCGAATCGGGTGGAAGGTGTATTGGAATGTCCGGATAAGGGTTCGGTACCGTTCTACTGCGTGCACGTTGATCACTATGGTCCGTTGGAGCGAACGAATCACCGCTATAAATACATTTTTGAAGTAATTGACGCGTTCACAAAATTTGTAAGATTTTACCCGACCGTGAGTACCAATGCGGAAGAAGCGATACGACATTTACGAACGTATTTTTCTGCGTATAGTAAACCGCGCAAAATTGTTTCCGACCGAGGCAGCGCTTTTACCTCGAATAAATTTAAGGAATTTTTGTCAGAGTTAAGTATCCAGCACGTATTAATCGCGACGGCAACGCCACACGCAAACGGCCAAATCGAACGGATAAATCGTTCCCTCACACCAATGTTAGCCAAATTAACTTCGAGCGCCGGTACATGGAACCAAGTGTTAGCCGACGCCGAATACGCCTTTAATAATACTATAAATCGATCTACGGGAAACACGCCGAGTCAGTTATTATTTGGAATTAATCAAGTAGGTACGGTACGCGACGATTTGCGTAAAGTTTTGAGCGAAGGAAATGTCAATGATCGCGAATTAGTTACGACTAGAGAGAATGCTGTTGCGAAAATCCACGCAACGAACGCATATAATAAAAAAAGTTACGACAAACGACATAAACTGCCGATACAATATAACGTAGGCGACTATGTAATGGTAAAAAACGTAGATGTTACGGCGGGAATTAATAAAAAATTGCTGCCGAAATTTAGAGGTCCGTACGTCGTTAAAAAAGTACTCGACAAAAATAGATATGTTATTTGTGATCCGGAAGAACATCAGGTGACTCAAATTCCTTTCGAAGGTATATCTTCTCCAGAAAACATGCGGAGATGGGCGAAACCAGATAGTGATAAAGGCTAGACAATATAAGTTTTAATTATTAACATTATAAGTTTATCGTATCATCTTCTACAGCATTTGTATTACTGTTTATTACCGTACACTAATTATTCCATTTATATATCTTTGTATCACTTTATATTACACTTTGCGTTACTTTATACTATGTTACTTTACTATACTTACTTTACTTTACTATATTATTTTGCGTTAGGTTGTAAGTTTATATGATAACGATTGAGGGCAATCGTAGGTCAGGATGGCCGAAACTATAGTCGAAGACACGCCTGTCTTCGCGAATTGCGTCGAACGCAAAACGATCGTCGGCTGTTCAGCGACGTTCGGCTGTTTGCAGAACGGGGAAGAACAGCAGTTGCATTTCAGTGAGATTCGCGAGGAGTCGCAGTTCCTTAGTTTCTTTATTATACCTTATGTACCTTTTAAAATATATCTCTTTTTATCTTTATTATTTTGTATTCCTCACATTACGCCTTACTACAATGTATACAAAGGTCCCACGGAGACGTGGAGTCCAATTCGCCAGGAATGTTGTCAAATATTACCGCCGATAGGTTAGGTTGGGTTAGGTTCGGTTATATTACGTTATTGATGTATAGGAAGGTCCCACGGAGACGTAGAGGCCAACTCGCCAGGAATGTTGTCAAATATTACCGCCGAGATGTTAGGTTCTGTTAGGTTAGGTTATATTACATTATTGATGTATATAAAGGTCCCACGGAGACGTAGAGGCCAGCAAGCCAGGAATGTTGCCAAATATTACCGCCGACATGTTAGGTTGGGTTAGGTTAAGTTATATTAAGTTCTTGATGTATATAAAGGTCCGACGGAGACGTCGGGGCCAATTCGCCAGGAATGTCGTCAAATATTACCGCCGAAATGTTAGGTTGGGTTAGGTTAGGTTATATTACGTGATTGATGTATATAAACGTCCCACGGAGACGTAGAGGCCAACAAGACAGGAATGTGGTCAAATATTACCGCCGAGATGTTAGGTTCTGTTAGGTTAGGTTATATTACGTTATTGATGTATATAAAGGTCCCACGGAGCCGTAGAGGCCAACTCGCCAGGAATGTTGTCAAATATTACCGCCGAGATGTTAGGTTCTGTTAGGTTAGGTTATATTACGTTATTGATGTATAGGAATGTCCCACGGAGACGTAGAGGCCAACTCGCCAGGAATGTTGTCAAATATTACCGCCGAGATGTTAGGTTCTGTTAGGTTAGGTTATATTACATTATTGATGTATATAAAGGTCCCACGGAGGCGTAGAGGCCAGCAAGCCAGGAATGTTGCCAAATATTACCGCCGAGATGTTAGGTTGGGTTAGGTTAAGTTATATTACGTTCTTGATGTATATAAAGGTCCCACGGAGACGTCGGGGCCAATTCGCCAGGAATGTCGTCAAATATTACCGCCGAGATGTTAGGTTGGGTTAGGTTAGGTTATATTACGTGATTGATGTATATAAACGTCCCACGGAGACGTAGAGGCCAACAAGACAGGAATGTGGTCAAATATTACCGCCGAGATGTTAGGTTCTGTTAGGTTAGGTTATATTACGTTATTGATGTATATAAAGGTCCCACGGAGCCGTAGAGGCCAACTCGCCAGGAATGTTGTCAAATATTACCGCCGAGATGTTAGGTTCTGTTAGGTTAGGTTATATAACATTATTGATGTATATAAAGGTCCCACGGGGACGTAGAGGCCAACAAGCCAGGAATGTGGTCAAATATTACCGCCGAGAAGTTAGGTTCTGTTAGGTTAGGTTATATTACATTATTGATGTATATAAAGGTCCCACGGAGACGGCGGAGCCAATTCGCCAGGAATGTCGTCAACTATTACCGCCGAGATGTTAGGTTGGGTTAGGTTAGGTTATATTACGTTATTGATGTATATAAAGGTCCCACGGAGACGTAGAGGCCAACAAGACAGGAATGTGGTCAAACATTACCGCCGAGATGTTAGATTGGGTTAGGTTAGGTTATATTACGTTATTGACGTATATAACGGTCCCACGGAGACGTAGAGGTCAACAAGACAGGAATGTGGTCAAATATTACCGCCCAGATGTTAGATTGGTTTAGGTTAGGTTATATTACGTTATTGATGTATATAAACGTCCCACGGCGACGTAGAGACCAATAAGACAGGAATGTGGTAAAATATTACCGCCGAGATGTTAGATTGGGTTAGGTTAGGTTATATTACGTTATTGATGTATAGGAAGGTCCCACGGAGACGTAGAGGCCAGCAAGCCAGGAATGTTGCCAAATATTACCGCCGAGATGTTAGGTTGGGTTAGGTTAAGTTATATTACGTTCTTGATGTATATAAAGGTCCCACGGAGACGTCGGGGCCAATTCGCCAGGAATGTCGTCAAATATTACCGCCGAGATGTTAGGTTGGGTTAGGTTAGGTTATATTACGTGATTGATGTATATAAACGTCCCACGGAGACGTAGAGGCCAACAAGACAGGAATGTGGTCAAATATTACCGCCGAGATGTTAGGTTCTGTTAGGTTAGGTTATATTACGTTATTGATGTATATAAAGGTCCCACGGAGCCGTAGAGGCCAACTCGCCGGGAATGTTGTCAAATATTACCGCCGAGATGTTAGGTTCTGTTAGGTTAGGTTATATTACGTTATTGATGTATAGGAATGTCCCACGGAGACGTAGAGGCCAACTCGCCAGGAGTGTTGTCAAATATTACCACCGAGATGATAGGTTGGGTTTGGTTAGGTTATATTACTTTATTGATGTATACAAAGGTCCCACGGAGACGTGGAGTCCAATTCGCCAGGAATGTTGTCAAATATTACCGCCGAGATGTTAGGTTGGGTTAGGTTCGGTTATATTACGTTATTGATGTATAGGAAGGTCCCACGGAGACGTAGAGGCCAACTCGCCAGGAATGTTATCAAATATTACCGCCGAGATGTTAGGTTCTGTTAGGTTAGGTTATATTACATTATTGATGTATATAAATGTCCCACGGAGACGTAGAGGCCAGCAAGCCAGGAATGTTGCCAAATATTACCGCCGAGATGTTAGGTTGGGTTAGGTTAAGTTATATTACGTTCTTGATGTATATAAAGGTCCAACGGAGACGTCGGGGCCAATTCGCCAGGAATGTCGTCAAATATTACCGCCGAGATGTTAGGTTGAGTTAGGTTAAGTTATATTACGTTCTTGATGTATATAAAGGTCCCACGGAGCCGTAGAGGCCAACTCGCCAGGAATGTTGTCAAATATTACCGCCGAGATGTTAGGTTCTGTTAGGTTAGGTTATATTACATTATTGATGTATATAAAGGCCCCACGGAGACGTAGAGGCCAACAAGCCAGGAATGTGGTCAAATATTACCACCGAGATGATAGGTTGGGTTTGGTTAGGTTATATTACGTTATTGATGTATATAAAGGTCCCACGGAGCCGTAGAGGCCAACTCGCCAGGAATGTTGTCAAATATTACCGCCGAGATGTTAGGTTCTGTTAAGTTAGGTTATATTACGCTATTCATGTATAGGAAGGTCCCACGGACACGTAGAGGCCCACTCGCCAGGAATGTTGTCAAATATTACCGCCGAGATGTTAGGTTCTGTTAGGTTAGGTTATATTATGTTATTGATGTATATAAAGGTCCGGATACGTAGAGGCCAGCAAGCCAGGAATGTTGCCAAATATTACCGCCGAGATGTTAGGTTGGGTTAGGTTATGTTATATTACGTTCTTGATGTATATTAAGGTCCCACGGAGCCGTAGAGGCCAACTCGCCAGGAATGTTGTCAAATATTACCGCCGAGATGTTAGGTTCTGTTAGGTTAGGTTATATTACATTATTGATGTATATAAAGGTCCCACGTAGATGTAGAGCCCAACTCGCCAGGATTGTTTGCAAATAATATCGCCGAGATGTTAGGTTGGGTTAGGTTAGGTTATATTACGTTATTGATGTATACAAAGGTCCCACGGAGACGTGGCGTCCAATTCGCCAGGAATGTTGTCAAATATTACCGCCGAGATGTTAGGTTCTGTTAGGTTAGGTTATATTATGTTATTGATGTATATAAAGGTCCCACGGATACGTAGATGCCAGCAAGCCAGGAATGTTGCCAAATATTACCGCCGAGATGTTAGGTTGGGTTAGGTTAAGTTATATTACGTTATTGATGTATAGGAAGGTCCCACGGAGACGTAGAGGCCAACTCGCCAGGAATGTTGTCAAATATTACCGCCGAGATGTTAGGTTCTGTTAGGTTAGGTTATATTACGTTATTGATGTATATAAAGGTCCCACGGAGCCGTAGAGGCCAACTCGCCAGGAATGTTGTCAAATATTACCGCCGAGATGTTAGGTTCTGTTAGGTTAGGTTATATTACATTATTGATGTATATAAAGGTCCCACGGAGACGTAGAGGCCAACAAGCCAGGAATGTGATCAAATATTACCACCGAGATGATAGGTTGGGTTTGGTTAGGTTATATTACTTTATTGATGTATACAAAAGTCCCACGGAGACGTGGAGTCCAATTCGCCAGGAATGTTGTCAAATATTACCGCCGAGATGTTAGGTTGGGTTAGGTTCGGTTATATTACGTTATTGATGTATAGGAAGGTCCCACGGAGACGTAGAGGCCCACTCGCCAGGAATGTTATCAAATATTACCGCCGAGATGTTAGGTTCTGTTAGGTTAGGTTATATTACATTATTGATGTATATAAAGGTCCCACGGAGACGTAGAGGCCAGCAAGCCAGGAATGTTGCCAAATATTACCGCCGAGATGTTAGGTTGGGTTAGGTTAAGTTATATTACGTTCTTGATGTATATAAAGGTCCCACGGAGCCGTAGAGGCCAACTCGCCAGGAATGTTGTCAAGTATTACCGCCGAGATATTAGGTTCTGTTAGGTTAGGTTATATTACATTATTGATGTACATAAAGGTCCCACGGAGACGTAGAGGCCAACAAGCCAGGAATGTGGTCAAATATTACCACCGAGATGATAGGTTGGGTTTGGTTAGGTTATATTACGTTATTGATGTATACAAAGGTCCCACGGAGACGTGGAGTCCAATTCGCCAGGAATGTTGTCAAATATTACCGCCGATAGGTTAGGTTGGGTTAGGTTCGGTTATATTACGTTATTGATGTATAGGAAGGTCCCACGGAGACGTAGAGGCCAACTCGCCAGGAATGTTGTCAAATATTACCGCCGAGATGTTAGGTTCTGTTAGGTTAGGTTATATTACATTATTGATGTATATAAAGGTCCCACGGAGACGTAGAGGCCAGCAAGCCAGGAATGTTGCCAAATATTACCGCCGACATGTTAGGTTGGGTTAGGTTAAGTTATATTAAGTTCTTGATGTATATAAAGGTCCGACGGAGACGTCGGGGCCAATTCGCCAGGAATGTCGTCAAATATTACCGCCGAAATGTTAGGTTGGGTTAGGTTAGGTTATATTACGTGATTGATGTATATAAACGTCCCACGGAGACGTAGAGGCCAACAAGACAGGAATGTGGTCAAATATTACCGCCGAGATGTTAGGTTCTGTTAGGTTAGGTTATACTACGTTATTGATGTATATAAAGGTCCCACGGAGCCGTAGAGGCCAACTCGCCAGGAATGTTGTCAAATATTACCGCCGAGATGTTAGGTTCTGTTAGGTTAGGTTATATTACATTATTGATGTATATAAAGGTCCCACGGAGGCGTAGAGGCCAGCAAGCCAGGAATGTTGCCAAATATTACCGCCGAGATGTTAGGTTGGGTTAGGTTAAGTTATATTACGTTCTTGATGTATATAAAGGTCCCACGGAGACGTCGGGGCCAATTCGCCAGGAATGTCGTCAAATATTACCGCCGAGATGTTAGGTTGGGTTAGGTTAGGTTATATTACGTGATTGATGTATATAAACGTCCCACGGAGACGTAGAGGCCAACAAGACAGGAATGTGGTCAAATATTACCGCCGAGATGTTAGGTTCTGTTAGGTTAGGTTATATTACGTTATTGATGTATATAAAGGTCCCACGGAGCCGTAGAGGCCAACTCGCCAGGAATGTTGTCAAATATTACCGCCGAGATGTTAGGTTCTGTTAGGTTAGGTTATATAACATTATTGATGTATATAAAGGTCCCACGGAGACGTAGAGGCCAACAAGCCAGGAATGTGGTCAAATATTACCGCCGAGAAGTTAGGTTCTGTTAGGTTAGGTTATATTACATTATTGATGTATATAAAGGTCCCACGGAGACGGCGGAGCCAATTCGCCAGGAATGTCGTCAACTATTACCGCCGAGATGTTAGGTTGGGTTAGGTTAGGTTATATTACGTTATTGATGTATATAAAGGTCCCACGGAGACGTAGAGGCCAACAAGACAGGAATGTGGTCAAACATTACCGCCGAGATGTTAGATTGGGTTAGGTTAGGTTATATTACGTTATTGACGTATATAACGGTCCCACGGAGACGTAGAGGTCAACAAGACAGGAATGTGGTCAAATATTACCGCCCAGATGTTAGATTGGTTTAGGTTAGGTTATATTACGTTATTGATGTATATAAACGTCCCACGGCGACGTAGAGACCAATAAGACAGGAATGTGGTCAAATATTACCGCCGAGATGTTAGATTGGGTTAGGTTAGGTTATATTACGTTATTGATGTATAGGAAGGTCCCACGGAGACGTAGAGGCCAACTCGCCAGGAATGTTGTCAAATATTACCGCCGAGATGTTAGGTTCTGTTAGGTTAGGTTATATTACATTATTGATGTACATAAAGGTCCCACGGAGACGTAGAGGCCAACAAGCCAGGAATGTGGTCAAATATTACCACCGAGATGATAGGTTGGGTTTGGTTAGGTTATATTACGTTATTGATGTATACAAAGGTCCCACGGAGACGTGGAGTCCAATTCGCCAGGAATGTTGTCAAATATTACCGCCGAGATGTTAGGTTCTGTTAGGTTAGGTTATATTACATTATTGATGTATATAAAGGTCCCACGGAGACGTAGAGGCCAGCAAGCCAGGAATGTTGCCAAATATTACCGCCGACATGTTAGGTTGGGTTAGGTTAAGTTATATTATGTTCTGGATGTATATAAAGGTCCCACGGAGACGTCGGGGCCAATTCGCCAGGAATGTCGTCAAATATTACCGCCGAAATGTTAGGTTGGGTTAGGTTAGGTTATATTACGTGATTGATGTATATAAACGTCCCACGGAGACGTAGAGGCCAACAAGACAGGAATGTGGTCAAATATTACCGCCGAGATGTTAGGTTCTGTTAGGTTAGGTTATATTACGTTATTGATGTATATAAAGGTCCCACGGAGCCGTAGAGGCCAACTCGCCAGGAATGTTGTCAAATATTACCGCCGAGATGTTAGGTTCTGTTAGGTTAGGTTATATTACGTTATTGATGTATAGGAATGTCCCACGGAGACGTAGAGGCCAACTCGCCAGGAATGTTGTCAAATATTACCGCCGAGATGTTAGGTTCTGTTAGGTTAGGTTATATTACATTATTGATGTATATAAAGGTCCCACGGAGACGTAGAGGCCAGCAAGCCAGGAATGTTGCCAAATATTACCGCCGAGATGTTAGGTTGGGTTAGGTTAAGTTATATTAAGTTCTTGATGTATATAAAGGTCCCACGGAGACGTCGGGGCCAATTCGCCAGGAATGTCGTCAAATATTACCGCCGAGATGTTAGGTTGGGTTAGGTTAGGTTATATTACGTGATTGATGTATATAAACGTCCCACGGAGACGTAGAGGCCAACAAGACAGGAATGTGGTCAAATATTACCGCCGAGATGTTAGGTTCTGTTAGGTTAGGTTATATTACGTTATTGATGTATATAAAGGTCCCACGGAGCCGTAGAGGCCAACTCGCAAGGAATGTTGTCAAATATTACCGCCGAGATGTTAGGTTCTGTTAGGTTAGGTTATATTACATTATTGATGTATATAAAGGTCCCACGGAGGCGTAGAGGCCAGCAAGCCAGGAATGTTGCCAAATATTACCGCCGAGATGTTAGGTTGGGTTAGGTTAAGTTATATTACGTTCTTGATGTATATAAAGGTCCCACGGAGACGTCGGGGCCAATTCGCCAGGAATGTCGTCAAATATTACCGCCGAGATGTTAGGTTGGGTTAGGTTAGGTTATATTACGTGATTGATGTATATAAACGTCCCACGGAGACGTAGAGGCCAACAAGACAGGAATGTGGTCAAATATTACCGCCGAGATGTTAGGTTCTGTTAGGTTAGGTTATATTACGTTATTGATGTATATAAAGGTCCCACGGAGCCGTAGAGGCCAACTCGCCGGGAATGTTGTCAAATATTACCGCCGAGATGTTAGGTTCTGTTAGGTTAGGTTATATTACGTTATTGATGTATAGGAATGTCCCACGGAGACGTAGAGGCCAACTCGCCAGGAGTGTTGTCAAATATTACCACCGAGATGATAGGTTGGGTTTGGTTAGGTTATATTACTTTATTGATGTATACAAAGGTCCCACGGAGACGTGGAGTCCAATTCGCCAGGAATGTTGTCAAATATTACCGCCGAGATGTTAGGTTGGGTTAGGTTCGGTTATATTACGTTATTGATGTATAGGAAGGTCCCACGGAGACGTAGAGGCCAACTCGCCAGGAATGTTATCAAATATTACCGCCGAGATGTTAGGTTCTGTTAGGTTAGGTTATATTACATTATTGATGTATATAAAGGTCCCACGGAGACGTAGAGGCCAGCAAGCCAGGAATGTTGCCAAATATTACCGCCGAGATGTTAGGTTGGGTTAGGTTAAGTTATATTACGTTCTTGATGTATATAAAGGTCCAACGGAGACGTCGGGGCCAATTCGCCAGGAATGTCGTCAAATATTACCGCCGAGATGTTAGGTTGAGTTAGGTTAAGTTATATTACGTTCTTGATGTATATAAAGGTCTCACGGAGCCGTAGAGGCCAACTCGCCAGGAATGTTGTCAAATATTACCGCCGAGATGTTAGGTTCTGTTAGGTTAGGTTATATTACATTATTGATGTATATAAAGGCCCCACGGAGACGTAGAGGCCAACAAGCCAGGAATGTGGTCAAATATTACCACCGAGATGATAGGTTGGGTTTGGTTAGGTTATATTACGTTATTGATGTATATAAAGGTCCCACGGAGCCGTAGAGGCCAACTCGCCAGGAATGTTGTCAAATATTACCGCCGAGATGTTAGGTTCTGTTAGGTTAGGTTATATTACGCTATTCATGTATAGGAAGGTCCCACGGACACGTAGAGGCCCACTCGCCAGGAATGTTGTCAAATATTACCGCCGAGATGTTAGGTTCTGTTAGGTTAGGTTATATTATGTTATTGATGTATATATAGGTCCCACGGATACGTAGAGGCCAGCAAGCCAGGAATGTTGCCAAATATTACCGCCGAGATGTTAGGTTGGGTTAGGTTATGTTATATTACGTTCTTGATGTATATTAAGGTCCCACGGAGCCGTAGAGGCCAACTCGCCAGGAATGTTGTCAAATATTACCGCCGAGATGTTAGGTTCTGTTAGGTTAGGTTATATTACATTATTGATGTATATAAAGGTCCCACGTAGATGTAGAGCCCAACTCGCCAGGATTGTTTGCAAATAATATCGCCGAGATGTTAGGTTGGGTTAGGTTAGGTTATATTACGTTATTGATGTATACAAAGGTCCCACGGAGACGTGGCGTCCAATTCGCCAGGAATGTTGTCAAATATTACCGCCGAGATGTTAGGTTCTGTTAGGTTAGGTTATATTATGTTATTGATGTATATAAAGGTCCCACGGATACGTAGATGCCAGCAAGCCAGGAATGTTGCCAAATATTACCGCCGAGATGTTAGGTTGGGTTAGGTTAAGTTATATTACGTTATTGATGTATAGGAAGGTCCCACGGAGACGTAGAGGCCAACTCGCCAGGAATGTTGTCAAATATTACCGCCGAGATGTTAGGTTCTGTTAGGTTAGGTTATATTACGTTATTGATGTATATAAAGGTCCCACGGAGCCGTAGAGGCCAACTCGCCAGGAATGTTGTCAAATATTACCGCCGAGATGTTAGGTTCTGTTAGGTTAGGTTATATTACATTATTGATGTATATAAAGGTCCCACGGAGACGTAGAGGCCAACAAGCCAGGAATGTGGTCAAATATTACCACCGAGATGATAGGTTGGGTTTGGTTAGGTTATATTACTTTATTGATGTATACAAAGGTCCCACGGAGACGTGGAGTCCAATTCGCCAGGAATGTTGTCAAATATTACCGTCGAGATGTTAGGTTGGGTTAGGTTCGGTTATATTACGTTATTGATGTATATAAAGGTCCAACGGAGACGTCGGGGCCAATTCGCCAGGAATGTCGTCAAATATTACCGCCGAGATGTTAGGTTGAGTTAGGTTAAGTTATATTACGTTCTTGATGTATATAAAGGTCCCACGGAGCCGTAGAGGCCAACTCGCCAGGAATGTTGTCAAATATTACCGCCGAGATGTTAGGTTCTGTTAGGTTAGGTTATATTACATTATTGATGTATATAAAGGCCCCACGGAGACGTAGAGGCCAACAAGCCAGGAATGTGGTCAAATATTACCACCGAGATGATAGGTTGGGTTTGGTTAGGTTATATTACGTTATTGATGTATATAAAGGTCCCACGGAGCCGTAGAGGCCAACTCGCCAGGAATGTTGTCAAATATTACCGCCGAGATGTTAGGTTCTGTTAGGTTAGGTTATATTACGCTATTCATGTATAGGAAGGTCCCACGGACACGTAGAGGCCCACTCGCCAGGAATGTTGTCAAATATTACCGCCGAGATGTTAGGTTCTGTTAGGTTAGGTTATATTATGTTATTGATGTATATAAAGGTCCCACGGATACGTAGAGGCCAGCAAGCCAGGAATGTTGCCAAATATTACCGCCGAGATGTTAGGTTGGGTTAGGTTATGTTATATTACGTTCTTGATGTATATTAAGGTCCCACGGAGCCGTAGAGGCCAACTCGCCAGGAATGTTGTCAAATATTACCGCCGAGATGTTAGGTTCTGTTAGGTTAGGTTATATTACATTATTGATGTATATAAAGGTCCCACGTAGATGTAGAGCCCAACTCGCCAGGATTGTTTTCAAATAATATCGCCGAGATGTTAGGTTGGGTTAGGTTAGGTTATATTACGTTATTGATGTATACAAAGGTCCCACGGAGACGTGGCGTCCAATTCGCCAGGAATGTTGTCAAATATTACCGCCGAGATGTTAGGTTCTGTTAGGTTAGGTTATATTATGTTATTGATGTATATAAAGGTCCCACGGATACGTAGATGCCAGCAAGCCAGGAATGTTGCCAAATATTACCGCCGAGATGTTAGGTTGGGTTAGGTTAAGTTATATTACGTTATTGATGTATAGGAAGGTCCCACGGAGACGTAGAGGCCAACTCGCAAGGAATGTTGTCAAATATTACCGCCGAGATGTTAGGTTCTGTTAGGTTAGGTTATATTACGTTATTGATGTATATAAAGGTCCCACGGAGCCGTAGAGGCCAACTCGCCAGGAATGTTGTCAAATATTACCGCCGAGATGTTAGGTTCTGTTAGGTTAGGTTATATTACATTATTGATGTATATAAAGGTCCCACGGAGACGTAGAGGCCAACAAGCCAGGAATGTGGTCAAATATTACCACCGAGATGATAGATTGGGTTTGGTTAGGTTATATTACTTTATTGATGTATACAAAGGTCCCACGGAGACGTGGAGTCCAATTCGCCAGGAATGTTGTCAAATATTACCGCCGAGATGTTAGGTTGGGTTAGGTTCGGTTATATTACGTTATTGATGTATAGGAAGGTCCCACGGAGACGTAGAGGCCAACTCGCCAGGAATGTTATCAAATATTACCGCCGAGATGTTAGGTTCTGTTAGGTTAGGTTATATTACATTATTGATGTATATAAAGGTCCCACGGAGACGTAGAGGCCAGCAAGCCAGGAATGTTGCCAAATATTACCGCCGAGATGTTAGGTTGGGTTAGGTTAAGTTATATTACGTTCTTGATGTATATAAAGGTCCCACGGAGACGTCGGGGCCAATTCGCCAGGAATGTCGTCAAATATTACCGCCGAGATGTTAGGTTGAGTTAGGTTAAGTTATATTACGTTCTTGATGTATATAAAGGTCCCACGGAGCCGTAGAGGCCAACTCGCCAGGAATGTTGTCAAATATTACCGCCGAGATGTTAGGTTCTGTTAGGTTAGGTTATATTACATTATTGATGTATATAAAGGCCCCACGGAGACGTAGAGGCCAACAAGCCAGGAATGTGGTCAAATATTACCACCGAGATGATAGGTTGGGTTTGGTTAGGTTATATTACGTTATTGATGTATATAAAGGTCCCACGGAGCCGTAGAGGCCAACTCGCCAGGAATGTTGTCAAATATTACCGCCGAGATGTTAGGTTCTGTTAGGTTAGGTTATATTACATTATTGATGTATATAAAGGTCCCACGTAGATGTAGAGCCCAACTCGCCAGGATTGTTTTCAAATAATATCGCCGAGATGTTAGGTTGGGTTAGGTTAGGTTATATTACGTTATTGATGTATACAAAGGTCCCACGGAGACGTGGCGTCCAATTCGCCAGGAATGTTGTCAAATATTACCGCCGAGATGTTAGGTTCTGTTAGGTTAGGTTATATTATGTTATTGATGTATATAAAGGTCCCACGGATACGTAGATGCCAGCAAGCCAGGAATGTTGCCAAATATTACCGCCGAGATGTTAGGTTGGGTTAGGTTCGGTTATATTACGTTATTGATGTATAGGAAGGTCCCACGGAGACGTAGAGGCCAACTCGCCAGGAATGTTATCAAATATTACCGCCGAGATGTTAGGTTCTGTTAGGTTAGGTTATATTACATTATTGATGTATATAAAGGTCCCACGGAGACGTAGAGGCCAGCAAGCCAGGAATGTTGCCAAATATTACCGCCGAGATGTTAGGTTGGGTTAGGTTAAGTTATATTACGTTCTTGATGTATATAAAGGTCCCACGGAGACGTCGGGGCCAATTCGCCAGGAATGTCGTCAAATATTACCGCCGAGATGTTAGGTTGAGTTAGGTTAAGTTATATTACGTTCTTGATGTATATAAAGGTCCCACGGAGCCGTAGAGGCCAACTCGCCAGGAATGTTGTCAAATATTACCGCCGAGATGTTAGGTTCTGTTAGGTTAGGTTATATTATGTTATTGATGTATATAAAGGTCCCACGGATACGTAGATGCCAGCAAGCCAGGAATGTTGCCAAATATTACCGCCGAGATGTTAGGTTGGGTTAGGTTAAGTTATATTACGTTATTGATGTATAGGAAGGTCCCACGGAGACGTAGAGGCCAACTCGCCAGGAATGTTGTCAAATATTACCGCCGAGATGTTAGGTTCTGTTAGGATAGGTTATATTACATTATTGATGTATATAAAGGTCCCACGGAGACGTAGAGGCCAGCAAGCCAGGAATGTTGCCAAATATTACCGCCGAGATGTTAGGTTGGGTTAGGTTAAGTTATATTACGTTCTTGATGTATATAAAGGTCCCACGGAGCCGTAGAGGCCAACTCGCCAGGAATGTTGTCAAATATTACCGCCGAGATATTAGGTTCTGTTAGGTTAGGTTATATTACATTATTGATGTACATAAAGGTCCCACGGAGACGTAGAGGCCAACAAGCCAGGAATGTGGTCAAATATTACCACCGAGATGATAGGTTGGGTTTGGTTAGGTTATATTACGTTATTGATGTATACAAAGGTCCCACGGAGACGTGGAGTCCAATTCGCCAGGAATGTTGTCAAATATTACCGCCGAGATGTTAGGTTCTGTTAGGTTAGGTTATATTACATTATTGATGTATATAAAGGTCCCACGGAGACGTAGAGGCCAGCAAGCCAGGAATGTTGCCAAATATTACCGCCGACATGTTAGGTTGGGTTAGGTTAAGTTATATTATGTTCTTGATGTATATAAAGGTCCCACGGAGACGTCGGGGCCAATTCGCCAGGAATGTCGTCAAATATTACCGCCGAAATGTTAGGTTGGGTTAGGTTAGGTTATATTACGTGATTGATGTATATAAACGTCCCACGGAGACGTAGAGGCCAACAAGACAGGAATGTGGTCAAATATTACAGCCGAGATGTTAGGTTCTGTTAGGTTAGGTTATATTACGTTATTGATGTATATAAAGGTCCCACGGAGCCGTAGAGGCCAACTCGCCAGGAATGTTGTCAAATATTACCGCCGAGATGTTAGGTTCTGTTAGGTTAGGTTATATTACGTTATTGATGTATAGGAATGTCCCACGGAGACGTAGAGGCCAACTCGCCAGGAATGTTGTCAAATATTACCGCCGAGATGTTAGGTTCTGTTAGGTTAGGTTATATTACATTATTGATGTATATAAAGGTCCCACGGAGACGTAGAGGCCAGCAAGCCAGGAATGTTGCCAAATATTACCGCCGAGATGTTAGGTTGGGTTAGGTTAGGTTATATTACGTTATTGACGTATATAAAGGTCCCACGGAGACGTAGAGGCCAACAAGCCAGGAATGTTGCCAAATATTACCGCCGAGATGTTACGTTGGGTTAGGTTATGTTATATTACGTTCTTGATGTATATTAAGGTCCCACGGAGCCGTAGAGGCCAACTCGCCAGGAATGTTGTCAAATATTACCGCCGAGATGTTAGGTTCTGTTAGGTTAGGTTATATTACATTATTGATGTATATAAAGGTCCCACGTAGATGTAGAGCCCAACTCGCCAGGATTGTTTTCAAATAA
The DNA here is from genome assembly GCA_963969225.1 of Xylocopa violacea. NCBI lineage: Eukaryota > Metazoa > Arthropoda > Insecta > Hymenoptera > Apidae > Xylocopa > Xylocopa violacea. The sequence continues at coordinate 1,552,489 of CAXAJV010000484.1, forward strand.
TATCGCCGAGATGTTAGGTTGGGTTAGGTTAGGTTATATTACGTTATTGATGTATACAAAGGTCCCACGGAGACGTGGCGTCCAATTCGCCAGGAATGTTGTCAAATATTACCGCCGAGATGTTAGGTTCTGTTAGGTTAGGTTATATTATGTTATTGATGTATATAAAGGTCCCACGGATACGTAGAGGCTAGCAAGCCAGGAATGTTGCCAAATATTACCGCCGAGATGTTAGGTTGGGTTAGGTTAAGTTATATTACGTTCTTGATGTATATAAAGGTCCCACGGAGCCGTAGAGGCCAATTCGCCAGGAATGTTGTCAAATATTACCGCCGAGATGTTAGGTTGGGTTAGGTTCGGTTATATTACGTTATTGATGTATAGGAAGGTCCCACGGAGACGTAGAGGCCAACTCGCCAGGAATGTTGTCAAATATTACCGCCGAGATGTTAGGTTCTGTTAGGATAGGTTATATTACATTATTGATGTATATAAAGGTCCCACGGAGACGTAGAGGCCAGCAAGCCAGGAATGTTGCCAAATATTACCGCCGAGATGTTAGGTTGGGTTAGGTTAAGTTATATTAAGTTCTTGATGTATATAAAGGTCCCACGGAGACGTCGGGGCCAATTCGCCAGGAATGTCGTCAAATATTACCGCCGAGATGTTAGGTTGGGTTAGCTTAGGTTATATTACGTTATTGATGTATAGGAAGGTCCCACGGAGACGTAGAGGCCAACTCGCCAGGAATGTTGTCAAATATTACCGCCGAGATGTTAGGTTCTGTTAGATTAGGTTATATTACGTTATTGATGTATATAAAGGTCCCACGGAGCCGTAGAGGCCAACTCGCCAGGAATGTTGTCAAATATTACCGCCGAGATGTTAGGTTCTGTTAGGTTAGGTTACATTACATTATTGATGTATATAAAGGTCCCACGGAGACGTAGAGGCCAACAAGCCAGGAATGTGGTCAAATATTACCACCGAGATGATAGGTTGGGTTTGGTTAGGTTATATTACTTTATTGATGTATACAAAGGTCCCACGGAGACGTGGAGTCCAATTCGCCAGGAATGTTGTCAAATATTACCGCCGAGATGTTAGGTTCTGTTAGGTTAGGTTATATTACATTATTGATGTATATAAAGGTCCCACGGAGCCGTAGAGGCCAACTCGCCAGGAATGTTGTCAAATATTACCGCCGAGATGTTAGGTTCTGTTAGGTTAGGTTATATTACATTATTGATGTATATAAAGGCCCCACGGAGACGTAGAGGCCAACAAGCCAGGAATGTGGTCAAATATTACCACCGAGATGATAGGTTGGGTTTGGTTAGGTTATATTACGTTATTGATGTATATAAAGGTCCCACGGAGCCGTAGAGGCCAACTCGCCAGGAATGTTGTCAAATATTACCGCCGAGATGTTAGGTTCTGTTAGGTTAGGTTATATTACATTATTGATGTATATAAAGGTCCCACGTAGATGTAGAGCCCAACGCGCCAGGATTGTTTTCAAATAATATCGCCGAGATGTTAGGTTGGGTTAGGTTAGGTTATATTACGTTATTGATGTATACAAAGGTCCCACGGAGACGTGGCGTCCAATTCGCCAGGAATGTTGTCAAATATTACCGCCGAGATGTTAGGTTCTGTTAGGTTAGGTTATATTATGTTATTGATGTATATAAAGGTCCCACGGATACGTAGATGCCAGCAAGCCAGGAATGTTGCCAAATATTACCGCCGAGATGTTAGGTTGGGTTAGGTTCGGTTATATTACGTTATTGATGTATAGGAAGGTCCCACGGAGACGTAGAGGCCAACTCGCCAGGAATGTTATCAAATATTACCGCCGAGATGTTAGGTTCTGTTAGGTTAGGTTATATTACATTATTGATGTATATAAAGGTCCCACGGAGACGTAGAGGCCAGCAAGCCAGGAAAGTTGCCAAATATTACCGCCGAGATGTTAGGTTGGGTTAGGTTAAGTTATATTACGTTCTTGATGTATATAAAGGTCCCACGGAGCCGTAGAGGCCAACTCGCCAGGAATGTTGTCAAATATTACCGCCGAGATGTTAGGTTCTGTTAGGTTAGGTTATATTACGCTATTCATGTATAGGAAGGTCCTACGGACACGTAGAGGCCCACTCGCCAGGAATGTTGTGAAATATTACCGCCGAGATGTTAGGTTCTGTTAGGTTAGGTTATATTATGTTATTGATGTATATAAAGGTCCCACGGATACGTAGAGGCCAGCAAGCCAGGAATGTTGCCAAATATTACCGCCGAGATGTTAGGTTGGGTTAGGTTATGTTATATTACGTTCTTGATGTATATTAAGGTCCCACGGAGCCGTAGAGGCCAACTCGCCAGGAATGTTGTCAAATATTACCGCCGAGATGTTAGGTTCTGTTAGGTTAGGTTATATTACATTATTGATGTATATAAAGGTCCCACGTAGATGTAGAGCCCAACTCGCCAGGATTGTTTTCAAATAATATCGCCGAGATGTTAGGTTGGGTTAGGTTAGGTTATATTACGTTATTGATGTATACAAAGGTCCCACGGAGACGTGGCGTCCAATTCGCCAGGAATGTTGTCAAATATTACCGCCGAGATGTTAGGTTCTGTTAGGTTAGGTTATATTATGTTATTGATGTATATAAAGGTCCCACGGATACGTAGATGCCAGCAAGCCAGGAATGTTGCCAAATATTACCGCCGAGATGTTAGGTTGGGTTAGGTTAAGTTATATTACGTTATTGATGTATAGGAAGGTCCCACGGAGACGTAGAGGCCAACTCGCCAGGAATGTTGTCAAATATTACCGCCGAGATGTTAGGTTCTGTTAGGATAGGTTATATTACATTATTGATGTATATAAAGGTCCCACGGAGACGTAGAGGCCAGCAAGCCAGGAATGTTGCCAAATATTACCGCCGAGATGTTAGGTTGGGTTAGGTTAAGTTATATTACGTTCTTGATGTATATAAAGGTCCCACGGAGCCGTAGAGGCCAACTCGCCAGGAATGTTGTCAAATATTACCGCCGAGATGTTAGGTTCTGTTAGGTTAGGTTATATTGCATTATTGATGTATATAAAGGTCCCACGGAGGCGTAGAGGCCAGCAAGCCAGGAATGTTGCCAAATATTACCGCCGAGATGTTAGGTTGGGTTAGGTTAAGTTATATTACGTTCTTGATGTATATAAAGGTCCCACGGAGACGTCGCGGCCAATTCGCCAGGAATGTCGTCAAATATTACCGCCGAGATGTTAGGTTGGGTTAGGTTAGGTTATATTACGTGATTGATGTATATAAACGTCCCACGGAGACGTAGAGGCCAACAAGACAGGAATGTGGTCAAATATTACCGCCGAGATGTTAGGTTCTGTTAGGTTAGGTTATATTACGTTATTGATGTATATAAAGGTCCCACGGAGCCGTAGAGGCCAACTCGCCGGGAATGTTGTCAAATATTACCGCCGAGATGTTAGGTTCTGTTAGGTTAGGTTATATTACGTTATTGATGTATAGGAATGTCCCACGGAGACGTAGAGGCCAACTCGCCAGGAATGTTGTCAAATATTACCGCCGAGATGTTAGGTTCTGTTAGGTTAGGTTATATTACATTATTGATGTATATAAAGGTCCCACGGAGACGTAGAGGCCAGCAAGCCAGGAATGTTGCCAAATATTACCGCCGAGATGTTAGGTTGGGTTAGGTTAAGTTATATTAAGTTCTTGATGTATATAAAGATCCCACGGAGACGTCGGGGCCAATTCGCCAGGAATGTCGTCAAATATTACCGCCGAGATGTTAGGTTGGGTTAGCTTAGGTTATATTACGTTATTGATGTATAGGAAGGTCCCACGGAGACGTAGAGGCCAACTCGCCAGGAATGTTGTCAAATATTACCGCCGAGATGTTAGGTTCTGTTAGATTAGGTTATATTACGTTATTGATGTATATAAAGGTCCCACGGAGCCGTAGAGGCCAACTCGCCAGGAATGTTGTCAAATATTACCGCCGAGATGTTAGGTTCTGTTAGGTTAGGTTATATTACATTATTGATGTATATAAAGGTCCCACGGAGACGTAGAGGCCAACAAGCCAGGAATGTGGTCAAATATTACCACCGAGATGATAGGTTGGGTTTGGTTAGGTTATATTACTTTATTGATGTATACAAAGGTCCCACGGAGACGTGGAGTCCAATTCGCCAGGAATGTTGTCAAATATTACCGCCGAGATGTTAGGTTCTGTTAGGTTAGGTTATATTATGTTATTGATGTATATAAAGGTCCCACGGAGACGTAGAGGCCAGCAAGCCAGGAATGTTGCCAAATATTACCGCCGAGATGTTAGGTTGGGTTAGGTTAAGTTATATTACGTTATTGATGTATAGGAATGTCCCACGGAGACGTAGAGGCCAACTCGCCAGGAATGTTGTCAAATATTACCACCGAGATGATAGGTTGGGTTTGGTTAGGTTATATTACGTTATTGATGTATATAAAGGTCCCACGGAGCCGTAGAGGCCAACTCGCCAGGAATGTTGTCAAATATTACCGCCGAGATGTTAGGTTCTGTTAGGTTAGGTTATATTACATTATTGATGTATATAAAGGTCCCACGTAGATGTAGAGCCCAACGCGCCAGGATTGTTTTCAAATAATATCGCCGAGATGTTAGGTTGGGTTAGGTTAGGTTATATTACGTTATTGATGTATACAAAGGTCCCACGGAGACGTGGCGTCCAATTCGCCAGGAATGTTGTCAAATATTACCGCCGAGATGTTAGGTTCTGTTAGGTTAGGTTATATTATGTTATTGATGTATATAAAGGTCCCACGGATACGTAGATGCCAGCAAGCCAGGAATGTTGTCAAATATTACCGCCGAGATGTTAGGTTGGGTTAGGTTCGGTTATATTACGTTATTGATGTATAGGAAGGTCCCACGGAGACGTAGAGGCCAACTCGCCAGGAATGTTGTCAAATATTACCGCCGAGATGTTAGGTTCTGTTAGGATAGGTTATATTACATTATTGATGTATATAAAGGTCCCACGGAGACGTAGAGGCCAGCAAGCCAGGAATGTTGCCAAATATTACCGCCGAGATGTTAGGTTGGGTTAGGTTAAGTTATATTAAGTTCTTGATGTATATAAAGGTCCCACGGAGACGTCGGGGCCAATTCGCCAGGAATGTCGTCAAATATTACCGCCGAGATGTTAGGTTGGGTTAGCTTAGGTTATATTACGTTATTGATGTATAGGAAGGTCCCACGGAGACGTAGAGGCCAACTCGCCAGGAATGTTGTCAAATATTACCGCCGAGATGTTAGGTTCTGTTAGATTAGGTTATATTACGTTATTGATGTATATAAAGGTCCCACGGAGCCGTAGAGGCCAACTCGCCAGGAATGTTGTCAAATATTACCGCCGAGATGTTAGGTTCTGTTAGGTTAGGTTATATTACATTATTGATGTATATAAAGGTCCCACGGAGACGTAGAGGCCAACAAGCCAGGAATGTGGTCAAATATTACCACCGAGATGATAGGTTGGGTTTGGTTAGGTTATATTACTTTATTGATGTATACAAAGGTCCCACGGAGACGTGGAGTCCAATTCGCCAGGAATGTTGTCAAATATTACCGCCGAGATGTTAGGTTCTGTTAGGTTAGGTTATATTACATTATTGATGTATATAAAGGTCCCACGGAGACGTAGAGGCCAGCAAGCCAGGAATGTTGCCAAATATTACCGCCGAGATGTTAGGTTGGGTTAGGTTAAGTTATGTTACGTTCTTGATGTATATAAAGGTTCCACGGAGACGTCGGGGCCAATTCGCCAGGAATGTCGTCAAATACTACCGCCGAGATGTTAGGTTCTGTTAGGTTAGGTTATATTACATTATTGATGTATATAAAGGCCCCACGGAGACGTAGAGGCCAACAAGCCAGGAATGTGGTCAAATATTACCACCGAGATGATAGGTTGGGTTTGGTTAGGTTATATTACGTTATTGATGTATATAAAGGTCCCACGGAGCCGTAGAGGCCAACTCGCCAGGAATGTTGTCAAATATTACCGCCGAGATGTTAGGTTCTGTTAGGTTAGGTTATATTACGCCATTCATGTATATGAAGGTCCCACGGACACGTAGAGGCCCACTCGCCAGGAATGTTGTCAAATATTACCGCCGAGATGTTAGGTTCTGTTAGGTTAGGTTATATTATGTTATTGATGTATATAAAGGTCCCACGGATACGTAGAGGCCAGCAAGCCAGGAATGTTGCCAAATATTACCGCCGAGATGTTACGTTGGGTTAGGTTATGTTATATTACGTTCTTGATGTATATTAAGGTCCCACGGAGCCGTAGAGGCCAACTCGCCAGGAATGTTGTCAAATATTACCGCCGAGATGTTAGGTTCTGTTAGGTTAGGTTATATTACATTATTGATGTATATAAAGGTCCCACGTAGATGTAGAGCCCAACTCGCCAGGATTGTTTTCAAATAATATCGCCGAGATGTTAGGTTGGGTTAGGTTAGGTTATATTACGTTATTGATGTATACAAAGGTCCCACGGAGACGTGGCGTCCAATTCGCCAGGAATGTTGTCAAATATTACCGCCGAGATGTTAGGTTCTGTTAGGTTAGGTTATATTATGTTATTGATGTATATAAAGGTCCCACGGATACGTAGAGGCTAGCAAGCCAGGAATGTTGCCAAATATTACCGCCGAGATGTTAGGTTGGGTTAGGTTAAGTTATATTACGTTCTTGATGTATATAAAGGTCCCACGGAGCCGTAGAGGCCAATTCGCCAGGAATGTTGTCAAATATTACCGCCGAGATGTTAGGTTGGGTTAGGTTCGGTTATATTACGTTATTGATGTATAGGAAGGTCCCACGGAGACGTAGAGGCCAACTCGCCAGGAATGTTGTCAAATATTACCGCCGAGATGTTAGGTTCTGTTAGGATAGGTTATATTACATTATTGATGTATATAAAGGTCCCACGGAGACGTAGAGGCCAGCAAGCCAGGAATGTTGCCAAATATTACCGCCGAGATGTTAGGTTGGGTTAGGTTAAGTTATATTAAGTTCTTGATGTATATAAAGGTCCCACGGAGACGTCGGGGCCAATTCGCCAGGAATGTCGTCAAATATTACCGCCGAGATGTTAGGTTGGGTTAGGTTAGGTTATATTACCTTATTGATGTATATAAAGGTCCCACGGAGACGTAGAGGCCAACAAGAAAGGAATGTCGTCAAATATTACCGCCGAAATGATAGATTGGGTTAGGTTAGGTTATATTACGTTATTGATGTATATAAACGTCCCACGGCGACGTAGAGCCCAACTCGCCAGAAATGTTGTCAAATATTACCGCCAAGATGTTAGGTTCTGTTAGGTTAAGTTATATTACGTTCTTGATGTATATAAAGGTCCCACGGATACGTAGAGGCCAGCAAGCCAGGAATGTTTCCAAATATTACCGCCGAGATGTTAGGTTGGGTTAGGTTAAGTTATATTACGTTATTGATGTATAGGAATGTCCCACGGAGACGTAGAGGCCAACTCGCCAGGAATGTTGTCAAATATTACCGCCGAGATGTTAGGTTCTGTTAGGTTAGGTTATATTACATTATTGATGTATATAAAGGTCCCACGTAGATGTAGAGCCCAACTCGCCAGGATTGTTTTCAAATAATATCGCCGAGATGTTAGGTTGGGTTAGGTTAGGTTATATTACGTTATTGATGTATACAAAGGTCCCACGGAGACGTGGCGTCCAATTCGCCAGGAATGTTGTCAAATATTACCGCCGAGATGTTAGGTTCTGTTAGGTTAGGTTATATTATGTTATTGATGTATATAAAGGTCCCACGGATACGTAGAGGCTAGCAAGCCAGGAATGTTGCCAAATATTACCGCCGAGATGTTAGGTTGGGTTAGGTTAAGTTATATTACGTTCTTGATGTATATAAAGGTCCCACGGAGCCGTAGAGGCCAATTCGCCAGGAATGTTGTCAAATATTACCGCCGAGATGTTAGGTTGGGTTAGGTTCGGTTATATTACGTTATTGATGTATAGGAAGGTCCCACGGAGACGTAGAGGCCAACTCGCCAGGAATGTTGTCAAATATTACCGCCGAGATGTTAGGTTCTGTTAGGATAGGTTATATTACATTATTGATGTATATAAAGGTCCCACGGAGACGTAGAGGCCAGCAAGCCAGGAATGTTGCCAAATATTACCGCCGAGATGTTAGGTTGGGTTAGGTTAAGTTATATTAAGTTCTTGATGTATATAAAGGTCCCACGGAGACGTCGGGGCCAATTCGCCAGGAATGTCGTCAAATATTACCGCCGAGATGTTAGGTTGGGTTAGCTTAGGTTATATTACGTTATTGATGTATAGGAAGGTCCCACGGAGACGTAGAGGCCAACTCGCCAGGAATGTTGTCAAATATTACCGCCGAGATGTTAGGTTCTGTTAGATTAGGTTATATTACGTTATTGATGTATATAAAGGTCCCACGGAGCCGTAGAGGCCAACTCGCCAGGAATGTTGTCAAATATTACCGCCGAGATGTTAGGTTCTGTTAGGTTAGGTTATATTACATTATTGATGTATATAAAGGTCCCACGGAGACGTAGAGGCCAACAAGCCAGGAATGTGGTCAAATATTACCACCGAGATTATAGGTTGGGTTTGGTTAGGTTATATTACTTTATTGATGTATACAAAGGTCCCACGGAGACGTGGAGTCCAATTCGCCAGGAATGTTGTCAAATATTACCGCCGAGATGTTAGGTTCTGTTAGGTTAGGTTATATTACATTATTGATGTATATAAAGGTCCCACGGAGACGTAGAGGCCAGCAAGCCAGGAATGTTGCCAAATATTACCGCCGAGATGTTAGGTTGGGTTAGGTTAAGTTATGTTACGTTCTTGATGTATATAAAGGTTCCACGGAGACGTCGGGGCCAATTCGCCAGGAATGTCGTCAAATACTACCGCCGAGATGTTAGGTTCTGTTAGGTTAGGTTATATTACATTATTGATGTATATAAAGGCCCCACGGAGACGTAGAGGCCAACAAGCCAGGAATGTGGTCAAATATTACCACCGAGATGATAGGTTGGGTTTGGTTAGGTTATATTACGTTATTGATGTATATAAAGGTCCCACGGAGCCGTAGAGGCCAACTCGCCAGGAATGTTGTCAAATATTACCGCCGAGATGTTAGGTTCTGTTAGGTTAGGTTATATTACGCCATTCATGTATATGAAGGTCCCACGGACACGTAGAGGCCCACTCGCCAGGAATGTTGTCAAATATTACCGCCGAGATGTTAGGTTCTGTTAGGTTAGGTTATATTATGTTATTGATGTATATAAAGGTCCCACGGATACGTAGAGGCCAGCAAGCCAGGAATGTTGCCAAATATTACCGCCGAGATGTTACGTTGGGTTAGGTTATGTTATATTACGTTCTTGATGTATATTAAGGTCCCACGGAGCCGTAGAGGCCAACTCGCCAGGAATGTTGTCAAATATTACCGCCGAGATGTTAGGTTCTGTTAGGTTAGGTTATATTACATTATTGATGTATATAAAGGTCCCACGTAGATGTAGAGCCCAACTCGCCAGGATTGTTTTCAAATAATATCGCCGAGATGTTAGGTTGGGTTAGGTTAGGTTATATTACGTTATTGATGTATACAAAGGTCCCACGGAGACGTGGCGTCCAATTCGCCAGGAATGTTGTCAAATATTACCGCCGAGATGTTAGGTTCTGTTAGGTTAGGTTATATTATGTTATTGATGTATATAAAGGTCCCACGGATACGTAGAGGCTAGCAAGCCAGGAATGTTGCCAAATATTACCGCCGAGATGTTAGGTTGGGTTAGGTTAAGTTATATTACGTTCTTGATGTATATAAAGGTCCCACGGAGCCGTAGAGGCCAATTCGCCAGGAATGTTGTCAAATATTACCGCCGAGATGTTAGGTTGGGTTAGGTTCGGTTATATTACGTTATTGATGTATAGGAAGGTCCCACGGAGACGTAGAGGCCAACTCGCCAGGAATGTTGTCAAATATTACCGCCGAGATGTTAGGTTCTGTTAGGATAGGTTATATTACATTATTGATGTATATAAAGGTCCCACGGAGACGTAGAGGCCAGCAAGCCAGGAATGTTGCCAAATATTACCGCCGAGATGTTAGGTTGGGTTAGGTTAAGTTATATTAAGTTCTTGATGTATATAAAGGTCCCACGGAGACGTCGGGGCCAATTCGCCAGGAATGTCGTCAAATATTACCGCCGAGATGTTAGGTTGGGTTAGGTTAGGTTATATTACCTTATTGATGTATATAAAGGTCCCACGGAGACGTAGAGGCCAACAAGAAAGGAATGTCGTCAAATATTACCGCCGAAATGATAGATTGGGTTAGGTTAGGTTATATTACGTTATTGATGTATATAAACGTCCCACGGCGACGTAGAGCCCAACTCGCCAGAAATGTTGTCAAATATTACCGCCAAGATGTTAGGTTCTGTTAGGTTAAGTTATATTACGTTCTTGATGTATATAAAGGTCCCACGGATACGTAGAGGCCAGCAAGCCAGGAATGTTTCCAAATATTACCGCCGAGATGTTAGGTTGGGTTAGGTTAAGTTATATTACGTTCTTGATGTATATAAAGGTCCCACGGAGCCGTAGAGGCCAATTCGCCAGGAATGTTGTCAAATATTACCGCCGAGATGTTAGGTTGGGTTAGGTTCGGTTATATTACGTTATTGATGTATAGGAAGGTCCCACGGAGACGTAGAGGCCAACTCGCCAGGAATGTTGTCAAATATTACCGCCGAGATGTTAGGTTCTGTTAGGATAGGTTATATTACATTATTGATGTATATAAATGTCCCACGGAGGCGTAGAGGCCAGCAAGCCAGGAATGTTGCCAAATATTACCGCCGAGATGTTAGGTTGGGTTAGGTTAAGTTATATTAAGTTCTTGATGTATATAAAGGTCCCACGGAGACGTCGGGGCCAATTCGCCAGGAATGTCGTCAAATATTACCGCCGAGATGTTAGGTTGGGTTAGGTTAGGTTATATTACGTGATTGATGTATATAAACGTCCCACGGAGACGTAGAGGCCAACAAGACAGGAATGTGGTCAAATATTACCACCGAGATGTTAGATTGGGTTAGGTTAGGTTATATTACGTTATTGATGTATATAAACGTCCCACGGAGCCGTAGAGGCCAACTCGCCAGGAACGATGTCAAATATTACCGCCGAGATGTTAGGTTCTGTTAGGTTAGGTTATATTACCTTATTGATGTATATAAAGGTCCCACGGAGACGTAGAGGCCAACAAGACAGGAATGTCGTCAAATATTACCGCCGAAATGATAGATTGGGTTAGGTTAGGTTATATTACGTTATTGTTGTATAGGAATGTCCCACGGAGACGTAGAGGCCAACTCGCCAGGAATGTTGTCAAATATTACCGCCGAGATGTTAGGTTCTGTTAGGTTAGGTTATATTACATTATTGATGTATATAAAGGTCCCACGGAGACGTAGAGGCCAGCAAGCCAGGAATGTTGCCAAATATTACCGCCGAGATGTTAGGTTGGGTTAGGTTAAGTTATATTAAGTTCTTGATGTATATAAAGGTCCCACGGAGACGTCGGGGCCAATTCGCCAGGAATGTCGTCAAATATTACCGCCGAGATGTTAGGTTGGGTTAGGTTAGGTTATATTACGTGATTGATGTATATAAAGGTCCCACGGAGACGTACAGGCCAGCAAGCCAGGAATGTTGCCAAATATTACCGCCGAGATGTTAGGTTGGGTTAGGTTAAGTTATATTACGTTCTTGATGTATATAAAGGTCCCACGGAGACGTCGGGGCCAATTCGCCAGGAATGTTGTCAAATATTACCGCCGAGATGTTAGGTTGGGTTAGGTTAGGTTATATTACGTGATTGATGTATATAAACGTCCCACGGAGACGTAGAGGCCAACAAGACAGGAATGTGGTCAAATATTACCGCCGAGATGTTAGATTGGGTTAGGTTAGGTTATATTACGTTATTGATGTATATGAACGTCCCACGGAGCCGTAGAGGCCAACTCGCCAGGAATGATGTCAAATATTACCGCCGAGATGTTAGGTTCTGTTAGGTTAGGTTATATTACCTTATTGATGTATATAAAGGTCCCACGGAGACGTAGAGGCCAACAAGACAGGAATGTCGTCAAATATTACCGCCGTGATGGTAGATTGGATTAGGTTAGCTTATATTACGTTATTGATGTATAGGAAGGTCCCACGGACACGTAGAGGCCCACTCGCCAGGAATGTTGTCAAATATTACCGCTGAGATGTTAGGTTCTGTTAGGTTAGGTTATATTATGTTATTGATGTATATAAAGGTCCCACGGATACGTAGAGGCCAGCAAGCCAGGAATGTTTCCAAATATTACCGCCGATATGTTAGGTTGGGTTAGGTTAAGTTATATTACGTTCTTGATGTATATAAAGGTCCCACGGAGCCGTAGAGGCCAACTCGCCAGGAATGTTGTGAAATATTACCGCCGAGATGTTAGGTTCTGTTAGGTTAGATTATATTACATTATTGATGTATATAAAGGTCCCACGGAGACGTAGAGGCCAACAAGCCAGGAATGTGGTCAAATATTACCACCGAGATGATAGGTTGGGTTTGGTTAGGTTATATTACGTTATTGATGTATATAAAGGTCCCACGGAGACGTCGGGGCCAATTCGCCAGGAATGTCGTCAAATATTACCGCCGAGATGGTAGATTGGATTAGGTTAGGTTATATTACGTTATTGATGTATAGGAAGGTCCCACGGACACGTAGAGGCCCACTCGACAGGAATGTTGTCAAATATTCCCGCCGAGATGTTAGGTTCTGTTAGGTTAGGTTATATTACATTATTGATGTATAGGAAGGTCCCACGGAGACGTAGAGGCCAACTCGCCAGGAATGTTGTCAAATATTACCGCCGAGATGTTAGGTTCTGTTAGGTTAGGTTATATTACATTATTGATGTATATAAAGGTCCCACGGAGACGTAGAGGCCAGCAAGCCAGGAATGTTGCCAAATATTACCGCCGAGATGTTAGGTTGGGTTAGGTTAAGTTCTATTAAGTTCTTGATGTATATAAAGGTCCCACGGAGACGTCGGGGCCAATTCGCCAGGAATGTCGTCAAATATTACCGCCGAGATGTTAGGTTGGGTTAGGTTAGGTTATATTACGTGATTGATGTATATAAACGTCCCACGGAGACGTAGAGGTCAACAAGACAGGAATGTGGTGAAATATTACCGCCGAGATGTTAGGTTCTGTTAGGTTAGGTTATATTACGTTATTGATGTATAGGAATGTCCCACGGAGACGTAGAGGCCAACTCGCCAGGAATGTTGTCAAATATTACCGCCGAGATGTTAGGTTCTGTTAGGTTAGGTTATATTACGTTATTGATGTATAGGAATGTCCCACGGAGACGTAGAGGCCAACTCGCCAGGAATGTTGTCAAATATTACCGCCGAGATATTAGGTTCTGTTAGGTTAGGTTATATTACATTATTGATGTACATAAAGGTCCCACGGAGACGTAGAGGCCAACAAGCCAGGAATGTGGTCAAATATTACCGCCGAGATGTTAGGTTCTGTTAGGTTAGGTTATATTACGTTATTGATGTATATAAAGGTCCCACGGAGCCGTAGAGGCCAACTCGCCAGGAATGTTGTCAAATATTACCGCCGAGATGTTAGGTTCTGTTAGGTTAGGTTATATTACGTTATTGATGTATATAAAGGTCCCACGGAGCCGTAGAGGCCAAGTCGCCAGGAATGTTGTCAAATATTACCGCCGAGATGTTAGGTTCTGTTAGGTTAGGTTATATTACATTATTGATGTATATAAAGGTCCCACGGAGACGTAGAGGCCAACAAGCCAGGCATGTGGTCAAATATTACCACCGAGATGATAGGTTGGGTTTGGTTAGGTTATATTACGTTATTGATGTATACAAAGGTCCCACGGAGACGTGGAGTCCAATTCGCCAGGAATGTTGTCAAATATTACCGCCGAGATGTTAGGTTGGGTTAGGTTCGGTTATATTACGTTATTGATGTATAGGAAGGTCCCACGGAGACGTAGAGGCCAACTCGCCAGGAATGTTATCAAATATTACCGCCGAGATGTTAGGTTCTGTTAGGTTAGGTTATATTACATTATTGATGTATATAAAGGTCCCACGGAGACGTACAGGCCAGCAAGCCAGGAATGTTGCCAAATATTACCGCCGAGATGTTAGGTTGGGTTAGGTTAAGTTATATTACGTTCTTGATGTATATAAAGGTCCCACGGAGACGTCGGGGCCAATTCGCCAGGAATGTTGTCAAATATTACCGCCGAGATGTTAGGTTGGGTTAGGTTAGGTTATATTACGTGATTGATGTATATAAACGTCCCACGGAGACGTAGAGGCCAACAAGACAGGAATGTGGTCAAATATTACCGCCGAGATGTTAGATTGGGTTAGGTTAGGTTATATTACGTTATTGATGTATATGAACGTCCCACGGAGCCGTAGAGGCCAACTCGCCAGGAATGATGTCAAATATTACCGCCGAGATGTTAGGTTCTGTTAGGTTAGGTTATATTACCTTATTGATGTATATAAAGGTCCCACGGAGACGTAGAGGCCAACAAGACAGGAATGTCGTCAAATATTACCGCCGAGATGGTAGATTGGATTAGGTTAGCTTATATTACGTTATTGATGTATAGGAAGGTCTCACGGACACGTAGAGGCCCACTCGCCAGGAATGTTGTCAAATATTACCGCTGAGATGTTAGGTTCTGTTAGGTTAGGTTATATTATGTTATTGATGTATATAAAGGTCCCACGGATGCGTAGAGGCCAGCAAGCCAGGAATGTTTCCAAATATTACCGCCGAGATGTTAGGTTGGGTTAGGTTAAGTTATATTACGTTCTTGATGTATATAAAGGTCCCACGGAGCCGTAGAGGCCAACTCGCCAGGAATATTGTGAAATATTACCGCCGAGATGTTAGGTTCTGTTAGGTTAGATTATATTACATTATTGATGTATATAAAGGTCCCACGGAGACGTAGAGGCCAACAAGCCAGGAATGTGGTCAAATATTACCACCGAGATGATAGGTTGGGTTTGGTTAGGTTATATTACGTTATTGATGTATATAAAGGTCCCACGGAGACGTCGGGGCCAATTCGCCAGGAATGTCGTCAAATATTACCGCCGAGATGGTAGATTGGATTAGGTTAGGTTATATTACGTTATTGATGTATAGGAAGGTCCCACGGACACGTAGAGGCCCACTCGACAGGAATGTTGTCAAATATTCCCGCCGAGATGTTAGGTTCTGTTAGGTTAGGTTATATTACATTATTGATGTATAGGAAGGTCCCACGGAGACGTAGAGGCCAACTCGCCAGGAATGTTGTCAAATATTACCGCCGAGATGTTAGGTTCTGTTAGGTTAGGTTATATTACATTATTGATGTATATAAAGGTCCCACGGAGACGTAGAGGCCAGCAAGCCAGGAATGTTGCCAAATATTACCGCCGAGATGTTAGGTTGGGTTAGGTTAAGTTCTATTAAGTTCTTGATGTATATAAAGGTCCCACGGAGACGTCGGGGCCAATTCGCCAGGAATGTCGTCAAATATTACCGCCGAGATGTTAGGTTGGGTTAGGTTAGGTTATATTACGTGATTGATGTATATAAACGTCCCACGGAGACGTAGAGGTCAACAAGACAGGAATGTGGTGAAATATTACCGCCGAGATGTTAGGTTCTGTTAGGTTAGGTTATATTACGTTATTGATGTATAGGAATGTCCCACGGAGACGTAGAGGCCAACTCGCCAGGAATGTTGTCAAATATTACCGCCGAGATGTTAGGTTCTGTTAGGTTAGGTTATATTACGTTATTGATGTATAGGAATGTCCCACGGAGACGTAGAGGCCAACTCGCCAGGAATGTTGTCAAATATTACCGCCGAGATGTTAGGTTCTGTTAGGTTAGGTTATATTACATTATTGATGTATATAAAGGTCCCACGGAGACGTAGAGGCCAGCAAGCCAGGAATGTTGCCAAATATTACCGCCGAGATGTTAGGTTGGGTTAGGTTAAGTTATATTAAGTTCTTGATGTATATAAAGGTCCCACGGAGACGTCGGGGCCAATTCGCCAGGAATGTCGTCAAATATTACCGCCGAGATGTTAGGTTGGGTTAGGTTAGGTTATATTACGTGATTGATGTATATAAACGTCCCACGGAGACGTAGAGGCCAACAAGACAGGAATGTGGTCAAATATTACCGCCGAGATGTTAGGTTCTGTTAGGTTAGGTTATATTACGTTATTGATGTATATAAAGGTCCCACGGTGCCGTAGAGGCCAACTCGCCAGGAATGTTGTCAAATATTACCGCCGAGATGTTAGGTTCTGTTAGGTTAGGTTATATTACGTTATTGATGTATAGGAATGTCCCACGGAGACGTAGAGGCCAACTCGCCAGGAATGTTGTCAAATATTACCGCCGAGATGTTAGGTTCTGTTAGGTTAGGTTATATTACATTATTGATGTATATAAAGGTCCCACGGAGACGTAGAGGCCAGCAAGCCAGGAATGTTGCCAAATATTACCGCCGAGATGTTAGGTTGGGTTAGGTTAAGTTATATTAAGTTCTTGATGTATATAAAGGTCCCACGGAGACGTCGGGGCCAATTCGCCAGGAATGTCGTCAAATATTACCGCCGAGATGTTAGGTTGGGTTAGGTTAGGTTATATTACGTGATTGATGTATATAAACGTCCCACGGAGACGTAGAGGCCAACAAGACAGGAATGTGGTCAAATATTACCGCCGAGATGTTAGGTTCTGTTAGGTTAGGTTATATTACGTTATTGATGTATATAAAGGTCCCACGGTGCCGTAGAGGCCAACTCGCCAGGAATGTTGTCAAATATTACCGCCGAGATGTTAGGTTCTGTTAGGTTAGGTTATATTACGTTATTGATGTATATAAAGGTCCCACGGAGCCGTAGAGGCCAACTCGCCAGGAATGTTGTCAAATATTACCGCCGAGATGTTAGGTTCTGTTAGGTTAGGTTATATTACATTATTGATGTATATAAAGGTCCCACGGAGAGGTAGAGGCCAACAAGCCAGGAATGTGGTCAAATATTACCACCGAGATGATAGGTTGGGTTTGGTTAGGTTATATTACGTTATTGATGTATACAAAGGTCCCACGGAGACGTGGAGTCCAATTCGCCAGGAATGTTGTCAAATATTACCGCCGAGATGTTAGGTTGGGTTAGGTTCGGTTATATTACGTTATTGATGTATAGGAAGGTCCCACGGAGACGTAGAGGCCAACTCGCCAGGAATGTTATCAAATATTACCGCCGAGATGTTAGGTTGGGTTAGGTTAAGTTATATTAAGTTCTTGATGTATATAAAGGTCCCACGGAGACGTCGGGGCCAATTCGCCAGCAATGTCGTCAAATATTACCGCCGAGATGTTAGGTTGGGTTAGGTTAGGTTATATTACGTTCTTGATGTATATAAAGGTCCCACGGAGACGTCGGGGCCAATTCGCCAGGAATGTTGTCAAATATTACCGCCGAGATGTTAGGTTGGGTTAGGTTAGGTTATATTACGTGATTGATGTATATAAACGTCCCACGGAGACGTAGAGGCCAACAAGACAGGAATGTGGTCAAATATTACCGCCGAGATGTTAGATTGGGTTAGGTTAGGTTATATTACGTTATTGATGTATATGAACGTCCCACGGAGCCGTAGAGGCCAACTCGCCAGGAATGATGTCAAATATTACCGCCGAGATGTTAGGTTCTGTTAGGTTAGGTTATATTACGTTATTGATGTATATAAAGGTCCCACGGAGACGTCGGGGCCAATTCGCCAGGAATGTCGTCAAATATTACCGCCGAGATGGTAGATTGGATTAGGTTAGGTTATATTACGTTATTGATGTATAGGAAGGTCCCACGGACACGTAGAGGCCCACTCGACAGGAATGTTGTCAAATATTCCCGCCGAGATGTTAGGTTCTGTTAGGTTAGGTTATATTACATTATTGATGTATAGGAAGGTCCCACGGAGACGTAGAGGCCAACTCGCCAGGAATGTTGTCAAATATTACCGCCGAGATGTTAGGTTCTGTTAGGTTAGGTTATATTACATTATTGATGTATATAAAGGTCCCACGGAGACGTAGAGGCCAGCAAGCCAGGAATGTTGCCAAATATTACCGCCGAGATGTTAGGTTGGGTTAGGTTAAGTTCTATTAAGTTCTTGATGTATATAAAGGTCCCACGGAGACGTCGGGGCCAATTCGCCAGGAATGTCGTCAAATATTACCGCCGAGATGTTAGGTTGGGTTAGGTTAGGTTATATTACGTGATTGATGTATATAAACGTCCCACGGAGACGTAGAGGTCAACAAGACAGGAATGTGGTGAAATATTACCGCCGAGATGTTAGGTTCTGTTAGGTTAGGTTATATTACGTTATTGATGTATAGGAATGTCCCACGGAGACGTAGAGGCCAACTCGCCAGGAATGTTGTCAAATATTACCGCCGAGATGTTAGGTTCTGTTAGGTTAGGTTATATTACGTTATTGATGTATAGGAATGTCCCACGGAGACGTAGAGGCCAACTCGCCAGGAATGTTGTCAAATATTACCGCCGAGATGTTAGGTTCTGTTAGGTTAGGTTATATTACATTATTGATGTATATAAAGGTCCCACGGAGACGTAGAGGCCAGCAAGCCAGGAATGTTGCCAAATATTACCGCCGAGATGTTAGGTTGGGTTAGGTTAAGTTATATTAAGTTCTTGATGTATATAAAGGTCCCACGGAGACGTCGGGGCCAATTCGCCAGGAATGTCGTCAAATATTACCGCCGAGATGTTAGGTTGGGTTAGGTTAGGTTATATTACGTGATTGATGTATATAAACGTCCCAGGGAGACGTAGAGGCCAACAAGACAGGAATGTGGTCAAATATTACCGCCGAGATGTTAGGTTCTGTTAGGTTAGGTTATATTACGTTATTGATGTATAGGAAGGTCCCACGGAGACGTAGAGGCCAACTCGCCAGGAATGGTATCAAATATTACCGCCGAGATGTTAGGTTCTGTTAGGTTAGGTTATATTACATTATTGATGTATATAAAGGTCCCACGGAGACGTAGAGGCCAACAAGACAGGAATGTGGTCAAATATTACCGACGAGATGTTAGATTGGGTTAGGTTAGGTTATATTACGTTATTGGTGTATATAAACGTCCCACGGAGCCGTAGAGGCCAACTCGCCAGGAATGATGTCAAATATTACCGCCGAGATGTTAGGTTCTGTTAGGTTAGGTTATATTACCTTATTGATGTATATAAAGGTCCCATGGAGACGTAGAGGCCAACAAGACAGGAATGTCGTCAAATATTACCGCCGAGATGGTAGATTGGATTAGGTTAGGTTATATTACGTTATTGATGTATAGGAAGGTCCCACGGACACGTAGAGGCCCACTCGCCAGGAATGTTGTCAAATATTACCGCCGAGATGTTAGGTTCTGTTAGGTTAGGTTATATTATGTTATTGATGTATATAAAGGTCCCACGGATACGTAGAGGCCAGCAAGCCAGGAATGTTACCAAATATTACCGCCGAGATGTTAGGTTGGGTTAGGTTAAGTTATATTACGTTCTTGATGTATATAAAGGTCCCACGGAGCCGTAGAGGCCAACTCGCCAGGAATGTTGTCAAATATTACCGCCGAGATGTTAGGTTCTGTTAGGTTAGATTATATTACATTATTGATGTATATAAAGGTCCCACGGAGACGTAGAGGCCAACAAGACAGGAATGTGGTCAAATATTACCACCGAGATGATAGGTTGGGTTTGGTTAGGTTATATTACGTTATTGATGTATATAAAGGTCCCACGGAGACGTCGGGGCCAATTCGCCAGGAATGTCGTCAAATATTACCGCCGAGATGGTAGATTGGATTAGGTTAGGTTATATTACGTTATTGATGTATAGGAAGGTCCCACGGACACGTAGAGGCCCACGCGACAGGAATGTTGTCAAATATTACCGCCGAGATGTTAGGTTCTGTTAGGTTAGGTTATATTACATTATTGATGTATATAAAGGTCCCACGGAGACGTAGAGGCCAGCAAGCCAGGAATGTTGCCAAATATTACCGCCGAGATGTTAGGTTGGGTTAGGTTAAGTTATATTAAGTTCTTGATGTATATAAAGGTCCCACGGAGACGTCGGGGCCAATTCGCCAGGAATGTCGTCAAATATTACCGCCGAGATGTTAGGTTGGGTTAGGTTAGGTTATATTACGTGATTGATGTATATAAACGTCCCACGGAGGCGTAGAGGCCAACAAGACAGGAATGTGGTCAAATATTACCGCCGAAATGTTAGGTTCTGTTAGGTTAGGTTATATTACGTTATTGATGTATATAAAGGTCCCACGGAGCCGTAGAGGCCAACTCGCCAGGAATGTTGTCAAATATTACCGCCGAGATGTTAGGTTCTGTTAGGTTAGGTTATATTACGTTATTGATGTATATAAAGGTCCCACGGAGCCGTAGAGGCCAACTCGCCAGGAATGTTGTCAAATATTAACGCCGAGATGTTAGGTTCTGTTAGGTTAGGTTATATTACATTATTGATGTATATAAAGGTCCCACGGAGACGTAGAGGCCAACAAGCCAGGCATGTGGTCAAATATTACCACCGAGATGATAGGTTGGGTTTGGTTAGGTTATATTACGTTATTGATGTATACAAAGGTCCCACGGAGACGTGGAGTCCAATTCGCCAGGAATGTTGTCAAATATTACCGCCGAGATGTTAGGTTGGGTTAGGTTCGGTTATATTACGTTATTGATGTATAGGAAGGTCCCACGGAGACGTAGAGGCCAACTCGCCAGGAATGTTATCAAATATTACCGCCGAAATGTTAGGTTCTGTTAGGTTAGGTTATATTACATTATTGATGTATATAAAGGTCCCACGGAGACGTACAGGCCAGCAAGCCAGGAATGTTGCCAAATATTACCGCCGAGATGTTAGGTTGGGTTAGGTTAAGTTATATTACGTTCTTGATGTATATAAAGGTCCCACGGAGACGTCGGGGCCAATTCGCCAGGAATGTCGTCAAATATTACCGCCGAGATGTTAGGTTGGGTTAGGTTAGGTTATATTACGTGATTGATGTATATAAACGTCCCACGGAGACGTAGAGGTCAACAAGACAGGAATGTGGTCAAATATTACCGCCGAGATGTTAGGTTCTGTTAGGTTAGGTTATATTACGTTATTGATGTATAGGAATGTCCCACGGAGACGTAGAGGCCAACTCGCCAGGAATGTTGTCAAATATTACCGCCGAGATGTTAGGTTC
Source organism: Xylocopa violacea (assembly GCA_963969225.1). Classification (NCBI taxonomy): domain Eukaryota; kingdom Metazoa; phylum Arthropoda; class Insecta; order Hymenoptera; family Apidae; genus Xylocopa; species Xylocopa violacea. The sequence continues at coordinate 1,574,092 of CAXAJV010000484.1, forward strand.
TGTTAGGTTAGGTTATATTACGTTATTGATGTATAGGAATGTCCCACGGAGACGTAGAGGCCAACTCGCCAGGAATGTTGTCAAATATTACCGCCGAGATGTTAGGTTCTGTTAGGTTAGGTTATATTACATTATTGATGTATATAAAGGTCCCACGGAGACGTAGAGGCCAGCAAGCCAGGAATGTTGCCAAATATTACCGCCGAGATGTTAGGTTGGGTTAGGTTAAGTTATATTAAGTTCTTGCTGTATATAAAGGTCCCACGGAGACGTCGGGGCCAATTCGCCAGGAATGTCGTCAAATATTACCGCCGAGATATTAGGTTGGGTTAGGTTAGGTTATATTACGTGATTGATGTATATAAACGTCCCACGGAGACGTAGAGGCCAACAAGACAGGAATGTGGTCAAATATTACCGCCGAGATGTTAGGTTCTGTTAGGTTAGGTTATATTACATTATTGATGTATATAAAGGTCCCACGGAGACGTAGAGGCCAACAAGACAGGAATGTGGTCAAATATTACCGACGAGATGTTAGATTGGGTTAGGTTAGGTTATATTACGTTATTGGTGTATATAAACGTCCCACGGAGCCGTAGAGGCCAACTCGCCAGGAATGATGTCAAATATTACCGCCGAGATGTTAGGTTCTGTTAGGTTAGGTTATATTACCTTATTGATGTATATAAAGGTCCCACGGAGACGTAGAGGCCAACAAGACAGGAATGTCGTCAAATATTACCGCCGAGATGGTAGATTGGATTAGGTTAGGTTATATTACGTTATTGATGTATAGGAAGGTCCCACGGACACGTAGAGGCCCACTCGCCAGGAATGTTGTCAAATATTACCGCCGAGATGTTAGGTTCTGTTAGGTTAGGTTATATTATGTTATTGATGTATATAAAGGTCCCACGGATACGTAGAGGCCAGCAAGCCAGGAATGTTTCCAAATATTACCGCCGAGATGTTAGGTTGGGTTAGGTTAAGTTATATTACGTTCTTGATGTATATAAAGGTCCCACGGAGCCGTAGAGGCCAACTCGCCAGGAATGTTGTCAAATATTACCGCCGAGATGTTAGATACTGTTAGGTTAGATTATATTACATTATTGATGTATATAAAGGTCCCACGGAGACGTAGAGGCCAACAAGCCAGGAATGTGGTCAAATATTACCACCGAGATGATAGGTTGGGTTTGGTTAGGTTATATTACGTTATTGATGTATATAAAGGTCCCACGGAGACGTCGGGGCCAATTCGCCAGGAATGTCGTCAAATATTACCGCCGAGATGGTAGATTGGATTAGGTTAGGTTATATTACGTTATTGATGTATAGGAAGGTCCCACGGACACGTAGAGGCCCACGCGACAGGAATGTTGTCAAATATTACCGCCGAGATGTTAGGTTCTGTTAGGTTAGGTTATATTACATTATTGATGTATATAAAGGTCCCACGGAGACGTAGAGGCCAGCAAGCCAGGAATGTTGCCAAATATTACCGCCGAGATGTTAGGTTGGGTTAGGTTAAGTTATATTAAGTTCTTGATGTATATAAAGGTCCCACGGAGACGTCGGGGCCAATTCGCCAGGAATGTCGTCAAATATTACCGCCGAGATGTTAGGTTGGGTTAGGTTAGGTTATATTACGTGATTGATGTATATAAACGTCCCACGGAGGCGTAGAGGCCAACAAGACAGGAATGTGGTCAAATATTACCGCCGAAATGTTAGGTTCTGTTAGGTTAGGTTATATTACGTTATTGATGTATATAAAGGTCCCACGGAGCCGTAGAGGCCAACTCGCCAGGAATGTTGTCAAATATTACCGCCGAGATGTTAGGTTCTGTTAGGTTAGGTTATATTACGTTATTGATGTATATAAAGGTCCCACGGAGCCGTAGAGGCCAACTCGCCAGGAATGTTGTCAAATATTAACGCCGAGATGTTAGGTTCTGTCAGGTTAGGTTATATTACATTATTGATGTATATAAAGGTCCCACGGAGACGTAGAGGCCAACAAGCCAGGCATGTGGTCAAATATTACCACCGAGATGATAGGTTGGGTTTGGTTAGGTTATATTACGTTATTGATGTATACAAAGGTCCCACGGAGACGTGGAGTCCAATTCGCCAGGAATGTTGTCAAATATTACCGCCGAGATGTTAGGTTGGGTTAGGTTCGGTTATATTACGTTATTGATGTATAGGAAGGTCCCACGGAGACGTAGAGGCCAACTCGCCAGGAATGTTATCAAATATTACCGCCGAAATGTTAGGTTCTGTTAGGTTAGGTTATATTACATTATTGATGTATATAAAGGTCCCACGGAGACGTACAGGCCAGCAAGCCAGGAATGTTGCCAAATATTACCGCCGAGATGTTAGGTTGGGCTAGGTTAAGTTATATTACGTTCTTGATGTATATAAAGGTCCCACGGAGACGTCGGGGCCAATTCGCCAGGAATGTTGTCAAATATTACCGCCGAGATGTTAGGTTGGGTTAGGTTAGGTTATATTACGTGATTGATGTATATAAACGTCCCACGGAGACGTAGAGGCCAACAAGACAGGAATGTGGTCAAATATTACCGCCGAGATGTTAGATTGGGTTAGGTTAGGTTATATTACGTTATTGATGTATATAAACGTCCCACGGAGCCGTAGAGGCCAACTCGCCAGGAATGATGTCAAATATTACCGCCGAGATGTTAGGTTCTGTTAGGTTAGGTTATATTACCTTATTGATGTATATAAAGGTCCCACGGAGACGTAGAGGCCAACAAGACAGGAATGTCGTCAAATATTACCGCCGAGATGGTAGATTGGATTAGGTTAGCTTATATTATGTTATTGATGTATAGGAAGGTCCCACGGACACGTAGAGGCCCACTCGCCAGGAATGTTGTCAAATATTACCGCTGAGATGTTAGGTTCTGTTAGGTTAGGTTATATTATGTTATTGATGTATATAAAGGTCCCACGGATACGTAGATGCCAGCAAGCCAGGAATGTTTCCAAATATTACCGCCGAGATGTTAGGTTGGGTTAGGTTAAGTTATATTACGTTCTTGATGTATATAAAGGTCCCACGGAGCCGTAGAGGCCAACTCGCCAGGAATGTTGTGAAATATTACCGCCGAGATGTTAGGTTCTGTTAGGTTAGATTATATTACATTATTGATGTATATAAAGGTCCCACGGAGACGTAGAGGCCAACTCGCCAGGAATGTTGTCAAATATTACCGCCGAGATCTTAGGTTCTGTTAGGTTAGGTTATATTACATTATTGATGTATATAAAGGTCCCACGGAGACGTAGAGGCCAACAAGCCAGGAATGTGGTCAAATATTACCACCGAGATGATAGGTTGGGTTTGGTTAGGTTATATTACGTTATTGATGTATACAAAGGTCCCACGGAGACGTGGAGTCCAATTCGCCAGGAATGTTGTCAAATATTACCGCCGAGATGTTAAGTTGGGTTAGGTTCGGTTATATTACGTTATTGATGTATAGGAAGGTCCCACGGAGACGTAGAGGCCAACAAGACAGGAATGTCGTCAAATATTACCGCCGAGATGGTAGATTGGATTAGGTTAGGTTATATTACGTTATTGATGTATAGGAAGGTCCCACGGACACGTAGAGGCCCACTCGCCAGGAATGTTGTCAAATATTACAGCCGAGATGTTAGGTTCTGTTAGGTTAGGTTATATTATGTTATTGATGTATATAAAGGTCCCACGGATACGTAGAGGCCAGCAAGCCAGGAATGTTTCCAAATATTACCGCCGAGATGTTAGGTTGGGTTAGGTTAAGTTATATTGCGTTCTTGATGTATATAAACGTCCCACGGAGCCGTAGAGGCCAACTCGCCAGGAATGATGTCAAATATTACCGCCGAGATGTTAGGTTCTGTTAGGTTAGGTTATATTACCTTATTGATGTATATAAAGGTCCCACGGAGACGTAGAGGCCAACAAGACAGGAATGTCGTCAAATATTACCGCCGAGATGGTAGATTGGATTAGGTTAGCTTATATTACGTTATTGATGTATAGGAAGGTCCCACGGACACGTAGAGGCCCACTCGCCAGGAATGTTGTCAAATATTACCGCTGAGATGTTAGGTTCTGTTAGGTTAGGTTATATTATGTTATTGATGTATATAAAGGTCCCACGGATACGTAGAGGCCAGCAAGCCAGGAATGTTTCCAAATATTACCGCCGAGATGTTAGGTTGGGTTAGGTTAAGTTATATTACGTTCTTGATGTATATAAAGGTCCCACGGAGCCGTAGAGGCCAACTCGCCAGGAATGTTGTGAAATATTACCGCCGAGATGTTAGGTTCTGTTAGGTTAGATTATATTACATTATTGATGTATATAAAGGTCCCACGGAGACGTAGAGGCCAACTCGCCAGGAATGTTGTCAAATATTACCGCCGAGATCTTAGGTTCTGTTAGGTTAGGTTATATTACATTATTGATGTATATAAAGGTCCCACGGAGACGTAGAGGCCAGCAAGCCAGGAATGTTGCCAAATATTACCGCCGAGATGTTAGGTTGGGTTAGGTTAAGTTATATTAAGTTCTTGATGTATATAAAGGTCCCACGGAGACGTCGGGGCCAATTCGCCAGGAATGTCGTCAAATATTACCGCCGAGATGTTAGGTTGGGTTAGGTTAGGTTATATTACGTGATTGATGTATATAAACGTCCCACGGAGACGTAGAGGCCAACAAGACAGGAATGTGGTCAAATATTACCGCCGAGATGTTAGGTTCTGTTAGGTTAGGTTATATTACGTTATTGATTTATATAAAGGTCCCACGGTGCCGTAGAGGCCAACTCGCCAGGAATGTTGTCAAATATTACCGCCGAGATGTTAGGTCCTGTTAGGTTAGGTTATATTACGTTATTGATGTATATAAAGGTCCCACGGAGCCGTAGAGGCCAACAAGCCAGGAATGTGGTCAAATATTACCACCGAGATGATAGGTTGGGTTTGGTTAGGTTATATTACGTTATTGATGTATGCAAAGGTCCCACGGAGACGTGGAGTCCAATTCGCCAGGAATGTTGTCAAATATTACCGCCGAGATGTTAGGTTGGGTTAGGTTCGGTTATATTACGTTATTGATGTATAGGAAGGTCCCACGGAGACGTAGAGGCCAACTCGCCAGGAATGTTATCAAATATTACCGCCGAGATGTTAGGTTCTGTTAGGTTAGGTTATATTACATTATTGATGTATATAAAGGTCCCACGGAGACGTAGAGGCCAACAAGCCAGGAATGTGGTCAAATATTACCACCGAGATGATAGGTTGGGTTTGGTTAGGTTATATTACGTTATTGATGTATATAAAGGTCCCACGGAGACGTCGGGGCCAATTCGCCAGGAATGTCGTCAAATATTACCGCCGAGATGGTAGATTGGATTAGGTTAGGTTATATTACGTTATTGATGTATAGGAAGGTCCCACGGACACGTAGAGGCCCACTCGACAGGAATGTTGTCAAATATTCCCGCCGAGATGTTAGGTTCTGTTAGGTTAGGTTATATTACATTATTGATGTATATAAAGGTCCCACGGATACGTAGAGGCCAGCAAGCCAGGAATGTTGTCAAATATTACCACCGAGATGATAGGTTGGGTTTGGTTAGGTTATATTACGTTATTGATGTATACAAAGGTCCCACGGAGAGGTAGAGGCAAACAAGCCAGGAATGTGGTCAAATATTACCGCCGAGATGTTAGATTGGGTTAGGTTAGGTTATAATACGGTATTGATGTATAGGAAGGTCCCACGGAGACGTAGAGGCCAATTCGCCAGGAATGTTGTCAAATATTACCGCCGAGTAGTTAGGTTGGGTAGGTTAGGTTATATTACGTTATTGATGTATATAAAGGTCCCACGGAGACGTAGAGGCCAGCAAGACAGGAATGTGGTCAAATATTACCGCCGAGATGTCAGGTTCTGTTAGGTTAGGTTATATTACGTTATTGATGTATATAAAGGACCCATGGAGACTTAGACGCCAACTCGCCGGGAAAGTTGTCAAATATTACCGCCGAGATGTTAGGTTGGGTTAGGTTAGGTTATATTACGTTATTGACGTATATAAAGGTCCCACGGAGACGTAGAGGCCAACAAGAGAGGAATGTGGTCAAATATTACCGCCGAGATGTTAGATTGGGTTAGGTTAGGTTATATTACGTTATTGATGTATATAAACGTCCCAAGGAGACCTAGAGGCCAACAAGACAGGAATGATGTCAAATATTACCGCCGAGATGTTAGGTTCTGTTATGTTAGGTTATATTACATTATTGATGTATATAAAGGTCCCACGGAGACGTAGAGGCCAGCAAGCCAGGAATGTTGCCAAATATTACCGCCGACATGTTAGGTTGGGTTAGGTTAAGTTATATTAAGTTCTTGATGTATATAAAGGTCCCACGGAGACGTCGGGGCCAATTCGCCAGGAATGTCGTCAAATATTACCGCCGAGATGTTAGGTTGGGTTAGGTTAGGTTATATTACGTGATTGATGTATATAAACGTCCCACGGAGACGTAGAGGCCAACAAGACAGGAATGCGGTCAAATATTACCGCCGAGATGTTAGGTTCTGTTAGGTTAGGTTATATTACGTTATTGATGTATATAAAGGTCCCACGGAGCCGTAGAGGCCAACTCGCCGGGAATGTTGTCAAATATTACCGCCGAGATGTTAGGTTCTGTTAGGTTAGGTTATATTACGTTATTGATGTATAGGAATGTCCCACGGAGACGTAGAGGCCAACTCGCCAGGAATGTTGTCAAATATTACCGCCGAGATGTTAGGTTCTGTTAGGTTAGGTTATATTACATTATTGATGTATATAAAGGTCCCACGGAGACGTAGAGGCCAGCAAGCCAGGAATGTTGCCAAATATTACCGCCGAGATGTTAGGTTGGGTTAGGTTAAGTTATATTAAGTTCTTGATGTATATAAAGGTCCCACGGAGACGTCGGGGCCAATTCGCCAGGAATGTCGTCAAATATTACCGCCGAGATGTTAGGTTGGGTTAGGTTAGGTTATATTACGTGATTGATGTATATAAACGTCCCACGGAGACGTGGAGTCCAATTCGCCAGGAATGTTGTCAAATATTACCGCCGAGATGTTAGGTTCTGTTAGGTTAGGTTAAATTATGTTATTGATGTATATAAAGGTCCCACGGATACGTAGAGGCCAGCAAGCCAGGAATGTTGCCAAATATTACCGCCGAGATGTTAGGTTGGGTTAGGTTAAGCTATATTACGTTCTTGATGTATATAAAGGTCCCACGGAGCCGTAGAGGCCAACTCGCCAGGAATGTTGTCAAATATTACCGCCGAGATATTAGGTTCTGTTAGGTTAGGTTATATTACATTATTGATGTACATAAAGGTCCCACGGAGACGTAGAGGCCAACAAGCCAGGAATGTGGTCAAATATTACCACCGAGATGATAGGTTGGGTTTGGTTAGGTTATATTACGTTATTGATGTATACAAAGGTCCCACGGAGACGTGGAGTCCAATTCGCCAGGAATGTTGTCAAATATTACCGCCGAGATGTTAGGTTGGGTTAGGTTCGGTTATATTACGTTATTGATGTATAGGAAGGTCCCACGGAGACGTAGAGGCCAACTCGCCAGGAATGTTGTCAAATATTACCGCCGAGATGTTAGGTTCTGTTAGGTTAGGTTATATTACATTATTGATGTATATAAAGGTCCCACGGAGACGTAGAGGCCAGCAAGCCAGGAATGTTGCCAAATATTACCGCCGAGATGTTAGGTTGGGTTAGGTTAAGTTATATTAAGTTCTTGATGTATATAAAGGTCCCACGGAGACGTCGGGGCCAATTCGCCAGGAATGTCGTCAAATATTACCGCCGAGATGTTAGGTTGGGTTAGGTTAGGTTATACTACGTGATTGATGTATATAAACGTCCCACGGAGACGTAGAGGTCAACAAGACAGGAATGTGGTCAAATATTACCGCCGAGATGTTAGGTTCTGTTAGGTTAGATTATATTACGTTATTGATGTATAGGAATGTCCCACGGAGACGTAGAGGCCAACTCGCCAGGAATGTTGTCAAATATTACCGCCGAGATGTTAGGTTCTGTTAGGTTAGGTTATATTACGTTATTGATGTATAGGAATGTCCCACGGAGACGTAGAGGCCAACTCGCCAGGAATGTTGTCAAATATTACCGCCGAGATGTTAGGTTCTGTTAGGTTAGGTTATATTACATTATTGATGTATATAAAGGTCCCACGGAGACGTAGAGGCCAGCAAGCCAGGAATGTTGCCAAATATTACCGCCGAGATGTTAGGTTGGGTTAGGTTAAGTTATATTAAGTTCTTGATGTATATAAAGGTCTCACGGAGACGTCGGGGCCAATTCGCCAGGAATGTCGTCAAATATTACCGCCGAGATTTTAGGTTGGGTTAGGTTAGGTTATATTACGTGATTGATGTATATAAACGTCCCACGGAGACGTAGAGGCCAACAAGACAGGAATGTGGTCAAATATTACCGCCGAGATGTTAGGTTCTGTTAGGTTAGGTTATATTACGTTATTGATGTATATAAAGGTCCCACGATGCCGTAGAGGCCAACTCGCCAGGAATGTTGTCAAATATTACCGCCGAGATGTTAGGTTCTGTTAGGTTAGGTTATATTACGTTATTGACGTATATAAAGATCCCACGGAGACGTAGAGGCCAACAAGAGAGGAATGTGGTCAAATATTACCGCCGAGATGTTAGATTGGGTTAGGTTAGGTTATATTACGTTATTGATGTATATAAACGTCCCAAGGAGACCTAGAGGCCAACAAGACAGGAATGATGTCAAATATTACCGCCGAGATGTTAGGTTCTGTTATGTTAGGTTATATTACATTATTGATGTATATAAAGGTCCCACGGAGACGTAGAGGCCAGCAAGCCAGGAATGTTGCCAAATATTACCGCCGACATGTTAGGTTGGGATAGGTTAAGTTATATTAAGTTCTTGATGTATATAAAGGTCCCACGGAGACGTCGGGGCCAATTCGCCAGGAATGTCGTCAAATATTACCGCCGAGATGTTAGGTTGGGTTAGGTTAGGTTATATTACGTGATTGATGTATATAAACGTCCCACGGAGACGTAGAGGCCAACAAGACAGGAATGTGGTCAAATATTACCGCCGAGATGTTAGGTTCTGTTAGGTTAGGTTATATTACGTTATTGATGTATATAAAGGTCCCACGGAGCCGTAGAGGCCAACTCGCCGGGAATGTTGTCAAATATTACCGCCGAGATGTTAGGTTCTGTTAGGTTAGGTTATATTACGTTATTGATGTATAGGAATGTCCCACGGAGACGTAGAGGCCAACTCGCCAGGAATGTTGTCAAATATTACCGCCGAGATGTTAGGTTCTGTTAGGTTAGGTTATATTACATTATTGATGTATATAAAGGTCCCACGGAGACGTAGAGGCCAGCAAGCCAGGAATGTTGCCAAATATTACCGCCGAGATGTTAGGTTGGGTTAGGTTAAGTTATATTAAGTTCTTGATGTATATAAAGGTCCCACGGAGACGTGGAGTCCAATTCGCCAGGAATGTTGTCAAATATTACCGCCGAGATGTTAGGTTGGGTTAGGTTCGGTTATATTACGTTATTGATGTATAGGAAGGTCCCACGGAGACGTAGAGGCCAACTCGCCAGGAATGTTGTCAAATATTACCGCCGAGATGTTAGGTTCTGTTAGGTTAGGTTATATTACATTATTGATGTATATAAAGGTCCCACGGAGACGTAGAGGCCAGCAAGCCAGGAATGTTGCCAAATATTACCGCCGAGATGTTAGGTTGGGTTAGGTTAAGTTATATTAAGTTCTTGATGTATATAAAGGTCCCACGGAGACGTCGGGGCCAATTCGCCAGGAATGTCGTCAAATATTACCGCCGAGATGTTAGGTTGGGTTAGGTTAGGTTATACTACGTGATTGATGTATATAAACGTCCCACGGAGACGTAGAGGTCAACAAGACAGGAATGTGGTCAAATATTACCGCCGAGATGTTAGGTTCTGTTAGGTTAGATTATATTACGTTATTGATATATAGGAATGTCCCACGGAGACGTAGAGGCCAACTCGCCAGGAATGTTGTCAAATATTACCGCCGAGATGTTAGGTTCTGTTAGGTTAGGTTATATTACGTTATTGATGTATAGGAATGTCCCACGGAGACGTAGAGGCCAACTCGCCAGGAATGTTGTCAAATATTACCGCCGAGATGTTAGGTTCTGTTAGGTTAGGTTATATTACATTATTGATGTATATAAAGGTCCCACGGAGACGTAGAGGCCAGCAAGCCAGGAATGTTGCCAAATATTACCGCCGAGATGTTAGGTTGGGTTAGGTTAAGTTATATTAAGTTCTTGATGTATATAAAGGTCTCACGGAGACGTCGGGGCCAATTCGCCAGGAATGTCGTCAAATATTACCGCCGAGATGTTAGGTTGGGTTAGGTTAGGTTATATTACGTGATTGATGTATATAAACGTCCCACGGAGACGTAGAGGCCAACAAGACAGGAATGTGGTCAAATATTACCGCCGAGATGTTAGGTTCTGTTAGGTTAGGTTATATTACGTTATTGATGTATATAAAGGTCCCACGATGCCGTAGAGGCCAACTCGCCAGGAATGTTGTCAAATATTACCGCCGAGATGTTAGGTTCTGTTAGGTTAGGTTATATTACGTTATTGATGTATATAAAGGTCCCACGGAGCCGTAGAGGCCAACTCGCCAGGAATGTTGTCAAATATTACCGCCGAGATGTTAGGTTCTGTTAGGTTAGGTTATATTACATTATTGATGTATATAAAGGCCCCACGGAGACGTAGAGGCCAACAAGCCAGGAATGTGGTCAAATATTACCACCGAGATGATAGGTTGGGTTTGGTTAGGTTATATTACGTTATTGATGTATACAAAGGTCCCACGGAGACGTGGAGTCCAATTCGCCAGGAATGTTGTCAAATATTACCGCCGAGATGTTAGGTTGGGTTAGGTTCGGTTATATTACGTTATTGATGTATAGGAAGGTCCCACGGAGACGTAGAGGCCAACTCGCCAGGAATGTTATCAAATATTACCGCCGAGATGTTAGGTTCTGTTAGGTTAGGTTATATTACATTATTGATGTATATAAAGGTCCCACGGAGACGTAGAGGCCAGCAAGCCAGGAATGTTGCCAAATATTACCGCCGAGATGTTAGGTTGGGTTAGGTTAAGTTATATTAAGTTCTTGATGTATATAAAGGTCCCACGGAGACGTGGAGTCCAATTCGCCAGGAATGTTGTCAAATATTACCGCCGAGATGTTAGGTTGGGTTAGGTTCGGTTATATTACGTTATTGATGTATAGGAAGGTCCCACGGAGACGTAGAGGCCAACTCGCCAGGAATGTTGTCAAATATTACCGCCGAGATGTTAGGTTCTGTTAGGTTAGGTTATATTACATTATTGATGTATATAAAGGTCCCACGGAGACGTAGAGGCCAGCAAGCCAGGAATGTTGCCAAATATTACCGCCGAGATGTTAGGTTGGGTTAGGTTAAGTTATATTAAGTTCTTGATGTATATAAAGGTCCCACGGAGACGTCGGGGCCAATTCGCCAGGAATGTCGTCAAATATTACCGCCGAGATGTTAGGTTGGGTTAGGTTAGGTTATACTACGTGATTGATGTATATAAACGTCCCACGGAGACGTAGAGGTCAACAAGACAGGAATGTGGTCAAATATTACCGCCGAGATGTTAGGTTCTGTTAGGTTAGATTATATTACGTTATTGATATATAGGAATGTCCCACGGAGACGTAGAGGCCAACTCGCCAGGAATGTTGTCAAATATTACCGCCGAGATGTTAGGTTCTGTTAGGTTAGGTTATATTACGTTATTGATGTATAGGAATGTCCCACGGAGACGTAGAGGCCAACTCGCCAGGAATGTTGTCAAATATTACCGCCGAGATGTTAGGTTCTGTTAGGTTAGGTTATATTACATTATTGATGTATATAAAGGTCCCACGGAGACGTAGAGGCCAGCAAGCCAGGAATGTTGCCAAATATTACCGCCGAGATGTTAGGTTGGGTTAGGTTAAGTTATATTAAGTTCTTGATGTATATAAAGGTCTCACGGAGACGTCGGGGCCAATTCGCCAGGAATGTCGTCAAATATTACCGCCGAGATGTTAGGTTGGGTTAGGTTAGGTTATATTACGTGATTGATGTATATAAACGTCCCACGGAGACGTAGAGGCCAACAAGACAGGAATGTGGTCAAATATTACCGCCGAGATGTTAGGTTCTGTTAGGTTAGGTTATATTACGTTATTGATGTATATAAAGGTCCCACGATGCCGTAGAGGCCAACTCGCCAGGAATGTTGTCAAATATTACCGCCGAGATGTTAGGTTCTGTTAGGTTAGGTTATATTACGTTATTGATGTATATAAAGGTCCCACGGAGCCGTAGAGGCCAACTCGCCAGGAATGTTGTCAAATATTACCGCCGAGATGTTAGGTTGGGTTAGGTTAGGTTATATTACGTTATTGACGTATATAAAGATCCCACGGAGACGTAGAGGCCAACAAGAGAGGAATGTGGTCAAATATTACCGCCGAGATGTTAGATTGGGTTAGGTTAGGTTATATTACGTTATTGATGTATATAAACGTCCCAAGGAGACCTAGAGGCCAACAAGACAGGAATGATGTCAAATATTACCGCCGAGATGTTAGGTTCTGTTATGTTAGGTTATATTACATTATTGATGTATATAAAGGTCCCACGGAGACGTAGAGGCCAGCAAGCCAGGAATGTTGCCAAATATTACCGCCGACATGTTAGGTTGGGATAGGGTAAGTTATATTAAGTTCTTGATGTATATAAAGGTCCCACGGAGACGTCGGGGCCAATTCGCCAGGAATGTCGTCAAATATTACCGCCGAGATGTTAGGTTGGGTTAGGTTAGGTTATATTACGTGATTGATGTATATAAACGTCCCACGGAGACGTAGAGGCCAACAAGACAGGAATGTGGTCAAATATTACCGCCGAGATGTTAGGTTCTGTTAGGTTAGGTTATATTACGTTATTGATGTATATAAAGGTCCCACGATGCCGTAGAGGCCAACTCGCCAGGAATGTTGTCAAATATTACCGCCGAGATGTTAGGTTCTGTTAGGTTAGGTTATATTACGTTATTGATGTATATAAAGGTCCCACGGAGCCGTAGAGGCCAACTCGCCAGGAATGTTGTCAAATATTACCGCCGAGATGTTAGGTTCTGTTAGGTTAGGTTATATTACATTATTGATGTATATAAAGGCCCCACGGAGACGTAGAGGCCAACAAGCCAGGAATGTGGTCAAATATTACCACCGAGATGATAGGTTGGGTTTGGTTAGGTTATATTACGTTATTGATGTATACAAAGGTCCCACGGAGACGTGGAGTCCAATTCGCCAGGAATGTTGTCAAATATTACCGCCGAGATGTTAGGTTGGGTTAGGTTCGGTTATATTACGTTATTGATGTATAGGAAGGTCCCACGGAGACGTAGAGGCCAACTCGCCAGGAATGTTATCAAATATTACCGCCGAGATGTTAGGTTCTGTTAGGTTAGGTTATATTACATTATTGATGTATATAAAGGTCCCACGGAGACGTAGAGGCCAGCAAGCCAGGAATGTTGCCAAATATTACCGCCGAGATGTTAGGTTGGGTTAGGTTAAGTTATATTAAGTTCTTGATGTATATAAAGGTCCCACGGAGACGTGGAGTCCAATTCGCCAGGAATGTTGTCAAATATTACCGCCGAGATGTTAGGTTGGGTTAGGTTCGGTTATATTACGTTATTGATGTATAGGAAGGTCCCACGGAGACGTAGAGGCCAACTCGCCAGGAATGTTGTCAAATATTACCGCCGAGATGTTAGGTTCTGTTAGGTTAGGTTATATTACATTATTGATGTATATAAAGGTCCCACGGAGACGTAGAGGCCAGCAAGCCAGGAATGTTGCCAAATATTACCGCCGAGATGTTAGGTTGGGTTAGGTTAAGTTATATTAAGTTCTTGATGTATATAAAGGTCCCACGGAGACGTCGGGGCCAATTCGCCAGGAATGTCGTCAAATATTACCGCCGAGATGTTAGGTTGGGTTAGGTTAGGTTATACTACGTGATTGATGTATATAAACGTCCCACGGAGACGTAGAGGTCAACAAGACAGGAATGTGGTCAAATATTACCGCCGAGATGTCAGGTTCTGTTAGGTTAGATTATATTACGTTATTGATATATAGGAATGTCCCACGGAGACGTAGAGGCCAACTCGCCAGGAATGTTGTCAAATATTACCGCCGAGATGTTAGGTTCTGTTAGGTTAGGTTATATTACGTTATTGATGTATAGGAATGTCCCACGGAGACGTAGAGGCCAACTCGCCGGGAATGTTGTCAAATATTACCGCCGAGATGTTAGGTTCTGTTAGGTTAGGTTATATTACGTTATTGATGTATAGGAATGTCCCACGGAGACGTAGAGGCCAACTCGCCAGGAATGTTGTCAAATATTACCGCCGAGATGTTAGGTTCTGTTAGGTTAGGTTATATTACATTATTGATGTATATAAAGGTCCCACGGAGACGTAGAGGCCAGCAAGCCAGGAATGTTGCCAAATATTACCGCCGAGATGTTAGGTTGGGTTAGGTTAAGTTATATTAAGTTCTTGATGTATATAAAGGTCCCACGGAGACGTCGGGGCCAATTCGCCAGGAATGTCGTCAAATATTACCGCCGAGATGTTAGGTTGGGTTAGGTTAGGTTATACTACGTGATTGATGTATATAAACGTCCCACGGAGACGTAGAGGTCAACAAGACAGGAATGTGGTCAAATATTACCGCCGAGATGTTAGGTTCTGTTAGGTTAGATTATATTACGTTATTGATATATAGGAATGTCCCACGGAGACGTAGAGGCCAACTCGCCAGGAATGTTGTCAAATATTACCGCCGAGATGTTAGGTTCTGTTAGGTTAGGTTATATTACGTTATTGATGTATAGGAATGTCCCACGGAGACGTAGAGGCCAACTCGCCAGGAATGTTGTCAAATATTACCGCCGAGATGTTAGGTTCTGTTAGGTTAGGTTATATTACATTATTGATGTATATAAAGGTCCCACGGAGACGTAGAGGCCAGCAAGCCAGGAATGTTGCCAAATATTACCGCCGAGATGTGAGGTTGGGTTAGGTTAAGTTATATTAAGTTCTTGATGTATATAAAGGTCTCACGGAGACGTCGGGGCCAATTCGCCAGGAATGTCGTCAAATATTACCGCCGAGATGTTAGGTTGGGTTAGGTTAGGTTATATTACGTGATTGATGTATATAAACGTCCCACGGAGACGTAGAGGCCAACAAGACAGGAATGTGGTCAAATATTACCGCCGAGATGTTAGGTTCTGTTAGGTTAGGTTATATTACGTTATTGATGTATATAAAGGTCCCACGATGCCGTAGAGGCCAACTCGCCAGGAATGTTGTCAAATATTACCGCCGAGATGTTAGGTTCTGTTAGGTTAGGTTATATTACGTTATTGATGTATATAAAGGTCCCACGGAGCCGTAGAGGCCAACTCGCCAGGAATGTTGTCAAATATTACCGCCGAGATGTTAGGTTCTGTTAGGTTAGGTTATATTACATTATTGATGTATATAAAGGCCCCACGGAGACGTAGAGGCCAACAAGCCAGGAATGTGGTCAAATATTACCACCGAGATGATAGGTTGGGTTTGGTTAGGTTATATTACGTTATTGATGTATACAAAGGTCCCACGGAGACGTGGAGTCCAATTCGCCAGGAATGTTGTCAAATATTACCGCCGAGATGTTAGGTTGGGTTAGGTTCGGTTATATTACGTTATTGATGTATAGGAAGGTCCCACGGAGACGTAGAGGCCAACTCGCCAGGAATGTTATCAAATATTACCGCCGAGATGTTAGGTTCTGTTAGGTTAGCTTATATTACATTATTGATGTATATAAAGGTCCCACGGAGACGTAGAGGCCAGCAAGCCAGGAATGTTGCCAAATATTACCGCCGAGATGTTAGGTTGGGTTAGGTTAAGTTATATTAAGTTCTTGATGTATATAAAGGTCCCACGGAGACGTGGAGTCCAATTCGCCAGGAATGTTGTCAAATATTACCGCCGAGATGTTAGGTTGGGTTAGGTTCGGTTATATTACGTTATTGATGTATAGGAAGGTCCCACGGAGACGTAGAGGCCAACTCGCCAGGAATGTTGTCAAATATTACCGCCGAGATGTTAGGTTCTGTTAGGTTAGGTTATATTACATTATTGATGTATATAAAGGTCCCACGGAGACGTAGAGGCCAGCAAGCCAGGAATGTTGCCAAATATTACCGCCGAGATGTTAGGTTGGGTTAGGTTAAGTTATATTAAGTTCTTGATGTATATAAAGGTCCCACGGAGACGTCGGGGCCAATTCGCCAGGAATGTCGTCAAATATTACCGCCGAGATGTTAGGTTGGGTTAGGTTAGGTTATACTACGTGATTGATGTATATAAACGTCCCACGGAGACGTAGAGGTCAACAAGACAGGAATGTGGTCAAATATTACCGCCGAGATGTCAGGTTCTGTTAGGTTAGATTATATTACGTTATTGATATATAGGAATGTCCCACGGAGACGTAGAGGCCAACTCGCCAGGAATGTTGTCAAATATTACCGCCGAGATGTTAGGTTCTGTTAGGTTAGGTTATATTACGTTATTGATGTATAGGAATGTCCCACGGAGACGTAGAGGCCAACTCGCCAGGAATGTTGTCAAATATTACCGCCGAGATGTTAGGTTCTGTTAGGTTAGGTTATATTACATTATTGATGTATATAAAGGTCCCACGGAGACGTAGAGGCCAGCAAGCCAGGAATGTTGCCAAATATTACCGCCGAGATGTTAGGTTGGGTTAGGTTAAGTTATATTAAGTTCTTGATGTATATAAAGGTCTCACGGAGACGTCGGGGCCAATTCGCCAGGAATGTCGTCAAATATTACCGCCGAGATGTTAGGTTGGGTTAGGTTAGGTTATATTACGTGATTGATGTATATAAACGTCCCACGGAGACGTAGAGGCCAACAAGACAGGAATGTGGTCAAATATTACCGCCGAGATGTTAGGTTCTGTTAGGTTAGGTTATATTACGTTATTGATGTATATAAAGGTCCCACGATGCCGTAGAGGCCAACTCGCCAGGAATGTTGTCAAATATTACCGCCGAGATGTTAGGTTCTGTTAGGTTAGGTTATATTACGTTATTGATGTATATAAAGGTCCCACGGAGCCGTAGAGGCCAACTCGCCAGGAATGTTGTCAAATATTACCGCCGAGATGTTAGGTTCTGTTAGGTTAGGTTATATTACATTATTGATGTATATAAAGGCCCCACGGAGACGTAGAGGCCAACAAGCCAGGAATGTGGTCAAATATTACCACCGAGATGATAGGTTGGGTTTGGTTAGGTTATATTACGTTATTGATGTATACAAAGGTCCCACGGAGACGTGGAGTCCAATTCGCCAGGAATGTTGTCAAATATTACCGCCGAGATGTTAGGTTGGGTTAGGTTCGGTTATATTACGTTATTGATGTATAGGAAGGTCCCACGGAGACGTAGAGGCCAACTCGCCAGGAATGTTATCAAATATTACCGCCGAGATGTTAGGTTCTGTTAGGTTAGGTTATATTACATTATTGATGTATATAAAGGTCCCACGGAGACGTAGAGGCCAGCAAGCCAGGAATGTTGCCAAATATTACCGCCGAGATGTTAGGTTGGGTTAGGTTAAGTTATATTAAGTTCTTGATGTATATAAAGGTCCCACGGAGCCGTAGAGGCCAACTCGCCAGGAATGATGTCAAATATTACCGCCGAGATGTTAGGTTCTGTTAGGTTAGGTTATATTACCTTATTGATGTATATAAAGGTCCCACGGAGACGTAGAGGCCAACAAGGACAGGAATGTCGTCAAATATTACCGCCGAGATGGTAGATTGGATTAGGTTAGGTTATATTACGTTATTGATGTATAGGAAGGTCCCACGGACACGTAGAGGCCCACTCGCCAGGAATGTTGTCAAATATTACCGCCGAGATGTTAGGTTCTGTTAGGTTAGGTTATATTATGTTATTGATGTATATAAAGGTCCCACGGATACGTAGAGGCCAGCAAGCCAGGAATGTTTCCAAATATTACCGCCGAGATGTTAGGTTGGGTTAGGTTAAGTTATATTACGTTCTTGATGTATATAAAGGTCCCACGGAGCCGTAGAGGCCAACTCGCCAGGAATGTTGTCAAATATTACCGCCGAGATGTTAGGTTCTGTTAGGTTAGATTATATTACATTATTGATGTATATAAAGGTCCCACGGAAACGTAGAGGCCAACAAGCCAGGAATGTGGTCAAATATTAACACCGAGATGATAGGTTGGGTTTGGTTAGGTTATATTACGTTATTGATGTATATAAAGGTCCCACGGAGACGTCGGGGCCAATTCGCCAGGAATGTCGTCAAATATTACCGCCGAGATGGTAGATTGGATTAGGTTAGGTTATATTACGTTATTGATGTATAGGAAGGTCCCACGGACACGTAGAGGCCCACTCGCCAGGAATGTTGTCAAATATTACCGCCGAGATGTTAGGTTCTGTTAGGTTAGGTTATATTATGTTATTGATGTATATAAAGGTCCCACGGATACGTAGAGGCCAGCAAGCCAGGAATGTTTCCAAATATTACCGCCGAGATGTTAGGTTGGGTTAGGTTAAGTTATATTACGTTCTTGATGTATATAAAGGTCCCACGGAGCCGTAGAGGCCAACTCGCCAGGAATGTTGTCAAATATTACCGCCGAGATGTTAGGTTCTGTTAGGTTAGATTATATTACATTATTGATGTATATAAAGGTCCCACGGAAACGTAGAGGCCAACAAGCCAGGAATGTGGTCAAATATTAACACCGAGATGATAGGTTGGGTTTGGTTAGGTTATATTACGTTATTGATGTATATAAAGGTCCCACGGAGACGTCGGGGCCAATTCGCCAGGAATGTCGTCAAATATTACCGCCGAGATGGTAGATTGGATTAGGTTAGGTTATATTACGTTATTGATGTATAGGAAGGTCCCACGGACACGTAGAGGCCCACTCGACAGGAATGTTGTCAAATATTCCCGCCGAGATGTTAGGTTCTGTTAGGTTAGGTTATATTACATTATTGATGTATATAAAGGTCCCACGGAGACGTAGAGGCCAGCAAGCCAGGAATGTTGTCAAATATTACAGCCGAGATGTTAGGTTCTGTTAGGTTAGGTTATATTACATTATTGATGTATAGGAAGGTCCCACGGAGACGTAGAGGCCAATTCGCCAGGAATGTTGTCAAATATTACCGCCGAGAAGTTAGGTTGGGTAGGTTAGGTTATATTACGTTATTGATGTATATAAAGGTCCCACGGAGACGTAGAGGCCAGCAAGACAGGAATGTGGTCAAATATTACCGCCGAGATGTTAGATTGGGTTACGTTAGGTTATATTACGTTATTGATGTATATAAACGTCCCAAGGAGACCTAGAGGCCAACAAGACAGGAATGATGTCAAATATTACCGCCGAGATGTTAGGTTCTGTTAGGTTAGGTTATATTATGTTATTGATGTATATAAAGGTCCCACGGATACGTAGAGGCCAGCAAGCCAGGAATGTTGCCAAATATTACCGCCGAGATGTTAGGTTGGGTTAGGTTAAGTTATATTAAGTTCTTGATGTATATAAAGGTCCCACGGAGACGTCGGGGCCAATTCGCCAGGAATGTCGTCAAATATTACCGCCGAGATGTTAGGTTGGGTTAGGTTAGGTTATATTACGTGATTGATGTATATAAACGTCCCACGGAGACGTAGAGGCCAACAAGACAGGAATGTGGTCAAATATTACCGCCGAGATGTTAGGTTCTGTTAGGTTAGGTTATATTACGTTATTGATGTATATAAAGGTCCCACGGAGCCGTAGAGGCCAACTCGCCGGGAATGTTGTCAAATATTACCGACGAGATGTTAGATTGGGTTAGGTTAGGTTATATTACGTTATTGATGTATATAAACGTCCCACGGAGCCGTAGAGGCCAACTCGCCAGGAATGATGTCAAATATTACCGCCGAGATGTTAGGTTCTGTTAGGTTAGGTTATATTACCTTATTGATGTATATAAAGGTCCCACGGAGACGTAGAGGCCAACAAGGACAGGAATGTCGTCAAATATTACCGCCGAGATGGTAGATTGGATTAGGTTAGGTTATATTACGTTATTGATGTATAGGAAGGTCCCACGGACACGTAGAGGCCCACTCGCCAGGAATGTTGTCAAATATTACCGCCGAGATGTTAGGTTCTGTTAGGTTAGGTTATATTATGTTATTGATGTATATAAAGGTCCCACGGATACGTAGAGGCCAGCAAGCCAGGAATGTTTCCAAATATTACCGCCGAGATGTTAGGTTGGGTTAGGTTAAGTTATATTACGTTCTTGATGTATATAAAGGTCCCACGGAGCCGTAGAGGCCAACTCGCCAGGAATGTTGTCAAATATTACCGCCGAGATGTTAGGTTCTGTTAGGTTAGATTATATTACATTATTGATGTATATAAAGGTCCCACGGAAACGTAGAGGCCAACAAGCCAGGAATGTGGTCAAATATTACCACCGAGATGATAGGTTGGGTTTGGTTAGGTTATATTACGTTATTGATGTATATAAAGGTCCCACGGAGACGTCGGGGCCAATTCGCCAGGAATGTCGTCAAATATTACCGCCGAGATGGTAGATTGGATTAGGTTAGGTTATATTACGTTATTGATGTATAGGAAGGTCCCACGGACACGTAGAGGCCCACTCGACAGGAATGTTGTCAAATATTCCCGCCGAGATGTTAGGTTCTGTTAGGTTAGGTTATATTACATTATTGATGTATATAAAGGTCCCACGGAGACGTAGAGGCCAGCAAGCCAGGAATGTTGTCAAATATTACAGCCGAGATGTTAGGTTCTGTTAGGTTAGGTTATATTACATTATTGATGTATAGGAAGGTCCCACGGAGACGTAGAGGCCAATTCGCCAGGAATGTTGTCAAATATTACCGCCGAGAAGTTAGGTTGGGTAGGTTAGGTTATATTACGTTATTGATGTATATAAAGGTCCCACGGAGACGTAGAGGCCAGCAAGACAGGAATGTGGTCAAATATTACCGCCGAGATGTTAGATTGGGTTACGTTAGGTTATATTACGTTATTGATGTATATAAACGTCCCAAGGAGACCTAGAGGCCAACAAGACAGGAATGATGTCAAATATTACCGCCGAGATGTTAGGTTCTGTTAGGTTAGGTTATATTATGTTATTGATGTATATAAAGGTCCCACGGATACGTAGAGGCCAGCAAGCCAGGAATGTTGCCAAATATTACCGCCGAGATGTTAGGTTGGGTTAGGTTAAGTTATATTAAGTTCTTGATGTATATAAAGGTCCCACGGAGACGTCGGGGCCAATTCGCCAGGAATGTCGTCAAATATTACCGCCGAGATGTTAGGTTGGGTTAGGTTAGGTTATATTACGTGATTGATGTATATAAACGTCCCACGGAGACGTAGAGGCCAACAAGACAGGAATGTGGTCAAATATTACCGCCGAGATGTTAGGTTCTGTTAGGTTAGGTTATATTACGTTATTGATGTATATAAAGGTCCCACGGAGCCGTAGAGGCCAACTCGCCGGGAATGTTGTCAAATATTACCGCCGAGATGTTAGGTTCTGTTAGGTTAGGTTATATTACGTTATTGATGTATAGGAATGTCCCACGGAGACGTAGAGGCCAACTCGCCAGGAATGTTGTCAAATATTACCGCCGAGATGTTAGGTTCTGTTAGGTTAGGTTATATTACATTATTGATGTATATAAAGGTCCCACGGAGACGTAGAGGCCAGCAAGCCAGGAATGTTGCCAAATATTACCGCCGAGATGTTAGGTTGGGTTAGGTTAAGTTATATTAAGTTCTTGATGTATATAAGGGTCCCACGGAGACGTCGGGGCCAATTCGCCAGGAATGTCGTCAAATATTACCGCCGAGATGTTAGGTTGGGTTAGGTTAGGTTATATTACGTGATTGATGTATATAAACGTCCCACGGAGACGTGGAGTCCAATTCGCCAGGAATGTTTTCAAATATTACCGCCGAGATGTTAGGTTCTGTTAGGTTAGGTTATATTATGTTATTGATGTATATAAAGGTCCCACGGATACGTAGAGGCCAGCAAGCCAGGAATGTTGCCAAATATTACCGCCGAGATGTTAGGTTGGGTTAGGTTAAGCTATATTACGTTCTTGATGTATATAAAGGTCCCACGGAGCCGTAGAGGCCAACTCGCCAGGAATGTTGTCAAATATTACCGCCGAGATATTAGGTTCTGTTAGGTTAGGTTATAATACATTATTGATGTACATAAAGGTCCCACGGAGACGTAGAGGCCAACAAGCCAGGAATGTGGTCAAATATTACCACCGAGATGATAGGTTGGGTTTGGTTAGGTTATATTACGTTATTGATGTATACAAAGGTCCCACGGAGACGTGGAGTCCAATTCGCCAGGAATGTTGTCAAATATTACCGCCGAGATGTTAGGTTGGGTTAGGTTCGGTTATATTACGTTATTGATGTATAGGAAGGTCCCACGGAGACGTAGAGGCCAACTCGCCAGGAATGTTGTCAAATATTACCGCCGAGATGTTAGGTTCTGTTAGGTTAGGTTATATTACATTATTGATGTATATAAAGGTCCCACGGAGACGTAGAGGCCAGCAAGCCAGGAATGTTGCCAAATATTACCGCCGAGATGTTAGGTTGGGTTAGGTTAAGTTATATTAAGTTCTTGATGTATATAAAGGTCCCACGGAGACGTCGGGGCCAATTCGCCAGGAATGTCGTCAAATATTACCGCCGAGATGTTAGGTTGGGTTAGGTTAGGTTATATTACGTGATTGATGTATATAAACGTCCCACGGAGACGTAGAGGTCAACAAGACAGGAATGTGGTCAAATATTACCGCCGAGATGTTAGGTTCTGTTAGGTTAGGTTATATTACGTTATTGATGTATATAAAGGTCCCACGGAGACGTAGAGGCCAGCAAGCCAGGAATGTTGTCAAATATTACAGCCGAGATGTTAGGTTCTGTTAGGTTAGGTTATATTACATTATTGATGTATAGGAAGGTCCCACGGAGCCGTAGAGGCCAACTCGCCAGGAATGTTGTCAAATATTACCGCCGAGATATTAGGTTCTGTTAGGTTAGGTTATAATACATTATTGATGTACATAAAGGTCCCACGGAGACGTAGAGGCCAACAAGCCAGGAATGTGGTCAAATATTACCACCGAGATGATAGGTTGGGTTTGGTTAGGTTATATTACGTTATTGATGTATACAAAGGTCCCACGGAGACGTGGAGTCCAATTCGCCAGGAATGTTGTCAAATATTACCGCCGAGATGTTAGGTTGGGTTAGGTTCGGTTATATTACGTTATTGATGTATAGGAAGGTCCCACGGAGACGTAGAGGCCAACTCGCCAGGAATGTTGTCAAATATTACCGCCGAGATGTTAGGTTCTGTTAGGTTAGGTTATATTACATTATTGATGTATATAAAGGTCCCACGGAGACGTAGAGGCCAGCAAGCCAGGAATGTTGCCAAATATTACCGCCGAGATGTTAGGTTGGGTTAGGTTAAGTTATATTAAGTTCTTGATGTATATAAAGGTCCCACGGAGACGTCGGGGCCAATTCGCCAGGAATGTCGTCAAATATTACCGCCGAGATGTTAGGTTGGGTTAGGTTAGGTTATATTACGTGATTGATGTATATAAACGTCCCACGGAGACGTAGAGGTCAACAAGACAGGAATGTGGTCAAATATTACCGCCGAGATGTTAGGTTCTGTTAGGTTAGGTTATATTACGTTATTGATGTATAGGAATGTCCCACGGAGACGTAGAGGCCAACTCGCCAGGAATGTTGTCAAATATTACCGCCGAGATGTTAGGTTCTGTTAGGTTAGGTTATATTACGTTATTGATGTATAGGAATGTCCCACGGAGACGTAGAGGCCAACTCGCCAGGAATGTTGTCAAATATTACCGCCGAGATGTTAGGTTCTGTTAGGTTAGGTTATATTACATTATTGATGTATATAAATGTCCCACGGAGACGTAGAGGCCAGCAAGCCAGGAATGTTGCCAAATATTACCGCCGAGATGTTAGGTTGGGTTAGGTTAAGTTATATTAAGTTCTTGATGTATATAAAGGTCTCACGGAGACGTCGGGGCCAATTCGCCAGGAATGTCGTCAAATATTACCGCCGAGATGTTAGGTTGGGTTAGGTTAGGTTATATTACGTGATTGATGTATATAAACGTCCCACGGAGACGTAGAGGCCAACAAGACAGGAATGTGGTCAAATATTACCGCCGAGATGTTAGGTTCTGTTATGTTAGGTTATATTACGTTATTGATGTATATAAAGGTCCCACGATGCCGTAGAGGCCAACTCGCCAGGAATGTTGTCAAATATTACCGCCGAGATGTTAGGTTCTGTTAGGTTAGGTTATATTACGTTATTGATGTATATAAAGGTCCCACGGAGCCGTAGAGGCCAACTCGCCAGGAATGTTGTCAAATATTACCGCCGAGATGTTAGGTTCTGTTAGGTTAGGTTATATTACATTATTGATGTATATAAAGGCCCCACGGAGACGTAGAGGCCAACAAGCCAGGAATGTGGTCAAATATTACCACCGAGATGATAGGTTGGGTTTGGTTAGGTTATATTACGTTATTGATGTATACAAAGGTCCCACGGAGACGTGGAGTCCAATTCGCCAGGAATGTTGTCAAATATTACCGCCGAGATGTTAGGTTGGGTTAGGTTCGGTTATATTACGTTATTGATGTATAGGAAGGTCCCACGGAGACGTAGAGGCCAACTCGCCAGGAATGTCGTCAAATATTACCGCCGAGATGTTAGGTTGGGTTAGGTTAGGTTATATTACGTGATTGATGTATATAAACGTCCCACGGAGACGTGGAGTCCAATTCGCCAGGAATGTTTTCAAATATTACCGCCGAGATGTTAGGTTCTGTTAGGTTAGGTTATATTATGTTATTGATGTATATAAAGGTCCCACGGATACGTAGAGGCCAGCAAGCCAGGAATGTTGCCAAATATTACCGCCGAGATGTTAGGTTGGGTTAGGTTAAGCTATATTACGTTCTTGATGTATATAAAGGTCCCACGGAGCCGTAGAGGCCAACTCGCCAGGAATGTTGTCAAATATTACCGCCGAGATATTAGGTTCTGTTAGGTTAGGTTATAATACATTATTGATGTACATAAAGGTCCCACGGAGACGTAGAGGCCAACAAGCCAGGAATGTGGTCAAATATTACCACCGAGATGATAGGTTGGGTTTGGTTAGGTTATATTACGTTATTGATGTATACAAAGGTCCCACGGAGACGTGGAGTCCAATTCGCCAGGAATGTTGTCAAATATTACCGCCGAGATGTTAGGTTGGGTTAGGTTCGGTTATATTACGTTATTGATGTATAGGAAGGTCCCACGGAGACGTAGAGGCCAACTCGCCAGGAATGTTGTCAAATATTACCGCCGAGATGTTAGGTTCTGTTAGGTTAGGTTATATTACATTATTGATGTATATAAAGGTCCCACGGAGACGTAGAGGCCAGCAAGCCAGGAATGTTGCCAAATATTACCGCCGAGATGTTAGGTTGGGTTAGGTTAAGTTATATTAAGTTCTTGATGTATATAAAGGTCCCACGGAGACGTCGGGGCCAATTCGCCAGGAATGTCGTCAAATATTACCGCCGAGATGTTAGGTTGGGTTAGGTTAGGTTATATTACGTGATTGATGTATATAAACGTCCCACGGAGACGTAGAGGTCAACAAGACAGGAATGTGGTCAAATATTACCGCCGAGATGTTAGGTTCTGTTAGGTTAGGTTATATTACGTTATTGATGTATAGGAATGTCCCACGGAGACGTAGAGGCCAACTCGCCAGGAATGTTGTCAAATATTACCGCCGAGATGTTAGGTTCTGTTAGGTTAGGTTATATTACGTTATTGATGTATAGGAATGTCCCACGGAGACGTAGAGGCCAACTCGCCAGGAATGTTGTCAAATATTACCGCCGAGATGTTAGGTTCTGTTAGGTTAGGTTATATTACATTATTGATGTATATAAATGTCCCACGGAGACGTAGAGGCCAGCAAGCCAGGAATGTTGCCAAATATTACCGCCGAGATGTTAGGTTGGGTTAGGTTAAGTTATATTAAGTTCTTGATGTATATAAAGGTCTCACGGAGACGTCGGGGCCAATTCGCCAGGAATGTCGTCAAATATTACCGCCGAGATGTTAGGTTGGGTTAGGTTAGGTTATATTACGTGATTGATGTATATAAACGTCCCACGGAGACGTAGAGGCCAACAAGACAGGAATGTGGTCAAATATTACCGCCGAGATGTTAGGTTCTGTTATGTTAGGTTATATTACGTTATTGATGTATATAAAGGTCCCACGATGCCGTAGAGGCCAACTCGCCAGGAATGTTGTCAAATATTACCGCCGAGATGTTAGGTTCTGTTAGGTTAGGTTATATTACGTTATTGATGTATATAAAGGTCCCACGGAGCCGTAGAGGCCAACTCGCCAGGAATGTTGTCAAATATTACCGCCGAGATGTTAGGTTCTGTTAGGTTAGGTTATATTACATTATTGATGTATATAAAGGCCCCACGGAGACGTAGAGGCCAACAAGCCAGGAATGTGGTCAAATATTACCACCGAGATGATAGGTTGGGTTTGGTTAGGTTATATTACGTTATTGATGTATACAAAGGTCCCACGGAGACGTGGAGTCCAATTCGCCAGGAATGTTGTCGAATATTACCGCCGAGATGTTAGGTTGGGTTAGGTTCGGTTATATTACGTTATTGATGTATAGGAAGGTCCCACGGAGACGTAGAGGCCAACTCGCCAGGAATGTTATCAAATATTACCGCCGAGATGTTAGGTTCTGTTAGGTTAGGTTATATTACATTATTGATGTATATAAAGGTCCCACGGAGACGTAGAGGCCAACAAGACAGGAATGTGGTCAAATATTACCGACGAGATGTTAGATTGGGTTAGGTTAGGTTATATTACGTTATTGATGTATATAAACGTCCCACGGAGCCGTAGAGGCCAACTCGCCAGGAATGATGTCAAATATTACCGCCGAGATGTTAGGTTCTGTTAGGTTAGGTTATATTACCTTATTGATGTATATAAAGGTCCCACGGAGACGTAGAGGCCAACAAGACAGGAATGTCGTCAAATATTACCGCCGAGATGGTAGATTGGATTAGGTTAGGTTATATTACGTTATTGATGTATAGGAAGGTCCCACGGACACGTAGAGGCCCACTCGCCAGGAATGTTGTCAAATATTACCGCCGAGATGTTAGGTTCTGTTAGGTTAGGTTATATTATGTTATTGATGTATATAAAGGTCCCACGGATACGTAGAGGCCAGCAAGCCAGGAATGTTTCCAAATATTACCGCCGAGATGTTAGGTTGGGTTAGGTTAAGTTATATTACGTTCTTGATGTATATAAAGGTCCCACGGAGCCGTAGAGGCCAACTCGCCAGGAATGTTGTCAAATATTACCGCCGAGATGTTAGGTTCTGTTAGGTTAGATTATATTACATTATTGATGTATATAAATGTCCCACGGAGACGTAGAGGCCAACAAGCCAGGAATGTGGTCAAATATTACCACCGAGATGATAGGTTGGGTTTGGTTAGGTTATATTACGTTATTGATGTATATAAAGGTCCCACGGAGACGTCGGGGCCAATTCGCCAGGAATGTCGTCAAATATTACCGCCGAGATGGTAGATTGGATTAGGTTAGGTTATATTACGTTATTGATGTATAGGAAGGTCCCACGGACACGTAGAGGCCCACTCGACAGGAATGTTGTCAAATATTCCCGCCGAGATGTTAGGTTCTGTTAGGTTAGGTTATATTACATTATTGATGTATATAAAGGTCCCACGGAGACGTAGAGGCCAACTCGCCAGGAATGTTGTCAAATATTACCGCCGATATGTTAGGTTCTGTTAGGTTAGGTTATATTACGTTATTGATGTATAGGAATGACCCACGGAGACGTAGAGGCCAACTCGCCAGGAATGTTGTCAAATATTACCGCCGAGATGTTAGGTTCTGTTAGGTTAGGTTATATTACATTATTGATGTATATAAAGGTCCCACGGAGACGTAGAGGTCAGCAAGCCAGGAATGTTGCCAAATATTACCGCCGAGATGTTAGGTTGGGTTAGGTTAAGTTATATTAAGTTCTTGATGTATATAAAGGTCCCACGGAGACGTCGGGGCCAATTCGCCAGGAATGTCGTCAAATATTCCCGCCGAGATGTTAGGTTCTGTTAGGTTAGGTGATATTACATTATTGATGTATATAAAGGTCCCACGGATACGTAGAGGCCAGCAAGCCAGGAATGTTGTCAAATATTACAGCCGAGATGTTAGGTTCTGTTAGGTTAGGTTATATTACATTATTGATGTATATAAAGGTCCCACGGAGACGTAGAGGCCAACAAGCCAGGAATGTGGTCAAATATTACCACCGAGATGATAGGTTGGGTTTGGTTAGGTTATATTACGTTATTGATGTATACAAAGGTCCCACGGAGAGGTAGAGGCAAACAAGCCAGGAATGTGGTCAAATATTACCGCCGAGATGTTAGATTGGGTTAGGTTAGGTTATAATACGGTATTGATGTATAGGAAGGTCCCACGGAGACGTAGAGGCCAATTCGCCAGGAATGTTGTCAAATATTACCGCCGAGAAGTTAGGTTGGGTTTGGTTAGGTTATATTACGTTATTGATGTATACAAAGGTCCCACGGAGACGTGGAGTCCAATTCGCCAGGAATGTTGTCGAATATTACCGCCGAGATGTTAGGTTGGGTTAGGTTCGGTTATATTACGTTATTGATGTATAGGAAGGTCCCACGGAGACGTAGAGGCCAACTCGCCAGGAATGTTATCAAATATTACCGCCGAGATGTTAGGTTCTGTTAGGTTAGGTTATATTACATTATTGATGTATATAAAGGTCCCACGGAGACGTAGAGGCCAACAAGACAGGAATGTGGTCAAATATTACCGACGAGATGTTAGATTGGGTTAGGTTAGGTTATATTACGTTATTGATGTATATAAACGTCCCACGGAGCCGTAGAGGCCAACTCGCCAGGAATGATGTCAAATATTACCGCCGAGATGTTAGGTTCTGTTAGGTTAGGTTATATTACCTTATTGATGTATATAAAGGTCCCACGGAGACGTAGAGGCCAACAAGACAGGAATGTCGTCAAATATTACCGCCGAGATGGTAGATTGGATTAGGTTAGGTTATATTACGTTATTGATGTATAGGAAGGTCCCACGGACACGTAGAGGCCCACTCGCCAGGAATGTTGTCAAATATTACCGCCGAGATGTTAGGTTCTGTTAGGTTAGGTTATATTATGTTATTGATGTATATAAAGGTCCCACGGATACGTAGAGGCCAGCAAGCCAGGAATGTTTCCAAATATTACCGCCGAGATGTTAGGTTGGGTTAGGTTAAGTTATATTACGTTCTTGATGTATATAAAGGTCCCACGGAGCCGTAGAGGCCAACTCGCCAGGAATGTTGTCAAATATTACCGCCGAGATGTTAGGTTCTGTTAGGTTAGATTATATTACATTATTGATGTATATAAATGTCCCACGGAGACGTAGAGGCCAACAAGCCAGGAATGTGGTCAAATATTACCACCGAGATGATAGGTTGGGTTTGGTTAGGTTATATTACGTTATTGATGTATATAAAGGTCCCACGGAGACGTCGGGGCCAATTCGCCAGGAATGTCGTCAAATATTACCGCCGAGATGGTAGATTGGATTAGGTTAGGTTATATTACGTTATTGATGTATAGGAAGGTCCCACGGACACGTAGAGGCCCACTCGACAGGAATGTTGTCAAATATTCCCGCCGAGATGTTAGGTTCTGTTAGGTTAGGTTATATTACATTATTGATGTATATAAAGGTCCCACGGAGACGTAGAGGCCAACTCGCCAGGAATGTTGTCAAATATTACCGCCGATATGTTAGGTTCTGTTAGGTTAGGTTATATTACGTTATTGATGTATAGGAATGACCCACGGAGACGTAGAGGCCAACTCGCCAGGAATGTTGTCAAATATTACCGCCGAGATGTTAGGTTCTGTTAGGTTAGGTTATATTACATTATTGATGTATATAAAGGTCCCACGGAGACGTAGAGGTCAGCAAGCCAGGAATGTTGCCAAATATTACCGCCGAGATGTTAGGTTGGGTTAGGTTAAGTTATATTAAGTTCTTGATGTATATAAAGGTCCCACGGAGACGTCGGGGCCAATTCGCCAGGAATGTCGTCAAATATTCCCGCCGAGATGTTAGGTTCTGTTAGGTTAGGTGATATTACATTATTGATGTATATAAAGGTCCCACGGATACGTAGAGGCCAGCAAGCCAGGAATGTTGTCAAATATTACAGCCGAGATGTTAGGTTCTGTTAGGTTAGGTTATATTACATTATTGATGTATATAAAGGTCCCACGGAGACGTAGAGGCCAACAAGCCAGGAATGTGGTCAAATATTACCACCGAGATGATAGGTTGGGTTTGGTTAGGTTATATTACGTTATTGATGTATACAAAGGTCCCACGGAGAGGTAGAGGCAAACAAGCCAGGAATGTGGTCAAATATTACCGCCGAGATGTTAGATTGGGTTAGGTTAGGTTATAATACGGTATTGATGTATAGGAAGGTCCCACGGAGACGTAGAGGCCAATTCGCCAGGAATGTTGTCAAATATTACCGCCGAGAAGTTAGGTTGGGTAGGTTAGGTTATATTACGTTATTGATGTATATAAAGGTCCCACGGAGACGTAGAGGCCAGCAAGACAGGAATGTGGTCAAATATTACCGCCGAGATGTTAGATTGGGTTACGTTAGGTTATATTACGTTATTGATGTATATAAACGTCCCAAGGAGACCTAGAGGCCAACAAGACAGGAATGATGTCAAATATTACCGCCGAGATGTTAGGTTCTGTTAGGTTAGGTTATATTATGTTATTGATGTATATAAAGGTCCCACGGATACGTAGAGGCCAGCAAGCCAGGAATGTTGCCAAATATTACCGCCGAGATGTTAGGTTGGGTTAGGTTAAGTTATATTAAGTTCTTGATGTATATAAAGGTCCCACGGAGACGTCGGGGCCAATTCGCCAGGAATGTCGTCAAATATTACCGCCGAGATGTTAGGTTGGGTTAGGTTAGGTTATATTACGTGATTGATGTATATAAACGTCCCACGGAGACGTAGAGGCCAACAAGACAGGAATGTGGTCAAATATTACCGCCGAGATGTTAGGTTCTGTTAGGTTAGGTTATATTACGTTATTGATGTATAGGAATGTCCCACGGAGATGTAGAGGCCAACTCGCCAGGAATGTTGTCAAATATTACCGCCGAGATGTTAGGTTCTGTTAGATTAGGTTATATTACGTTATTGATGTATAGGAATGTCCCACGGAGACGTAGAGGCCAACTCGCCAGGAATGTTGTCAAATATTACCGCCGAGATGTTAGGTTCTGTTAGGTTAGGTTATATTACATTATTGATGTATATAAAGGTCCCACGGAGACGTAGAGGCCAGCAAGCCAGGAATGTTGCCAAATATTACCGCCGAGATGTTAGGTTGGGTTAGGTTAAGTTATATTAAGTTCTTGATGTATATAAAGGTCCCACGGAGACGTCGGGGCCAATTCGCCAGGAATGTCGTCAAATATTACCGCCGAGATGTTAGGTTGGGTTAGGTTAGGTTATATTACGTGATTGATGTATATAAACGTCCCACGGAGACGTAGAGGCCAACAAGACAGGAATGTGGTCAAATATTACCGCCGAGATGTTAGGTTCTGTTAGGTTAGGTTATATTACGTTATTGATGTATATAAATGTCCCACGGTGCCGTAGAGGCCAACTCGCCAGGAATGTTGTCAAATATTACCGCCGAGATGTTAGGTTCTGTTAGGTTAGGTTATATTACGTTATTGATGTATATAAAGGTCCCACGGAGCCGTAGAGGCCAACTCGCCAGGAATGTTGTCAAATATTACCGCCGAGATGTTAGGTTCTGTTAGATTAGGTTATATTACGTTATTGATGTATAGGAATGTCCCACGGAGACGTAGAGGCCAACTCGCCAGGAATGTTGTCAAATATTACCGCCGAGATGTTAGGTTCTGTTAGGTTAGGTTATATTACATTATTGATGTATATAAAGGTCCCACGGAGACGTAGAGGCCAGCAAGCCAGGAATGTTGCCAAATATTACCGCCGAGATGTTAGGTTGGGTTAGGTTAAGTTATATTAAGTTCTTGATGTATATAAAGGTCCCACGGAGACGTCGGGGCCAATTCGCCAGGAATGTCGTCAAATATTACCGCCGAGATGTTAGGTTGGGTTAGGTTAGGTTATATTACGTGATTGATGTATATAAACGTCCCACGGAGACGTAGAGGCCAACAAGACAGGAATGTGGTCAAATATTACCGCCGAGATGTTAGGTTCTGTTAGGTTAGGTTATATTACGTTATTGATGTATATAAATGTCCCACGGTGCCGTAGAGGCCAACTCGCCAGGAATGTTGTCAAATATTACCGCCGAGATGTTAGGTTCTGTTAGGTTAGGTTATATTACGTTATTGATGTATATAAAGGTCCCACGGAGCCGTAGAGGCCAACTCGCCAGGAATGTTGTCAAATATTACCGCCGAGATGTTAGGTTCTGTTAGGTTAGGTTATATTACATTATTGATGTATATAAAGGTCCCACGGAGACGTAGAGGCCAGCAAGCCAGGAATGTTGCCAAATATTACCGCCGAGATGTTAGGTTGGGTTAGGTTAAGTTATATTAAGTTCTTGATGTATATAAAGGTCACACGGAGACGTCGGGGCCAATTCGCCAGGAATGTCGTCAAATATTACCGCCGAGATGTTAGGTTGGGTTAGGTTAGGTTATATTACGTGATTGATGTATATAAACGTCCCACGGAGACGTAGAGGTCAACAAGACAGGAATGTGGTCAAATATTACCGCCGAGATGTTAGGTTCTGTTAGGTTAGGTTATATTACGTTATTGATGTATAGGAATGTCCAACGGAGACGTAGAGGCCAACTCGCCAGGAATGTTGTCAAATATTACCGCCGAGATGTTAGGTTCTGTTAGGTTAGGTTATATTACGTTATTGATGTATAGGAATGTCCCACGGAGACGTAGAGGCCAACTCGCCAGGAATGTTGTCAAATATTACCGCCGAGATGTTAGGTTCTGTTAGGTTAGGTTATATTACATTATTGATGTATATAAAGGTCCCACGGAGACGTAGAGGCCAGCAAGCCAGGAATGTTGCCAAATATTACCGCCGAGATGTTAGGTTGGGTTAGGTTAAGTTATATTAAGTTCTTGATGTATATAAAGGTCTCACGGAGACGTCGGGGCCAATTCGCCAGGAATGTCGTCAAATATTACCGCCGAGATGGTAGGTTGGGTTAGGTTAGGTTATATTACGTGATTGATGTATATAAACGTCCCACGGAGACGTAGAGGCCAACAAGACAGGAATGTGGTCAAATATTACCGCCGAGATGTTAGGTTCTGTTAGGTTAGGTTATATTACGTTATTGATGTATATAAAGGTCCCACGATGCCGTAGAGGCCAACTCGCCAGGAATGTTGTCAAATATTACCGCCGAGATGTTAGGTTCTGTTAGGTTAGGTTATATTACGTTATTGATGTATATAAAGGTCCCACGGAGCCGTAGAGGCCAACTCGCCAGGAATGTTGTCAAATATTACCGCCGAGATGTTAGGTTCTGTTAGGTTAGGTTATATTACATTATTGATGTATATAAAGGCCCCACGGAGACGTAGAGGCCAACAAGCCAGGAATGTGGTCAAATATTACCACCGAGATGATAGGTTGGGTTTGGTTGGGTTATATTACGTTATTGATGTATACAAAGGTCCCACGGAGACGTGGAGTCCAATTCGCCAGGAATGTTGTCAAATATTACCGCCGAGATGTTAGGTTGGGTTAGGTTCGGTTATATTACGTTATTGATGTATAGGAAGGTCCCACGGAGACGTAGAGGCCAACTCGCCAGGAATGTTATCAAATATTACCGCCGAGATGTTAGGTTGGGTAGGTTAGGTTATATTACGTTATTGATGTATATAAAGGTCCCACGGAGACGTAGAGGCCAGCAAGACAGGAATGTGGTCAAATATTACCGCCGAGATGTCAGGTTCTGTTAGGTTAGGTTATATTACGTTATTGATGTATATAAAGGACCCATGGAGACTTAGACGCCAACTCGCCGGGAAAGTTGTCAAATATTACCGCCGAGATGTTAGGTTGGGTTAGGTTAGGTTATATTACGTTATTGACGTATATAAAGGTCCCACGGAGACGTAGAGGCCAACAAGAGAGGAATGTGGTCAAATATTACCGCCGAGATGTTAGATTGGGTTAGGTTAGGTTATATTACGTTATTGATGTATATAAACGTCCCAAGGAGACCTAGAGGCCAACAAGACAGGAATGATGTCAAATATTACCGCCGAGATGTTAGGTTCTGTTAGGTTAGGTTATATTACATTATTGATGTATATAAAGGTCCCACGGAGACGTAGAGGCCAGCAAGCCAGGAATGTTGCCAAATATTACCGCCGACATGTTAGGTTGGGTTAGGTTAAGTTATATTAAGTTCTTGATGTATATAAAGGTCCCACGGAGACGTCGGGGCCAATTCGCCAGGAATGTCGTCAAATATTACCGCCGAGATGTTAGGTTGGGTTAGGTTAGGTTATATTACGTGATTGATGTATATAAAGGTCCCACGGAGACGTAGAGGCCAACAAGACAGGAATGTGGTCAAATATTACCGACGAGATGTTAGATTGGGTTAGGTTAGGTTATATTACGTTATTGATGTATATAAACGTCCCACGGAGCCGTAGAGGCCAACTCGCCAGGAATGATGTCAAATATTACCGCCGAGATGTTAGGTTCTGTTAGGTTAGGTTATATTACCTTATTGATGTATATAAAGGTCCCACGGAGACGTAGAGGCCAACAAGACAGGAATGTCGTCAAATATTACCGCCGAGATGGTAGATTGGATTAGGTTAGGTTATATTACGTTATTGATGTATAGGAAGGTCCCACGGACACGTAGAGGCCCACTCGCCAGGAATGTTGTCAAATATTACCGCCGAGATGTTAGGTTCTGTTAGGTTAGGTTATATTATGTTATTGATGTATATAAAGGTCCCACGGATACGTAGAGGCCAGCAAGCCAGGAATGTTTCCAAATATTACCGCCGAGATGTTAGGTTGGGTTAGGTTATGTTATATTACGTTCTTGATGTATATAAAGGTCCCACGGAGCCGTAGAGGCCAACTCGCCAGGAATGTTGTCAAATATTACCGCCGAGATGTTAGGTTCTGTTAGGTTAGATTATATTACATTATTGATGTATATAAAGGTCCCACGGAGACGTAGAGGCCAACAAGCCAGGAATGTGGTCAAATATTACCACCGAGATGATAGGTTGGGTTTGGTTAGGTTATATTACGTTATTGATGTATACAAAGGTCCCACGGAGACGTGGAGTCCAATTCGCCAGGAATGTTGTCAAATATTACCGCCGAGATGTTAGGTTGGGTTAGGTTCGGTTATATTACGTTATTGATGTATAGGAAGGTCCCACGGAGACGTAGAGGCCAACACGCCAGGAATGTTATCAAATATTACCGCCGAGATGTTAGGTTCTGTTAGGTTAGGTTATATTACATTATTGATGTATATAAAGGTCCCACGGAGACGTAGAGGCCAACAAGACAGGAATGTGGTCAAATATTACCGACGAGATGTTAGATTGGGTTAGGTTAGGTTATATTACGTTATTGATGTATATTAACGTCCCACGGAGCCGTAGAGGCCAACTCGCCAGGAATGATGTCAAATACTACCGCCGAGATGTTAGGTTCTGTTAGGTTAGGTTATATTACATTATTGATGTATATAAAGGTCCCACGGATACGTAGAGGCCAGCAAGCCAGGAATGTTGTCAAATATTACCGCCGAGATGTTAGGTTCTGTTAGGTTAGGTTATATTATGTTATTGATGTATATAAAGGTCCCACGGATACGTAGAGGCCAGCAAGCCAGGAATGTTTCCAAATATTACCGCCGAGATGTTAGGTTGGGTTAGGTTAAGTTATATTACGTTCTTGATGTATATAAAGGTCCCACGGAGCCGTAGAGGCCAACTCGCCAGGAATGTTGTCAAATATTACCGCCGAGATGTTAGGTTCTGTTAGGTTAGATTATATTACATTATTGATGTATATAAAAGTCCCACGGAGACGTAGAGGCCAACAAGCCAGGAATGTGGTCAAATATTACCACCGAGATGATAGGTTGGGTTTGGTTAGGTTATATTACGTTATTGATGTATATGAAGGTCCCACGGAGACGTCGGGGCCAATTCGCCAGGAATGTCGTCAAATATTACCGCCGAGATGGTAGATTGGATTAGGTTAGGTTATATTACGTTATTGATGTATAGGAAGGTCCCACGGACACGTAGAGGCCCACTCGACAGGAATGTTGTCAAATATTCCCGCCGAGATGTTAGGTTCTGTTAGGTTAGGTTATATTACATTATTGATGTATATAAAGGTCCCACGGATACGTAGAGGCCAGCAAGCCAGGAATGTTGTCAAATATTACCGCCGAGATGTTAGGTTCTGTTAGGTTAGGTTATATTACATTATTGATGTATATAAAGGTCCCACGGAGACGTAGAGGCCAACAAGCCAGGAATGTGGTCAAATATTACCACCGAGATGATAGGTTGGGTTTGGTTAGGTTATATTACGTTATTGATGTATACAAAGGTCCCACGGAGAGGTAGAGGCAAACAAGCCAGGAATGTGGTCAAATATTACCGCCGAGATGTTAGATTGGGTTAGGTTAGGTTATAATACGGTATTGATGTATAGGAAGGTCCCACGGAGACGTAGAGGCCAATTCGCCAGGAATGTTGTCAAATATTACCGCCGAGAAGTTAGGTTGGGTAGGTTAGGTTATATTACGTTATTGATGTATATAAAGGGCGCATGGAGACGTAGAGGCCAGCACGACAGGAATGTGGTCAAATATTACCGCCGAGATGTGAGGTTCTGTTAGGTTAGGTTATATTACGTTATTGATGTATATAAAGGACCCATGGAGACTTAGACGCCAACTCGCCGGGAAAGTTGTCAAATATTACCGCCGAGATGTTAGGTTGGGTTAGGTTAGGTTATATTACGTTATTGACGTATATAAAGGTCCCACGGATACGTAGAGGCCAGCAAGCCAGGAATGTTGCCAAATATTACCGCCGAGATGTTAGGTTGGGTTAGGTTAAGTTATATTAAGTTCTTGATGTATATAAAGGTCCCACGGAGACGTCGGGGCCAATTCGCCAGGAATGTCGTCAAATATTACCGCCGAGATGTTAGGTTGGGTTAGGTTAGGTTATATTACGTGATGGATGTATATAAACGTCCCACGGAGACGTAGAGGCCAACAAGCCAGGAATGTGGTCAAATATTACCGCCGAGATGTTAGGTTGGGTTTGGTTAAGTTATATTACGTTCTTGATGTATATAAAGGTCCCACGGAGACGTGGAGTCCAATTCGCCAGGAATGTTGTCAAATATTACCGCCGAGATGTTAGGTTGGGTTAGGTTCGGTTATATTACGTTATTGATGTATAGGAAGGTCCCACGGAGACGTAGAGGCCAACTCGCCAGGAATGTTATCAAATATTACCGCCGAGATGTTAGGTTCTGTTAGGTTAGGTTATATTACATTATTGATGTATATAAAGGTCCCACGGAGACGTAGAGGCCAACAAGACAGGAATGTGGTCAAATATTACCGACGAGATGTTAGATTGGGTTAGGTTAGGTTATATTACGTTATTGATGTATATAAACGTCCCACGGAGCCGTAGAGGCCAACTCGCCAGGAATGATGTCAAATATTACCGCCGAGATGTTAGGTTCTGTTAGGTTAGGTTATATTACCTTATTGATGTATATAAATGTCCCACGGAGACGTAGAGGCCAACAAGACAGGAATGTGGTCAAATATTACCGACGAGATGTTAGATTGGGTTAGGTTAGGTTATATTACGTTATTGATGTATATAAACGTCCCACGGAGCCGTAGAGGCCAACTCGCCAGGAATGATGTCAAATATTACCGCCGAGATGTTAGGTTCTGTTAGGTTAGGTTATATTACCTTATTTATGTATATAAAGGTCCCACGGAGACGTAGAGGCCAACAAGACAGGAATGTCGTCAAATATTACCGCCGAGATGGTAGATTGGATTAGGTTAGGTTATATTACGTTATTGATGTATAGGGAGGTCCCACGGACACGTAGAGGCCCACTCGCCAGGAATGTTGTCAAATATTACCGCCGAGATGTTAGGTTCTGTTAGGTTAGGTTATATTATGTTATTGATGTATATAAAGGTCCCACGGATACGTAGAGGCCAGCAAGCCAGGAATGTTTCCAAATATTACCGCCGAGATGTTAGGTTGGGTTAGGTTAAGTTATATTACGTTCTTGATGTATATAAAGGTCCCACGGAGCCGTAGAGGCCAACTCGCCAGGAATGTTGTCAAATATTACCGCCGAGATGTTAGGTTCTGTTAGGTTAGATTATATTACATTATTGATGTATATAAAGGTCCCACGGAGACGTAGAGGCCAACAAGCCAGGAATGTGGTCAAATATTACCACCGAGATGATAGGTTGGGTTTGGTTAGGTTATATTACGTTATTGATGTATATAGGTCCCACGGAGACGTCGGGGCCAATTCGCCAGGAATGTCGTCAAATATTACCGCCGAGATGTTAGGTTGGGTTAGGTTAGGTTATATTACGTGATTGATGTATATAAACGTCCCACGGAGACGTAGAGGCCAACAAGACAGGAATGTGGTCAAATATTACCGCCGAGATGTTAGGTTCTGTTAGGTTAGGTTATATTACGTTATTGATGTATAGGAATGTCCCACGGAGACGTAGAGGCCAACTCGACAGGAATGTTGTCAAATATTACCGCCGAGATGTTAGGTTCTGTTAGGTTAGGTTATATTACGTTATTGATGTATAGGAATGTCCCACGGAGACGTAGAGGCCAACTCGCCAGGAATGTTGTCAAATATTACCGCCGAGATGTTAGGTTCTGTTAGGTTAGGTTATATTACATTATTGATGTATATAAAGGTCCCACGGAGACGTAGAGGCCAGCAAGCCAGGAATGTTGCCAAATATTACCGCCGAGATGTTAGGTTGGGTTAGGTTAAGTTATATTAAGTTCTTGATGTATATAAAGGTCCCACGGAGACGTCGGGGCCAATTCGCCAGGAATGTCGTCAAATATTACCGCCGAGATGTTAGGTTGGGTTAGGTTAGGTTATATTACGTGATTGATGTATATAAACGTCCCACGGAGACGTAGAGGCCAACAAGACAGGAATGTGGTCAAATATTACCGCCGAGATGTTAGGTTCTGTTAGGTTAGGTTATATTACGTGATTGATGTATATAAACGTCCCACGGAGACGTAGAGGCCAACAAGACAGGAATGTGGTCAAATATTACCGCCGAGATGTTAGGTTCTGTTAGGTTAGGTTATATTACATTATTGATGTATATAAAGGTCCCACGGAGACGTAGAGGCCAACAAGCCAGGAATGTGGTCAAATATTACCACCGAGATGATAGGTTGGGTTTGGTTAGGTTATATTACGTTATTGATGTATACAAAGGTCCCACGGAGACGTGGAGTCCAATTCGCCAGGAATGTTGTCAAATATTACCGCCGAGATGTTAGGTTGGGTTAGGTTCGGTTATATTACGTTATTGATGTATAGGAAGGTCCCACGGAGACGTAGATGCCAACTCGCCAGGAATGTTATCAAATATTACCGCCGAGATGTTAGGTTCTGTTAGGTTAGGTTATATTACATTATTGATGTATATAAAGGTCCCACGGAGACGTAGAGGCCAACAAGACAGGAATGTGGTCAAATATTACCGACGAGATGTTAGATTGGGTTAGGTTAGGTTATATTACGTTATTGATGTATATAAACGTCCCACGGAGCCGTAGAGGCCAACTCGCCAGGAATGATGTCAAATATTACCGCCGAGATGTTAGGTTCTGTTAGGTTAGGTTATATTACCTTATTGATGTATATAAAGGTCCCACGGAGACGTAGAGGCCAACAAGACAGGAATGTCGTCAAATATTACCGCCGAGATGGTAGATTGGATTAGGTTAGGTTATATTACGTTATTGATGTATAGGAAGGTCCCACGGACACGTAGAGGCCCACTCGCCAGGAATGTTGTCAAATATTACCGCCGAGATGTTAGGTTCTGTTAGGTCAGGTTATATTACATTATTGATGTATATAAAGGTCCCACGGAGACGTAGAGGCCAACAAGCCAGGAATGTGGTCAAATATTACCACAGAGGTGATAGGTTGGGTTAGGTTAAGTTATATTACGTTCTTGATGTATATGAAGCTCCCACGGAGCCGTAGAGGCCAACTCGCCAGGAATGTTGTCAAATATTACCGCCGAGATGTTAGGTTCTGTTAGGTTAGATTATATTACATTATTGATGTATATAAAGGTCCCACGGAGACGTAGAGGCCAACAAGCCAGGAATGTGGTCAAATATTACCACCGAGATGATAGGTTGGGTTTGGTTAGGTTATATTACGTTATTGATGTATACAAAGGTCCCACGGAGACGTGGAGTCCAATTCGCCAGGAATGTTGTCAAATATTACCGCCGAGATGTTAGGTTGGGTTAGGTTCGGTTATATTACGTTATTGATGTATAGGAAGGTCCCACGGAGACGTAGAGGCCAACACGCCAGGAATGTTATCAAATATTACCGCCGAGATGTTAGGTTCTGTTAGGTTAGGTTATATTACATTATTGATGTATATAAAGGTCCCACGGAGACGTAGAGGCCAACAAGACAGGAATGTGGTCAAATATTACCGACGAGATGTTAGATTGGGTTAGGTTAGGTTATATTACGTTATTGATGTATATTAACGTCCCACGGAGCCGTAGAGGCCAACTCGCCAGGAATGATGTCAAATACTACCGCCGAGATGTTAGGTTCTGTTAGGTTAGGTTATATTACCTTATTGATGTATATAAAGGTCCCACGGAGACGTAGAGGCCAACAAGACAGGAATGTCGTCAAATATTACCGCCGAGATGGTAGATTGGATTAGGTTAGGTTATATAACGTTATTGATGTATAGGAAGGTCCCACGGACACGTAGAGGCCCACTCGCCAGGAATGTTGTCAAATATTACCGCCGAGATGTTAGGTTCTGTTAGGTTAGGTTATATTATGTTATTGATGTGTATAAAGGTCCCACGGATACGTAGAGGCCAGCAAGCCAGGAATGTTTCCAAATATTACCGCCGAGATGTTAGGTTGGGTTAGGTTAAGTTATATTACGTTCTTGATGTATATAAAGGTCCCACGGAGCCGTAGAGGCCAACTCGCCAGGAATGTTGTCAAATATTACCGCCGAGATGTTAGGTTCTGTTAGGTTAGATTATATTACATTATTGATGTATATAAAAGTCCCACGGAGACGTAGAGGCCAACAAGCCAGGAATGTGGTCAAATATTACCACCGAGATGATAGGTTGGGTTTGGTTAGGTTATATTACGTTATTGATGTATATGAAGGTCCCACGGAGACGTCGGGGCCAATTCGCCAGGAATGTCGTCAAATATTACCGCCGAGATGGTAGATTGGATTAGGTTAGGTTATATTACGTTATTGATGTATAGGAAGGTCCCACGGACACGTAGAGGCCCACTCGACAGGAATGTTGTCAAATATTCCCGCCGAGATGTTAGGTTCTGTTAGGTTAGGTTATATTACATTATTGATGTATATAAAGGTCCCACGGATACGTAGAGGCCAGCAAGCCAGGAATGTTGTCAAATATTACCGCCGAGATGTTAGGTTCTGTTAGGTTAGGTTATATTACATTATTGATGTATATAAAGGTCCCACGGAGACGTAGAGGCCAACAAGCCAGGAATGTGGTCAAATATTACCACCGAGATGATAGGTTGGGTTTGGTTAGGTTATATTACGTTATTGATGTATACAAAGGTCCCACGGAGAGGTAGAGGCAAACAAGCCAGGAATGTGGTCAAATATTACCGCCGAGATGTTAGATTGGGTTAGGTTAGGTTATAATACGGTATTGATGTATAGGAAGGTCCCACGGAGACGTAGAGGCCAATTCGCCAGGAATGTTGTCAAATATTACCGCCGAGAAGTTAGGTTGGGTAGGTTAGGTTATATTACGTTATTGATGTATATAAAGGGCGCATGGAGACGTAGAGGCCAGCACGACAGGAATGTGGTCAAATATTACCGCCGAGATGTGAGGTTCTGTTAGGTTAGGTTATATTACGTTATTGATGTATATAAAGGACCCATGGAGACCTAGAGGCCAACAAGACAGGAATGATGTCAAATATTACCGCCGAGATGTTAGGTTCTGTTAGGTTAGGTTATATTACGTTATTGATGTATATAAAGGTCCCACGGAGCCGTAGAGGCCAACTCGCCAGGAATGTTGTCAAATATTACCGCCGAGATGTTAGGTTCTGTTAGGTTAGGTTATATTACATTATTGATGTATATAAAGGTCACACGGAGACGTAGAGGCCAACAAGCCAGGAATGTGATCAAATATTACCAC
Organism: Xylocopa violacea; assembly: GCA_963969225.1. Taxonomy (NCBI): domain Eukaryota; kingdom Metazoa; phylum Arthropoda; class Insecta; order Hymenoptera; family Apidae; genus Xylocopa; species Xylocopa violacea. The sequence continues at coordinate 1,617,452 of CAXAJV010000484.1, forward strand.
CGAGATGATAGGTTGGGTTTGGTTAGGTTATATTACGTTATTGATGTATACAAAGGTCCCACGGCGACGTAGAGGCAAACAAGCCAGGAATGTGGTCAAATATTACCGCCGAGATGTTAGATTGGGTTAGGTTAGGTTATATAACGTTATTGATGTATATAAACGTCCCACGGAGCCCTAGAGGCCAACTCGCCAGGAATGATGTCAAATATTACCGCCGAGATGTTAGGTTCTGTTAGGTTAGGTTATATTATGTTATTGATGTATATAAAGGTCCCACGGATACGTAGAGGCCAGCAAGCCAGGAATGTTGCCAAATATTACCGCCGAGATGTTAGGTTGGGTTAGGTTAAGTTATATTAAGTTCTTGATGTATATAAAGGTCCCACGGAGACGTCGGGGCCAATTCGCCAGGAATGTCGTCAAATATTACCGCCGAGATGTTAGGTTGGGTTAGGTTAGGTTATATTACGTGATGGATGTATATAAACGTCCCACGGAGACGTAGAGGCCAACAAGCCAGGAATGTGGTCAAATATTACCGCCGAGATGTTAGGTTGGGTTTGGTTAAGTTATATTACGTTCTTGATGTATATAAAGGTCCCACGGAGACGTGGAGTCCAATTCGCCAGGAATGTTGTCAAATATTACCGCCGAGATGTTAGGTTGGGTTAGGTTCGGTTATATTACGTTATTGATGTATAGGAAGGTCCCACGGAGACGTAGAGGCCAACTCGCCAGGAATGTTATCAAATATTACCGCCGAGATGTTAGGTTCTGTTAGGTTAGGTTATATTACATTATTGATGTATATAAAGGTCCCACGGAGACGTAGAGGCCAACAAGACAGGAATGTGGTCAAATATTACCGACGAGATGTTAGATTGGGTTAGGTTAGGTTATATTACGTTATTGATGTATATAAACGTCCCACGGAGCCGTAGAGGCCAACTCGCCAGGAATGATGTCAAATATTACCGCCGAGATGTTAGGTTCTGTTAGGTTAGGTTATATTACCTTATTGATGTATATAAATGTCCCACGGAGACGTAGAGGCCAACAAGACAGGAATGTGGTCAAATATTACCGACGAGATGTTAGATTGGGTTAGGTTAGGTTATATTACGTTATTGATGTATATAAACGTCCCACGGAGCCGTAGAGGCCAACTCGCCAGGAATGATGTCAAATATTACCGCCGAGATGTTAGGTTCTGTTAGGTTAGGTTATATTACCTTATTTATGTATATAAAGGTCCCACGGAGACGTAGAGGCCAACAAGACAGGAGTGTCGTCAAATATTACCGCCGAGATGGTAGATTGGATTAGGTTAGGTTATATTACGTTATTGATGTATAGGAAGGTCCCACGGACACGTAGAGGCCCACTCGCCAGGAATGTTGTCAAATATTACCGCCGAGATGTTAGGTTCTGTTAGGTTAGGTTATATTATGTTATTGATGTATATAAAGGTCCCACGGATACGTAGAGGCCAGCAAGCCAGGAATGTTTCCAAATATTACCGCCGAGATGTTAGGTTGGGTTAGGTTAAGTTATATTACGTTCTTGATGTATATAAAGGTCCCACGGAGCCGTAGAGGCCAACTCGCCAGGAATGTTGTCAAATATTACCGCCGAGATGTTAGGTTCTGTTAGGTTAGATTATATTACATTATTGATGTATATAAAGGTCCCACGGAGACGTAGAGGCCAACAAGCCAGGAATGTGGTCAAATATTACCACCGAGATGATAGGTTGGGTTTGGTTAGGTTATATTACGTTATTGATGTATATAAAGGTCCCACGGAGACGTCGGGGCCAATTCGCCAGGAATGTCGTCAAATATTACCGCCGAGATGTTAGGTTGGGTTAGGTTAGGTTATATTACGTGATTGATGTATATAAACGTCCCACGGAGACGTAGAGGCCAACAAGACAGGAATGTGGTCAAATATTACCGCCGAGATGTTAGGTTCTGTTAGGTTAGGTTATATTACGTTATTGATGTATAGGAATGTCCCACGGAGACGTAGAGGCCAACTCGACAGGAATGTTGTCAAATATTACCGCCGAGATGTTAGGTTCTGTTAGGTTAGATTATATTACATTATTGATGTATATAAAGGTCCCACGGAGACGTAGAGGCCAACAAGCCAGGAATGTGGTCAAATATTACCACCGAGATGATAGGTTGGGTTTGGTTAGGTTATATTACGTTATTGATGTATATAAAGGTCCCACGGAGACGTCGGGGCCAATTCGCCAGGAATGTCGTCAAATATTACCGCCGAGATGGTAGATTGAATTAGGTTAGGTTATATTACGTTATTGATGTATAGGAAGGTCCCACGGACACGTAGAGGCCCACTCGACAGGTATGTTGTCAAATATTCCCGCCGAGATGTTAGGTTCTGTTAGGTTAGGTTATATTACATTATTGATGTATATAAAGGTCCCACGGATACGTAGAGGCCAGCAAGCCAGGAATGTTGTCAAATATTACCGCCGAGATGTTAGGTTCTGTTAGGTTAGGTTATATTACATTATTGATGTATATAAAGGTCCCACGGAGACGTAGAGGCCAACAAGCCAGGAATGTGGTCAAATATTACCACCGAGATGATAGGTTGGGTTTGGTTAGGTTATATTACGTTATTGATGTATACAAAGGTCCCACGGAGACGTAGAGGCAAACAAGCCAGGAATGTGGTCAAATATTACCGCCGAGATGTTAGATTGGGTTAGGTTAGGTTATAATACGGCATTGATGTATAGGAAGGTCCCACGGAGACGTAGAGGCCAATTCGCCAGGAATGTTGTCAAATATTACCGCCGAGAAGTTAGGTTGGGTAGGTTAGGTTATATTACGTTATTGATGTATATAAAGGTCCCACGGAGACGTAGAGGCCAGCAAGACAGGAATGTGGTCAAATATTACCGCCGAGATGTCAGGTTCTGTTAGGTTAGGTTATATTACGTTATTGATGTATATAAAGGACCCATGGAGACTTAGACGCCAACTCGCCGGGAAAGTTGTCAAATATTACCGCCGAGATGTTAGGTTGGGTTAGGTTAGGTTATATTACGTTATTGACGTATATAAAGGTCCCACGGAGACGTAGAGGCCAACAAGAGAGGAATGTGGTCAAATATTACCGCCGAGATGTTAGATTGGGTTAGGTTAGGTTATATTACGTTATTGATGTATATAAACGTCCCAAGGAGACCTAGAGGCCAACAAGACAGGAATGTGGTCAAATATTACCGCCGAAATGATAGATTGGGTTAGGTTAGGTTATATTACGTTATTGATGTATATAAACGTCCCACGGCGACGTAGAGCCCAACTCGCCAGAAATGTTGTCAAATATTACCGCCGAGATGTTAGGTTCTGTTAGGTTAGGTTATATTACGTTATTGATGTATATAAAGGTCCCACGGAGCCGTAGAGGCCAACTCGCCAGGAATGTTGTCAAATATTACCGCCGAGATGTTAGGTTCTGTTAGGTTAGGTTATATTACATTATTGATGTATATAAAGGTCCCACGGAGACGTAGAGGCCAACAAGCCAGGAATGTGGTCAAATATTACCACCGAGATGATAGGTTGGGTTTGGTTAGGTTATATTACGTTATTGATGTATACAAAGGTCCCACGGCGACGTAGAGGCAAACAAGCCAGGAATGTGGTCAAATATTACCGCCGAGATGTTAGATTGGGTTAGGTTAGGTTATAATACGGTATTGATGTATAGGAAGGTCCCACGGAGACGTAGAGGCCAATTCGCCAGGAATGTTGTCAAATATTACCGCCGAGAAGTTAGGTTGGGTAGGTTAGGTTATATTACGTTATTGATGTATATAAAGGTCCCACGGAGACGTAGAGGCCAGCAAGACAGGAATGTGGTCAAATATTACCGCCGAGATGTCAGGTTCTGTTAGGTTAGGTTATATTACGTTATTGATGTATATAAAGGACCCATGGAGACTTAGACGCCAACTCGCCGGGAAAGTTGTCAAATATTACCGCCGAGATGTTAGGTTGGGTTAGGTTAGGTTATATTACGTTATTGACGTATATAAAGGTCCCACGGAGACGTAGAGGCCAACAAGAGAGGAATGTGGTCAAATATTACCGCCGAGATGTTAGATTGGGTTAGGTTAGGTTATATTACGTTATTGATGTATATAAACGTCCCAAGGAGACCTAGAGGCCAACAAGACAGGAATGTGGTCAAATATTACCGCCGAAATGATAGATTGGGTTAGGTTAGGTTATATTACGTTATTGATGTATATAAACGTCCCACGGCGACGTAGAGCCCAACTCGCCAGAAATGTTGTCAAATATTACCGCCGAGATGTTAGGTTCTGTTAGGTTAGGTTATATTACGTTATTGATGTATATAAAGGTCCCACGGAGCCGTAGAGGCCAACTCGCCAGGAATGTTGTCAAATATTACCGCCGAGATGTTAGGTTCTGTTAGGTTAGGTTATATTACATTATTGATGTATATAAAGGTCCCACGGAGACGTAGAGGCCAACAAGCCAGGAATGTGGTCAAATATTACCACCGAGATGATAGGTTGGGTTTGGTTAGGTTATATTACGTTATTGATGTATACAAAGGTCCCACGGCGACGTAGAGGCAAACAAGCCAGGAATGTGGTCAAATATTACCGCCGAGATGTTAGATTGGGTTAGGTTAGGTTATATTACGTTATTGATGTATATAAACGTCCCACGGAGCCCTAGAGGCCAACTCGCCAGGAATGATGTCAAATATTACCGCCGAGATGTTAGGTTCTGTTAGGTTAGGTTATATTACCTTATTGATGTATATAAAGGTCCCACGGAGACGTAGAGGCCAACAAGACAGGAATGTGGTCAAATATTACCGTCGAGATGTTAGATTGTGTTAGGTTAGGTTATATTACGTTATTGATGTATGTAAAGGTCCCACGTAGATGTAGAGCTCAACTCGCCAGGATTGTTTTCAAATAATATCGCCGAGATGTTAGGTTGGGTTAGGTTAGGTTATATTACGTTATTGATGTATATAAAGGTCCCACGGAGACGTCGGGGCCAATTCGCCTGGAATGTCGTCAAATATTACCGCCGAGATGGTAGATTGGATTAGGTTAGGTTATATTACGTTATTGATGTATAGGAAGGTCCCACGGACACGTAGAGGCCCACTCGCCAGGAATGTTGTCAAATATTCTCGCCGAGATGTTAGGTTCTGTTAGGTTAGGTTATATTATGTTATTGATGTATATAAAGGTCCCACGGATACGTAGAGGCCAGCAAGCCAGGAATGTTGCCAAATATTACCGCCGAGATGTTAGTTTGGGTTAGGTTAAGTTATATTACGTTCTTGATGTATATAAAGGTCCCACGGAGCCGTAGAGGCCAACTCGCCAGGAATGTTGTCAAATATTACCGCCGAGATGTTAGGTTCTGTTAGGTTAGGTTATATTACATTATTGATGTATATAAAGGTCCCACGGAGACGTAGAGGCCAGCAAGCCAGGAATGTTGCCAAATATTACCGCCGAGATGTTAGGTTGGGTTAGGTTAAGTTATATTACGTTCTTGATGTATATAAAGGTCCCACGGAGACGTCGGGGCCAATTCGCCAGGAATGTCGTCAAATATTACCGCCGAGATGTTAGGTTGGGTTAGGTTAAATTATATTACGTTCTTGATGTATATAAAGGTCCCACGGAGCCGTAGAGGCCAACTCGGCAGGAATGTTGTCAAATATTACCGCCGAGATGTTAGGTTCTGTTAGGTTAGGTTATATTACATTATTGATGTATATAAAGGTCCCACGGAGACGTAGAGGCCAACAAGCCAGGAATGTGGTCAAATATTACCACCGAGATGATAGGTTGGGTTTGGTTATGTTATATTACGTTATTGATGTATACAAAGGTCCCACGGAGACGTGGAGTCCAATTCGCCAGGAATGTTGTCAAATATTACCGCCGAGATGTTAGATTGGATTAGGTTAGGTTATATTACGTTATTGATGTATAGGAAGGTCCCACGGACACGTAGAGGCCCACTCGCCAGGAATGTTGTCAAATATTACCGCCGAGATGTTAGGTTCTGTTAGGTTAGGTTATATTATGTTATTGATGTATATAAAGGTCCCACGGAGACGTAGAGGCCAACAAGCCAGGAATGTGGTCAAATATTACCGCCGAGATGTTAGATTGGGTTAGGTTAGGTTATAATACGGTATTGATGTATAGGAAGGTCCCACGGAGACGTAGAGGCCAATTCGCCAGGAATGTTGTCAAATATTACCGCCGAGAAGTTAGGTTGGGTAGGTTAGGTTATATTACGTTATTGATGTATATAAAGGTCCCACGGAGACGTAGAGGCCAGCAAGACAGGAATGTGGTCAAATATTACCGCCGAGATGTCAGGTTCTGTTAGGTTAGGTTATATTACGTTATTGATGTATATAAAGGACCCATGGAGACTTAGACGCCAACTCGCCGGGAAAGTTGTCAAATATTACCGCCGAGATGTTAGGTTGGGTTAGGTTAGGTTATATTACGTTATTGACGTATATAAAGGTCCCACGGAGACGTAGAGGCCAACAAGAGAGGAATGTGGTCAAATATTACCGCCGAGATGTTAGATTGGGTTAGGTTAGGTTATATTACGTTATTGATGTATATAAACGTCCCAAGGAGACCGAGAGGCCAACAAGACAGGAATGTGGTCAAATATTACCGCCGAAATGATAGATTGGGTTAGGTTAGGTTATATTACGTTATTGATGTATATAAACGTCCCACGGCGACGTAGAGCCCAACTCGCCAGAAATGTTGTCAAATATTACCGCCGAGATGTTAGGTTCTGTTAGGTTAGGTTATATTACGTTATTGATGTATATAAAGGTCCCACGGAGCCGTAGAGGCCAACTCGCCAGGAATGTTGTCAAATATTACCGCCGAGATGTTAGGTTGGGTTAGGTTAAGTTATATTACGTTCTTGATGTATATAAAGGTCCCACGGAGCCGTAGAGGCCAACTCGCCAGGAATGTTGTCAAATATTACCGCCGAGATGTTAGGTTCTGTTAGGTTAGGTTATATTACATTATTGATGTATATAAAGGTCCCACGGAGACGTAGAGGCCAGCAAGCCAGGAATGTTGCCAAATATTACCGCCGAGATGTTAGGTTGGGTTAGGTTAAGTTATATTACGTTCTTGATGTATATAAAGGTCCCACGGAGACGTCGGGGCCAATTCGCCAGGAATGTCGTCAAATATTACCGCCGAGATGTTAGGTTGGGTTAGGTTAAATTATATTACGTTCTTGATGTATATAAAGGTCCCACGGAGCCGTAGAGGCCAACTCGGCAGGAATGTTGTCAAATATTACCGCCGAGATGTTAGGTTCTGTTAGGTTAGGTTATATTACATTATTGATGTATATAAAGGTCCCACGGAGACGTAGAGGCCAACAAGCCAGGAATGTGGTCAAATATTACCACCGAGATGATAGGTTGGGTTTGGTTATGTTATATTACGTTATTGATGTATACAAAGGTCCCACGGAGACGTGGAGTCCAATTCGCCAGGAATGTTGTCAAATATTACCGCCGAGATGTTAGATTGGATTAGGTTAGGTTATATTACGTTATTGATGTATAGGAAGGTCCCACGGACACGTAGAGGCCCACTCGCCAGGAATGTTGTCAAATATTACCGCCGAGATGTTAGGTTCTGTTAGGTTAGGTTATATTATGTTATTGATGTATATAAAGGTCCCACGGATACGTAGAGGCCAGCAAGCCAGGAATGTTGCCAAATATTACCGCCGAGATGTTAGGTTGGGTTAGGTTAAGTTATATTACGTTCTTGATGTATATAAAGGTCCCACGGAGCCGTAGAGTCCAACTCGCCAGGAATGTTGTCAAATATTACCGCCGAGATGTTAGGTTCTGTTAGGTTAGGTTATATTACATTATTGATGTATATAAAGGTCCCACGGAGACGTAGAGGCCAACAAGCCAGGAATGTGGTCAAATATTACCGCCGAGATGTTAGATTGGGTTAGGTTAGGTTATAATACGGTATTGATGTATAGGAAGGTCCCACGGAGACGTAGAGGCCAATTCGCCAGGAATGTTGTCAAATATTACCGCCGAGAAGTTAGGTTGGGTAGGTTAGGTTATATTACGTTATTGATGTATATAAAGGTCCCACGGAGACGTAGAGGCCAGCAAGACAGGAATGTGGTCAAATATTACCGCCGAGATGTCAGGTTCTGTTAGGTTAGGTTATATTACGTTATTGATGTATATAATCGTCCCACGGAGCCCTAGAGGCCAACTCGCCAGGAATGATGTCAAATATTACCGCCGAGATGTTAGGTTCTGTTAGGTTAGGTTATATTACTTTATTGATGTATATAAAGGTCCCACGGAGACGTAGAGGCCAACAAGACAGGAATGTGGTCAAATATTACCGTCGAGATGTTAGATTGTGTTAGGTTAGGTTATATTACGTTATTGATGTATGTAAAGGTCCCACGTAGATGTAGAGCTCAACTCGCCAGGATTGTTTTCAAATAATATCGCCGAGATGTTAGGTTGGGTTAGGTTAGGTTATATTACGTTATTGATGTATATAAAGGTCCCACGGAGACGTCGGGGCCAATTCGCCAGGAATGTCGTCAAATATTACCGCCGAGATGGTAGATTGGATTAGGTTAGGTTATATTACGTTATTGATGTATAGGAAGGTCCCACGGACACGTAGAGGCCCACTCGCCAGGAATGTTGTCAAATATTCCCGCCGAGATGTTAGGTTCTGTTAGGTTAGGTTATATTACATTATTGATGTATATAAAGGTCCCACGGAGACGTAGAGGCCAACAAGCCAGGAATGTGGTCAAATATTACCACCGAGATGATAGGTTGGGATGGGTAGGTTATATTACGTTATTGATGTATACAAAGGTCCCACGGAGACGTGGAGTCCAATTCGCCAGGAATGTTGTCAAATATTACCGCCGAGATGTTAGGTTGGGTTAGGTTAAGTTATATTACGTTCTTGATGTATATAAAGGTCCCACGGAGCCGTAGAGTCCAACTCGCCAGGAATGTTGTCAAATATTACCGCCGAGATGTTAGGTTCTGTTAGGTTAGGTTATATTACATTATTGATGTATATAAAGGTCCCACGGAGACGTAGAGGCCAACAAGCCAGGAATGTGGTCAAATATTACCGCCGAGATGTTAGATTGGGTTAGGTTAGGTTATAATACGGTATTGATGTATAGGAAGGTCCCACGGAGACGTAGAGGCCAATTCGCCAGGAATGTTGTCAAATATTACCGCCGAAAAGTTAGGTTGGGTAGGTTAGGTTATATTACGTTATTGATGTATATAAAGGTCCCACGGAGACGTAGAGGCCAGCAAGACAGGAATGTGGTCAAATATTACCGCCGAGATGTCAGGTTCTGTTAGGTTAGGTTATATTACGTTATTGATGTATATAAAGGACCCATGGAGACTTAGACGCCAACTCGCCGGGAAAGTTGTCAAATATTACCGCCGAGATGTTAGGTTGGGTTAGGTTAGGTTATATTACGTTATTGACGTATATAAAGGTCCCACGGAGACGTAGAGGCCAACAAGAGAGGAATGTGGTCAAATATTACCGCCGAGATGTTAGATTGGGTTAGGTTAGGTTATATTACGTTATTGATGTATATAAACGTCCCAAGGAGACCTAGAGGCCAACAAGACAGGAATGTGGTCAAATATTACCGCCGAAATGATAGATTGGGTTAGGTTAGGTTATATTACGTTATTGATGTATATAAACGTCCCACGGCGACGTAGAGCCCAACTCGCCAGAAATGTTGTCAAATATTACCGCCGAGATGTTAGGTTCTGTTAGGTTAGGTTATATTACGTTATTGATGTATATAAAGGTCCCACGGAGCCGTAGAGTCCAACTCGCCAGGAATGTTGTCAAATATTACCGCCGAGATGTTAGGTTCTGTTAGGTTAGGTTATATTACATTATTGATGTATATAAAGGTCCCACGGAGACGTAGAGGCCAACAAGCCAGGAATGTGGTCAAATATTACCACCGAGATGATAGGTTGGGTTTGGTTAGGTTATATTACGTTATTGATGTATACAAAGGTCCCACGGCGACGTAGAGGCAAACAAGCCAGGAATGTGGTCAAATACTACCGCCGAGATGTTAGATTGGGTTAGGTTAGGTTATATTACGTTATTGATGTATATAAACGTCCCACGGAGCCCTAGAGGCCAACTCGCCAGGAATGATGTCAAATATTACCGCCGAGATGTTAGGTTCTGTTAGGTTAGGTTATATTACCTTATTGATGTATATAAAGGTCCCACGGAGACGTAGAGGCCAACAAGACAGGAATGTGGTCAAATATTACCGTCGAGATGTTAGATTGTGTTAGGTTAGGTTATATTACGTTATTGATGTATGTAAAGGTCCCACGTAGATGTAGAGCTCAACTCGCCAGGATTGTTTTCAAATAATATCGCCGAGATGTTAGGTTGGGTTAGGTTAGGTTATATTACGTTATTGATGTATGTAAAGGTCCCACGTAGATGTAGAGCTCAACTCGCCAGGATTGTTTTCAAATAATATCGCCGAGATGTTAGGTTGGGTTAGGTTAGGTTATATTACGTTATTGATGTATATAAAGGTCCCACGGAGACGTCGGGGCCAATTCGCCAGGAATGTCGTCAAATATTACCGCCGAGATGGTAGATTGGATTAGGTTAGGTTATATTACGTTATTGATGTATAGGAAGGTCCCACGGACACGTAGAGGCCCACTCGCCAGGAATGTGGTCAAATATTACCACCGAGATGATAGGTTGGGTTTGGTTAGGTTATATTACGTTATTGATGTATACAAAGGTCCCACGGAGACGTGGAGTCCAATTCGCCAGGAATGTTGTCAAATATTACCGCCGAGATGTTAGGTTGGGTTAGGTTCGGTTATATTACGTTATTGATGTATAGGAAGGTCCCACGGAGACGTAGAGGCCAACTCGCCAGGAATGTTGTCAAATATTACCCCCGAGATGTTAGGTTCTGTTAGGTTAGGTTATATTACATTATTGATGTATATAAAGGTCCCACGGAGACGTAGAGGCCAGCAAGCCAGGAATGGTGCCAAATATTACCGCCGAGATGTTAGGTTGGGTTAGGTTCGGTTATATTACGTTATTGATGTATAGGAAGGTCCCACGGAGACGTAGAGGCCAACTCGCCAGGAATGTTGTCAAATATTACCCCCGAGATGTTAGGTTCTGTTAGGTTAGGTTATATTACATTATTGATGTATATAAAGGTCCCACGGGGACGTAGAGGCCAGCAAGCCAGGAATGTTGCCAAATATTACCGCGGAGATGTTAGGTTGGGTTAGGTTAAGTTATATTAAGTTCTTGATGTATATAAAGGTCCCACGGAGACGTCGGGGCCAACTCGCCAGGAATGTTGTCAAACATTACCGCCGAGATGTTAGGTTCTGTTAGGTTAGGTTATATTACGTTATTGATGTATATAAACGTCCCACGGAGCCGTAGAGGCCAACTCGCCAGGAATGATGTCAAATATTACCGCCGAGATGTTAGGTTCTGTTAGGTTAGGTTATATTACCGTATTGATGTATATAAAGGTCCCACGGAGACGTAGAGGCCAACAAGACAGGAATGTCGTCAAATATTACCGCCGAGATGGTAGATTGGATTAGGTTAGCTTATATTACGTTATTGATGTATAGGAAGGTCCCACGGACACGTAGAGGCCCACTCGCCAGGAATGTTGTCAAATATTACCGCCGAGATGTTAGGTTCTGTTAGGTTAGGTTATATTATGTTATTGATGTATATAAAGGTCCCACGGATACGTAGAGGACAGCAAGCCAGGAATGTTGCCAAATATTACCGCCGAGATGTTAGGTTGGGTTAGGTTAAGTTATATTACGTTCTTGATGTATATAAAGGTCCCACGGAGCCGTAGAGGCCAACTCGCCAGGAATGTTGTCAAATATTACCGCCGAGATGTTAGGTTCTGTTAGGTTAGGTTATATTACATTATTGATGTATATAAAGATCCCACGGAGACGTAGAGGCCAGCAAGCCAGGAATGTTGCCAAATATTACCGCCGAGATGTTAGGTTGGGTTAGGTTAAGTTATATTAAGTTCTTGATGTATATAAAGGTCCCACGGAGCCGTAGAGGCCAACTCGCCGGGAATGTTGTCAAATATTACCGCCGAGATGTTAGGTTCTGTTAGGTTAGGTTATATTACGTTATTGATGTATAGGAATGTCCCACGGAGACGTAGAGGCCAACTCGCCAGGAATGTTGTCAAATATTACCGCCGAGATGTTAGGTTCTGTTAGGTTAGGTTATATTACATTATTGATGTATATAAAGGTCCCACGGAGACGTAGAGGCCAGCAAGCCAGGAATGTTGCCAAATATTACCGCCGAGATGTTAGGTTGGGTTAGGTTAAGTTATATTAAGTTCTTGATGTATATAAAGGTCCCACGGAGACGTGGAGTCCAATTCGCCAGGAATGTTGTCAAATATTACCGCCGAGATGTTAGGTTGGGTTAGGTTCGGTTATATTACGTTATTGATGTATAGGAAGGTCCCACGGAGACGTAGAGGCCAACTCGCCAGGAATGTTGTCAAATATTACCGCCGAGATGTTAGGTTCTGTTAGGTTAGGTTATATTACATTATTGATGTATATAAAGGTCCCACGGAGACGTAGAGGCCAGCAAGCCAGGAATGTTGCCAAATATTACCGCCGAGATGTTAGGTTGGGTTAGGTTAAGTTATATTAAGTTCTTGATGTATATAAAGGTCCCACGGAGACGTCGGGGCCAATTCGCCAGGAATGTCGTCAAATATTACCGCCGAGATGTTAGGTTGGGTTAGGTTAGGTTATACTACGTGATTGATGTATATAAACGTCCCACGGAGACGTAGAGGTCAACAAGACAGGAATGTGGTCAAATATTACCGCCGAGATGTTAGGTTCTGCTAGGTTAGATTATATTACGTTATTGATGTATAGGAATGTCCCACGGAGACGTAGAGGCCAACTCGCCAGGAATGTTGTCAAATATTACCGCCGAGATGTTAGGTTCTGTTAGGTTAGGTTATATTACGTTATTGATGTATAGGAATGTCCCACGGAGACGTAGAGGCCAACTCGCCAGGAATGTTGTCAAATATTACCGCCGAGATGTTAGGTTCTGTTAGGTTAGGTTATATTACATTATTGATGTATATAAAGGTCCCACGGAGACGTAGAGGCCAGCAAGCCAGGAATGTTGCCAAATATTACCGCCGAGATGTTAGGTTGGGTTAGGTTAAGTTATATTAAGTTCTTGATGTATATAAAGGTCTCACGGAGACGTCGGGGCCAATTCGCCAGGAATGTCGTCAAATATTACCGCCGAGATGTTAGGTTGGGTTAGGTTAGGTTATATTACGTGATTGATGTATATAAACGTCCCACGGAGACGTAGAGGCCAACAAGACAGGAATGTGGTCAAATATTACCGCCGAGATGTTAGGTTCTGTTAGGTTAGGTTATATTACGTTATTGATGTATATAAAGGTCCCACGATGCCGTAGAGGCCAACTCGCCAGGAATGTTGTCAAATATTACCGCCGAGATGTTAGGTTCTGTTAGGTTAGGTTATATTACGTTATTGATGTATATAAAGGTCCCACGGAGCCGTAGAGGCCAACTCGCCAGGAATGTTGTCAAATATTACCGCCGAGATGTTAGGTTCTGTTAGGTTAGGTTATATTACATTATTGATGTATATAAAGGCCCCACGGAGACATAGAGGCCAACAAGCCAGGAATGTGGTCAAATATTACCACCGAGATGATAGGTTGGGTTTGGTTAGGTTATATTACGTTATTGATGTATACAAAGGTCCCACGGAGACGTGGAGTCCAATTCGCCAGGAATGTTGTCAAATATTACCGCCGAGATGTTAGGTTGGGTTAGGTTCGGTTATATTACGTTATTGATGTATAGGAAGGTCCCACGGAGACGTAGAGGCCAACTCGCCAGGAATGTTATCAAATATTACCGCCGAGATGTTAGGTTCTGTTAGGTTAGGTTATATTACATTATTGATGTATATAAAGGTCCCACGGAGACGTAGAGGCCAACAAGACAGGAATGTGGTCAAATATTACCGACGAGATGTTAGATTGGGTTAGGTTAGGTTATATTACGTGATTGATGTATATAAACGTCCCACGGAGACGTAGAGGCCAACAAGACAGGAATGTGGTCAAATATTACCGCCGAGATGTTAGGTTCTGTTAGGTTAGGTTATATTACGTTATTGATGTATATAAAGGTCCCACGATGCCGTAGAGGCCAACTCGCCAGGAATGTTGTCAAATATTACCGCCGAGATGTTAGGTTCTGTTAGGTTAGGTTATATTACGTTATTGATGTATATAAATGTCCCACGGAGCCGTAGAGGCCAACTCGCCAGGAATGTTGTCAAATATTACCGCCGAGATGTTAGGTTCTGTTAGGTTAGGTTATATTACATTATTGATGTATATAAAGGCCCCACGGAGACGTAGAGGCCAACAAGCCAGGAATGTGGTCAAATATTACCACCGAGATGATAGGTTGGGTTTGGTTAGGTTATATTACGTTATTGATGTATACAAAGGTCCCACGGAGACGTGGAGTCCAATTCGCCAGGAATGTTGTCAAATATTACCGCCGAGATGTTAGGTTGGGTTAGGTTCGGTTATATTACGTTATTGATGTATAGGAAGGTCCCACGGACACGTAGAGGCCCACTCGCCAGGAATGTTGTCAAATATTACCGCTGAGATGTTAGGTTCTCTTAGGTTAGGTTATATTATGTTATTGACGTATATAAAGGTCCCACGGAGACGTAGAGGCCAACAAGACAGGAATGTGGTCAAATATTACCGCCGAGATGTTAGGTTCTGTTAGGTTAGGTTATATTACGTTATTGATGTATAGGAATGTCCCACGGAGACGTAGAGGCCAACTCGCCAGGAATGTTGTCAAATATTACCGCCGAGATGTTAGGTTCTGTTAGGTTAGGTTATATTACATTATTGATGTATATAAAGGTCCCACGGAGACGTAGAGGCCAGCAAGCCAGGAATGTTGCCAAATATTACCGCCGAGATGTTAGGTTGGGTTAGGTTAAGTTATATTAAGTTCTTGATGTATATAAAGGTCCCACGGAGACGTCGGGGCCAATTCGCCAGGAATGTCGTCAAATATTACCGCCGAGATGTTAGGTTGGGTTAGGTTAGGTTATATTACGTGATTGATGTATATAAACGTCCCACGGAGACGTAGAGGTCAACAAGACAGGAATGTGGTCAAATATTACCGCCGAGATGTTAGGTTCTGTTAGGTTAGGTTATATTACGTTATTGATGTATAGGAATGTCCCACGGAGACGTAGAGTCCAACTCGCCAGGAATGTTGTCAAATATTACCGCCGAGATGTTAGGTTCTGTTAGGTTAGGTTATATTACGTTATTGATGTATAGGAATGTCCCACGGAGACGTAGAGGCCAACTCGCCAGGAATGTTGTCAAATATTACCGCCGAGATGTTAGGTTCTGTTAGGTTAGGTTATATTACATTATTGATGTATATAAAGGTCCCACGGAGACGTAGAGGCCAGCAAGCCAGGAATGTTGCCAAATATTACCGCCGAGATGTTAGTTTGGGTTAGGTTAAGTTATATTAAGTTCTTGATGTATATAAAGGTCTCACGGAGACGTCGGGGCCAATTCGCCAGGAATGTCGTCAAATATTACCGCCGAGATGTTAGGTTGGGTTAGGTTAGGTTATATTACGTGATTGATGTATATAAACGTCCCACGGAGACGTAGAGGCCAACAAGACAGGAATGTGGTCAAATATTACCGCCGAGATGTTAGGTTCTGTTAGGTTAGGTTATATTACGTTATTGATGTATATAAAGGTCCCACGATGCCGTAGAGGCCAACTCGCCAGGAATGTTGTCAAATATTACCGCCGAGATGTTAGGTTCTGTTAGGTTAGGTTATATTACGTTATTGATGTATATAAATGTCCCACGGAGCCGTAGAGGCCAACTCGCCAGGAATGTTGTCAAATATTACCGCCGAGATGTTAGGTTCTGTTAGGTTAGGTTATATTACATTATTGATGTATATAAAGGCCCCACGGAGACGTAGAGGCCAACAAGCCAGGAATGTGGTCAAATATTACCACCGAGATGATAGGTTGGGTTTGGTTAGGTTATATTACGTTATTGATGTATACAAAGGTCCCACGGAGACGTGGAGTCCAATTCGCCAGGAATGTTGTCAAATATTACCGCCGAGATGTTAGGTTGGGTTAGGTTCGGTTATATTACGTTATTGATGTATAGGAAGGTCCCACGGAGACGTAGAGGCCAACTCGCCAGGAATGTTATCAAATATTACCGCCGAGATGTTAGGTTCTGTTAGGTTAGGTTATATTACATTATTGATGTATATAAAGGTCCCACGGAGACGTAGAGGCCAACAAGACGGGAATGTGGTCAAATATTACCGACGAGATGTTAGATTGGGTTAGGTTAGGTTATATTACGTTATTGATGTATATAAACGTCCCACGGAGCCGTAGAGGCCAACTCGCCAGGAATGATGTCAAATATTACCGCCGAGATGTTAGGTTCTGTTAGGTTAGGTTATATTACCTTATTGATGTATATAAAGGTCCCACGGAAACGTAGAGGCCAACAAGACAGGAATGTCGTCAAATATTACCGCCGAGATGGTAGATTGGATTAGGTTAGGTTATATTACGTTATTGATGTATAGGAAGGTCCCACGGACACGTAGAGGCCCACTCGCCAGGAATGTTGACAAATATTACCGCCGAGATGTTAGGTTCTGTTAGGTTAGGTTATATTATGTTATTGATGTATATAAAGGTCCCACGGATACGTAGAGGCCAGCAAGCCAGGAATTTTTCCAAATATTACCGCCGAGATGTTAGGTTGGGTTAGGTTAAGTTATATTACGTTCTTGATGTATATAAAGGTCCCACGGAGCCGTAGAGGCCAACTCGCCAGGAATGTTGTCAAATATTACCGCCGAGATGTTAGGTTCTGTTAGGTTAGATTATATTACATTATTGATGTATATAAAGGTCCCACGGAGACGTAGAGGCCAACAAGCCAGGAATGTGGTCAAATATTACCACCGAGATGATAGGTTGGGTTTGGTTAGGTTATATTACGTTATTGATGTATATAAAGGTCCCACGGAGACGTCGGGGCCAATTCGCCAGGAATGTCGTCAAATATTACCGCCGAGATGGTAGATTGGATTAGGTTAGGTTATATTACGTTATTGATGTATAGGAAGGTCCCACGGACACGTAGAGGCCCACTCGACAGGAATGTTGTCAAATATTCCCGCCGAGATGTTAGGTTCTGTTAGGTTAGGTTATATTACATTATTGATGTATATAAAGGTCCCACGGAGACGTAGAGGCCAACTCGCCAGGAATGTTGTCAAATATTACCGCCGATATGTTAGGTTCTGTTAGGTTAGGTTATATTACGTTATTGATGTATAGGAATGTCCCACGGAGACGTAGAGGCCAACTCGCCAGGAATGTTGTCAAATATTACCGCCGAGATGTTAGGTTCTGTTAGGTTAGGTTATATTACATTATTGATGTATATAAAGGTCCCACGGAGACGTAGAGGTCAGCAAGCCAGGAATGTTGCCAAATATTACCGCCGAGATGTTAGGTTGGGTTAGGTTAAGTTATATTAAGTTCTTGATGTATATAAAGGTCCCACGGAGACGTCGGGGCCAATTCGCCAGGAATGTCGTCAAATATTCCCGCCGAGATGTTAGGTTCTGTTAGGTTAGGTTATATTACATTATTGATGTATATAAAGGTCCCACGGATACGTAGAGGCCAGCAAGCCAGGAATGTTGTCAAATATTACAGCCGAGATGTTAGGTTCTGTTAGGTTAGGTTATATTACATTATTGATGTATATAAAGGTCCCACGGAGACGTAGAGGCCAACAAGCCAGGAATGTGGTCAAATATTACCACCGAGATGATAGGTTGGGTTTGGTTAGGTTATATTACGTTATTGATGTATACAAAGGTCCCACGGAGAGGTAGAGGCAAACAAGCCAGGAATGTGGTCAAATATTACCGCCGAGATGTTAGATTGGGTTAGGTTAGGTTATAATACGGTATTGATGTATAGGAAGGTCCCACGGAGACGTAGAGGCCAATTCGCCAGGAATTTTGTCAAATATTACCGCCGAGAAGTTAGGTTGGGTAGGTTAGGTTATATTACGTTATTGATGTATATAAAGGTCCCACGGAGACGTAGAGGCCAGCAAGACAGGAATGTGGTCAAATATTACCGCCGAGATGTTAGATTGGGTTACGTTAGGTTATATTACGTTATTGATGTATATAAACGTCCCAAGGAGACCTAGAGGCCAACAAGACAGGAATGATGTCAAATATTACCGCCGAGATGTTAGGTTCTGTTAGGTTAGGTTATATTATGTTATTGATGTATATAAAGGTCCCACGGATACGTAGAGGCCAGCAAGCCAGGAATGTTGCCAAATATTACCGCCGAGATGTTAGGTTGGGTTAGGTTAAGTTATATTAAGTTCTTGATGTATATAAAGGTCCCACGGAGACGTCGGGGCCAATTCGCCAGGAATGTCGTCAAATATTACCGCCGAGATGTTAGGTTGGGTTAGGTTAGGTTATATTACGTGATTGATGTATATAAACGTCCCACGGAGACGTAGAGGCCAACAAGACAGGAATGTGGTCAAATATTACCGCCGAGATGTTAGGTTCTGTTAGGTTAGGTTATATTACGTTATTGATGTATAGGAATGTCCCACGGAGATGTAGAGGCCAACTCGCCAGGAATGTTGTCAAATATTACCGCCGAGATGTTAGGTTCTGTTAGATTAGGTTATATTACGTTATTGATGTATAGGAATGTCCCACGGAGACGTAGAGGCCAACTCGCCAGGAATGTTGTCAAATATTACCGCCGAGATGTTAGGTTCTGTTAGGTTAGGTTATATTACATTATTGATGTATATAAAGGTCCCACGGAGACGTAGAGGCCAGCAAGCCAGGAATGTTGCCAAATATTACCGCCGAGATGTTAGGTTGGGTTAGGTTAAGTTATATTAAGTTCTTGATGTATATAAAGGTCCCACGGAGACGTCGGGGCCAATTCGCCAGGAATGTCGTCAAATATTACCGCCGAGATGTTAGGTTGGGTTAGGTTAGGTTATATTACGTGATTGATGTATATAAACGTCCCACGGAGACGTAGAGGCCAACAAGACAGGAATGTGGTCAAATATTACCGCCGAGATGTTAGGTTCTGTTAGGTTAGGTTATATTACGTTATTGATGTATATAAATGTCCCACGGTGCCGTAGAGGCCAACTCGCCAGGAATGTTGTCAAATATTACCGCCGAGATGTTAGGTTCTGTTAGGTTAGGTTATATTACGTTATTGATGTATATAAAGGTCCCACGGAGCCGTAGAGGCCAACTCGCCAGGAATGTTGTCAAATATTACCGCCGAGATGTTAGGTTCTGTTAGGTTAGGTTATATTACATTATTGATGTATATAAAGGTCCCACGGAGACGTAGAGGCCAACAAGCCAGGAATGTGGTCAAATATTACCACCGAGATGATAGGTTGGGTTTGGTTAGGTTATATTACGTTATTGATGTATATAAAGGTCCCACGGAGACGTCGGGGCCAATTCGCCAGGAATGTCGTCAAATATTACCACCGAGATGGTAGATTGGATTAGGTTAGCTTATATTACGTTATTGATGTATAGGAAGGTCCCACGGACACGTAGAGGCCCACTCGCCAGGAATGTTGTCAAATATTACCGCTGAGATGTTAGGTTCTCTTAGGTTAGGTTATATTATGTTATTGACGTATATAAAGGTCCCACGGAGACGTAGAGGCCAACAAGACAGGAATGTGGTCAAATATTACCGCCGAGATGTTAGGTTCTGTTAGGTTAGGTTATATTACGTTATTGATGTATATAAAGGTCCCACGATGCCGTAGAGGCCAACTCGCCAGGAATGTTGTCAAATATTACCGCGGAGATGTTAGGTTCTGTTAGGTTAGGTTATATTACGTTATTGATGTATATAAATGTCCCACGGAGCCGTAGAGGCCAACTCGCCAGGAATGTTGTCAAATATTACCGCCGAGATGTTAGGTTCTGTTAGGTTAGGTTATATTACATTATTGATGTATATAAAGGCCCCACGGAGACGTAGAGGCCAACAAGCCAGGAATGTGGTCAAATATTACCACCGAGATGATAGGTTGGGTTTGGTTAGGTTATATTACATTATTGATGTATATAAAGGTCCCACGGAGACGTAGAGGCCAGCAAGCCAGGAATGTTGCCAAATATTACCGCCGAGATGTTAGTTTGGGTTAGGTTAAGTTATATTAAGTTCTTGATGTATATAAAGGTCTCACGGAGACGTCGGGGCCAATTCGCCAGGAATGTCGTCAAATATTACCGCCGAGATGTTAGGTTGGGTTAGGTTAGGTTATATTACGTGATTGATGTATATAAACGTCCCACGGAGACGTAGAGGCCAACAAGACAGGAATGTGGTCAAATATTACCGCCGAGATGTTAGGTTCTGTTAGGTTAGGTTATATTACGTTATTGATGTATATAAAGGTCCCACGATGCCGTAGAGGCCAACTCGCCAGGAATGTTGTCAAATATTACCGCCGAGATGTTAGGTTCTGTTAGGTTAGGTTATATTACGTTATTGATGTATATAAATGTCCCACGGAGCCGTAGAGGCCAACTCGCCAGGAATGTTGTCAAATATTACCGCCGAGATGTTAGGTTCTGTTAGGTTAGGTTATATTACATTATTGATGTATATAAAGGCCCCACGGAGACGTAGAGGCCAACAAGCCAGGAATGTGGTCAAATATTACCACCGAGATGATAGGTTGGGTTTGGTTAGGTTATATTACGTTATTGATGTATACAAAGGTCCCACGGAGACGTGGAGTCCAATTCGCCAGGAATGTTGTCAAATATTACCGCCGAGATGTTAGGTTGGGTTAGGTTCGGTTATATTACGTTATTGATGTATAGGAAGGTCCCACGGACACGTAGAGGCCCACTCGCCAGGAATGTTGTCAAATATTACCGCTGAGATGTTAGGTTCTCTTAGGTTAGGTTATATTATGTTATTGACGTATATAAAGGTCCCACGGAGACGTAGAGGCCAACAAGACAGGAATGTGGTCAAATATTACCGCCGAGATGTTAGGTTCTGTTAGGTTAGGTTATATTACGTTATTGATGTATAGGAATGTCCCACGGAGACGTAGAGGCCAACTCGCCAGGAATGTTGTCAAATATTACCGCCGAGATGTTAGGTTCTGTTAGGTTAGGTTATATTACATTATTGATGTATATAAAGGTCCCACGGAGACGTAGAGGCCAGCAAGCCAGGAATGTTGCCAAATATTACCGCCGAGATGTTAGGTTGGGTTAGGTTAAGTTATATTAAGTTCTTGATGTATATAAAGGTCCCACGGAGACGTCGGGGCCAATTCGCCAGGAATGTCGTCAAATATTACCGCCGAGATGTTAGGTTGGGTTAGGTTAGGTTATATTACGTGATTGATGTATATAAACGTCCCACGGAGACGTAGAGGTCAACAAGACAGGAATGTGGTCAAATATTACCGCCGAGATGTTAGGTTCTGTTAGGTTAGGTTATATTACGTTATTGATGTATAGGAATGTCCCACGGAGACGTAGAGTCCAACTCGCCAGGAATGTTGTCAAATATTACCGCCGAGATGTTAGGTTCTGTTAGGTTAGGTTATATTACGTTATTGATGTATAGGAATGTCCCACGGAGACGTAGAGGCCAACTCGCCAGGAATGTTGTCAAATATTACCGCCGAGATGTTAGGTTCTGTTAGGTTAGGTTATATTACATTATTGATGTATATAAAGGTCCCACGGAGACGTAGAGGCCAGCAAGCCAGGAATGTTGCCAAATATTACCGCCGAGATGTTAGTTTGGGTTAGGTTAAGTTATATTAAGTTCTTGATGTATATAAAGGTCTCACGGAGACGTCGGGGCCAATTCGCCAGGAATGTCGTCAAATATTACCGCCGAGATGTTAGGTTGGGTTAGGTTAGGTTATATTACGTGATTGATGTATATAAACGTCCCACGGAGACGTAGAGGCCAACAAGACAGGAATGTGGTCAAATATTACCGCCGAGATGTTAGGTTCTGTTAGGTTAGGTTATATTACGTTATTGATGTATATAAAGGTCCCACGATGCCGTAGAGGCCAACTCGCCAGGAATGTTGTCAAATATTACCGCCGAGATGTTAGGTTCTGTTAGGTTAGGTTATATTACGTTATTGATGTATATAAATGTCCCACGGAGCCGTAGAGGCCAACTCGCCAGGAATGTTGTCAAATATTACCGCCGAGATGTTAGGTTCTGTTAGGTTAGGTTATATTACATTATTGATGTATATAAAGGCCCCACGGAGACGTAGAGGCCAACAAGCCAGGAATGTGGTCAAATATTACCACCGAGATGATAGGTTGGGTTTGGTTAGGTTATATTACGTTATTGATGTATACAAAGGTCCCACGGAGACGTGGAGTCCAATTCGCCAGGAATGTTGTCAAATATTACCGCCGAGATGTTAGGTTGGGTTAGGTTCGGTTATATTACGTTATTGATGTATAGGAAGGTCCCACGGAGACGTAGAGGCCAACTCGCCAGGAATGTTATCAAATATTACCGCCGAGATGTTAGGTTCTGTTAGGTTAGGTTATATTACATTATTGATGTATATAAAGGTCCCACGGAGACGTAGAGGCCAACAAGACGGGAATGTGGTCAAAT
Source organism: Xylocopa violacea (assembly GCA_963969225.1). Lineage (NCBI taxonomy): Eukaryota > Metazoa > Arthropoda > Insecta > Hymenoptera > Apidae > Xylocopa > Xylocopa violacea. Next base: position 1,640,545 of record CAXAJV010000484.1, read on the forward strand.
ATTACCGACGAGATGTTAGATTGGGTTAGGTTAGGTTATATTACGTTATTGATGTATATAAACGTCCCACGGAGCCGTAGAGGCCAACTCGCCAGGAATGATGTCAAATATTACCGCCGAGATGTTAGGTTCTGTTAGGTTAGGTTATATTACCTTATTGATGTATATAAAGGTCCCACGGAGACGTAGAGGCCAACAAGACAGGAATGTCGTCAAATATTACCGCCGAGATGGTAGATTGGATTAGGTTAGGTTATATTACGTTATTGATGTATAGGAAGGTCCCACGGACACGTAGAGGCCCACTCGCCAGGAATGTTGACAAATATTACCGCCGAGATGTTAGGTTCTGTTAGGTTAGGTTATATTATGTTATTGATGTATATAAAGGTCCCACGGATACGTAGAGGCCAGCAAGCCAGGAATTTTTCCAAATATTACCGCCGAGATGTTAGGTTGGGTTAGGTTAAGTTATATTACGTTCTTGATGTATATAAAGGTCCCACGGAGCCGTAGAGGCCAACTCGCCAGGAATGTTGTCAAATATTACCGCCGAGATGTTAGGTTCTGTTAGGTTAGATTATATTACATTATTGATGTATATAAAGGTCCCACGGAGACGTAGAGGCCAACAAGCCAGGAATGTGGTCAAATATTACCACCGAGATGATAGGTTGGGTTTGGTTAGGTTATATTACGTTATTGATGTATATAAAGGTCCCACGGAGACGTCGGGGCCAATTCGCCAGGAATGTCGTCAAATATTACCGCCGAGATGGTAGATTGGATTAGGTTAGGTTATATTACGTTATTGATGTATAGGAAGGTCCCACGGACACGTAGAGGCCCACTCGACAGGAATGTTGTCAAATATTCCCGCCGAGATGTTAGGTTCTGTTAGGTTAGGTTATATTACATTATTGATGTATATAAAGGTCCCACGGAGACGTAGAGGCCAACTCGCCAGGAATGTTGTCAAATATTACCGCCGATATGTTAGGTTCTGTTAGGTTAGGTTATATTACGTTATTGATGTATAGGAATGTCCCACGGAGACGTAGAGGCCAACTCGCCAGGAATGTTGTCAAATATTACCGCCGAGATGTTAGGTTCTGTTAGGTTAGGTTATATTACATTATTGATGTATATAAAGGTCCCACGGAGACGTAGAGGTCAGCAAGCCAGGAATGTTGCCAAATATTACCGCCGAGATGTTAGGTTGGGTTAGGTTAAGTTATATTAAGTTCTTGATGTATATAAAGGTCCCACGGAGACGTCGGGGCCAATTCGCCAGGAATGTCGTCAAATATTCCCGCCGAGATGTTAGGTTCTGTTAGGTTAGGTTATATTACATTATTGATGTATATAAAGGTCCCACGGATACGTAGAGGCCAGCAAGCCAGGAATGTTGTCAAATATTACAGCCGAGATGTTAGGTTCTGTTAGGTTAGGTTATATTACATTATTGATGTATATAAAGGTCCCACGGAGACGTAGAGGCCAACAAGCCAGGAATGTGGTCAAATATTACCACCGAGATGATAGGTTGGGTTTGGTTAGGTTATATTACGTTATTGATGTATACAAAGGTCCCACGGAGAGGTAGAGGCAAACAAGCCAGGAATGTGGTCAAATATTACCGCCGAGATGTTAGATTGGGTTAGGTTAGGTTATAATACGGTATTGATGTATAGGAAGGTCCCACGGAGACGTAGAGGCCAATTCGCCAGGAATTTTGTCAAATATTACCGCCGAGAAGTTAGGTTGGGTAGGTTAGGTTATATTACGTTATTGATGTATATAAAGGTCCCACGGAGACGTAGAGGCCAGCAAGACAGGAATGTGGTCAAATATTACCGCCGAGATGTTAGATTGGGTTACGTTAGGTTATATTACGTTATTGATGTATATAAACGTCCCAAGGAGACCTAGAGGCCAACAAGACAGGAATGATGTCAAATATTACCGCCGAGATGTTAGGTTCTGTTAGGTTAGGTTATATTATGTTATTGATGTATATAAAGGTCCCACGGATACGTAGAGGCCAGCAAGCCAGGAATGTTGCCAAATATTACCGCCGAGATGTTAGGTTGGGTTAGGTTAAGTTATATTAAGTTCTTGATGTATATAAAGGTCCCACGGAGACGTCGGGGCCAATTCGCCAGGAATGTCGTCAAATATTACCGCCGAGATGTTAGGTTGGGTTAGGTTAGGTTATATTACGTGATTGATGTATATAAACGTCCCACGGAGACGTAGAGGCCAACAAGACAGGAATGTGGTCAAATATTACCGCCGAGATGTTAGGTTCTGTTAGGTTAGGTTATATTACGTTATTGATGTATAGGAATGTCCCACGGAGATGTAGAGGCCAACTCGCCAGGAATGTTGTCAAATATTACCGCCGAGATGTTAGGTTCTGTTAGATTAGGTTATATTACGTTATTGATGTATAGGAATGTCCCACGGAGACGTAGAGGCCAACTCGCCAGGAATGTTGTCAAATATTACCGCCGAGATGTTAGGTTCTGTTAGGTTAGGTTATATTACATTATTGATGTATATAAAGGTCCCACGGAGACGTAGAGGCCAGCAAGCCAGGAATGTTGCCAAATATTACCGCCGAGATGTTAGGTTGGGTTAGGTTAAGTTATATTAAGTTCTTGATGTATATAAAGGTCCCACGGAGACGTCGGGGCCAATTCGCCAGGAATGTCGTCAAATATTACCGCCGAGATGTTAGGTTGGGTTAGGTTAGGTTATATTACGTGATTGATGTATATAAACGTCCCACGGAGACGTAGAGGCCAACAAGACAGGAATGTGGTCAAATATTACCGCCGAGATGTTAGGTTCTGTTAGGTTAGGTTATATTACGTTATTGATGTATATAAATGTCCCACGGTGCCGTAGAGGCCAACTCGCCAGGAATGTTGTCAAATATTACCGCCGAGATGTTAGGTTCTGTTAGGTTAGGTTATATTACGTTATTGATGTATATAAAGGTCCCACGGAGCCGTAGAGGCCAACTCGCCAGGAATGTTGTCAAATATTACCGCCGAGATGTTAGGTTCTGTTAGGTTAGGTTATATTACATTATTGATGTATATAAAGGTCCCACGGAGACGTAGAGGCCAACAAGCCAGGAATGTGGTCAAATATTACCACCGAGATGATAGGTTGGGTTTGGTTAGGTTATATTACGTTATTGATGTATATAAAGGTCCCACGGAGACGTCGGGGCCAATTCGCCAGGAATGTCGTCAAATATTACCACCGAGATGGTAGATTGGATTAGGTTAGCTTATATTACGTTATTGATGTATAGGAAGGTCCCACGGACACGTAGAGGCCCACTCGCCAGGAATGTTGTCAAATATTACCGCTGAGATGTTAGGTTCTCTTAGGTTAGGTTATATTATGTTATTGACGTATATAAAGGTCCCACGGAGACGTAGAGGCCAACAAGACAGGAATGTGGTCAAATATTACCGCCGAGATGTTAGGTTCTGTTAGGTTAGGTTATATTACGTTATTGATGTATATAAAGGTCCCACGATGCCGTAGAGGCCAACTCGCCAGGAATGTTGTCAAATATTACCGCGGAGATGTTAGGTTCTGTTAGGTTAGGTTATATTACGTTATTGATGTATATAAATGTCCCACGGAGCCGTAGAGGCCAACTCGCCAGGAATGTTGTCAAATATTACCGCCGAGATGTTAGGTTCTGTTAGGTTAGGTTATATTACATTATTGATGTATATAAAGGCCCCACGGAGACGTAGAGGCCAACAAGCCAGGAATGTGGTCAAATATTACCACCGAGATGATAGGTTGGGTTTGGTTAGGTTATATTACGTTATTGATGTATACAAAGGTCCCACGGAGACGTGGAGTCCAATTCGCCAGGAATGTTGTCAAATATTACCGCCGAGATGTTAGGTTGGGTTAGGTTCGGTTATATTACGTTATTGATGTATAGGAAGGTCCCACGGAGACGTAGAGGCCAACTCGCCAGGAATGTTATCAAATATTACCGCCGAGATGTTAGGTTCTGTTAGGTTAGGTTATATTACATTATTGATGTATATAAAGGTCCCACGGAGACGTAGAGGCCAACAAGACGGGAATGTGGTCAAATATTACCGACGAGATGTTAGATTGGGTTAGGTTAGGTTATATTACGTTATTGATGTATATAAAGGTCCCACGGAGACGTAGAGGCCAACAAGCCAGGAATGTGGTCAAATATTACCACCGAGATGATAGGTTGGGTTTGGTTAGGTTATATTACCTTATTGATGTATATAAAGGTCCCACGGAGACGTCGGGGCCAATTCGCCAGGAATGTCGTCAAATATTACCGCCGAGATGGTAGATTGGATTAGGTTAGGTTATATTACGTTATTGATGTATAGGAAGGTCCCACGGACACGTAGAGGCCCACTCGACAGGAATGTTGTCAAATATTCCCGCCGAGATGTTAGGTTCTGTTAGGTTAGGTTATATTACATTATTGATGTATATAAAGGTCCCACGGAGACGTAGAGGCCAACTCGCCAGGAATGTTGTCAAATATTACCGCCGATATGTTAGGTTCTGTTAGGTTAGGTTATATTACGTTATTGATGTATAGGAATGTCCCACGGAGACGTAGAGGCCAACTCGCCAGGAATGTTGTCAAATATTACCGCCGAGATGTTAGGTTCTGTTAGGTTAGGTTATATTACATTATTGATGTATATAAAGGTCCCACGGAGACGTAGAGGTCAGCAAGCCAGGAATGTTGCCAAATATTACCGCCGAGATGTTAGGTTGGGTTAGGTTAAGTTATATTAAGTTCTTGATGTATATAAAGGTCCCACGGAGACGTCGGGGCCAATTCGCCAGGAATGTCGTCAAATATTCCCGCCGAGATGTTAGGTTCTGTTAGGTTAGGTTATATTACATTATTGATGTATATAAAGGTCCCACGGATACGTAGAGGCCAGCAAGCCAGGAATGTTGTCAAATATTACAGCCGAGATGTTAGGTTCTGTTAGGTTAGGTTATATTACATTATTGATGTATATAAAGGTCCCACGGAGACGTAGAGGCCAACAAGCCAGGAATGTGGTCAAATATTACCACCGAGATGATAGGTTGGGTTTGGTTAGGTTATATTACGTTATTGATGTATACAAAGGTCCCACGGAGAGGTAGAGGCAAACAAGCCAGGAATGTGGTCAAATATTACCGCCGAGATGTTAGATTGGGTTAGGTTAGGTTATAATACGGTATTGATGTATAGGAAGGTCCCACGGAGACGTAGAGGCCAATTCGCCAGGAATTTTGTCAAATATTACCGCCGAGAAGTTAGGTTGGGTAGGTTAGGTTATATTACGTTATTGATGTATATAAAGGTCCCACGGAGACGTAGAGGCCAGCAAGACAGGAATGTGGTCAAATATTACCGCCGAGATGTTAGATTGGGTTACGTTAGGTTATATTACGTTATTGATGTATATAAACGTCCCAAGGAGACCTAGAGGCCAACAAGACAGGAATGATGTCAAATATTACCGCCGAGATGTTAGGTTCCGTTAGGTTAGGTTATATTATGTTATTGATGTATATAAAGGTCCCACGGATACGTAGAGGCCAGCAAGCCAGGAATGTTGCCAAATATTACCGCCGAGATGTTAGGTTGGGTTAGGTTAAGTTATATTAAGTTCTTGATGTATATAAAGGTCCCACGGAGACGTCGGGGCCAATTCGCCAGGAATGTCGTCAAATATTACCGCCGAGATGTTAGGTTGGGTTAGGTTAGGTTATATTACGTGATTGATGTATATAAACGTCCCACGGAGACGTAGAGGCCAACAAGACAGGAATGTGGTCAAATATTACCGCCGAGATGTTAGGTTCTGTTAGGTTAGGTTATATTACGTTATTGATGTATAGGAATGTCCCACGGAGATGTAGAGGCCAACTCGCCAGGAATGTTGTCAAATATTACCGCCGAGATGTTAGGTTCTGTTAGATTAGGTTATATTACGTTATTGATGTATAGGAATGTCCCACGGAGACGTAGAGGCCAACTCGCCAGGAATGTTGTCAAATATTACCGCCGAGATGTTAGGTTCTGTTAGGTTAGGTTATATTACATTATTGATGTATATAAAGGTCCCACGGAGACGTAGAGGCCAGCAAGCCAGGAATGTTGCCAAATATTACCGCCGAGATGTTAGGTTGGGTTAGGTTAAGTTATATTAAGTTCTTGATGTATATAAAGGTCCCACGGAGACGTCGGGGCCAATTCGCCAGGAATGTCGTCAAATATTACCGCCGAGATGTTAGGTTGGGTTAGGTTAGGTTATATTACGTGATTGATGTATATAAACGTCCCACGGAGACGTAGAGGCCAACAAGACAGGAATGTGGTCAAATATTACCGCCGAGATGTTAGGTTCTGTTAGGTTAGGTTATATTACGTTATTGATGTATATAAATGTCCCACGGTGCCGTAGAGGCCAACTCGCCAGGAATGTTGTCAAATATTACCGCCGAGATGTTAGGTTCTGTTAGGTTAGGTTATATTACGTTATTGATGTATATAAAGGTCCCACGGAGCCGTAGAGGCCAACTCGCCAGGAATGTTGTCAAATATTACCGCCGAGATGTTAGGTTCTGTTAGGTTAGGTTATATTACATTATTGATGTATATAAAGGTCCCACGGAGACGTAGAGGCCAACAAGCCAGGAATGTGGTCAAATATTACCACCGAGATGATAGGTTGGGTTTGGTTAGGTTATATTACGTTATTGATGTATATAAAGGTCCCACGGAGACGTCGGGGCCAATTCGCCAGGAATGTCGTCAAATATTACCGCCGAGATGGTAGATTGGATTAGGTTAGCTTATATTACGTTATTGATGTATAGGAAGGTCCCACGGACACGTAGAGGCCCACTCGCCAGGAATGTTGTCAAATATTACCGCTGAGATGTTAGGTTCTCTTAGGTTAGGTTATATTATGTTATTGACGTATATAAAGGTCCCACGGATACGTAGAGGCCAGCAAGCCAGGAATGTTTCCAAATATTACCGCCGAGATGTTAGGTTGGGTTAGGTTAAGTTATATTACGTTCTTGATGTATATAAAGGTCCCACGGAACCGTAGAGGCCAACTCGCCAGGAATGTTGTGAAATATTACCGCCGAGATGTTAGGTTCTGTTAGGTTAGATTATATTACATTATTGATGTATATAAAGGTCCCACGGAGACGTAGAGGCCAACAAGCCAGGAATGTGGTCAAATATTACCACCGAGATGATAGGTTGGGTTTGGTTAGGTTATATTACGTTATTGATGTATATAAAGGTCCCACGGAGACGTCGGGGCCAATTCGCCAGGAATGTCGTCAAATATTACCGCCGAGATGGTAGATTGGATTAGGTTAGGTTATATTACGTTATTGATGTATAGGAAGGTCCCACGGACACGTAGAGGCCCACTCGACAGGAATGTTGTCAAATATTCCCGCCGAGATGTTAGGTTCTGTTAGGTTAGGTTATATTACATTATTGATGTATAGGAAGGTCCCACGGAGGCGTAGAGGCCAACTCGCCAGGAATGTTGTCAAATATTACCGCCGAGATGTTAGGTTCTGTTAGGTTAGGTTATATTACATTATTGATGTATATAAAGGTCCCACGGAGACGTAGAGGCCAGCAAGCCAGGAATGTTGCCAAATATTACCGCCGAGATGTTAGGTTGGGTTAGGTTAAGTTATATTAAGTTCTTGATGTATATAAAGGTCACACGGAGACGTCGGGGCCAATTCGCCAGGAATGTCGTCAAATATTACCGCCGAGATGTTAGGTTGGGTTAGGTTAGGTTATATTACGTGATTGATGTATATAAACGTCCCACGGAGACGTAGAGGTCAACAAGACAGGAATGTGGTCAAATATTACCGCCGAGATGTTAGGTTCTGTTAGGTTAGGTTATATTACGTTATTGATGTATAGGAATGTCCAACGGAGACGTAGAGGCCAACTCGCCAGGAATGTTGTCAAATATTACCGCCGAGATGTTAGGTTCTGTTAGGTTAGGTTATATTACGTTATTGATGTATAGGAATGTCCCACGGAGACGTAGAGGCCAACTCGCCAGGAATGTTGTCAAATATTACCGCCGAGATGTTAGGTTCTGTTAGGTTAGGTTATATTACATTATTGATGTATATAAAGGTCCCACGGAGACGTAGAGGCCAGCAAGCCAGGAATGTTGCCAAATATTACCGCCGAGATGTTAGGTTGGGTTAGGTTAAGTTATATTAAGTTCTTGATGTATATAAAGGTCTCACGGAGACGTCGGGGCCAATTCGCCAGGAATGTCGTCAAATATTACCGCCGAGATGTTAGGTTGGGTTAGGTTAGGTTATATTACGTGATTGATGTATATAAACGTCCCACGGAGACGTAGAGGCCAACAAGACAGGAATGTGGTCAAATATTACCGCCGAGATGTTAGGTTCTGTTAGGTTAGGTTATATTACGTTATTGATGTATATAAAGGTCCCACGATGCCGTAGAGGCCAACTCGCCAGGAATGTTGTCAAATATTACCGCCGAGATGTTAGGTTCTGTTAGGTTAGGTTATATTACGTTATTGATGTATATAAAGGTCCCACGGAGCCGTAGAGGCCAACTCGCCAGGAATGTTGTCAAATATTACCGCCGAGATGTTAGGTTCTGTTAGGTTAGGTTATATTACATTATTGATGTATATAAAGGCCCCACGGAGACGTAGAGGCCAACAAGCCAGGAATGTGGTCAAATATTACCACCGAGATGATAGGTTGGGTTTGGTTAGGTTATATTACGTTATTGATGTATACAAAGGTCCCACGGAGACGTGGAGTCCAATTCGCCAGGAATGTTGTCAAATATTACCGCCGAGATGTTAGGTTGGGTTAGGTTCGGTTATATTACGTTATTGATGTATAGGAAGGTCCCACGGAGACGTAAAGGCCAACTCGCCAGGAATGTTATCAAATATTACCGCCGAGATGTTAGGTTGGGTAGGTTAGGTTATATTACGTTATTGATGTATATAAAGGTCCCACGGAGACGTAGAGGCCAGCAAGACAGGAATGTGGTCAAATATTACCGCCGAGATGTCAGGTTCTGTTAGGTTAGGTTATATTACGTTATTGATGTATATAAAGGACCCATGGAGACTTAGACGCCAACTCGCCGGGAAAGTTGTCAAATATTACCGCCGAGATGTTAGGTTGGGTTAGGTTAGGTTATATTACGTTATTGACGTATATAAAGGTCCCACGGAGACGTAGAGGCCAACAAGAGAGGAATGTGGTCAAATATTACCGCCGAGATGTTAGATTGGGTTAGGTTAGGTTATATTACGTTATTGATGTATATAAACGTCCCAAGGAGACCTAGAGGCCAACAAGACAGGAATGATGTCAAATATTACCGCCGAGATGTTAGGTTCTGTTAGGTTAGGTTATATTACATTATTGATGTATATAAAGGTCCCACGGAGACGTAGAGGCCAGCAAGCCAGGAATGTTGCCAAATATTACCGCCGACATGTTAGGTTGGGTTAGGTTAAGTTATATTAAGTTCTTGATGTATATAAAGGTCCCACGGAGACGTCGGGGCCAATTCGCCAGGAATGTCGTCAAATATTACCGCCGAGATGTTAGGTTGGGTTAGGTTAGGTTATATTACGTGATTGATGTATATAAAGGTCCCACGGAGACGTAGAGGCCAACAAGACAGGAATGTGGTCAAATATTACCGACGAGATGTTAGATTGGGTTAGGTTAGGTTATATTACGTTATTGATGTATATAAACGTCCCACGGAGCCGTAGAGGCCAACTCGCCAGGAATGATGTCAAATATTACCGCCGAGATGTTAGGTTCTGTTAGGTTAGGTTATATTACCTTATTGATGTATATAAAGGTCCCACGGAGACGTAGAGGCCAACAAGACAGGAATGTCGTCAAATATTACCGCCGAGATGGTAGATTGGATTAGGTTAGGTTATATTACGTTATTGATGTATAGGAAGGTCCCACGGACACGTAGAGGCCCACTCGCCAGGAATGTTGTCAAATATTACCGCCGAGATGTTAGGTTCTGTTAGGTTAGGTTATATTATGTTATTGATGTATATAAAGGTCCCACGGATACGTAGAGGCCAGCAAGCCAGGAATGTTTCCAAATATTACCGCCGAGATGTTAGGTTGGGTTAGGTTATGTTATATTACGTTCTTGATGTATATAAAGGTCCCACGGAGCCGTAGAGGCCAACTCGCCAGGAATGTTGTCAAATATTACCGCCGAGATGTTAGGTTCTGTTAGGTTAGATTATATTACATTATTGATGTATATAAAGGTCCCACGGAGACGTAGAGGCCAACAAGCCAGGAATGTGGTCAAATATTACCACCGAGATGATAGGTTGGGTTTGGTTAGGTTATATTACGTTATTGATGTATATAAAGGTCCCACGGAGACGTCGGGGCCAATTCGCCAGGAATGTCGTCAAATATTACCGCCGAGATGGTAGATTGGATTAGGTTAGGTTATATTACGTTATTGATGTATAGGAAGGTCCCACGGACACGTAGAGGCCCACTCGACAGGAATGTTGTCAAATATTCCCGCCGAGATGTTAGGTTCTGTTAGGTTAGGTTATATTACATTATTGATGTATATAAAGGTCCCACGGAGACGTAGAGGCCAACAAGCCAGGAATGTGGTCAAATATTACCACCGAGATGATAGGTTGGGTTTGGTTAGGTTATATTACGTTATTGATGTATACAAAGGTCCCACGGAGAGGTAGAGGCAAACAAGCCAGGAATGTGGTCAAATATTACCGCCGAGATGTTAGATTGGGTTAGGTTAGGTTATAATACGGTATTGATGTATAGGAAGGTCCCACGGAGACGTAGAGGCCAATTCGCCAGGAATGTTGTCAAATATTACCGCCGAGAAGTTAGGTTGGGTAGGTTAGGTTATATTACGTTATTGATGTATATAAAGGTCCCACGGAGACGTAGAGGCCAGCAAGACAGGAATGTGGTCAAATATTACCGCCGAGATGTTAGATTGGGTTACGTTAGGTTATATTACGTTATTGATGTATATAAACGTCCCAAGGAGACCTAGAGGCCAACAAGACAGGAATGATGTCAAATATTACCGCCGAGATGTTAGGTTCTGTTAGGTTAGGTTATATTATGTTATTGATGTATATAAAGGTCCCACGGATACGTAGAGGCCAGCAAGCCAGGAATGTTGCCAAATATTACCGCCGACATGTTAGGTTGGGTTAGGTTAAGTTATATTAAGTTCTTGATGTATATAAAGGTCCCACGGAGACGTCGGGGCCAATTCGCCAGGAATGTCGTCAAATATTACCGCCGAGATGTTAGGTTGGGTTAGGTTAGGTTATATTACGTGATTGATGTATATAAACGTCCCACGGAGACGTAGAGGCCAGCAAGCCAGGAATGTTGCCAAATATTACCGCCGAGATGTTAGGTTGGGTTAGGTTAAGTTATATTAAGTTCTTGATGTATATAAAGGTCCCACGGAGACGTCGGGGCCAATTCGCCAGGAATGTCGTCAAATATTACCGCCGAGATGTTAGGTTGGGTTAGGTTAGGTTATATTACGTGATTGATGTATATAAACGTCCCACGGAGACGTAGAGGCCAACAAGACAGGAATGTGGTCAAATATTACCGCCGAGATGTTAGGTTCTGTTAGGTTAGGTTATATTACGTTATTGATGTATATAAATGTCCCACGTTGCCGTAGAGGCCAACTCGCCAGGAATGTTGTCAAATATTACCGCCGAGATGTTAGGTTCTGTTAGGTTAGGTTATATTACGTTATTGATGTATATAAAGGTCCCACGGAGCCGTAGAGGCCAACTCGCCAGGAATGTTGTCAAATATTACCGCCGAGATGTTAGGTTCTGTTAGGTTAGGTTATATTACATTATTGATGTATATAAAGGTCCCACGGAGACGTAGAGGCCAACAAGCCAGGAATGTGGTCAAATATTACCACCGAGATGATAGGTTGGGTTTGGTTAGGTTATATTACGTTATTGATGTATACAAAGGTCCCACGGAGAGGTAGAGGCAAACAAGCCAGGAATGTGGTCAAATATTACCGCCGAGATGTTAGATTGGGTTAGGTTAGGTTATAATAAGGTATTGATGTATAGGAAGGTCCCACGGAGACGTAGAGGCCAATTCGCCAGGAATGTTGTCAAATATTACCGCCGAGAAGTTAGGTTGGGTAGGTTAGGTTATATTACGTTATTGATGTATATAAAGGTCGCACGGAGACGTAGAGGCCAGCACGACAGGAATGTGGTCAAATATTACCGCCGAGATGTGAGGTTCTGTTAGGTTAGGTTATATTACGTTATTGATGTATATAAAGGACCCATGGAGACTTAGACGCCAACTCGCCGGGAAAGTTGTCAAATATTACCGCCGAGATGTTAGGTTGGGTTAGGTTAGGTTATATTACGTTATTGACGTATATAAAGGTCCCACGGAGACGTAGAGGCCAACAAGAGAGGAATGTGGTCAAATATTACCGCCGAGATGTTAGATTGGGTTAGGTTAGGTTATATTACGTTATTGATGTATATAAACGTCCCAAGGAGACCTAGAGGCCAACAAGACAGGAATGATGTCAAATATTACCGCCGAGATGTTAGGTTCTGTTAGGTTAGGTTATATTACGTTATTGATGTATATAAAGGTCCCACGGAGCCGTAGAGGCCAACTCGCCAGGAATGTTGTCAAATATTACCGCCGAGATGTTAGGTTCTGTTAGGTTAGGTTATATTACATTATTGATGTATATAAAGGTCCCACGGAGACGTAGAGGCCAACAAGCCAGGAATGTGATCAAATATTACCACCGAGATGATAGGTTGGGTTTGGTTAGGTTATATTACGTTATTGATGTATACAAAGGTCCCACGGCGACGTAGAGGCAAACAAGCCAGGAATGTGGTCAAATATTACCGCCGAGATGTTAGATTGGGTTAGGTTAGGTTATATAACGTTATTGATGTATATAAACGTCCCACGGAGCCCTAGAGGCCAACTCGCCAGGAATGATGTCAAATATTACCGCCGAGATGTTAGGTTCTGTTAGGTTAGGTTATATTATGTTATTGATGTATATAAAGGTCCCACGGATACGTAGAGGCCAGCAAGCCAGGAATGTTGCCAAATATTACCGCCGAGATGTTAGGTTGGGTTAGGTTAAGTTATATTAAGTTCTTGATGTATATAAAGGTCCCACGGAGATGTCGGGGCCAATTCGCCAGGAATGTCGTCAAATATTACCGCCGAGATGTTAGGTTGGGTTAGGTTAGGTTATATTACGTGATGGATGTATATAAACTTCCCACGGAGACGTAGAGGCCAACAAGCCAGGAATGTGGTCAAATATTACCGCCGAGATGTTAGGTTGGGTTTGGTTAAGTTATATTACGTTCTTGATGTATATAAAGGTCCCACGGAGACGTGGAGTCCAATTCGCCAGGAATGTTGTCAAATATTACCGCCGAGATGTTAGGTTGGGTTAGGTTCGGTTATATTACGTTATTGATGTATAGGAAGGTCCCACGGAGACGTAGAGGCCAACTCGCCAGGAATGTTATCAAATATTACCGCCGAGATGTTAGGTTCTGTTAGGTTAGGTTATATTACATTATTGATGTATATAATGGTCCCACGGAGACGTAGAGGCCAACAAGACAGGAATGTGGTCAAATATTACCGACGAGATGTTAGATTGGGTTAGGTTAGGTTATATTACGTTATTGATGTATATAAACGTCCCACGGAGCCGTAGAGGCCAACTCGCCAGGAATGATGTCAAATATTACCGCCGATATGTTAGGTTCTGTTAGGTTAGGTTATATTACCTTATTGATGTATATAAAGGTCCCACGGAGACGTAGAGGCCAACAAGACAGGAATGTGGTCAAATATTACCGACGAGATGTTAGATTGGGTTAGGTTAGGTTATATTACGTTATTGATGTATATAAACGTCCCACGGAGCCGTAGAGGCCAACTCGCCAGGAATGTTGTCAAATATTACCGCCGAGATGTTAGGTTCTGTTAGGTTAGGTTATATTACGTTATTGATGTATATAAAGGTCCCACGGAGCCGTAGAGGCCAACTCGCCAGGAATGTTGTCAAATATTACCGCCGAGATGTTAGGTTCTGTTAGGTTAGGTTATATTACATTATTGATGTATATAAAGGTCCCACGGAGACGTAGAGGCCAACAAGCCAGGAATGTGGTCAAATATTACCACCGAGATGATAGGTTGGGTTTGGTTAGGTTATATTACGTTATTGATGTATACAAAGGTCCCACGGAGAGGTAGAGGCAAACAAGCCAGGAATGTGGTCAAATATTACCGCCGAGATGTTAGATTGGGTTAGGTTAGGTTATAATAAGGTATTGATGTATAGGAAGGTCCCACGGAGACGTAGAGGCCAATTCGCCAGGAATGTTGTCAAATATTACCGCCGAGAAGTTAGGTTGGGTAGGTTAGGTTATATTACGTTATTGATGTATATAAAGGTCGCACGGAGACGTAGAGGCCAGCACGACAGGAATGTGGTCAAATATTACCGCCGAGATGTGAGGTTCTGTTAGGTTAGGTTATATTACGTTATTGATGTATATAAAGGACCCATGGAGACTTAGACGCCAACTCGCCGGGAAAGTTGTCAAATATTACCGCCGAGATGTTAGGTTGGGTTAGGTTAGGTTATATTACGTTATTGACGTATATAAAGGTCCCACGGAGACGTAGAGGCCAACAAGAGAGGAATGTGGTCAAATATTACCGCCGAGATGTTAGATTGGGTTAGGTTAGGTTATATTACGTTATTGATGTATATAAACGTCCCAAGGAGACCTAGAGGCCAACAAGACAGGAATGATGTCAAATATTACCGCCGAGATGTTAGGTTCTGTTAGGTTAGGTTATATTACGTTATTGATGTATATAAAGGTCCCACGGAGCCGTAGAGGCCAACTCGCCAGGAATGTTGTCAAATATTACCGCCGAGATGTTAGGTTCTGTTAGGTTAGGTTATATTACATTATTGATGTATATAAAGGTCCCACGGAGACGTAGAGGCCAACAAGCCAGGAATGTGATCAAATATTACCACCGAGATGATAGGTTGGGTTTGGTTAGGTTATATTACGTTATTGATGTATACAAAGGTCCCACGGCGACGTAGAGGCAAACAAGCCAGGAATGTGGTCAAATATTACCGCCGAGATGTTAGATTGGGTTAGGTTAGGTTATATAACGTTATTGATGTATATAAACGTCCCACGGAGCCCTAGAGGCCAACTCGCCAGGAATGATGTCAAATATTACCGCCGAGATGTTAGGTTCTGTTAGGTTAGGTTATATTATGTTATTGATGTATATAAAGGTCCCACGGATACGTAGAGGCCAGCAAGCCAGGAATGTTGCCAAATATTACCGCCGAGATGTTAGGTTGGGTTAGGTTAAGTTATATTAAGTTCTTGATGTATATAAAGGTCCCACGGAGATGTCGGGGCCAATTCGCCAGGAATGTCGTCAAATATTACCGCCGAGATGTTAGGTTGGGTTAGGTTAGGTTATATTACGTGATGGATGTATATAAACGTCCCACGGAGACGTAGAGGCCAACAAGCCAGGAATGTGGTCAAATATTACCGCCGAGATGTTAGGTTGGGTTTGGTTAAGTTATATTACGTTCTTGATGTATATAAAGGTCCCACGGAGACGTGGAGTCCAATTCGCCAGGAATGTTGTCAAATATTACCGCCGAGATGTTAGGTTGGGTTAGGTTCGGTTATATTACGTTATTGATGTATAGGAAGGTCCCACGGAGACGTAGAGGCCAACTCGCCAGGAATGTTATCAAATATTACCGCCGAGATGTTAGGTTCTGTTAGGTTAGGTTATATTACATTATTGATGTATATAAAGGTCCCACGGAGACGTAGAGGCCAACAAGACAGGAATGTGGTCAAATATTACCGACGAGATGTTAGATTGGGTTAGGTTAGGTTATATTACGTTATTGATGTATATAAACGTCCCACGGAGCCGTAGAGGCCAACTCGCCAGGAATGTTGTCAAATATTACCGCCGAGATGTTAGGTTCTGTTAGGTTAGGTTATATTACGTTATTGATGTATATAAAGGTCCCACGGAGCCGTAGAGGCCAACTCGCCAGGAATGTTGTGAAATATTACCGCCGAGATGTTAGGTTCTGTTAGGTTAGGTTATATTACATTATTGATGTATATAAAGGTCCCACGGAGACGTAGAGGCCAACAAGCCAGGAATGTGGTCAAATATTACCACCGAGATGATAGGTTGGGTTTGGTTAGGTTATATTACGTTATTGATGTATACAAAGGTCCCACGGAGACGTGGAGTCCAATTCGCCAGGAATGTTGTCAAATATTACCGCCGAGATGTTAGGTTCTGTTAGGTTAGGTTATATTACATTATTGATGTATATAAAGGTCCCACGGAGACGTAGAGGCCAACAAGCCAGGAATGTGATCAAATATTACCACCGAGATGATAGGTTGGGTTTGGTTAGGTTATATTACGTTATTGATGTATACAAAGGTCCCACGGCGACGTAGAGGCAAACAAGCCAGGAATGTGGTCAAATATTACCGCCGAGATGTTAGATTGGGTTAGGGTAGGTTATATAACGTTATTGATGTATATAAACGTCCCACGGAGCCCTAGAAGCCAACTCGCCAGGAATGATGTCAAATATTACCGCCGAGATGTTAGGTTCTGTTAGGTTAGGTTATATTATGTTATTGATGTATATAAAGGTCCCACGGATACGTAGAGGCCAGCAAGCCAGGAATGTTGCCAAATATTACCGCCGAGATGTTAGGTTGGGTTAGGTTAAGTTATATTAAGTTCTTGATGTATATAAAGGTCCCACGGAGACGTCGGGGCCAATTCGCCAGGAATGTCGTCAAATATTACCGCCGAGATGTTAGGTTGGGTTAGGTTAGGTTATATTACGTGATGGATGTATATAAACGTCCCACGGAGACGTAGAGGCCAACAAGCCAGGAATGTGGTCAAATATTACCGCCGAGATGTTAGGTTGGGTTTGGTTAAGTTATATTACGTTCTTGATGTATATAAAGGTCCCACGGAGACGTGGAGTCCAATTCGCCAGGAATGTTGTCAAATATTACCGCCGAGATGTTAGGTTGGGTTAGGTTCGGTTATATTACGTTATTGATGTATAGGAAGGTCCCACGGAGACGTAGAGGCCAACTCGCCAGGAATGTTATCAAATATTACCGCCGAGATGTTAGGTTCTGTTAGGTTAGGTTATATTACATTATTGATGTATATAAAGGTCCCACGGAGACGTAGAGGCCAACAAGACAGGAATGTGGTCAAATATTACCGACGAGATGTTAGATTGGGTTAGGTTAGGCTATATTACGTTATTGATGTATATAAAGGTCCCACGGAGCCGTAGAGGCCAACTCGCCAGGAATGTTGTCAAATATTACCGCCGAGATGTTAGGTTCTGTTAGGTTAGGTTATATTACATTATTGATGTATATAAAGGTCCCACGGAGACGTAGAGGCCAACAAGCCAGGAATGTGATCAAATATTACCACCGAGATGATAGGTTGGGTTTGGTTAGGTTATATTACGTTATTGATGTATACAAAGGTCCCACGGCGACGTAGAGGCAAACAAGCCAGGAATGTGGTCAAATATTACCGCCGAGATGTTAGATTGGGTTAGGTTAGGTTATATAACGTTATTGATGTATATAAACGTCCCACGGAGCCCTAGAGGCCAACTCGCCAGGAATGATGTCAAATATTACCGCCGAGATGTTAGGTTCTGTTAGGTTAGGTTATATTATGTTATTGATGTATATAAAGGTCCCACGGATACGTAGAGGCCAGCAAGCCAGGAATGTTGCCAAATATTACCGCCGAGATGTTAGGTTGGGTTAGGTTAAGTTATATTAAGTTCTTGATGTATATAAAGGTCCCACGGAGACGTCGGGGCCAATTCGCCAGGAATGTCGTCAAATATTACCGCCGAGATGTTAGGTTGGGTTAGGTTAGGTTATATTACGTGATGGATGTATATAAACGTCCCACGGAGACGTAGAGGCCAACAAGCCAGGAATGTGGTCAAATATTACCGCCGAGATGTTAGGTTGGGTTTGGTTAAGTTATATTACGTTCTTGATGTATATAAAGGTCCCACGGAGACGTGGAGTCCAATTCGCCAGGAATGTTGTCAAATATTACCGCCGAGATGTTAGGTTGGGTTAGGTTCGGTTATATTACGTTATTGATGTATAGGAAGGTCCCACGGAGACGTAGAGGCCAACTCGCCAGGAATGTTATCAAATATTACCGCCGAGATGTTAGGTTCTGTTAGGTTAGGTTATATTACATTATTGATGTATATAAAGGTCCCACGGAGACGTAGAGGCCAACAAGACAGGAATGTGGTCAAATATTACCGACGAGATGTTAGATTGGGTTAGGTTAGGTTATATTACGTTATTGATGTATATAAACGTCCCACGGAGCCGTAGAGGCCAACTCGCCAGGAATGATGTCAAATATTACCGCCGAGATGTTAGGTTCTGTTAGGTTAGGTTATATTACATTATTGATGTATATAAAGGTCCCACGGAGACGTAGAGGCCAACAAGACAGGAATGTGGTCAAATATTACCGACGAGATGTTAGATTGGGTTAGGTTAGGCTATATTACGTTATTGATGTATATAAAGGTCCCACGGAGCCGTAGAGGCCAACTCGCCAGGAATGTTGTCAAATATTACCGCCGAGATGTTAGGTTCTGTTAGGTTAGGTTATATTACATTATTGATGTATATAAAGGTCCCACGGAGACGTAGAGGCCAACAAGCCAGGAATGTGGTCAAATATTACCACCGAGATGATAGGTTGGGTTTGGTTAGGTTGTATTACGTTATTGATGTATACAAAGGTCCCACGGAGACGTGGAGTCCAATTCGCCAGGAATGTTGTCAAATATTACCGCCGAGATGTTAGGTTCTGTTAGGTTAGGTTATATTACCTTATTGATGTATATAAAGGTCCCACGGAGACGTAGAGGCCAACAAGACAGGAATGTGGTCAAATATTACCGACGAGATGTTAGATTGGGTTAGGTTAGGTTATATTACGTTATTGATGTATATAAACGTCCCACGGAGCCGTAGAGGCCAACTCGCCAGGAATGATGTCAAATATTACCGCCGAGATGTTAGGTTCTGTTAGGTTAGGTTATATTACCTTATTTATGTATATAAAGGTCCCACGGAGACGTAGAGGCCAACAAGACAGGAATGTCGTCAAATATTACCGCCGAGATGGTAGATTGGATTAGGTTAGGTTATATTACGTTATTGATGTATAGGAAGGTCCCACGGACACGTAGAGGCCCACTCGCCAGGAATGTTGTCAAATATTACCGCCGAGATGTTAGGTTCTGTTAGGTTAGGTTATATTATGTTATTGATGTATATAAAGGTCCCACGGATACGTAGAGGCCAGCAAGCCAGGAATGTTTCCAAATATTACCGCCGAGATGTTAGGTTGGGTTAGGTTAAGTTATATTACGTTCTTGATGTATATAAAGGTCCCACGGAGCCGTAGAGGCCAACTCGCCAGGAATGTTGTCAAATATTACCGCCGAGATGTTAGGTTCTGTTAGGTTAGATTATATTACATTATTGATGTATATAAAGGTCCCACGGAGACGTAGAGGCCAACAAGCCAGGAATGTGGTCAAATATTACCACCGAGATGATAGGTTGGGTTTGGTTAGGTTATATTACGTTATTGATGTATATAAAGGTCCCACGGAGACGTCGGGGCCAATTCGCCAGGAATGTCGTCAAATATTACCGCCGAGATGTTAGGTTGGGTTAGGTTAGGTTATATTACGTGATTGATGTATATAAACGTCCCACGGAGACGTAGAGGCCAACAAGACAGGAATGTGGTCAAATATTACCGCCGAGATGTTAGGTTCTGTTAGGTTAGGTTATATTACGTTATTGATGTATAGGAATGTCCCACGGAGACGTAGAGGCCAACTCGACAGGAATGTTGTCAAATATTACCGCCGAGATGTTAGGTTCTGTTAGGTTAGGTTATATTACGTTATTGATGTATAGGAATGTCCCACGGAGACGTAGAGGCCAGCTCGCCAGGAATGTTGTCAAATATTACCGCCGAGATGTTAGGTTCTGTTAGGTTAGGTTATATTACATTATTGATGTATATAAAGGTCCCACGGAGACGTAGAGGCCAGCAAGCCAGGAATGTTGCCAAATATTACCGCCGAGATGTTAGGTTGGGTTAGGTTAAGTTATATTAAGTTCTTGATGTATATAAAGGTCCCACGGAGACGTCGGGGCCAATTCGCCAGGAATGTCGTCAAATATTACCGCCGAGATGTTAGGTTGGGTTAGGTTAGGTTATATTACGTGATTGATGTATATAAACGTCCCACGGAGACGTAGAGGCCAACAAGACAGGAATGTGGTCAAATATTACCGCCGAGATGTTAGGTTCTGTTAGGTTAGGTTATATTACGTTATTGATGTATATAAATGTCCCACGGTGCCGTAGAGGCCAACTCGCCAGGAATGTTGTCAAATATTACCGCCGAGATGTTAGGTTCTGTTAGGTTAGGTTATATTACGTTATTGATGTATATAAAGGTCCCACGGAGCCGTAGAGGCCAACTCGCCAGGAATGTTGTCAAATATTACCGCCGAGATGTTAGGTTCTGTTAGGTTAGGTTATATTACATTATTGATGTATATAAAGGTCCCACGGAGACGTAGAGGCCAACAAGCCAGGAATGTGGTCAAATATTACCACCGAGATGATAGGTTGGGTTTGGTTAGGTTATATTACGTTATTGATGTATACAAAGGTCCCACGGAGACGTGGAGTCCAATTCGCCAGGAATGTTGTCAAATATTACCGCCGAGATGTTAGGTTGGGTTAGGTTCGGTTATATTACGTTATTGATGTATAGGAAGGTCCCACGGAGACGTAGATGCCAACTCGCCAGGAATGTTATCAAATATTACCGCCGAGATGTTAGGTTCTGTTAGGTTAGGTTATATTACATTATTGATGTATATAAAGGTCCCACGGAGACGTAGAGGCCAACAAGACAGGAATGTGGTCAAATATTACCGACGAGATGTTAGATTGGGTTAGGTTAGGTTATATTACGTTATTGATGTATATAAACGTCCCACGGAGCCGTAGAGGCCAACTCGCCAGGAATGATGTCAAATATTACCGCCGAGATGTTAGGTTCTGTTAGGTTAGGTTATATTACCTTATTGATGTATATAAAGGTCCCACGGAGACGTAGAGGCCAACAAGACAGGAATGTCGTCAAATATTACCGCCGAGATGGTAGATTGGATTAGGTTAGGTTATATTACGTTATTGATGTATAGGAAGGTCCCACGGACACGTAGAGGCCCACTCGCCAGGAATGTTGTCAAATATTACCGCCGAGATGTTAGGTTCTGTTAGGTTAGGTTATATTACATTATTGATGTATATAAAGGTCCCACGGAGACGTAGAGGCCAACAAGCCAGGAATGTGGTCAAATATTACCACCGAGATGATAGGTTGGGTTAGGTTAAGTTATATTACGTTCTTGATGTATATGAAGGTCCCACGGAGCCGTAGAGGCCAACTCGCCAGGAATGTTGTCAAATATTACCGCCGAGATGTTAGGTTCTGTTAGGTTAGATTATATTACATTATTGATGTATATAAAGGTCCCACGGAGACGTAGAGGCCAACAAGCCAGGAATGTGGTCAAATGTTACCACCGAGATGATAGGTTGGGTTTGGTTAGGTTATATTACGTTATTGATGTATATAAAGGTCCCACGGAGACGTCGGGGCCAATTCGCCAGGAATGTCGTCAAATATTACCGCCGAGATGGTAGATTGAATTAGGTTAGGTTATATTACGTTATTGATGTATAGGAAGGTCCCACGGACACGTAGAGGCCCACTCGACAGGTATGTTGTCAAATATTCCCGCCGAGATGTTAGGTTCTGTTAGGTTAGGTTATATTACATTATTGATGTATATAAAGGTCCCACGGATACGTAGAGGCCAGCAAGCCAGGAATGTTGTCAAATATTACCGCCGAGATGTTAGGTTCTGTTAGGTTAGGTTATATTACATTATTGATGTATATAAAGGTCCCACGGAGACGTAGAGGCCAACAAGCCAGGAATGTGGTCAAATATTACCACCGAGATGATAGGTTGGGTTTGGTTAGGTTATATTACGTTATTGATGTATACAAAGGTCCCACGGAGACGTAGAGGCAAACAAGCCAGGAATGTGGTCAAATATTACCGCCGAGATGTTAGATTGGGTTAGGTTAGGTTATAATACGGTATTGATGTATAGGAAGGTCCCACGGAGACGTAGAGGCCAATTCGCCAGGAATGTTGTCAAATATTACCGCCGAGAAGTTAGGTTGGGTAGGTTAGGTTATATTACGTTATTGATGTATATAAAGGTCCCACGGAAACGTAGAGGCCAGCAAGACAGGAATGTGGTCAAATATTACCGCCGAGATGTCAGGTTCTGTTAGGTTAGGTTATATTACGTTATTGATGTATATAAAGGACCCATGGAGACTTAGACGCCAACTCGCCGGGAAAGTTGTCAAATATTACCGCCGAGATGTTAGGTTGGGTTAGGTTAGGTTATATTACGTTATTGACGTATATAAAGGTCCCACGGAGACGTAGAGGCCAACAAGAGAGGAATGTGGTCAAATATTACCGCCGAGATGTTAGATTGGGTTAGGTTAGGTTATATTACGTTATTGATGTATATAAACGTCCCAAGGAGACCTAGAGGCCAACAAGACAGGAATGTGGTCAAATATTACCGCCGAAATGATAGATTGGGTTAGGTTAGGTTATATTACGTTATTGATGTATATAAACGTCCCACGGCGACGTAGAGCCCAACTCGCCAGAAATGTTGTCAAATATTACCGCCGAGATGTTAGGTTCTGTTAGGTTAGGTTATATTACGTTATTGATGTATATAAAGGTCCCACGGAGCCGTAGAGGCCAACTCGCCAGGAATGTTGTCAAATATTACCGCCGAGATGTTAGGTTCTGTTAGGTTAGGTTATATTACATTATTGATGTATATAAAGGTCCCACGGAGACGTAGAGGCCAACAAGCCAGGAATGTGGTCAAATATTACCACCGAGATGATAGGTTGGGTTTGGTTAGGTTATATTACGTTATTGATGTATACAAAGGTCCCACGGCGACGTAGAGGCAAACAAGCCAGGAATGTGGTCAAATATTACCGCCGAGATGTTAGATTGGGTTAGGTTAGGTTATATTACGTTATTGATGTATATAAACGTCCCACGGAGCCCTAGAGGCCAACTCGCCAGGAATGATGTCAAATATTACCGCCGAGATGTTAGGTTCTGTTAGGTTAGGTTATATTACCTTATTGATGTATATAAAGGTCCCACGGAGACGTAGAGGCCAACAAGACAGGAATGTGGTCAAATATTACCGTCGAGATGTTAGATTGTGTTAGGTTAGGTTATATTACGTTATTGATGTATGTAAAGGTCCCACGTAGATGTAGAGCTCAACTCGCCAGGATTGTTTTCAAATAATATCGCCGAGATGTTAGGTTGGGTTAGGTTAGGTTATATTACGTTATTGATGTATATAAAGGTCCCACGGAGACGTCGGGGCCAATTCGCCTGGAATGTCGTCAAATATTACCGCCGAGATGGTACATTGGATTAGGTTAGGTTATATTACGTTATTGATGTATAGGAAGGTCCCACGGACACGTAGAGGCCCACTCGCCAGGAATGTTGTCAAATATTCCCGCCGAGATGTTAGGTTCTGTTAGGTTAGGTTATATTATGTTATTGATGTATATAAAGGTCCCACGGATACGTAGAGGCCAGCAAGCCAGGAATGTTGCCAAATATTACCGCCGAGATGTTAGGTTGGGTTAGGTTAAGTTATATTACGTTCTTGATGTATATAAAGGTCCCACGGAGCCGTAGAGGCCAACTCGCCAGGAATGTTGTCAAATATTACCGCCGAGATGTTAGGTTCTGTTAGGTTAGGTTATATTACATTATTGATGTATATAAAGGTCCCACGGAGACGTAGAGGCCAGCAAGCCAGGAATGTTGCCAAATATTACCGCCGAGATGTTAGGTTGGGTTAGGTTAAGTTATATTACGTTCTTGATGTATATAAAGGTCCCACGGAGACGTCGGGGCCAATTCGCCAGGAATGTCGTCAAATATTACCGCCGAGATGTTAGGTTGGGTTAGGTTAAATTATATTACGTTCTTGATGTATATAAAGGTCCCACGGAGCCGTAGAGGCCAACTCGGCAGGAATGTTGTCAAATATTACCGCCGAGATGTTAGGTTCTGTTAGGTTAGGTTATATTACATTATTGATGTATATAAAGGTCCCACGGAGACGTAGAGGCCAACAAGCCAGGAATGTGGTCAAATATTACCACCGAGATGATAGGTTGGGTTTGGTTATGTTATATTACGTTATTGATGTATACAAAGGTCCCACGGAGACGTGGAGTCCAATTCGCCAGGAATGTTGTCAAATATTACCGCCGAGATGTTAGATTGGATTAGGTTAGGTTATATTACGTTATTGATGTATAGGAAGGTCCCACGGACACGTAGAGGCCCACTCGCCAGGAATGTTGTCAAATATTACCGCCGAGATGTTAGGTTCTGTTAGGTTAGGTTATATTATGTTATTGATGTATATAAAGGTCCCACGGATACGTAGAGGCCAGCAAGCCAGGAATGTTGCCAAATATTACCGCCGAGATGTTAGGTTGGGTTAGGTTAAGTTATATTACGTTCTTGATGTATATAAAGGTCCCACGGAGCCGTAGAGTCCAACTCGCCAGGAATGTTGTCAAATATTACCGCCGAGATGTTAGGTTCTGTTAGGTTAGGTTATATTACATTATTGATGTATATAAAGGTCCCACGGAGACGTAGAGGCCAACAAGCCAGGAATGTGGTCAAATATTACCGCCGAGATGTTAGATTGCGTTAGGTTAGGTTATAATACGGTATTGATGTATAGGAAGGTCCCACGGAGACGTAGAGGCCAATTCGCCAGGAATGTTGTCAAATATTACCGCCGAGAAGTTAGGTTGGGTAGGTTAGGTTATATTACGTTATTGATGTATATAAAGGTCCCACGGAGACGTAGAGGCCAGCAAGACAGGAATGTGGTCAAATATTACCGCCGAGATGTCAGGTTCTGTTAGGTTAGGTTATATTACGTTATTGATGTATATAAAGGACCCATGGAGACTTAGACGCCAACTCGCCGGGAAAGTTGTCAAATATTACCGCCGAGATGTTAGGTTGGGTTAGGTTAGGTTATATTACGTTATTGACGTATATAAAGGTCCCACGGAGACGTAGAGGCCAACAAGAGAGGAATGTGGTCAAATATTACCGCCGAGATGTTAGATTGGGTTAGGTTAGGTTATATTACGTTATTGATGTATATAAACGTCCCAAGGAGACCTAGAGGCCAACAAGACAGGAATGTGGTCAAATATTATCGCCGAAATGATAGATTGGGTTAGGTTAGGTTATATTACGTTATTGATGTATATAAACGTCCCACGGCGACGTAGAGCCCAACTCGCCAGAAATGTTGTCAAATATTACCGCCGAGATGTTAGGTTCTGTTAGGTTAGGTTATATTACGTTATTGATGTATATAAAGGTCCCACGGAGCCGTAGAGGCCAACTCGCCAGGAATGTTGTCAAATATTACCGCCGAGATGTTAGGTTCTGTTAGGTTAGGTTATATTACATTATTGATGTATATAAAGGTCCCACGGAGACGTAGAGGCCAACAAGCCAGGAATGTGGTCAAATATTACCACCGAGATGATAGGTTGGGTTTGGTTAGGTTATATTACGTTATTGATGTATACAAAGGTCCCACGGCGACGTAGAGGCAAACAAGCCAGGAATGTGGTCAAATATTACCGCCGAGATGTTAGATTGGGTTAGGTTAGGTTATATTACGTTATTGATGTATATAATCGTCCCACGGAGCCCTAGAGGCCAACTCGCCAGGAATGATGTCAAATATTACCGCCGAGATGTTAGGTTCTGTTAGGTTAGGTTATATTACTTTATTGATGTATATAAAGGTCCCACGGAGACGTAGAGGCCAACAAGACAGGAATGTGGTCAAATATTACCGTCGAGATGTTAGATTGTGTTAGGTTAGGTTATATTACGTTATTGATGTATGTAAAGGTCCCACGTAGATGTAGAGCTCAACTCGCCAGGATTGTTTTCAAATAATATCGCCGAGATGTTAGGTTGGGTTAGGTTAGGTTATATTACGTTATTGATGTATATAAAGGTCCCACGGAGACGTCGGGGCCAATTCGCCAGGAATGTCGTCAAATATTACCGCCGAGATGGTAGATTGGATTAGGTTAGGTTATATTACGTTATTGATGTATAGGAAGGTCCCACGGACACGTAGAGGCCCACTCGCCAGGAATGTTGTCAAATATTCCCGCCGAGATGTTAGGTTCTGTTAGGTTAGGTTATATTACATTACTGATGTATATAAAGGTCCCACGGAGACGTAGAGGCCAACAAGCCAGGAATGTGGTCAAATATTACCACCGAGATGATAGGTTGGGATGGGTAGGTTATATTACGTTATTGATGTATACAAAGGTCCCACGGAGACGTGGAGTCCAATTCGCCAGGAATGTTGTCAAATATTACCGCCGAGATGTTAGGTTGGGTTAGGTTAAGTTATATTACGTTCTTGATGTATATAAAGGTCCCACGGAGCCGTAGAGTCCAACTCGCCAGGAATGTTGTCAAATATTACCGCCGAGATGTTAGGTTCTGTTAGGTTAGGTTATATTACATTATTGATGTATATAAAGGTCCCACGGAGACGTAGAGGCCAACAAGCCAGGAATGTGGTCAAATATTACCGCCGAGATGTTAGATTGGGTTAGGTTAGGTTATAATACGGTATTGATGCATAGGAAGGTCCCACGGAGACGTAGAGGCCAATTCGCCAGGAATGTTGTCAAATATTACCGCCGAAAAGTTAGGTTGGGTAGGTTAGGTTATATTACGTTATTGATGTATATAAAGGTCCCACGGAGACGTAGAGGCCAGCAAGACAGGAATGTGGTCAAATATTACCGCCGAGATGTCAGGTTCTGTTAGGTTAGGTTATATTACGTTATTGATGTATATAAAGGACCCATGGAGACTTAGACGCCAACTCGCCGGGAAAGTTGTCAAATATTACCGCCGAGATGTTAGGTTGGGTTAGGTTAGGTTATATTACGTTATTGACGTATATAAAGGTCCCACGGAGACGTAGAGGCCAACAAGAGAGGAATGTGGTCAAATATTACCGCCGAGATGTTAGATTGGGTTAGGTTAGGTTATATTACGTTATTGATGTATATAAACGTCCCAAGGAGACCTAGAGGCCAACAAGACAGGAATGTGGTCAAATATTACCGCCGAAATGATAGATTGGGTTAGGTTAGGTTATATTACGTTATTGATGTATATAAACGTCCCACGGCGACGTAGAGCCCAACTCGCCAGAAATGTTGTCAAATATTACCGCCGAGATGTTAGGTTCTGTTAGGTTAGGTTATATTACGTTATTGATGTATATAAAGGTCCCACGGAGCCGTAGAGTCCAACTCGCCAGGAATGTTGTCAAATATTACCGCCGAGATGTTAGGTTCTGTTAGGTTAGGTTATATTACATTATTGATGTATATAAAGGTCCCACGGAGACGTAGAGGCCAACAAGCCAGGAATGTGGTCAAATATTACCACCGAGATGATAGGTTGGGTTTGGTTAGGTTATATTACGTTATTGATGTATGCAAAGGTCCCACGGCGACGTAGAGGCAAACAAGCCAGGAATGTGGTCAAATATTACCGCCGAGATGTTAGATTGGGTTAGGTTAGGTTATATTACGTTATTGATGTATACAAAGGTCCCACGGAGACGTGGAGTCCAATTCGCCAGGAATGTTGTCAAATATTACCGCCGAGATGTTAGGTTGGGTTAGGTTCGGTTATATTACGTTATTGATGTATAGGAAGGTCCCACGGAGACGTAGAGGCCAACTCGCCAGGAATGTTGTCAAATATTACCCCCGAGATGTTAGGTTCTGTTAGGTTAGGTTATATTACATTATTGATGTATATAAAGGTCCCACGGAGACGTAGAGGCCAGCAAGCCAGGAATGGTGCCAAATATTACCGCCGAGATGTTAGGTTGGGTTAGGTTCGGTTATATTACGTTATTGATGTATAGGAAGGTCCCACGGAGACGTAGAGGCCAACTCGCCAGGAATGTTGTCAAATATTACCCCCGAGATGTTAGGTTCTGTTAGGTTAGGTTATATTACATTATTGATGTATATAAAGGTCCCACGGGGACGTAGAGGCCAGCAAGCCAGGAATGGTGCCAAATATTACCGCCGAGATGTTAGGTTGGGTTAGGTTCGGTTATATTACGTTATTGATGTATAGGAAGGTCCCACGGAGACGTAGAGGCCAACTCGCCAGGAATGTTGTCAAATATTACCCCCGAGATGTTAGGTTCTGTTAGGTTAGGTTATATTACATTATTGATGTATATAAAGGTCCCACGGGGACGTAGAGGCCAGCAAGCCAGGAATGTTGCCAAATATTACCGCGGAGATGTTAGGTTGGGTTAGGTTAAGTTATATTAAGTTCTTGATGTATATAAAGGTCCCACGGAGACGTCGGGGCCAACTCGCCAGGAATGTTGTCAAACATTACCGCCGAGATGTTAGGTTCTGTTAGGTTAGGTTATATTACGTTATTGATGTATATAAACGTCCCACGGAGCCGTAGAGGCCAACTCGCAAGGAATGATGTCAAATATTACCGCCGAGATGTTAGGTTCTGTTAGGTTAGGTTATATTACCGTATTGATGTATATAAAGGTCCCACGGAGACGTAGAGGCCAACAAGACAGGAATGTCGTCAAATATTACCGCCGAGATGGTAGATTGGATTAGGTTAGCTTATATTACGTTATTGATGTATAGGAAGGTCCCACGGACACGTAGAGGCCCACTCGCCAGGAATGTTGTCAAATATTACCGCCGAGATGTTAGGTTCTGTTAGGTTAGGTTATATTATGTTATTGATGTATATAAAGGTCCCACGGATACGTAGAGGCCAGCAAGCCAGGAATGTTGCCAAATATTACCGCCGAGATGTTAGGTTGGGTTAGGTTAAGTTATATTACGTTCTTGATGTATATAAAGGTCCCACGGAGCCGTAGAGGCCAACTCGCCAGGAATGTTGTCAAATATTACCGCCGAGATGTTAGGTTCTGTTAGGTTAGGTTATATTACATTATTGATGTATATAAAGGTCCCACGGAGACGTAGAGGCCAGCAAGCCAGGAATGTTGCCAAATATTACCGCCGAGATGTTAGGTTGGGTTAGGTTAAGTTATATTAAGTTCTTGATGTATATAAAGGTCCCACGGAGACGTCGGGGCCAACTCGCCAGGAATGTTGTCAAATATTACCGCCGAGATGTTAGGTTCTGTTAGGTTAGGTTATATTACGTTATTGATGTAAATAAAGGTCCCACGGAGCCGTAGAGGCCAACTCGCCAGGAATGTTGTCAAATATTACCACCGAGATGTTAGGTTCTGTTAGGTTAGGTTATATTACATTATTGATGTATATAAAGGTCCCACGGAGACGTAGAGGCCAACAAGCCAGGAATGTGGTCAAATATTACCACCGAGATGATAGGTTGGGTTTGGTTAGGTTATATTACGTTATTGATGTATACAAAGGTCCCACGGAGACGTGGAGTCCAATTCGCCAGGAATGTTGTCAAATATTACCGCCGAGATGTTAGGTTCTGTTAGGTTAGATTATATTACATTATTGATGTATATAAAGGTCCCACGGAGACGTAGAGGCCAACAAGACAGGAATGTGGTCAAATATTACCGCCGAGATGTTAGATTGGGTTAGGTTAGGTTATATTACGTTATTGATGTATATAAACGTCCCACGGTGCCGTAGAGGCCAACTCGCCAGGAATGATGTCAAATATTACCGCCGAGATGTTAGGTTCTGTTAGGTTAGGTTATATTACCTTATTGATGTATATAAAGGTCCCACGGAGACGTAGAGGCCAACAAGACAGGAATGTCGTCAAATATTACCGCCGAGATGGTAGATTGGATTAGGTTAGCTTATATTACGTTATTGATGTATAGGAAGGTCCCACGGACACGTAGAGGCCCACTCGCCAGGAATGTTGTCAAATATTACCGCCGAGATGTTAGGTTCTGTTAGGATAGGTTATATTATGTTATTGATGTATATAAAGGTCCCACGGATACGTAGAGGCCAGCAAGACAGGAATGTTTCCAAATATTACCGCCGAGATGTTAGGTTGGGTTAGGTTAAGTTATATTACGTTCTTGATGTATATAAAGGTCCCACGGAGCCGTAGAGGCCAACTCGCCAGGAATGTTGTCAAATATTACCGCCGAGATGTTAGGTTCTGTTAGGTTAGATTATATTACATTATTGATGTATATAAAGGTCCCACGGAGACGTAGAGGCCAACAAGCCAGGAATGTGGTCAAATATTACCACCGAGATGATAGGTTGGGTTTGGTTAGGTTATATTCCGTTATTGATGTATATAAAGGTCCCACGGAGACGTCGGGGCCAATTCGCCAGGAATGTCGTCAAATATTACCGCCGAGATGGTAGATTGAATTAGGTTAGGTTATATTACGTTATTGATGTATAGGAAGGTCCCACGGACACGTAGAGGCCCACTCGACAGGAATGTTGTCAAATATTCCCGCCGAGATGTTAGGTTCTGTTAGGTTAGGTTATATTACATTATTGATGTATATAAAGGTCCCACGGATACGTAGAGGCCAGCAAGCCAGGAATGTTGTCAAATATTACCGCCGAGATGTTAGGTTCTGTTAGGTTAGGTTATATTACGTTATTGATGTATATAAAGGTCCCACGGAGACGTAGAGGCCAGCAAGACAGGAATGTGGTCAAATATTACCGCCGAGATGTCAGATTCTGTTAGGTTAGGTTATATTACGTTATTGATGTATATAAAGGACCCATGGAGACTTAGACGCCAACTCGCCGGGAAAGTTGTCAAATATTACCGCCGAGATGTTAGGTTGGGTTAGGTTAGGTTATATTACGTTATTGACGTATATAAAGGTCCCACGGAGACGTAGAGGCCAACAAGAGAGGAGTGTGGTCAAATATTACCGCCGAGATGTTAGATTGGGTTAGGTTAGGTTATATTACGCTATTGATGTATATAAACGTCCCAAGGAGACCTAGAGGCCAACAAGACAGGAATGTGGCCAAATATTACCGCCGAAAAGATAGATTGGGTTAGGTTAGGTTATATTACGTTATTGATGTATATAAACGTCCCACGGCGACGTAGAGCCCAACTCGCCAGAAATGTTGTCAAATATTACCGCCGAGATGTTAGGTTCTGTTAGGTTAGGTTATATTACGTTCTTGATGTATATAAAGGTCCCACGGAGCCGTAGAGGCCAACTCGCCAGGAATGTTGTCAAATATTACCGCCGAGATGTTAGGTTCTGTTAGGTTAGGTTATATTACATTATTGATGTATATAAAGGTCCCACGGAGACGTAGAGGCCAACAAGCCAGGAATGTGGTCAAATATTACCACCGAGATGATAGGTTGGGTTTGGTTAGGTTATATTACGTTATTGATGTATACAAAGGTCCCACGGAGACGTGGAGTCCAATTCGCCAGGAATGTTGTCAAATATTACCGCCGAGATGTTAGGTTGGGTTAGGTTAAGTTATATTACGTTCTTGATGTATATAAAGGTCCCACGGAGCCGTAGAGGCCAACTCGCCAGGAATGTTGTCAAATATTACCGCCGAGATGTTAGGTTCTGTTAGGTTAGATTATATTACATTATTGATATGTATATAAAGGTCCCACGGAGACGTAGAGGCCAACAAGACAGGAATGTGGTCAAATCTTACCGCCGAGATGTTAGATTGGGTTAGGTTAGGTTATATTACGTTATTGATGTATATAAACGTCCCACGGTGCCGTAGAGGCCAACTCGCCAGGAATGATGTCAAATATTACCGCCGAGATGTTAGGTTCTGTTAGGTTAGGTTATATTACCTTATTGATGTATATAAAGGTCCCACGGAGACGTAGAGGCCAACAAGACAGGAATGTCGTCAAATATTACCACCGAGATGATAGGTTGGGTTTGGTTAGGTTATATTACGTTATTGATGTATACAAAGGTCCCACGGAGACGTGGAGTCCAATTCGCCAGGAATGTTGTCAAATATTACCGCCGAGATGTTAGGTTCTGTTAGGTTAGATTATATTACATTATTGATGTATATAAAGGTCCCACGGAGACGTAGAGGCCAACAAGACAGGAATGTGGTCAAATATTACCGCCGAGATGTTAGATTGGGTTAGGTTAGGTTATATTACGTTATTGATGTATATAAACGTCCCACGGTGCCGTAGAGGCCAACTCGCCAGGAATGATGTCAAATATTACCGCCGAGATGTTAGGTTCTGTTAGGTTAGGTTATATTACCTTATTGATGTATATAAAGGTCCCACGGAGACGTAGAGGCCAACAAGACAGGAATGTCGTCAAATATTACCGCCGAGATGGTAGATTGGATTAGGTTAGCTTATATTACGTTATTGATGTATAGGAAGGTCCCACGGACACGTAGAGGCCCACTCGCCAGGAATGTTGTCAAATATTACCGCCGAGATGTTAGCTTCTGTTAGGATAGGTTATATTATGTTATTGATGTATATAAAGGTCCCACGGATACGTAGAGGCCAGCAAGACAGGAATGTTTCCAAATATTACCGCCGAGATGTTAGGTTGGGTTAGGTTAAGTTATATTACGTTCTTGATGTATATAAAGGTCCCACGGAGCCGTAGAGGCCAACTCGCCAGGAATGTTGTCAAATATTACCGCCGAGATGTTAGGTTCTGTTAGGTTAGATTATATTACATTATTGATGTATATAAAGGTCCCACGGAGACGTAGAGGCCAACAAGCCAGGAATGTGGTCAAATATTACCACCGAGATGATAGGTTGGGTTTGGTTAGGTTATATTCCGTTATTGATGTATATAAAGGTCCCACGGAGACGTCGGGGCCAATTCGCCAGGAATGTCGTCAAATATTACCGCCGAGATGGTAGATTGAATTAGGTTAGGTTATATTACGTTATTGATGTATAGGAAGGTCCCACGGACACGTAGAGGCCCACTCGACAGGAATGTTGTCAAATATTCCCGCCGAGATGTTAGGTTCTGTTAGGTTAGGTTATATTACATTATTGATGTATATAAAGGTCCCACGGATACGTAGAGGCCAGCAAGCCAGGAATGTTGTCAAATATTACCGCCGAGATGTTAGGTTCTGTTAGGTTAGGTTATATTACGTTATTGATGTATATAAAGGTCCCACGGAGACGTAGAGGCCAGCAAGACAGGAATGTGGTCAAATATTACCGCCGAGATGTCAGATTCTGTTAGGTTAGGTTATATTACGTTATTGATGTATATAAAGGACCCATGGAGACTTAGACGCCAACTCGCCGGGAAAGTTGTCAAATATTACCGCCGAGATGTTAGGTTGGGTTAGGTTAGGTTATATTACGTTATTGACGTATATAAAGGTCCCACGGAGACGTAGAGGCCAATTCGCCAGGAATGTCGTCAAATATTACCGCCGAGATGGTAGATTGGATTAGGTTAGGTTATATTACGTTATTGATGTATAGGAAGGTCCCACGGACACGTAGAGGCCCACTCGACAGGAATGTTGTCAAATATTCCCGCCGAGATGTTAGGTTCTGTTAGGTTAGGTTATATTACATTATTGATGTATATAAAGGTCCCACGGATACGTAGAGGCCAGCAAGCCAGGAATGTTGTCAAATATTACCGCCGAGATGTTAGGTTCTGTTAGGTTAGGTTATATTACGTTATTGATGTATATAAAGGTCCCACGGAGACGTAGAGGCCAGCAAGACAGGAATGTGGTCAAATATTACCGCCGAGATGTCAGATTCTGTTAGGTTAGGTTATATTACGTTATTGATGTATATAAAGGACCCATGGAGACTTAGACGCCAACTCGCCAGGAAAGTTGTCAAATATTACCGCCGAGATGTTAGGTTGGGTTAGGTTAGGTTATATTACGTTATTGACGTATATAAAGGTCCCACGGAGCCGTAGAGGCCAACTTGCCAGGAATGTTGACAAATATTACCGCCGAGATGTTAGGTTCTGTTAGGTTAGGTTATATTACATTATTGATGTATATAAAGGTCCCACGGAGACGTAGAGGCCAACAAGCCAGGAATGTGGTCAAATATTACCACCGAGATGATAGGTTGGGTTTGGATAGGTTATATTACGTTATTGATGTATACAAAGGTCCCACGGCGACGTAGAGGCAAACAAGCCAGGAATGTGGTCAAATATTACCGCCGAGATGTTAGATTGGGTTAGGTTAGGTTATATTACGTTATTGATGTATATAAACGTCCCACGGAGCCCTAGAGGCCAACTCGCCAGGAATGATGTCAAATATTACCGCCGAGATGTTAGGTTCTGTTAGGTTAGGTTATATTACCTTATTGATGTATATAAAGGTCCCACGGAGACGTAGAGGCCAACAAGACAGGAATGTGGTCAAATATTACCGTCGAGATGTTAGATTGTGTTAGGTTAGGTTATATTACGTTATTGATGTATGTAAAGGTCCCACGGAGCCGTAGAGGCCAACTCGCCAGGAATGTTGTCAAATATTACCGCCGAGATGTTAGGTTCTGTTAGGTTAGGTTATATTATGTTATTGATGTATATAAAGGTCCCACGGATACGTAGAGGCCAGCAAGCCAGGAATGTTGCCAAATATTACCGCCGAGATGTTAGGTTGGGTTAGGTTAAGTTATATTACGTTCTTGATGTATATAAAGGTCCCACGGAGCCGTAGAGGCCAACTCGCCAGGAATGTTGTCAAATATTACCGCCGAGATGTTAGGTTCTGTTAGGTTAGGTTATATTACATTATTGATGTATATAAAGGTCCCACGGAGACGTAGAGGCCAACAAGCCAGGAATGTGGTCAAATATTACCACCGAGATGATAGGTTGGGTTTGGTTAGGTTATATTACGTTATTGATGTATACAAAGGTCCCACGGAGACGTGGAGTCCAATTCGCCAGGAATGTTGTCAAATATTACCGCCGAGATGTTAGGTTGGGTTAGGTTAAGTTATATTACGTTCTTGATGTATATAAAGGTCCCACGGAGCCGTAGAGGCCAACTCGCCAGGAATGTTGTCAAATATTACCGCCGAGATGTTAGGTTCTGTTAGGTTAGATTATATTACATTATTGATGTATATAAAGGTCCCACGGAGACGTAGAGGCCAACAAGACAGGAATGTGGTCAAATCTTACCGCCGAGATGTTAGATTGGGTTAGGTTAGGTTATATTACGTTATTGATGTATATAAACGTCCCACGGTGCCGTAGAGGCCAACTCGCCAGGAATGATGTCAAATATTACCGCCGAGATGTTAGGTTCTGTTAGGTTAGGTTATATTACCTTATTGATGTATATAAAGGTCCCACGGAGACGTAGAGGCCAACAAGACAGGAATGTCGTCAAATATTACCGCCGAGATGGTA
The DNA here is from genome assembly GCA_963969225.1 of Xylocopa violacea. Taxonomy (NCBI): domain Eukaryota; kingdom Metazoa; phylum Arthropoda; class Insecta; order Hymenoptera; family Apidae; genus Xylocopa; species Xylocopa violacea. The sequence goes on from CAXAJV010000484.1 coordinate 1,676,634, forward strand.
GATTGGATTAGGTTAGCTTATATTACGTTATTGATGTATAGGAAGGTCCCACGGACACGTAGAGGCCCACTCGCCAGGAATGTTGTCAAATATTACCGCCGAGATGTTAGGTTCTGTTAGGATAGGTTATATTATGTTATTGATGTATATAAAGGTCCCACGGATACGTAGTGGCCAGCAAGACAGGAATGTTTCCAAATATTACCGCCGAGATGTTAGGTTGGGTTAGGTTAAGTTATATTACGTTCTTGATGTATATAAAGGACCCATGGAGACTTAGACGCCAACTCGCCAGGAAAGTTGTCAAATATTACCGCCGAGATGTTAGGTTGGGTTAGGTTAGGTTATATTACGTTATTGACGTATATAAAGGTCCCACGGAGCCGTAGAGGCCAACTTGCCAGGAATGTTGACAAATATTACCGCCGAGATGTTAGGTTCTGTTAGGTTAGGTTATATTACATTATTGATGTATATAAAGGTCCCACGGAGACGTAGAGGCCAACAAGCCAGGAATGTGGTCAAATATTACCACCGAGATGATAGGTTGGGTTTGGATAGGTTATATTACGTTATTGATGTATACAAAGGTCCCACGGCGACGTAGAGGCAAACAAGCCAGGAATGTGGTCAAATATTACCGCCGAGATGTTAGATTGGGTTAGGTTAGGTTATATTACGTTATTGATGTATATAAACGTCCCACGGAGCCCTAGAGGCCAACTCGCCAGGAATGATGTCAAATATTACCGCCGAGATGTTAGGTTCTGTTAGGTTAGGTTATATTACCTTATTGATGTATATAAAGGTCCCACGGAGACGTAGAGGCCAACAAGACAGGAATGTGGTCAAATATTACCGTCGAGATGTTAGATTGTGTTAGGTTAGGTTATATTACGTTATTGATGTATGTAAAGGTCCCACGTAGATGTAGAGCTCAACTCGCCAGGATTGTTTTCAAATAATATCGCCGAGATGTTAGGTTGGGTTAGGTTAGGTTATATTACGTTATTGATGTATATAAAGGTCCCACGGAGACGTCGGGGCCAATTCGCCAGGAATGTCGTCAAATATTACCGCCGAGATGGTAGATTGGATTAGGTTAGGTTATATTACGTTATTGATGTATAGGAAGGTCCCACGGACACGTAGAGGCCCACTCGCCAGGAATGTTGTCAAATATTCCCGCCGAGATGTTAGGTTCTGTTAGGTTAGGTTATATTATGTTATTGATGTATATAAAGGTCCCACGGATACGTAGAGGCCAGCAAGCCAGGAATGTTGCCAAATATTACCGCCGAGATGTTAGGTTGGGTTAGGTTAAGTTATATTACGTTCTTGATGTATATAAAGGTCCCACGGAGCCGTAGAGGCCAATTCGCCAGGAATGTTGTCAAGTATTACCGCCGAGATGTTAGATTGGATTAGGTTAGGTTATATTACGTTATTGATGTATAGGAAGGTCCCACGGACACGTAGAGGCCCACTCGCCAGGAATGTTGTCAAATATTACCGCCGAGATGTTAGGTTGGGTTAGGTTAGGTTATATTATGTTATTGATGTATATAAAGGTCCCACGGATACGTAGAGGCCAGCAAGCCAGGAATGTTGCCAAATATTACCGCCGAGATGTTAGGTTGGGTTAGGTTAGGTTATATTACGTTATTGATGTATATAAACGTCCCACGGAGCCCTAGAGGCCAACTCGCCAGGAATGATGTCAAATATTACCGCCGAGATGTTAGGTTCTGTTAGGTTAGGTTATATTACCTTATTGATGTATATAAAGGTCCCACGGAGACGTAGAGGCCAACAAGACAGGAATGTGGTCAAATATTACCGTCGAGATGTTAGATTGTGTTAGGTTAGGTTATATTACGTTATTGATGTATGTAAAGGTCCCACGTAGATGTAGAGCTCAACTCGCCAGGATTGTTTTCAAATAATATCGCCGAGATGTTAGGTTGGGTTAGGTTAGGTTATATTACGTTATTGATGTATATAAAGGTCCCACGGAGACGTCGGGGCCAATTCGCCAGGAATGTCGTCAAATATTACCGCCGAGATGGTAGATTGGATTAGGTTAGGTTATATTACGTTATTGATGTATAGGAAGGTCCCACGGACACGTAGAGGCCCACTCGCCAGGAATGTTGTCAAATATTCCCGCCGAGATGTTAGGTTCTGTTAGGTTAGGTTATATTATGTTATTGATGTATATAAAGGTCCCACGGATACGTAGAGGCCAGCAAGCCAGGAATGTTGCCAAATATTACCGCCGAGATGTTAGGTTGGGTTAGGTTAAGTTATATTACGTTCTTGATGTATATAAAGGTCCCACGGAGCCGTAGAGGCCAATTCGCCAGGAATGTTGTCAAGTATTACCGCCGAGATGTTAGATTGGATTAGGTTAGGTTATATTACGTTATTGATGTATAGGAAGGTCCCACGGACACGTAGAGGCCCACTCGCCAGGAATGTTGTCAAATATTACCGCCGAGATGTTAGGTTGGGTTAGGTTAGGTTATATTATGTTATTGATGTATATAAAGGTCCCACGGATACGTAGAGGCCAGCAAGCCAGGAATGTTGCCAAATATTACCGCCGAGATGTTAGGTTGGGTTAGGTTAAGTTATATTACGTTCTTGATGTATATAAAGGTCCCACGGAGCCGTAGAGGCCAACTCGCCAGGAATGTTGTCAAATATTACCGCCGAGATGTTAGGTTCTGTTAGGTTAGGTTATATTACATTATTGATGTATATAAAGGTCCCACGGAGACGTAGAGGCCAACAAGCCAGGAATGTGGTCAAATATTACCACCGAGATGATAGGTTGGGTTTGGTTAGGTTATATTACGTTATTGATGTATACAAAGGTCCCACGGAGACGTGGAGTCCAATTCGCCAGGAATGTTGTCAAATATTACCGCCGAGATGTTAGGTTGGGTTAGGTTAAGTTATATTACGTTCTTGATGTATATAAAGGTCCCACGGAGCCGTAGAGGCCAACTCGCCAGGAATGTTGTCAAATATTACCGCCGAGATGTTAGGTTCTGTTAGGTTAGATTATATTACATTATTGATGTATATAAAGGTCCCACGGAGACGTAGAGGCCAACAAGACAGGAATGTGGTCAAATCTTACCGCCGAGATGTTAGATTGGGTTAGGTTAGGTTATATTACGTTATTGATGTATATAAACGTCCCACGGTGCCGTAGAGGCCAACTCGCCAGGAATGATGTCAAATATTACCGCCGAGATGTTAGGTTCTGTTAGGTTAGGTTATATTACCTTATTGATGTATATAAAGGTCCCACGGAGACGTAGAGGCCAACAAGACAGGAATGTCGTCAAATATTACCGCCGAGATGGTAGATTGGATTAGGTTAGCTTATATTACGTTATTGATGTATAGGAAGGTCCCACGGACACGTAGAGGCCCACTCGCCAGGAATGTTGTCAAATATTACCGCCGAGATGTTAGGTTCTGTTAGGATAGGTTATATTATGTTATTGATGTATATAAAGGTCCCACGGATACGTAGTGGCCAGCAAGACAGGAATGTTTCCAAATATTACCGCCGAGATGTTAGGTTGGGTTAGGTTAAGTTATATTACGTTCTTGATGTATATAAAGGTCCCACGGAGCCGTAGAGGCCAACTCGCCAGGAATGTTGTCAAATATTACCGCCGAGATGTTAGGTTCTGTTAGGTTAGGTTATATTATGTTATTGATGTATATAAAGGTCCCACGGATACGTAGAGGCCAGCAAGCCAGGAATGTTGCCAAATATTACCGCCGAGATGTTAGGTTGGGTTAGGTTAAGTTATATTACGTTCTTGATGTATATAAAGGTCCCACGGAGCCGTAGAGGCCAACTCGCCAGGAATGTTGTCAAATATTACCGCCGAGATGTTAGGTTCTGTTAGGTTAGGTTATATTACATTATTGATGTATATAAAGGTCCCACGGAGACGTAGAGGCCAACAAGCCAGGAATGTGGTCAAATATTACCACCGAGATGATAGGTTGGGTTTGGTTAGGTTATATTACGTTATTGATGTATACAAAGGTCCCACGGAGACGTGGAGTCCAATTCGCCAGGAATGTTGTCAAATATTACCGCCGAGATGTTAGGTTGGGTTAGGTTAAGTTATATTACGTTCTTGATGTATATAAAGGTCCCACGGAGCCGTAGAGGCCAACTCGCCAGGAATGTTGTCAAATATTACCGCCGAGATGATAGGTTGGGTTTGGATAGGTTATATTACGTTATTGATGTATACAAAGGTCCCACGGCGACGTAGAGGCAAACAAGCCAGGAATGTGGTCAAATATTACCACCGAGATGATAGGTTGGGTTTGGATAGGTTATATTACGTTATTGATGTATACAAAGGTCCCACGGCGACGTAGAGGCAAACAAGCCAGGAATGTGGTCAAATATTACCGCCGAGATGTTAGATTGGGTTAGGTTAGGTTATATTACGTTATTGATGTATATAAACGTCCCACGGAGCCCTAGAGGCCAACTCGCCAGGAATGATGTCAAATATTACCGCCGAGATGTTAGGTTCTGTTAGGTTAGGTTATATTACCTTATTGATGTATATAAAGGTCCCACGGAGACGTAGAGGCCAACAAGACAGGAATGTGGTCAAATATTACCGTCGAGATGTTAGATTGTGTTAGGTTAGGTTATATTACGTTATTGATGTATGTAAAGGTCCCACGTAGATGTAGAGCTCAACTCGCCAGGATTGCTTTCAAATAATATCGCCGAGATGTTAGGTTGGGTTAGGTTAGGTTATATTACGTTATTGATGTATATAAAGGTCCCACGGAGACGTCGGGGCCAATTCGCCAGGAATGTCGTCAAATATTACCGCCGAGATGGTAGATTGGATTAGGTTAGGTTATATTACGTTATTGATGTATAGGAAGGTCCCACGGACACGTAGAGGCCCACTCGCCAGGAATGTTGTCAAATATTCCCGCCGAGATGTTAGGTTCTGTTAGGTTAGGTTATATTATGTTATTGATGTATATAAAGGTCCCACGGATACGTAGAGGCCAGCAAGCCAGGAATGTTGCCAAATATTACCGCCGAGATGTTAGGTTGGGTTAGGTTAAGTTATATTACGTTCTTGATGTATATAAAGGTCCCACGGAGCCGTAGAGGCCAATTCGCCAGGAATGTTGTCAAGTATTACCGCCGAGATGTTAGATTGGATTAGGTTAGGTTATATTACGTTATTGATGTATAGGAAGGTCCCACGGACACGTAGAGGCCCACTCGCCAGGAATGTTGTCAAATATTACCGCCGAGATGTTAGGTTGGGTTAGGTTAGGTTATATTATGTTATTGATGTATATAAAGGTCCCACGGATACGTAGAGGCCAGCAAGCCAGGAATGTTGCCAAATATTACCGCCGAGATGTTAGGTTGGGTTAGGTTAAGTTATATTACGTTCTTGATGTATATAAAGGTCCCACGGAGCCGTAGAGGCCAACTCGCCAGGAATGTTGTCAAATATTACCGCCGAGATGTTAGGTTCTGTTAGGTTAGGTTATATTACATTATTGATGTATATAAAGGTCCCACGGAGACGTAGAGGCCAACAAGCCAGGAATGTGGTCAAATATTACCACCGAGATGATAGGTTGGGTTTGGTTAGGTTATATTACGTTATTGATGTATACAAAGGTCCCACGGAGACGTGGAGTCCAATTCGCCAGGAATGTTGTCAAATATTACCGCCGAGATGTTAGGTTGGGTTAGGTTAAGTTATATTACGTTCTTGATGTATATAAAGGTCCCACGGAGCCGTAGAGGCCAACTCGCCAGGAATGTTGTCAAATATTACCGCCGAGATGTTAGGTTCTGTTAGGTTAGATTATATTACATTATTGATGTATATAAAGGTCCCACGGAGACGTAGAGGCCAACAAGACAGGAATGTGGTCAAATCTTACCGCCGAGATGTTAGATTGGGTTAGGTTAGGTTATATTACGTTATTGATGTATATAAACGTCCCACGGTGCCGTAGAGGCCAACTCGCCAGGAATGATGTCAAATATTACCGCCGAGATGTTAGGTTCTGTTAGGTTAGGTTATATTACCTTATTGATGTATATAAAGGTCCCACGGAGACGTAGAGGCCAACAAGACAGGAATGTCGTCAAATATTACCGCCGAGATGGTAGATTGGATTAGGTTAGCTTATATTACGTTATTGATGTATAGGAAGGTCCCACGGACACGTAGAGGCCCACTCGCCAGGAATGTTGTCAAATATTACCGCCGAGATGTTAGGTTCTGTTAGGATAGGTTATATTATGTTATTGATGTATATAAAGGTCCCACGGATACGTAGTGGCCAGCAAGACAGGAATGTTTCCAAATATTACCGCCGAGATGTTAGGTTGGGTTAGGTTAAGTTATATTACGTTCTTGATGTATATAAAGGTCCCACGGAGCCGTAGAGGCCAACTCGCCAGGAATGTTGTCAAATATTACCGCCGAGATGTTAGGTTCTGTTAGGTTAGGTTATATTATGTTATTGATGTATATAAAGGTCCCACGGATACGTAGAGGCCAGCAAGCCAGGAATGTTGCCAAATATTACCGCCGAGATGTTAGGTTGGGTTAGGTTAAGTTATATTACGTTCTTGATGTATATAAAGGTCCCACGGAGCCGTAGAGGCCAACTCGCCAGGAATGTTGTCAAATATTACCGCCGAGATGTTAGGTTCTGTTAGGTTAGGTTATATTACATTATTGATGTATATAAAGGTCCCACGGAGACGTAGAGGCCAACAAGCCAGGAATGTGGGTCAAATATTACCACCGAGATGATAGGTTGGGTTTGGTTAGGTTATATTACGTTATGATGTATACAAAGGTCCCACGGAGACGTGGAGTCCAATTCGCCAGGAATGTTGTCAAATATTACCGCCGAGATGTTAGGTTGGGTTAGGTTAAGTTATATTACGTTCTTGATGTATATAAAGGTCCCACGGAGCCGTAGAGGCCAACTCGCCAGGAATGTTGTCAAATATTACCGCGAGATGATAGGTTGGGTTTGGATAGGTTATATTACGTTATTGATGTATACAAAGGTCCCACGGCGACGTAGAACTCTGAGATAGCGCGAATGTGGTCAAATATTACCACCGAGATGATAGGTTGGGTTTGGATAGGTTATATTACGTTATTGATGTATACAAAGGTCCCACGGCGACGTAGAGGCAAACAAGCCAGGAATGTGGTCAAATATTACCGCCGAGATGTTAGATTGGGTTAGGTTAGGTTATATTACGTTATTGATGTATATAAACGTCCCACGGAGCCCTAGAGGCCAACTCGCCAGGAATGATGTCAAATATTACCGCCGAGATGTTAGGTTCTGTTAGGTTAGGTTATATTACCTTATTGATGTATATAAAGGTCCCACGGAGACGTAGAGGCCAACAAGACAGGAATGTGGTCAAATATTACCGTCGAGATGTTAGATTGTGTTAGGTTAGGTTATATTACGTTATTGATGTATGTAAAGGTCCCACGTAGATGTAGAGCTCAACTCGCCAGGATTGTTTTCAAATAATATCGCCGAGATGTTAGGTTGGGTTAGGTTAGGTTATATTACGTTATTGATGTATATAAAGGTCCCACGGAGACGTCGGGGCCAATTCGCCAGGAATGTCGTCAAATATTACCGCCGAGATGGTAGATTGGATTAGGTTAGGTTATATTACGTTATTGATGTATAGGAAGGTCCCACGGACACGTAGAGGCCCACTCGCCAGGAATGTTGTCAAATATTCCCGCCGAGATGTTAGGTTCTGTTAGGTTAGGTTATATTATGTTATTGATGTATATAAAGGTCCCACGGATACGTAGAGGCCAGCAAGCCAGGAATGTTGCCAAATATTACCGCCGAGATGTTAGGTTGGGTTAGGTTAAGTTATATTACGTTCTTGATGTATATAAAGGTCCCACGGAGCCGTAGAGGCCAATTCGCCAGGAATGTTGTCAAGTATTACCGCCGAGATGTTAGATTGGATTAGGTTAGGTTATATTACGTTATTGATGTATAGGAAGGTCCCACGGACACGTAGAGGCCCACTCGCCAGGAATGTTGTCAAATATTACCGCCGAGATGTTAGGTTGGGTTAGGTTAGGTTATATTATGTTATTGATGTATATAAAGGTCCCACGGATACGTAGAGGCCAGCAAGCCAGGAATGTTGCCAAATATTACCGCCGAGATGTTAGGTTGGGTTAGGTTAAGTTATATTACGTTCTTGATGTATATAAAGGTCCCACGGAGCCGTAGAGGCCAACTCGCCAGGAATGTTGTCAAATATTACCGCCGAGAACTCTGAGATAGCGCGTTTAGGTTATATTACATTATTGATGTATATAAAGGTCCCACGGAGACGTAGAGGCCAACAAGCCAGGAATGTGGTCAAATATTACCACCGAGATGATAGGTTGGGTTTGGTTAGGTTATATTACGTTATTGATGTATACAAAGGTCCCACGGAGACGTGGAGTCCAATTCGCCAGGAATGTTGTCAAATATTACCGCCGAGATGTTAGGTTGGGTTAGGTTAAGTTATATTACGTTCTTGATGTATATAAAGGTCCCACGGAGCCGTAGAGGCCAACTCGCCAGGAATGTTGTCAAATATTACCGCCGAGATGTTAGGTTCTGTTAGGTTAGATTATATTACATTATTGATGTATATAAAGGTCCCACGGAGACGTAGAGGCCAACAAGACAGGAATGTGGTCAAATCTTACCGCCGAGATGTTAGATTGGGTTAGGTTAGGTTATATTACGTTATTGATGTATATAAACGTCCCACGGTGCCGTAGAGGCCAACTCGCCAGGAATGATGTCAAATATTACCGCCGAGATGTTAGGTTCTGTTAGGTTAGGTTATATTACCTTATTGATGTATATAAAGGTCCCACGGAGACGTAGAGGCCAACAAGACAGGAATGTCGTCAAATATTACCGCCGAGATGGTAGATTGGATTAGGTTAGCTTATATTACGTTATTGATGTATAGGAAGGTCCCACGGACACGTAGAGGCCCACTCGCCAGGAATGTTGTCAAATATTACCGCCGAGATGTTAGGTTCTGTTAGGATAGGTTATATTATGTTATTGATGTATATAAAGGTCCCACGGATACGTAGTGGCCAGCAAGACAGGAATGTTTCCAAATATTACCGCCGAGATGTTAGGTTGGGTTAGGTTAAGTTATATTACGTTCTTGATGTATATAAAGGTCCCACGGAGCCGTAGAGGCCAACTCGCCAGGAATGTTGTCAAATATTACCGCCGAGATGTTAGGTTCTGTTAGGTTAGGTTATATTATGTTATTGATGTATATAAAGGTCCCACGGATACGTAGAGGCCAGCAAGCCAGGAATGTTGCCAAATATTACCGCCGAGATGTTAGGTTGGGTTAGGTTAAGTTATATTACGTTCTTGATGTATATAAAGGTCCCACGGAGCCGTAGAGGCCAACTCGCCAGGAATGTTGTCAAATATTACCGCCGAGATGTTAGGTTCTGTTAGGTTAGGTTATATTACATTATTGATGTATATAAAGGTCCCACGGAGACGTAGAGGCCAACAAGCCAGGAATGTGGTCAAATATTACCACCGAGATGATAGGTTGGGTTTGGTTAGGTTATATTACGTTATTGATGTATACAAAGGTCCCACGGAGACGTGGAGTCCAATTCGCCAGGAATGTTGTCAAATATTACCGCCGAGATGTTAGGTTGGGTTAGGTTAAGTTATATTACGTTCTTGATGTATATAAAGGTCCCACGGAGCCGTAGAGGCCAACTCGCCAGGAATGTTGTCAAATATTACCGCCGAGATGATAGGTTGGGTTTGGATAGGTTATATTACGTTATTGATGTATACAAAGGTCCCACGGCGACGTAGAGGCAAACAAGCCAGGAATGTGGTCAAATATTACCACCGAGATGATAGGTTGGGTTTGGATAACTCTGAGATAGCGCGTGATGTATACAAAGGTCCCACGGCGACGTAGAGGCAAACAAGCCAGGAATGTGGTCAAATATTACCGCCGAGATGTTAGATTGGGTTAGGTTAGGTTATATTACGTTATTGATGTATATAAACGTCCCACGGAGCCCTAGAGGCCAACTCGCCAGGAATGATGTCAAATATTACCGCCGAGATGTTAGGTTCTGTTAGGTTAGGTTATATTACCTTATTGATGTATATAAAGGTCCCACGGAGACGTAGACGCCAACAAGACAGGAATGTGGTCAAATATTACCGTCGAGATGTTAGATTGTGTTAGGTTAGGTTATATTACGTTATTGATGTATGTAAAGGTCCCACGTAGATGTAGAGCTCAACTCGCCAGGATTGTTTTCAAATAATATCGCCGAGATGTTAGGTTGGGTTAGGTTAGGTTATATTACGTTATTGATGTATATAAAGGTCCCACGGAGACGTCGGGGCCAATTCGCCAGGAATGTCGTCAAATATTACCGCCGAGATGGTAGATTGGATTAGGTTAGGTTATATTACGTTATTGATGTATAGGAAGGTCCCACGGACACGTAGAGGCCCACTCGCCAGGAATGTTGTCAAATATTCCCGCCGAGATGTTAGGTTCTGTTAGGTTAGGTTATATTATGTTATTGATGTATATAAAGGTCCCACGGATACGTAGAGGCCAGCAAGCCAGGAATGTTGCCAAATATTACCGCCGAGATGTTAGGTTGGGTTAGGTTAAGTTATATTACGTTCTTGATGTATATAAAGGTCCCACGGAGCCGTAGAGGCCAATTCGCCAGGAATGTTGTCAAGTATTACCGCCGAGATGTTAGATTGGATTAGGTTAGGTTATATTACGTTATTGATGTATAGGAAGGTCCCACGGACACGTAGAGGCCCACTCGCCAGGAATGTTGTCAAATATTACCGCCGAGATGTTAGGTTGGGTTAGGTTAGGTTATATTATGTTATTGATGTATATAAAGGTCCCACGGATACGTAGAGGCCAGCAAGCCAGGAATGTTGCCAAATATTACCGCCGAGATGTTAGGTTGGGTTAGGTTAAGTTATATTACGTTCTTGATGTATATAAAGGTCCCACGGAGCCGTAGAGGCCAACTCGCCAGGAATGTTGTCAAATATTACCGCCGAGATGTTAGGTTCTGTTAGGTTAGGTTATATTACATTATTGATGTATATAAAGGTCCCACGGAGACGTAGAGGCCAACAAGCCAGGAATGTGGTCAAATATTACCACCGAGATGATAGGTTGGGTTTGGTTAGGTTATATTACGTTATTGATGTATACAAAGGTCCCACGGAGACGTGGAGTCCAATTCGCCAGGAATGTTGTCAAATATTACCGCCGAGATGTTAGGTTGGGTTAGGTTAAGTTATATTACGTTCTTGATGTATATAAAGGTCCCACGGAGCCGTAGAGGCCAACTCGCCAGGAATGTTGTCAAATATTACCGCCGAGATGTTAGGTTCTGTTAGGTTAGATTATATTACATTATTGATGTATATAAAGGTCCCACGGAGACGTAGAGGCCAACAAGACAGGAATGTGGTCAAATCTTACCGCCGAGATGTTAGATTGGGTTAGGTTAGGTTATATTACGTTATTGATGTATATAAACGTCCCACGGTGCCGTAGAGGCCAACTCGCCAGGAATGATGTCAAATATTACCGCCGAGATGTTAGGTTCTGTTAGGTTAGGTTATATTACCTTATTGATGTATATAAAGGTCCCACGGAGACGTAGAGGCCAACAAGACAGGAATGTCGTCAAATATTACCGCCGAGATGGTAGATTGGATTAGGTTAGCTTATATTACGTTATTGATGTATAGGAAGGTCCCACGGACACGTAGAGGCCCACTCGCCAGGAATGTTGTCAAATATTACCGCCGAGATGTTAGGTTCTGTTAGGATAGGTTATATTATGTTATTGATGTATATAAAGGTCCCACGGATACGTAGTGGCCAGCAAGACAGGAATGTTTCCAAATATTACCGCCGAGATGTTAGGTTGGGTTAGGTTAAGTTATATTACGTTCTTGATGTATATAAAGGTCCCACGGAGCCGTAGAGGCCAACTCGCCAGGAATGTTGTCAAATATTACCGCCGAGATGTTAGGTTCTGTTAGGTTAGGTTATATTATGTTATTGATGTATATAAAGGTCCCACGGATACGTAGAGGCCAGCAAGCCAGGAATGTTGCCAAATATTACCGCCGAGATGTTAGGTTGGGTTAGGTTAAGTTATATTACGTTCTTGATGTATATAAAGGTCCCACGGAGCCGTAGAGGCCAACTCGCCAGGAATGTTGTCAAATATTACCGCCGAGATGTTAGGTTCTGTTAGGTTAGGTTATATTACATTATTGATGTATATAAAGGTCCCACGGAGACGTAGAGGCCAACAAGCCAGGAATGTGGTCAAATATTACCACCGAGATGATAGGTTGGGTTTGGTTAGGTTATATTACGTTATTGATGTATACAAAGGTCCCACGGAGACGTGGAGTCCAATTCGCCAGGAATGTTGTCAAATATTACCGCCGAGATGTTAGGTTGGGTTAGGTTAAGTTATATTACGTTCTTGATGTATATAAAGGTCCCACGGAGCCGTAGAGGCCAACTCGCCAGGAATGTTGTCAAATATTACCGCCGAGATGATAGGTTGGGTTTGGATAGGTTATATTACGTTATTGATGTATACAAAGGTCCCACGGCGACGTAGAGGCAAACAAGCCAGGAATGTGGTCAAATATTACCACCGAGATGATAGGTTGGGTTTGGATAGGTTATATTACGTTATTGATGTATACAAAGGTCCCACGGCGACGTAGAGGCAAACAAGCCAGGAATGTGGTCAAATATTACCGCCGAGATGTTAGATTGGGTTAGGTTAGGTTATATTACGTTATTGATGTATATAAACGTCCCACGGAGCCCTAGAGGCCAACTCGCCAGGAATGATGTCAAATATTACCGCCGAGATGTTAGGTTCTGTTAGGTTAGGTTATATTACCTTATTGATGTATATAAAGGTCCCACGGAGACGTAGAGGCCAACAAGACAGGAATGTGGTCAAATATTACCGTCGAGATGTTAGATTGTGTTAGGTTAGGTTATATTACGTTATTGATGTATGTAAAGGTCCCACGTAGATGTAGAGCTCAACTCGCCAGGATTGTTTTCAAATAATATCGCCGAGATGTTAGGTTGGGTTAGGTTAGGTTATATTACGTTATTGATGTATATAAAGGTCCCACGGAGACGTCGGGGCCAATTCGCCAGGAATGTCGTCAAATATTACCGCCGAGATGGTAGATTGGATTAGGTTAGGTTATATTACGTTATTGATGTATAGGAAGGTCCCACGGATACGTAGAGGCCAGCAAGCCAGGAATGTTGCCAAATATTACCGCCGAGATGTTAGGTTGGGTTAGGTTAAGTTATATTACGTTCTTGATGTATATAAAGGTCCCACGGAGCCGTAGAGGCCAACTCGCCAGGAATGTTGTCAAATATTACCGCCGAGATGTTAGGTTCTGTTAGGTTAGGTTATATTACATTATTGATGTATATAAAGGTCCCACGGAGACGTAGAGGCCAACAAGCCAGGAATGTGGTCAAATATTACCACCGAGATGATAGGTTGGGTTTGGTTAGGTTATATTACGTTATTGATGTATACAAAGGTCCCACGGAGACGTGGAGTCCAATTCGCCAGGAATGTTGTCAAATATTACCGCCGAGATGTTAGGTTGGGTTAGGTTAAGTTATATTACGTTCTTGATGTATATAAAGGTCCCACGGAGCCGTAGAGGCCAACTCGCCAGGAATGTTGTCAAATATTACCGCCGAGATGTTAGGTTCTGTTAGGTTAGATTATATTACATTATTGATGTATATAAAGGTCCCACGGAGACGTAGAGGCCAACAAGACAGGAATGTGGTCAAATCTTACCGCCGAGATGTTAGATTGGGTTAGGTTAGGTTATATTACGTTATTGATGTATATAAACGTCCCACGGTGCCGTAGAGGCCAACTCGCCAGGAATGATGTCAAATATTACCGCCGAGATGTTAGGTTCTGTTAGGTTAGGTTATATTACCTTATTGATGTATATAAAGGTCCCACGGAGACGTAGAGGCCAACAAGACAGGAATGTCGTCAAATATTACCGCCGAGATGGTAGATTGGATTAGGTTAGCTTATATTACGTTATTGATGTATAGGAAGGTCCCACGGACACGTAGAGGCCCACTCGCCAGGAATGTTGTCAAATATTACCGCCGAGATGTTAGGTTCTGTTAGGATAGGTTATATTATGTTATTGATGTATATAAAGGTCCCACGGATACGTAGTGGCCAGCAAGACAGGAATGTTTCCAAATATTACCGCCGAGATGTTAGGTTGGGTTAGGTTAAGTTATATTACGTTCTTGATGTATATAAAGGTCCCACGGAGCCGTAGAGGCCAACTCGCCAGGAATGTTGTCAAATATTACCGCCGAGATGTTAGGTTCTGTTAGGTAAGATTATATTACATTATTGATGTATATAAAGGTCCCACGGAGACGTAGAGGCCAACAAGCCAGGAATGTGGTCAAATATTACCACCGAGATGATAGGTTCGGTTTGGTTAGGTTATATTACGTTATTGATGTATATAAAGGTCCCACGGAGACGTCGGGGCCAATTCGCCAGGAATGTCGTCAAATATTACCGCCGAGATGGTAGATTGGATTAGGTTAGGTTATATTACGTTATTGATGTATAGGAAGGTCCCACGGACACGTAGAGGCCCACTCGACAGGAATGTTGTCAAATATTCCCGCCGAGATGTTAGGTTCTGTTAGGTTAGGTTATATTACATTATTGATGTATATAAAGGTCCCACGGATACGTAGAGGCCAGCAAGCCAGGAATGTTGTCAAATATTACCGCCGAGATGTTAGGTTCTGTTAGGGTAGGTTATATTACGTTATTGATGTATATAAACGTCCCACGGAGACGTAGAGGCCAGCAAGACAGGAATGTGGTCAAATATTACCGCCGAGATGTCAGATTCTGTTAGGTTAGGTTATATTACGTTATTGATGTATATAAAGGACCCATGGAGACTTAGACGCCAACTCGCCGGGAAAGTTGTCAAATATTACCGCCGAGATGTTAGGTTGGGTTAGGTTAGGTTATATTACGTTATTGACGTATATAAAGGTCCCACGGAGACGTAGAGGCCAACAAGAGAGGAGTGTGGTCAAATATTACCGCCGAGATGTTAGATTGGGTTAGGTTAGGTTATATTACGTTATTGATGTATATAAACGTCCCAAGGAGACCTAGAGGCCAACAAGACAGGAATGTGGTCAAATATTACCGCCGAAAAGATAGATTGGGTTAGGTTAGGTTATATTACGTTATTGATGTATATAAACGTCCCACGGCGACGTAGAGCCCAACTCGCCAGAAATGTTGTCAAATATTACCGCCGAGATGTTAGGTTCTGTTAGGTTAGGTTATATTACGTTATTGATGTATATAAAGGTCCCACGGAGCCGTAGAGGCCAACTCGCCAGGAATGTTGACAAATATTACCGCCGAGATGTTAGGTTCTGTTAGGTTAGGTTATATTACATTATTGATGTATATAAAGGTCCCACGGAGACGTAGAGGCCAACAAGCCAGGAATGTGGTCAAATATTACCACCGAGATGATAGGTTGGGTTTGGTTAGGTTATATTACGTTATTGATGTATACAAAGGTCCCACGGCGACGTAGAGGCATACAAGCCAGGAATGTGGTCAAATATTACCGCCGAGATGTTAGATTGGGTTAGGTTAGGTTATATTACGTTATTGATGTATATAAACGTCCCACGGAGCCCTAGAGGCCAACTCGCCAGGAATGATGTCAAATATTACCGCCGAGATGTTAGGTTCTGTTAGGTTAGGTTATATTACCTTATTGATGTATATAAAGGTCCCACGGAGACGTAGACGCCAACAAGACAGGAATGTGGTCAAATATTACCGTCGAGATGTTAGATTGTGTTAGGTTAGGTTATATTACGTTATTGATGTATGTAAAGGTCCCACGTAGATGTAGAGCTCAACTCGCCAGGATTGTTTTCAAATAATATCGCCGAGATGTTAGGTTGGGTTAGGTTAGGTTATATTACGTTATTGATGTATATAAAGGTCCCACGGAGACGTCGGGGCCAATTCGCCAGGAATGTCGTCAAATATTACCGCCGAGATGGTAGATTGGATTAGGTTAGGTTATATTACGTTATTGATGTATAGGAAGGTCCCACGGACACGTAGAGGCCCACTCGCCAGGAATGTTGTCAAATATTCCCGCCGAGATGTTAGGTTCTGTTAGGTTAGGTTATATTATGTTATTGATGTATATAAAGGTCCCACGGATACGTAGAGGCCAGCAAGCCAGGAATGTTGCCAAATATTACCGCCGAGATGTTAGGTTGGGTTAGGTTAAGTTATATTACGTTCTTGATGTATATAAAGGTCCCACGGAGCCGTAGAGGCCAATTCGCCAGGAATGTTGTCAAGTATTACCGCCGAGATGTTAGATTGGATTAGGTTAGGTTATATTACGTTATTGATGTATAGGAAGGTCCCACGGACACGTAGAGGCCCACTCGCCAGGAATGTTGTCAAATATTACCGCCGAGATGTTAGGTTGGGTTAGGTTAGGTTATATTATGTTATTGATGTATATAAAGGTCCCACGGATACGTAGAGGCCAGCAAGCCAGGAATGTTGCCAAATATTACCGCCGAGATGTTAGGTTGGGTTAGGTTAAGTTATATTACGTTCTTGATGTATATAAAGGTCCCACGGAGCCGTAGAGGCCAACTCGCCAGGAATGTTGTCAAATATTACCGCCGAGATGTTAGGTTCTGTTAGGTTAGGTTATATTACATTATTGATGTATATAAAGGTCCCACGGAGACGTAGAGGCCAACAAGCCAGGAATGTGGTCAAATATTACCACCGAGATGATAGGTTGGGTTTGGTTAGGTTATATTACGTTATTGATGTATACAAAGGTCCCACGGAGACGTGGAGTCCAATTCGCCAGGAATGTTGTCAAATATTACCGCCGAGATGTTAGGTTGGGTTAGGTTAAGTTATATTACGTTCTTGATGTATATAAAGGTCCCACGGAGCCGTAGAGGCCAACTCGCCAGGAATGTTGTCAAATATTACCGCCGAGATGTTAGGTTCTGTTAGGTTAGATTATATTACATTATTGATGTATATAAAGGTCCCACGGAGACGTAGAGGCCAACAAGACAGGAATGTGGTCAAATCTTACCGCCGAGATGTTAGATTGGGTTAGGTTAGGTTATATTACGTTATTGATGTATATAAACGTCCCACGGTGCCGTAGAGGCCAACTCGCCAGGAATGATGTCAAATATTACCGCCGAGATGTTAGGTTCTGTTAGGTTAGGTTATATTACCTTATTGATGTATATAAAGGTCCCACGGAGACGTAGAGGCCAACAAGACAGGAATGTCGTCAAATATTACCGCCGAGATGGTAGATTGGATTAGGTTAGCTTATATTACGTTATTGATGTATAGGAAGGTCCCACGGACACGTAGAGGCCCACTCGCCAGGAATGTTGTCAAATATTACCGCCGAGATGTTAGGTTCTGTTAGGATAGGTTATATTATGTTATTGATGTATATAAAGGTCCCACGGATACGTAGTGGCCAGCAAGACAGGAATGTTTCCAAATATTACCGCCGAGATGTTAGGTTGGGTTAGGTTAAGTTATATTACGTTCTTGATGTATATAAAGGTCCCACGGAGCCGTAGAGGCCAACTCGCCAGGAATGTTGTCAAATATTACCGCCGAGATGTTAGGTTCTGTTAGGTTAGGTTATATTATGTTATTGATGTATATAAAGGTCCCACGGATACGTAGAGGCCAGCAAGCCAGGAATGTTGCCAAATATTACCGCCGAGATGTTAGGTTGGGTTAGGTTAAGTTATATTACGTTCTTGATGTATATAAAGGTCCCACGGAGCCGTAGAGGCCAACTCGCCAGGAATGTTGTCAAATATTACCGCCGAGATGTTAGGTTCTGTTAGGTTAGGTTATATTACATTATTGATGTATATAAAGGTCCCACGGAGACGTAGAGGCCAACAAGCCAGGAATGTGGTCAAATATTACCACCGAGATGATAGGTTGGGTTTGGTTAGGTTATATTACGTTATTGATGTATACAAAGGTCCCACGGAGACGTGGAGTCCAATTCGCCAGGAATGTTGTCAAATATTACCGCCGAGATGTTAGGTTGGGTTAGGTTAAGTTATATTACGTTCTTGATGTATATAAAGGTCCCACGGAGCCGTAGAGGCCAACTCGCCAGGAATGTTGTCAAATATTACCGCCGAGATGATAGGTTGGGTTTGGATAGGTTATATTACGTTATTGATGTATACAAAGGTCCCACGGCGACGTAGAGGCAAACAAGCCAGGAATGTGGTCAAATATTACCACCGAGATGATAGGTTGGGTTTGGATAGGTTATATTACGTTATTGATGTATACAAAGGTCCCACGGCGACGTAGAGGCAAACAAGCCAGGAATGTGGTCAAATATTACCGCCGAGATGTTAGATTGGGTTAGGTTAGGTTATATTACGTTATTGATGTATATAAACGTCCCACGGAGCCCTAGAGGCCAACTCGCCAGGAATGATGTCAAATATTACCGCCGAGATGTTAGGTTCTGTTAGGTTAGGTTATATTACCTTATTGATGTATATAAAGGTCCCACGGAGACGTAGAGGCCAACAAGACAGGAATGTGGTCAAATATTACCGTCGAGATGTTAGATTGTGTTAGGTTAGGTTATATTACGTTATTGATGTATGTAAAGGTCCCACGTAGATGTAGAGCTCAACTCGCCAGGATTGTTTTCAAATAATATCGCCGAGATGTTAGGTTGGGTTAGGTTAGGTTATATTACGTTATTGATGTATATAAAGGTCCCACGGAGACGTCGGGGCCAATTCGCCAGGAATGTCGTCAAATATTACCGCCGAGATGGTAGATTGGATTAGGTTAGGTTATATTACGTTATTGATGTATAGGAAGGTCCCACGGATACGTAGAGGCCAGCAAGCCAGGAATGTTGCCAAATATTACCGCCGAGATGTTAGGTTGGGTTAGGTTAAGTTATATTACGTTCTTGATGTATATAAAGGTCCCACGGAGCCGTAGAGGCCAACTCGCCAGGAATGTTGTCAAATATTACCGCCGAGATGTTAGGTTCTGTTAGGTTAGGTTATATTACATTATTGATGTATATAAAGGTCCCACGGAGACGTAGAGGCCAACAAGCCAGGAATGTGGTCAAATATTACCACCGAGATGATAGGTTGGGTTTGGTTAGGTTATATTACGTTATTGATGTATACAAAGGTCCCACGGAGACGTGGAGTCCAATTCGCCAGGAATGTTGTCAAATATTACCGCCGAGATGTTAGGTTGGGTTAGGTTAAGTTATATTACGTTCTTGATGTATATAAAGGTCCCACGGAGCCGTAGAGGCCAACTCGCCAGGAATGTTGTCAAATATTACCGCCGAGATGTTAGGTTCTGTTAGGTTAGATTATATTACATTATTGATGTATATAAAGGTCCCACGGAGACGTAGAGGCCAACAAGACAGGAATGTGGTCAAATCTTACCGCCGAGATGTTAGATTGGGTTAGGTTAGGTTATATTACGTTATTGATGTATATAAACGTCCCACGGTGCCGTAGAGGCCAACTCGCCAGGAATGATGTCAAATATTACCGCCGAGATGTTAGGTTCTGTTAGGTTAGGTTATATTACCTTATTGATGTATATAAAGGTCCCACGGAGACGTAGAGGCCAACAAGACAGGAATGTCGTCAAATATTACCGCCGAGATGGTAGATTGGATTAGGTTAGCTTATATTACGTTATTGATGTATAGGAAGGTCCCACGGACACGTAGAGGCCCACTCGCCAGGAATGTTGTCAAATATTACCGCCGAGATGTTAGGTTCTGTTAGGATAGGTTATATTATGTTATTGATGTATATAAAGGTCCCACGGATACGTAGTGGCCAGCAAGACAGGAATGTTTCCAAATATTACCGCCGAGATGTTAGGTTGGGTTAGGTTAAGTTATATTACGTTCTTGATGTATATAAAGGTCCCACGGAGCCGTAGAGGCCAACTCGCCAGGAATGTTGTCAAATATTACCGCCGAGATGTTAGGTTCTGTTAGGTAAGATTATATT
Organism: Xylocopa violacea; assembly: GCA_963969225.1. Classification (NCBI taxonomy): domain Eukaryota; kingdom Metazoa; phylum Arthropoda; class Insecta; order Hymenoptera; family Apidae; genus Xylocopa; species Xylocopa violacea. The sequence continues at coordinate 1,697,041 of CAXAJV010000484.1, forward strand.
ACATTATTGATGTATATAAAGGTCCCACGGAGACGTAGAGGCCAACAAGCCAGGAATGTGGTCAAATATTACCACCGAGATGATAGGTTCGGTTTGGTTAGGTTATATTACGTTATTGATGTATATAAAGGTCCCACGGAGACGTCGGGGCCAATTCGCCAGGAATGTCGTCAAATATTACCGCCGAGATGGTAGATTGGATTAGGTTAGGTTATATTACGTTATTGATGTATAGGAAGGTCCCACGGACACGTAGAGGCCCACTCGACAGGAATGTTGTCAAATATTCCCGCCGAGATGTTAGGTTCTGTTAGGTTAGGTTATATTACATTATTGATGTATATAAAGGTCCCACGGATACGTAGAGGCCAGCAAGCCAGGAATGTTGTCAAATATTACCGCCGAGATGTTAGGTTCTGTTAGGTTAGGTTATATTACGTTATTGATGTATATAAACGTCCCACGGAGACGTAGAGGCCAGCAAGACAGGAATGTGGTCAAATATTACCGCCGAGATGTCAGATTCTGTTAGGTTAGGTTATATTACGTTATTGATGTATATAAAGGACCCATGGAGACTTAGACGCCAACTCGCCGGGAAAGTTGTCAAATATTACCGCCGAGATGTTAGGTTGGGTTAGGTTAGGTTATATTACGTTATTGACGTATATAAAGGTCCCACGGAGACGTAGAGGCCAACAAGAGAGGAGTGTGGTCAAATATTACCGCCGAGATGTTAGATTGGGTTAGGTTAGGTTATATTACGTTATTGATGTATATAAACGTCCCAAGGAGACCTAGAGGCCAACAAGACAGGAATGTGGTCAAATATTACCGCCGAAAAGATAGATTGGGTTAGGTTAGGTTATATTACGTTATTGATGTATATAAACGTCCCACGGCGACGTAGAGCCCAACTCGCCAGAAATGTTGTCAAATATTACCGCCGAGATGTTAGGTTCTGTTAGGTTAGGTTATATTACGTTATTGATGTATATAAAGGTCCCACGGAGCCGTAGAGGCCAACTCGCCAGGAATGTTGACAAATATTACCGCCGAGATGTTAGGTTCTGTTAGGTTAGGTTATATTACATTATTGATGTATATAAAGGTCCCACGGAGACGTAGAGGCCAACAAGCCAGGAATGTGGTCAAATATTACCACCGAGATGATAGGTTGGGTTTGGTTAGGTTATATTACGTTATTGATGTATACAAAGGTCCCACGGCGACGTAGAGGCATACAAGCCAGGAATGTGGTCAAATATTACCGCCGAGATGTTAGATTGGGTTAGGTTAGGTTATATTACGTTATTGATGTATATAAACGTCCCACGGAGCCCTAGAGGCCAACTCGCCAGGAATGATGTCAAATATTACCGCCGAGATGTTAGGTTCTGTTAGGTTAGGTTATATTACCTTATTGATGTATATAAAGGTCCCACGGATACGTAGAGGCCAGCAAGCCAGGAATGTTGCCAAATATTACCGCCGAGATGTTAGGTTGGGTTAGGTTAAGTTATATTACGTTCTTGATGTATATAAAGGTCCCACGGAGCCGTAGAGGCCAACTCGCCAGGAATGTTGTCAAATATTACCGCCGAGATGTTAGGTTCTGTTAGGTTAGGTTATATTACATTATTGATGTATATAAAGGTCCCACGGAGACGTAGAGGCCAGCAAGACAGGAATGTTTCCAAATATTACCGCCGAGATGTTAGGTTGGGTTAGGTTAAGTTATATTACGTTCTTGATGTATATAAAGGTCCCACGGAGCCGTAGAGGCCAACTCGCCAGGAATGTTGTCAAATATTACCGCCGAGATGTTAGGTTCTGTTAGGTAAGATTATATTACATTATTGATGTATATAAAGGTCCCACGGAGACGTAGAGGCCAACAAGCCAGGAATGTGGTCAAATATTACCACCGAGATGATAGGTTCGGTTTGGTTAGGTTATATTACGTTATTGATGTATATAAAGGTCCCACGGAGACGTCGGGGCCAATTCGCCAGGAATGTCGTCAAATATTACCGCCGAGATGGTAGATTGGATTACGTTAGGTTATATTACGTTATTGATGTATAGGAAGGACCCACGGACACGTAGAGGCCCACTCGACAGGAATGTTGTCAAATATTCCCGCCGAGATGTTAGGTTCTGTTAGGTTAGGTTATATTACATTATTGATGTATATAAAGGTCCCACGGATACGTAGAGGCCAGCAAGCCAGGAATGTTGTCAAATATTACCGCCGAGATGTTAGGTTCTGTTAGGTTAGGTTATATTACGTTATTGATGTATATAAAGGTCCCACGGAGACGTAGAGGCCAGCAAGACAGGAATGTGGTCAAATATTACCGCCGAGATGTCAGATTCTGTTAGGTTAGGTTATATTACGTTATTGATGTATATAAAGGACCCATGGAGACTTAGACGCCAACTCGCCGGGAAAGTTGTCAAATATTACCGCCGAGATGTTAGGTTGGGTTAGGTTAGGTTATATTACGTTATTGACGTATATAAAGGTCCCACGGAGACGTAGAGGCCAACAAGAGAGGAGTGTGGTCAAATATTACCGCCGAGATGTTAGATTGGGTTAGGTTAGGTTATATTACGTTATTGATGTATATAAACGTCCCAAGGAGACCTAGAGGCCAACAAGACAGGAATGTGGTCAAATATTACCGCCGAAAAGATAGATTGGGTTAGGTTAGGTTATATTACGTTATTGATGTATATAAACGTCCCACGGCGACGTAGAGCCCAACTCGCCAGAAATGTTGTCAAATATTACCGCCGAGATGTTAGGTTCTGTTAGGTTAGGTTATATTACGTTGTTGATGTATATAAAGGTCCCACGGAGCCGTAGAGGCCAACTCGCCAGGAATGTTGACAAATATTACCGCCGAGATGTTAGGTTCTGTTAGGTTAGGTTATATTACATTATTGATGTATATAAAGGTCCCACGGAGACGTAGAGGCCAACAAGCCAGGAATGTGGTCAAATATTACCACCGAGATGATAGGTTGGGTTTGGTTAGGTTATATTACGTTATTGATGTATACAAAGGTCCCACGGCGACGTAGAGGCATACAAGCCAGGAATGTGGTCAAATATTACCGCCGAGATGTTAGATTGGGTTAGGTTAGGTTATATTACGTTATTGATGTATATAAACGTCCCACGGAGCCCTAGAGGCCAACTCGCCAGGAATGATGTCAAATATTACCGCCGAGATGTTAGGTTCTGTTAGGTTAGGTTATATTACCTTATTGATGTATATAAAGGTCCCACGGATACGTAGAGGCCAGCAAGCCAGGAATGTTGCCAAATATTACCGCCGAGATGTTAGGTTGGGTTAGGTTAAGTTATATTACGTTCTTGATGTATATAAAGGTCCCACGGAGCCGTAGAGGCCAACTCGCCAGGAATGTTGTCAAATATTACCGCCGAGATGTTAGGTTCTGTTAGGTTAGGTTATATTACATTATTGATGTATATAAAGGTCCCACGGAGACGTAGAGGCCAGCAAGCCAGGAATGTTGCCAAATATTACCGCCGAGATGTTAGGTTGGGTTAGGTTAAGTTATATTACGTTCTTGATGTATATAAAGGTCCCACGGAGACGTCGGGGCCAATTCGCCAGGAATGTCGTCAAATATTACCGCCGAGATGTTAGGTTGGGTTAGGTTAAATTATATTACGTTCTTGATGTATATAAAGGTCCCACGGAGCCGTAGAGGCCAACTCGCCAGGAATGTTGTCAAATATTAGCGCCGAGATGTTAGGTTCTGTTAGGTTAGGTTATATTACATTATTGATGTATATAAAGGTCCCACGGAGACGTAGAGTCCAACAAGCCAGGAATGTGGTCAAATATTACCACCGAGATGATAGGTTGGGTTTGGTTAGGTTATATTACGTTATTGATGTATACAAAGGTCCCACGGAGACGTGGAGTCCAATTCGCCAGGAATGTTGTCAAGTATTACCGCCGAGATGTTAGATTGGATTAGGTTAGGTTATATTACGTTATTGATGTATAGGAAGGTCCCACGGACACGTAGAGGCCCACTCGCCAGGAATGTTGTCAAATATTACCGCCGAGATGTTAGGTTCTGTTAGGTTAGGTTATATTATGTTATTGATGTATATAAAGGTCCCACGGATACGTAGAGTCCAGCAAGCCAGGAATGTTGCCAAATATTACCGCCGAGATGTTAGGTTGGGTTAGGTTAAGTTATATTACGTTCTTGATGTATATAAAGGTCCCACGGAGCCGTAGAGGCCAACTCGCCAGGAATGTTGTCAAATATTACCGCCGAGATGTTAGGTTCTGTTAGGTTAGGTTATATTACATTATTGATGTATATAAAGGTCCCACGGAGACGTAGAGGCCAACAAGCCAGGAATGTGGTCAAATATTACCACCGAGATGATAGGTTGGGTTTGGTTAGGTTATATTACGTTATTGATGTATACAAAGGTCCCACGGAGACGTGGAGTCCAATTCGCCAGGAATGTTGTCAAATATTACCGCCGAGATGTTAGGTTGGGTTAGGTTCGGTTATATTACGTTATTGATGTATAGGAAGGTCCCACGGAGACGTAGAGGCCAACTCGCCAGGAATGTTGCCAAATATTACCGCCGAGATGTTAGGTTCTGTTAGGTTAGGTTATATTACATTATTGATGTATATAAAGGTCCCACGGAGACGTAGAGGCCAGCAAGCCAGGAATGTTGCCAAATATTACCGCCGAGATGTTAGGTTGGGTTAGGTTAAGTTATATTAAGTTCTTGATGTATATAAAGGTCCCACGGAGACGTCGGGGCCAATTCGCCAGGAATGTCGTCAAATATTTCCGCCGAGATGTTAGGTTGGGTTAGGTTAGGTTATATTACGTGATTGATGTATATAAACGTCCCACGGAGACGTAGAGGCCAACAAGACAGGAATGTGGTCAAATATTACCGCCGAGATGTTAGATTGGGTTAGGTTAGGTTATATTACGTTATTGATGTATATAAACGTCCCACGGAGCCGTAGAGGCCAACTCGCCAGGAATGATGTCAAATATTACCGCCGAGATGTTAGGTTCTGTTAGGTTAGGTTATATTACCTTATTGATGTATATAAAGGTCCCACGGAGACGTAGAGGCCAACAAGACAGGAATGTCGTCAAATATTACCGCCGAGATGGTAGATTGGGTTAGGTTAGCTTATATTACGTTATTGATGTATAGGAAGGTCCCACGGACACGTAGAGGCCCACTCGCCAGGAATGTTGTCAAATATTACCGCCGAGATGTTAGGTTCTGTTAGGTTAGGTTATATTATGTTATTGATGTATATAAAGGTCCCACGGATACGTAGAGGCCAGCAAGCCAGGAATGTTGTCAAATATTACCGCCGAGATGTTAGGTTCTGTTAGGTTAGGTTATATTACGTTATTGATGTATATAAAGGTCCCACGGAGACGTAGAGGCCAGCAAGACAGGAATGTGGTCAAATATTACCGCCGAGATGTCAGATTCTGTTAGGTTAGGTTATATTACGTTATTGATGTATATAAAGGACCCATGGAGACTTAGACGCCAACTCGCCGGGAAAGTTGTCAAATATTACCGCCGAGATGTTAGGTTGGGTTAGGTTAGGTTATATTACGTTATTGACGTATATAAAGGTCCCACGGAGACGTAGAGGCCAACAAGAGAGGAGTGTGGTCAAATATTACCGCCGAGATGTTAGATTGGGTTAGGTTAGGTTATATTACGTTATTGATGTATATAAACGTCCCAAGGAGACCTAGAGGCCAACAAGACAGGAATGTGGTCAAATATTACCGCCGAAAAGATAGATTGGGTTAGGTTAGGTTATATTACGTTATTGATGTATATAAACGTCCCACGGCGACGTAGAGCCCAACTCGCCAGAAATGTTGTCAAATATTACCGCCGAGATGTTAGGTTCTGTTAGGTTAGGTTATATTACGTTATTGATGTATATAAAGGTCCCACGGAGCCGTAGAGGCCAACTCGCCAGGAATGTTGACAAATATTACCGCCGAGATGTTACGTTCTGTTAGGTTAGGTTATATTACATTATTGATGTATATAAAGGTCCCACGGAGACGTAGAGGCCAACAAGCCAGGAATGTGGTCAAATATTACCACCGAGATGATAGGTTGGGTTTGGTTAGGTTATATTACGTTATTGATGTATACAAAGGTCCCACGGCGACGTAGAGGCAAACAAGCCAGGAATGTGGTCAAATATTACCGCCGAGATGTTAGATTGGGTTAGGTTAGGTTATATTACGTTATTGATGTATATAAACGTCCCACGGAGCCCTAGAGGCCAACTCGCCAGGAATGATGTCAAATATTACCGCCGAGATGTTAGGTTCTGTTAGGTTAGGTTATATTACCTTATTGATGTATATAAAGGTCCCACGGAGACGTAGAGGCCAACAAGACAGGAATGTGGTCAAATATTACCGTCGAGATGTTAGATTGTGTTAGGTTAGGTTATATTACGTTATTGATGTATGTAAAGGTCCCACGTAGATGTAGAGCTCAACTCGCCAGGATTGTTTTCAAATAATATCGCCGAGATGTTAGGTTGGGTTAGGTTAGGTTATATTACGTTATTGATGTATATAAAGGTCCCACGGAGACGTCGGGGCCAATTCGCCAGGAATGTCGTCAAATATTACCGCCGAGATGGTAGATTGGATTAGGTTAGGTTATATTACGTTATTGATGTATAGGAAGGTCCCACGGACACGTAGAGGCCCACTCGCCAGGAATGTTGTCAAATATTCCCGCCGAGATGTTAGGTTCTGTTAGGTTAGGTTATATTATGTTATTGATGTATATAAAGGCCCCACGGATACGTAGAGGCCAGCAAGCCAGGAATGTTGCCAAATATTACCGCCGAGATGTTAGGTTGGGTTAGGTTAAGTTATATTACGTTCTTGATGTATATAAAGGTCCCACGGAGCCGTAGAGGCCAACTCGCCAGGAATGTTGTCAAATATTACCGCCGAGATGTTAGGTTCTGTTAGGTTAGGTTATATTACATTATTGATGTATATAAAGGTCCCACGGAGACGTAGAGGCCAGCAAGCCAGGAATGTTGCCAAATATTACCGCCGAGATGTTAGGTTGGGTTAGGTTAAGTTATATTACGTTCTTGATGTATATAAAGGTCCCACGGAGACGTCGGGGCCAATTCGCCAGGAATGTCGTCAAATATTACCGCCGAGATGTTAGGTTGGGTTAGGTTAAATTATATTACGTTCTTGATGTATATAAAGGTCCCACGGAGCCGTAGAGGCCAACTCGCCAGGAATGTTGTCAAATATTACCGCCGAGATGTTAGGTTCTGTTAGGTTAGGTTATATTACATTATTGATGTATATAAAGGTCCCACGGAGACGTAGAGTCCAACAAGCCAGGAATGTGGTCAAATATTACCACCGAGATGATAGGTTGGGTTTGGTTAGGTTATATTACGTTATTGATGTATACAAAGGTCCCACGGAGACGTGGAGTCCAATTCGCCAGGAATGTTGTCAAGTATTACCGCCGAGATGTTAGATTGGATTAGGTTAGGTTATATTACGTTATTGATGTATAGGAAGGTCCCACGGACACGTAGAGGCCCACTCGCCAGGAATGTTGTCAAATATTACCGCCGAGATGTTAGGTTCTGTTAGGTTAGGTTATATTATGTTATTGATGTATATAAAGGTCCCACGGATACGTAGAGGCCAGCAAGCCAGGAATGTTGCCAAATATTACCGCCGAGATGTTAGGTTGGGTTAGGTTAAGTTATATTACGTTCTTGATGTATATAAAGGTCCCACGGAGCCGTAGAGGCCAACTCGCCAGGAATGTTGTCAAATATTACCGCCGAGATGTTAGGTTCTGTTAGGTTAGGTTATATTACATTATTGATGTATATAAAGGTCCCACGGAGACGTAGAGGCCAACAAGCCAGGAATGTGGTCAAATATTACCGCCGAGATGTTAGGTTGGGTTAGGTTAAGTTATATTAAGTTCTTGATGTATATAAAGGTCCCACGGAGACGTCGGGGCCAACTCGCCAGGAATGTTGTCAAATATTACCGCCGAGATGTTAGGTTCTGTTAGGTTAGGTTATATTACGTTATTGATGTATATAAAGGTCCCACGGAGCCGTAGAGGCCAACTCGCCAGGAATGTTGTCAAATATTACCACCGAGATGTTAGGTTCTGTTAGGTTAGGTTATATTACATTATTGATGTATATAAAGGTCCCACGGAGACGTAGAGGCCAACAAGCCAGGAATGTGGTCAAATATTACCACCGAGATGATAGGTTGGGTTTGGTTAGGTTATATTACGTTATTGATGTATACAAAGGTCCCACGGAGACGTGGAGTCCAATTCGCCAGGAATGTTGTCAAATATTACCGCCGAGATGTTAGGTTGGGTTAGGTTAAGTTATATTACGTTCTTGATGTATATAAAGGTCCCACGGAGACGTCGGGGCCAATTCGCCAGGAATGTCGTCAAATATTTCCGCCGAGATGTTAGGTTGGGTTAGGTTAGGTTATATTACGTGATTGATGTATATAAACGTCCCACGGAGACGTAGAGGCCAACAAGACAGGAATGTGGTCAAATATTACCGCCGAGATGTTAGATTGGGTTAGGTTAGGTTATATTACGTTATTGATGTATATAAACGTCCCACGGAGCCGTAGAGGCCAACTCGCCAGGAATGATGTCAAATATTACCGCCGAGATGTTAGGTTCTGTTAGGTTAGGTTATATTACCTTATTGATGTATATAAAGGTCCCACGGAGACGTAGAGGCCAACAAGACAGGAATGTCGTCAAATATTACTGCCGAGATGGTAGATTGGATTAGGTTAGCTTATATTACGTTATTGATGTATAGGAAGGTCCCACGGACACGTAGAGGCCCACTCGCCAGGAATGTTGTCAAATATTACCGCCGAGATGTTAGGTTCTGTTAGGTTAGGTTATATTATGTTATTGATGTATAGGAAGGTCCCACGGACACGTAGAGGCCCACTCGCCAGGAATGTTGTCAAATATTACCGCCGAGATGTTAGGTTCTGTTAGGTTAGGTTATATTACGTTATTGATGTATACAAAGGTCCCACGGAGACGTGGAGTCCAATTCGCCAGGAATGTTGTCAAATATTACCGCCGAGATGTTAGGTCGGGTTAGGTTAAGTTATATTACGTTCTTGATGTATATAAAGGTCCCACGGAGACGTCGGGGCCAATTCGCCAGGAATGTCGTCAAATATTTCCGCCGAGATGTTAGGTTGGGTTAGGTTAGGTTATATTACGTGATTGATGTATATAAACGTCCCACGGAGACGTAGAGGCCAACAAGACAGGAATGTGGTCAAATATTACCGCCGAGATGTTAGGTTCTGTTAGGTTAGGTTATATTACGTTATTGATGTATATAAAGGTCCCACGGAGCCGTAGAGGCCAACTCGCCAGGAATGTTGTCAAATATTACCGCCGAGATGTTAGGTTCTGTTAGGTTAGGTTATATTACGTTATTGATGTATATAAAGGTCCCACGGAGCCGTAGAGGCCAACTCGCCAGGAATGTTGTCAAATATTACCGCCGAGATGTTAGGTTCTGTTAGGTTAGGTTATATTATGTTATTGATGTATATAAAGGTCCCACGGAGACGTAGAGGCCAACAAGCCAGGAATGTGGTCAAATATTACCACCGAGATGATAGGTTGGGTTTGGTTAGGTTATATTACGTTATTGATGTATACAAAGGTCCCACGGAGACGTGGAGTCCAATTCGCCAGGAATGTTGTCAAATATTACCGCCGAGATGTTAGGTTCTGTTAGGTTAGGTTATATTACCTTATTGATGTATATAAAGGTCCCACGGAGACGTAGAGGCCAACAAGACAGGAATGTGGTCAAATATTACCGCCGAGATGTTAGATTGTGTTAGGTTAGGTTATATTACGTTATTGATGTATGTAAAGGTCCCACGTAGATGTAGAGCCCAACTCGCCAGGATTGTTTTCAAATAATATCGCCGAGATGTTAGGTTGGGTTAGGTTAGGTTATATTACGTGATTGATGTATATAAACGTCCCACGGAGACGTAGAGGCCAACAAGACAGGAATGTGGTCAAATATTACCGCCGAGATGTTAGGTTCTGTTAGGTTAGGTTATATTATGTTATTGATGTATATAAAGGTCCCACGGAGCCGTAGAGGCCAACTCGCCAGGAATGTTGTCAAATATTACCGCCGAGATGTTAGGTTCTGTTAGGGTAGGTTATATTACGTTATTGATGTATAGGAAGGTCCCACGGAGACGTAGAGGCCAACTCGCCAGGAATGTTGTCAAATATTACCGCCGAGATGTTAGGTTCTGTTAGGTTAGGTTATATTACATTATTGATGTATATAAAGGTCCCACGGAGACGTAGAGGCCAGCAAGCCAGGAATGTTGCCAAATATTACCGCCGAGATGTTAGGTTGGGTTAGGTTAAGTTATATTAAGTTCTTGATGTATATAAACGTCCCACGGAGACGTAGAGGCCAACAAGCCAGGAATGTGGTCAAATATTACCACCGAGATGATAGGTTGGGTTTTGTTAGGTTATATTACGTTATTGATGTATACAAAGGTCCCACGGAGACGTGGAGTCCAATTCGCCAGGAATGTTGTCAAATATTACCGCCGAGATGTTAGGTTCTGTTAGGTTAGGTTATATTACATTATTGATGTATATAAAGGTCCCACGGAGACGTAGAGTCCAACAAGCCAGGAATGTGGTCAAATATTACCACCGAGATGATAGGTTGGGTTTGGTTAGGTTATATTACGTTATTGATGTATACAAAGGTCCCACGGAGACGTGGAGTCCAATTCGCCAGGAATGTTGTCAAGTATTACCGCCGAGATGTTAGATTGGATTAGGTTAGGTTATATTACGTTATTGATGTATAGGAAGGTCCCACGGACACGTAGAGGCCCACTCGCCAGGAATGTTGTCAAATATTACCGCCGAGATGTTAGGTTCTGTTAGGTTAGGTTATATTATGTTATTGATGTATATAAAGGTCCCACGGATACGTAGAGGCCAGCAAGCCAGGAATGTTGCCAAATATTACCGCCGAGATGTTAGGTTGGGTTAGGTTAAGTTATATTACGTTCTTGATGTATATAAAGGTCCCACGGAGCCGTAGAGGCCAACTCGCCAGGAATGTTGTCAAATATTACCGCCGAGATGTTAGGTTCTGTTAGGTTAGGTTATATTACATTATTGATGTATATAAAGGTCCCACGGAGACGTAGAGGCCAACAAGCCAGGAATGTGGTCAAATATTACCGCCGAGATGTTAGGTTGGGTTAGGTTAAGTTATATTAAGTTCTTGATGTATATAAAGGTCCCACGGAGACGTCGGGGCCAACTCGCCAGGAATGTTGTCAAATATTACCGCCGAGATGTTAGGTTCTGTTAGGTTAGGTTATATTACGTTATTGATGTATATAAAGGTCCCACGGAGCCGTAGAGGCCAACTCGCCAGGAATGTTGTCAAATATTACCACCGAGATGTTAGGTTCTGTTAGGTTAGGTTATATTACATTATTGATGTATATAAAGGTCCCACGGAGACGTAGAGGCCAACAAGCCAGGAATGTGGTCAAATATTACCACCGAGATGATAGGTTGGGTTTGGTTAGGTTATATTACGTTATTGATGTATACAAAGGTCCCACGGAGACGTGGAGTCCAATTCGCCAGGAATGTTGTCAAATATTACCGCCGAGATGTTAGGTTGGGTTAGGTTAAGTTATATTACGTTCTTGATGTATATAAAGGTCCCACGGAGACGTCGGGGCCAATTCGCCAGGAATGTCGTCAAATATTTCCGCCGAGATGTTAGGTTGGGTTAGGTTAGGTTATATTACGTGATTGATGTATATAAACGTCCCACGGAGACGTAGAGGCCAACAAGACAGGAATGTGGTCAAATATTACCGCCGAGATGTTAGATTGGGTTAGGTTAGGTTATATTACGTTATTGATGTATATAAACGTCCCACGGAGCCGTAGAGGCCAACTCGCCAGGAATGATGTCAAATATTACCGCCGAGATGTTAGGTTCTGTTAGGTTAGGTTATATTACCTTATTGATGTATATAAAGGTCCCACGGAGACGTAGAGGCCAACAAGACAGGAATGTCGTCAAATATTACTGCCGAGATGGTAGATTGGATTAGGTTAGCTTATATTACGTTATTGATGTATAGGAAGGTCCCACGGACACGTAGAGGCCCACTCGCCAGGAATGTTGTCAAATATTACCGCCGAGATGTTAGGTTCTGTTAGGTTAGGTTATATTATGTTATTGATGTATAGGAAGGTCCCACGGACACGTAGAGGCCCACTCGCCAGGAATGTTGTCAAATATTACCGCCGAGATGTTAGGTTCTGTTAGGTTAGGTTATATTACGTTATTGATGTATACAAAGGTCCCACGGAGACGTGGAGTCCAATTCGCCAGGAATGTTGTCAAATATTACCGCCGAGATGTTAGGTCGGGTTAGGTTAAGTTATATTACGTTCTTGATGTATATAAAGGTCCCACGGAGACGTCGGGGCCAATTCGCCAGGAATGTCGTCAAATATTTCCGCCGAGATGTTAGGTTGGGTTAGGTTAGGTTATATTACGTGATTGATGTATATAAACGTCCCACGGAGACGTAGAGGCCAACAAGACAGGAATGTGGTCAAATATTACCGCCGAGATGTTAGGTTCTGTTAGGTTAGGTTATATTACGTTATTGATGTATATAAAGGTCCCACGGAGCCGTAGAGGCCAACTCGCCAGGAATGTTGTCAAATATTACCGCCGAGATGTTAGGTTCTGTTAGGTTAGGTTATATTACGTTATTGATGTATATAAAGGTCCCACGGAGCCGTAGAGGCCAACTCGCCAGGAATGTTGTCAAATATTACCGCCGAGATGTTAGGTTCTGTTAGGTTAGGTTATATTATGTTATTGATGTATATAAAGGTCCCACGGAGACGTAGAGGCCAACAAGCCAGGAATGTGGTCAAATATTACCACCGAGATGATAGGTTGGGTTTGGTTAGGTTATATTACGTTATTGATGTATACAAAGGTCCCACGGAGACGTGGAGTCCAATTCGCCAGGAATGTTGTCAAATATTACCGCCGAGATGTTAGGTTCTGTTAGGTTAGGTTATATTACCTTATTGATGTATATAAAGGTCCCACGGAGACGTAGAGGCCAACAAGACAGGAATGTGGTCAAATATTACCGCCGAGATGTTAGATTGTGTTAGGTTAGGTTATATTACGTTATTGATGTATGTAAAGGTCCCACGTAGATGTAGAGCCCAACTCGCCAGGATTGTTTTCAAATAATATCGCCGAGATGTTAGGTTGGGTTAGGTTAGGTTATATTACGTGATTGATGTATATAAACGTCCCACGGAGACGTAGAGGCCAACAAGACAGGAATGTGGTCAAATATTACCGCCGAGATGTTAGGTTCTGTTAGGTTAGGTTATATTATGTTATTGATGTATATAAAGGTCCCACGGAGCCGTAGAGGCCAACTCGCCAGGAATGTTGTCAAATATTACCGCCGAGATGTTAGGTTCTGTTAGGGTAGGTTATATTACGTTATTGATGTATAGGAAGGTCCCACGGAGACGTAGAGGCCAACTCGCCAGGAATGTTGTCAAATATTACCGCCGAGATGTTAGGTTCTGTTAGGTTAGGTTATATTACATTATTGATGTATATAAAGGTCCCACGGAGACGTAGAGGCCAGCAAGCCAGGAATGTTGCCAAATATTACCGCCGAGATGTTAGGTTGGGTTAGGTTAAGTTATATTAAGTTCTTGATGTATATAAACGTCCCACGGAGACGTAGAGGCCAACAAGCCAGGAATGTGGTCAAATATTACCACCGAGATGATAGGTTGGGTTTTGTTAGGTTATATTACGTTATTGATGTATACAAAGGTCCCACGGAGACGTGGAGTCCAATTCGCCAGGAATGTTGTCAAATATTACCGCCGAGATGTTAGGTTCTGTTAGGTTAGGTTATATTACCTTATTGATGTATATAAAGGTCCCACGGAGACGTAGAAGCCAACAAGACAGGAATGTGGTCAAATATTACCGCCGAGATGTTAGATTGTGTTAGGTTAGGTTATATTACGTTATTGATGTATGTAAAGGTCCCACGTAGATGTAGAGCCCAACTCGCCAGGATTGTTTTCAAATAATATCGCCGAGATGTTAGGTTGGGTTAGGTTAGGTTATATTACGTTATTGATGTATATAAAGGTCCCACGGAGACGTCGGGGCCAATTCGCCAGGAATGTCGTCAAATATTACCGCCGAGATGGTAGATTGGATTAGGTTAGGTTATATTACGTTATTGATGTATAGGAAGGTCCCACGGACACGTAGAGGCCCACTCGACAGGAATGTGGTCAAATATTACCGCCGAGATGTTAGGTTCTGTTAGGTTAGGTTATATTACGTTATTGATGTATATAAAGGTCCCACGGAGCCGTAGAGGCCAACTCGCCAGGAATGTTGTCAAATATTACCGCCGAGATGTTAGGTTCTGTTAGGTTAGGTTATATTACGTTATTGATGTATATAAAGGTCCCACGGAGTCGTAGAGGCCAACTCGCCAGGAATGTTGTCAAATATTACCGCCGAGATGTTAGGTTCTGTTAGGTTAGGTTATATTACATTATTGATGTATATAAAGGTCCCACGGAGACGTAGAGGCCAACAAGCCAGGAATGTGGTCAAATATTACCACCGAGATGATAGGTTGGGTTTGGTTAGGTTATATTACGTTATTGATGTATACAAAGGTCCCACGGAGACGTGGAGTCCAATTCGCCAGGAATGTTGTCAAATATTACCGCCGAGATGTTAGGTTGGGTTAGGTTCGGTTATATTACGTTATTGATGTATAGGAAGGTCCCACGGAGACGTAGAGGCCAACTCGCCAGGAATGTTATCAAATATTACCGCCGAGATGTTAGGTTCTGTTAGGTTAGGTTATATTACATTATTGATGTATATAAAGGTCCCACGGAGACGTAGAGGCCAGCAAGCCAGGAATGTTGCCAAATGTTACCGCCGAGATGTTAGATTGGGTTAGGTTAGGTTATATTACGTTATTGATGTATATAAACGTCCCACGGAGCCGTAGAGGCCAACTCGCCAGGAATGATGTCAAATATTACCGCCGAGATGTTAGGTTCTGTTAGGTTAGGTTATATTATGTTATTGATGTATATAAAGGTCCCACGGATACGTAGAGGCCAGCAAGCCAGGGATGTTTCCAAATATTACCGCCGAGATGTTAGGTTGGGTTAGGTTAAGTTATATTACGTTCTTGATGTATATAAAGGTCCCACGGAGCCGTAGAGGCCAACTCGCCAGGAATGTTGTCAAATATTACCGCCGAGATGTTAGGTTCTGTTAGGTTAGATTATATTACATTATTAATGTATATAAAGGTCCCACGGAGACATAGAGGCCAACAAGCCAGGAATGTGGTCAAATATTACCACCGAGATGATAGGTTGGGTTTGGTTAGGTTATATTACGTTATTGATGTATATAAAGGTCCCACGGAGACGTCGGGGCCAATTCGCCAGGAATGTCGTCAAATATTACCGCCGAGATGGTAGATTGGATTAGGTTAGGTTATATTACGTTATTGATGTATAGGAAGGTCCCACGGACACGTAGAGGCCCACTCGACAGGAATGTTGTCAAATATTCCCGCCGAGATGTTAGGTTCTGTTAGGTTAGGTTATATTACATTATTGATGTATATAACGGTCCCACGGATACGTAGAGGCCAGCAAGCCAGGAATGTTGTCTAATATTACCGCCGAGATGTTAGATTGGGTTAGGTTAGGTTATAATACAGTATTGATGTATAGGAAGGTCCCACGGAAACGTAGAGGCCAATTCGCCAGGAATGTTGTCAAATATTACCGCCGAGAAGTTAGGTTGGGTAGGTTAGGTTATATTACGTTATTGATGTATATAAAGGTCCCACGGAGACGTAGAGGCCAGCAAGACAGGAATGTGGTCAAATATTACCGCCGAGATGTTAGGTTCTGTTAGGTTAGGTTATATTACGTTATTGATGTATATAAAGGTCCCACGGAGACGTAGAGGCCAGCAAGACAGGAATGTGGTCAAATATTACCGCCGAGATGTTATGTTCTGTTAGGTTAGGTTATATTACGTTATTGATGTATATAAAGGACCCATGGAGACTTAGACGCCAACTCGCCGGGAAAGTTGTCAAATATTACCGCCGAGATGTTAGGTTGGGTTAGGTTAGGTTATATTACGTTATTGACGTATATAAAGGTCCCACGGAGACGTAGAGGCCAATAAGAGAGGAATGTGGTCAAATATTACCGCCGAGATGTTAGATTGGGTTAGGTTAGGTTATATTACGTTATTGATGTATATAAACGTCCCAAGGAGACGTAGAGGCCAACAAGACAGGAATGTGGTCAAATATTACCGCCGAAATGATAGATTGGGTTAGGTTAGGTTATATTACGTTATTGATGTATATAAACGTCCCACGGCGACGTAGAGCCCAACTCGCCAGAAATGTTGTCAAATATTACCGCCGAGATGTTAGGTTCTGTTAGGTTAGGTTATATTACGTTATTGATGTATATAAAGGGCCCACGGAGCCGTAGAGGCCAACTCGCCAGGAATGTTGTCAAATATTACCGCCGAGATGTTAGGTTGGGTTAGGTTCGGTTATATTACGTTATTGATGTATAGGAAGGTCCCACGGAGACGTAGAGGCCAACTCGCCAGGAATGTTGTCAAATATTACCGCCGAGATGTTAGGTTCTGTTAGGTTAGGTTATATTACATTATTGATGTATATAAAGGTCCCACGGATACGAAGAGGCCAGCAAGCCAGGAATGTTGCCAAATAATACCGCCGAGATGTTAGGTTGGGTTAGGTTAAGTTATATTACGTTCTTGATGTATACAATGGTCCCACGGAGACGTAGAGGCAAACAAGCCAGGAATGTGGTCAAATATTACCGCCGAGATGTTAGGTTCTGTTAGGTTAGGTTATATTACGTTATTGATGTATATAAAGGTCCCACGGAGACGTAGAGGCCAACAAGCCAGGAATGTGGTCAAATATTACCGCCGAGATGTTAGATTGGGTTAGGTTAGGTTATATTACGTTATGGATGTATATAAACGTCCCACGGAGACGTAGCGGCCAACAAGCCAGGAATGTGGTCAAATAATACCACCGAGATGATAGGTTGGGTTTTGTTAGGTTATATTACGTTATTGATGTATACAAAGGTCCCACGGAGACGTGGAGTCCAATTCGCCAGGAATGTTGTCAAATATTACCGCCGAGATGTTAGGTTATGTTAGGTTAGGTTATATTACCTTATTGATGTATATAAAGGTCCCACGGAGACGTAGAGGCCAACAAGACAGGAATGTGGTCAAATATTACCGCCGAGATGTTAGATTGTGTTAGGTTAGGTTATATTACGTTATTGATGTATGTAAAGGTCCCACGTAGATGTAGAGCCCAACTCGCCAGGATTGTTTTCAAATAATATCGCCGAGATGTTAGGTTGGGTTAGGTTAGGTTATATTACGTTATTGATGTATATAAAGGTCCCACGGAGACGTCGGGGCCAATTCGCCAGGAATGTCGTCAAATATTACCGCCGAGATGGTAGATTGGATTAGGTTAGGTTATATTACGTTATTGATGTATAGGAAGGTCCCACGGACACGTAGAGGCCCACTCGACAGGAATGTGGTCAAATATTACCGCCGAGATGTTAGGTTCTGTTAGGTTAGGTTATATTACGTTATTGATGTATATAAAGGTCCCACGGAGCCGTAGAGGCCAACTCGCCAGGAATGTTGTCAAATATTACCGCCGAGATGTTAGGTTCTGTTAGGTTAGGTTATATTACGTTATTGATGTATATAAAGGTCCCACGGAGTCGTAGAGGCCAACTCGCCAGGAATGTTGTCAAATATTACCGCCGAGATGTTAGCTTCTGTTAGGTTAGGTTATATTACATTATTGATGTATATAAAGGTCCCACGGAGACGTAGAGGCCAACAAGCCAGGAATGTGGTCAAATATTACCACCGAGATGATAGGTTGGGTTTGGTTAGGTTATATTACGTTATTGATGTATACAAAGGTCCCACGGAGACGTGGAGTCCAATTCGCCAGGAATGTTGTCAAATATTACCGCCGAGATGTTAGGTTGGGTTAGGTTCGGTTATATTACGTTATTGATGTATAGGAAGGTCCCACGGAGACGTAGAGGCCAACTCGCCAGGAATGTTATCAAATATTACCGCCGAGATGTTAGGTTCTGTTAGGTTAGGTTATATTACCTTATTGATGTATATAAAGGTCCCACGGAGACGTAGAGGCCAACAAGACAGGAATGTCGTCAAATATTACCGCCGAGATGGTAGATTGGGTTAGGTTAGCTTATATTACGTTATTGATGTATAGGAAGGTCCCACGGACACGTAGAGGCCCACTCGCCAGGAATGTTGTCAAATATTACCGCCGAGATGTTAGGTTCTGTTAGGTTAGGTTATATTACATTATTGATGTATATAACGGTCCCACGGATACGTAGAGGCCAGCAAGCCAGGAATGTTGTCAAATATTACCGCCGAGATGTTAGATTGGGTTAGGTTAGGTTATAATACGGTATTGATGTATAGGAAGGTCCCACGGAAACGTAGAGGCCAATTCGCCAGGAATGTTGTCAAATATTACCGCCGAGAAGTTAGGTTGGGTAGGTTAGGTTATATTACATTATTAATGTATATAAAGGTCCCACGGAGACATAGAGGCCAACAAGCCAGGAATGTGGTCAAATATTACCACCGAGATGATAGGTTGGGTTTGGTTAGGTTATATTACGTTATTGATGTATATAAAGGTCCCACGGAGACGTCGGGGCCAATTCGCCAGGAATGTCGTCAAATATTACCGCCGAGATGGTAGATTGGATTAGGTTAGGTTATATTACGTTATTGATGTATAGGAAGGTCCCACGGACACGTAGAGGCCCACTCGACAGGAATGTTGTCAAATATTCCCGCCGAGATGTTAGGTTCTGTTAGGTTAGGTTATATTACATTATTGATGTATATAACGGTCCCACGGATACGTAGAGGCCAGCAAGCCAGGAATGTTGTCTAATATTACCGCCGAGATGTTAGATTGGGTTAGGTTAGGTTATAATACAGTATTGATGTATAGGAAGGTCCCACGGAAACGTAGAGGCCAATTCGCCAGGAATGTTGTCAAATATTACCGCCGAGAAGTTAGGTTGGGTAGGTTAGGTTATATTACGTTATTGATGTATATAAAGGTCCCACGGAGACGTAGAGGCCAGCAAGACAGGAATGTGGTCAAATATTACCGCCGAGATGTTAGGTTCTGTTAGGTTAGGTTATATTACGTTATTGATGTATATAAAGGTCCCACGGAGACGTAGAGGCCAGCAAGACAGGAATGTGGTCAAATATTACCGCCGAGATGTTATGTTCTGTTAGGTTAGGTTATATTACGTTATTGATGTATATAAAGGACCCATGGAGACTTAGACGCCAACTCGCCGGGAAAGTTGTCAAATATTACCGCCGAGATGTTAGGTTGGGTTAGGTTAGGTTATATTACGTTATTGACGTATATAAAGGTCCCACGGAGACGTAGAGGCCAATAAGAGAGGAATGTGGTCAAATATTACCGCCGAGATGTTAGATTGGGTTAGGTTAGGTTATATTACGTTATTGATGTATATAAACGTCCCAAGGAGACGTAGAGGCCAACAAGACAGGAATGTGGTCAAATATTACCGCCGAAATGATAGATTGGGTTAGGTTAGGTTATATTACGTTATTGATGTATATAAACGTCCCACGGCGACGTAGAGCCCAACTCGCCAGAAATGTTGTCAAATATTACCGCCGAGATGTTAGGTTCTGTTAGGTTAGGTTATATTACGTTATTGATGTATATAAAGGTCCCACGGAGCCGTAGAGGCCAACTCGCCAGGAATGTTGTCAAATATTACCGCCGAGATGTTAGGTTCTGTTAGGTTAGGTTATATTACATCATTGATGTATCTAAAGGTCCCACGTAGACGTAGAGGCCATCAAGCCAGGAATGTGGTCAAATATTACCGCCGAGATGATAGGTTGGGTTAGGTTAGGTTATATTACGTTATTGATGTATACAAAGGTCCCACGGAGACGTGGAGGCCAATTCGCCAGGAATGTTGTCAAATATTACCGCCGAGATGTTAGGTTGGGTTAGGTTCGGTTATATTACGTTATTGATGTATAGGAAGGTCCCACGGAGACGTAGAGGCCAACTCGCCAGGAATGTTGTCAAATATTACCGCCGAGATGTTAGGTTCTGTTAGGTTAGGTTATATTACATTATTGATGTATATAAAGGTCCCACGGATACGAAGAGGCCAGCAAGCCAGGAATGTTGCCAAATAATACCGCCGAGATGTTAGGTTGGGTTAGGTTAAGTTATATTACGTTCTTGATGTATACAATGGTCCCACGGAGACGTAGAGGCAATCAAGCCAGGAATGTGGTCAAATATTACCGCCGAGATGTTAGGTTCTGTTAGGTTAGGTTATATTACGTTATTGATGTATATAAAGGTCCCACGGAGACGTAGAGGCCAACAAGCCAGGAATGTGGTCAAATATTACCGCCGAGATGTTAGATTGGGTTAGGTTAGGTTATATTACGTTATGGATGTATATAAACGTCCCACGGAGACGTAGAGGCCAACAAGCCAGGAATGTGGTCAAATAATACCACCGAGATGATAGGTTGGGTTTTGTTAGGTTATATTACGTTATTGATGTATACAAAGGTCCCACGGAGACGTGGAGTCCAATTCGCCAGGAATGTTGTCAAATATTACCGCCGAGATGTTAGGTTATGTTAGGTTAGGTTATATTACCTTATTGATGTATATAAAGGTCCCACGGAGACGTAGAGGCCAACAAGACAGGAATGTGGTCAAATATTACCGCCGAGATGTTAGATTGTGTTAGGTTAGGTTATATTACGTTATTGATGTATGTAAAGGTCCCACGTAGATGTAGAGCCCAACTCGCCAGGATTGTTTTCAAATAATATCGCCGAGATGTTAGGTTGGGTTAGGTTAGGTTATATTACGTTATTGATGTATATAAAGGTCCCACGGAGACGTCGGGGCCAATTCGCCAGGAATGTCGTCAAATATTACCGCCGAGATGGTAGATTGGATTAGGTTAGGTTATATTACGTTATTGATGTATAGGAAGGTCCCACGGACACGTAGAGGCCCACTCGACAGGAATGTGGTCAAATATTACCGCCGAGATGTTAGGTTCTGTTAGGTTAGGTTATATTACGTTATTGATGTATATAAAGGTCCCACGGAGCCGTAGAGGCCAACTCGCCAGGAATGTTGTCAAATATTACCGCCGAGATGTTAGGTTCTGTTAGGTTAGGTTATATTACGTTATTGATGTATATAAAGGTCCCACGGAGTCGTAGAGGCCAACTCGCCAGGAATGTTGTCAAATATAACCGCCGAGATGTTAGCTTCTGTTAGGTTAGGTTATATTACATTATTGATGTATATAAAGGTCCCACGGAGACGTAGAGGCCAACAAGCCAGGAATGTGGTCAAATATTACCACCGAGATGATAGGTTGGGTTTGGTTAGGTTATATTACGTTATTGATGTATACAAAGGTCCCACGGAGACGTGGAGTCCAATTCGCCAGGAATGTTGTCAAATATTACCGCCGAGATGTTAGGTTGGGTTAGGTTCGGTTATATTACGTTATTGATGTATAGGAAGGTCCCACGGAGACGTAGAGGCCAACTCGCCAGGAATGTTATCAAATATTACCGCCGAGATGTTAGGTTCTGTTAGGTTAGGTTATATTACCTTATTGATGTATATAAAGGTCCCACGGAGACGTAGAGGCCAACAAGACAGGAATGTCGTCAAATATTACCGCCGAGATGGTAGATTGGGTTAGGTTAGCTTATATTACGTTATTGATGTATAGGAAGGTCCCACGGACACGTAGAGGCCCACTCGCCAGGAATGTTGTCAAATATTACCGCCGAGATGTTAGGTTCTGTTAGGTTAGGTTATATTACATTATTGATGTATATAACGGTCCCACGGATACGTAGAGGCCAGCAAGCCAGGAATGTTGTCAAATATTACCGCCGAGATGTTAGATTGGGTTAGGTTAGGTTATAATACGGTATTGATGTATAGGAAGGTCCCACGGAAACGTAGAGGCCAATTCGCCAGGAATGTTGTCAAATATTACCGCCGAGAAGTTAGGTTGGGTAGGTTAGGTTATATTACGTTATTGATGTATATAAACGTCCCACGGAGCCGTAGAGGCCAACTCGCCAGGAATGATGTCAAATATTACCGCCGAGATGTTAGGTTCTGTTAGGTTAGGTTATATTATGTTATTGATGTATATAAAGGTCCCACGGATACGTAGAGGCCAGCAAGCCAGGGATGTTTCCAAATATTACCGCCGAGATGTTAGGTTGGGTTAGGTTAAGTTATATTACGTTCTTGATGTACATAAAGGTCCCACGGAGCCGTAGAGGCCAACTCGCCAGGAATGTTGTCAAATATTACCGCCGAGATGTTAGGTTCTGTTAGGTTAGATTATATTACATTATTAATGTATATAAAGGTCCCACGGAGACATAGAGGCCAACAAGCCAGGAATGTGGTCAAATATTACCACCGAGATGATAGGTTGGGTTTGGTTAGGTTATATTACGTTATTGATGTATATAAAGGTCCCACGGAGACGTCGGGGCCAATTCGCCAGGAATGTCGTCAAATATTACCGCCGAGATGGTAGATTGGATTAGGTTAGGTTATATTACGTTATTGATGTATAGGAAGGTCCCACGGACACGTAGAGGCCCACTCGACAGGAATGTTGTCAAATATTCCCGCCGAGATGTTAGGTTCTGTTAGGTTAGGTTATATTACATTATTGATGTATATAACGGTCCCACGGATACGTAGAGGCCAGCAAGCCAGGAATGTTGTCTAATATTACCGCCGAGATGTTAGATTGGGTTAGGTTAGGTTATAATACAGTATTGATGTATAGGAAGGTCCCACGGAAACGTAGAGGCCAATTCGCCAGGAATGTTGTCAAATATTACCGCCGAGAAGTTAGGTTGGGTAGGTTAGGTTATATTACGTTATTGATGTATATAAAGGTCCCACGGAGACGTAGAGGCCATCAAGACAGGAATGTGGTCAAATATTACCGCCGAGATGTTAGGTTCTGTTAGGTTAGGTTATATTACGTTATTGATGTATATAAAGGTCCCACGGAGACGTAGAGGCCAGCAAGACAGGAATGTGGTCAAATATTACCGCCGAGATGTTATGTTCTGTTAGGTTAGGTTATATTACGTTATTGATGTATATAAAGGACCCATGGAGACTTAGACGCCAACTCGCCGGGAAAGTTGTCAAATATTACCGCCGAGATGTTAGGTTGGGTTAGGTTAGGTTATATTACGTTATTGACGTATATAAAGGTCCCACGGAGACGTAGAGGCCAATAAGAGAGGAATGTGGTCAAATATTACCGCCGAGATGTTAGATTGGGTTAGGTTAGGTTATATTACGTTATTGATGTATATAAACGTCCCAAGGAGACGTAGAGGCCAACAAGACAGGAATGTGGTCAAATATTACCGCCGAAATGATAGATTGGGTTAGGTTAGGTTATATTACGTTATTGATGTATATAAACGTCCCACGGCGACGTAGAGCCCAACTCGCCAGAAATGTTGTCAAATATTACCGCCGAGATGTTAGGTTCTGTTAGGTTAGGTTATATTACGTTATTGATGTATATAAAGGTCCCACGGAGCCGTAGAGGCCAACTCGCCAGGAATGTTGTCAAATATTACCGCCGAGATGTTAGGTTCTGTTAGGTTAGGTTATATTACATCATTGATGTATCTAAAGGTCCCACGTAGACGTAGAGGCCATCAAGCCAGGAATGTGGTCAAATATTACCGCCGAGATGATAGGTTGGGTTAGGTTAGGTTATATTACGTTATTGATGTATACAAAGGTCCCACGGAGACGTGGAGGCCAATTCGCCAGGAATGTTGTCAAATATTACCGCCGAGATGTTAGGTTGGGTTAGGTTCGGTTATATTACGTTATTGATGTATAGGAAGGTCCCACGGAGACGTAGAGGCCAACTCGCCAGGAATGTTGTCAAATATTACCGCCGAGATGTTAGGTTCTGTTAGGTTAGGTTATATTACATTATTGATGTATATAAAGGTCCCACGGATACGAAGAGGCCAGCAAGCCAGGAATGTTGCCAAATAATACCGCCGAGATGTTAGGTTGGGTTAGGTTAAGTTATATTACGTTCTTGATGTATACAATGGTCCCACGGAGACGTAGAGGCAAACAAGCCAGGAATGTGGTCAAATATTACCGCCGAGATGTTAGGTTCTGTTAGGTTAGGTTATATTACGTTATTGATGTATATAAAGGTCCCACGGAGACGTAGAGGCCAACAAGCCAGGAATGTGGTCAAATATTACCGCCGAGATGTTAGATTGGGTTAGGTTAGGTTATATTACGTTATGGATGTATATAAACGTTCCACGGAGACGTAGAGGCCAACAAGCCAGGAATGTGGTCAAATAATACCACCGAGATGATAGGTTGGGTTTTGTTAGGTTATATTACGTTATTGATGTATACAAAGGTCCCACGGAGACGTGGAGTCCAATTCGCCAGGAATGTCGT
Source organism: Xylocopa violacea (assembly GCA_963969225.1). NCBI lineage: Eukaryota > Metazoa > Arthropoda > Insecta > Hymenoptera > Apidae > Xylocopa > Xylocopa violacea. The sequence goes on from CAXAJV010000484.1 coordinate 1,722,059, forward strand.
CAAATATTACCGCCGAGATGGTAGATTGGATTAGGTTAGGTTATATTACGTTATTGATGTATAGGAAGGTCCCACGGACACGTAGAGGCCCACTCGACAGGAATGTGGTCAAATATTACCGCCGAGATGTTAGGTTCTGTTAGGTTAGGTTATATTACGTTATTGATGTATATAAAGGTCCCACGGAGCCGTAGAGGCCAACTCGCCAGGAATGTTGTCAAATATTACCGCCGAGATGTTAGGTTCTGTTAGGTTAGGTTATATTACGTTATTGATGTATATAAAGGTCCCACGGAGTCGTAGAGGCCAACTCGCCAGGAATGTTGTCAAATATTACCGCCGAGATGTTAGCTTCTGTTAGGTTAGGTTATATTACATTATTGATGTATATAAAGGTCCCACGGAGACGTAGAGGCCAACAAGCCAGGAATGTGGTCAAATATTACCACCGAGATGATAGGTTGGGTTTGGTTAGGTTATATTACGTTATTGATGTATACAAAGGTCCCACGGAGACGTGGAGTCCAATTCGCCAGGAATGTTGTCAAATATTACCGCCGAGATGTTAGGTTGGGTTAGGTTCGGTTATATTACGTTATTGATGTATAGGAAGGTCCCACGGAGACGTAGAGGCCAACTCGCCAGGAATGTTATCAAATATTACCGCCGAGATGTTAGGTTCTGTTAGGTTAGGTTATATTACATTATTGATGTATATAAAGGTCCCACGGAGACGTAGAGGCCAGCAAGCCAGGAATGTTGCCAAATGTTACCGCCGAGATGTTAGATTGGGTTAGGTTAGGTTATATTACGTTATTGATGTATAGGAAGGTCCCACGGACACGTAGAGGCCCACTCGACAGGAATGTTGTCAAATATTCCCGCCGAGATGTTAGGTTCTGTTAGGTTAGGTTATATTACATTATTGATGTATATAACGGTCCCACGGATACGTAGAGGCCAGCAAGCCAGGAATGTTGTCAAATATTACCGCCGAGATGTTAGATTGGGTTAGGTTAGGTTATAATACGGTATTGATGTATAGGAAGGTCCCACGGAAACGTAGAGGCCAATTCGCCAGGAATGTGGTCAAATATTACCACCGAGATGATAGGTTGGGTTTGGTTAGGTTATATTACGTTATTGATGTATACAAAGGTCCCACGGAGACGTGGAGTCCAATTCGCCAGGAATGTTGTCAAATATTACCGCCGAGATGTTAGGTTGGGTTAGGTTCGGTTATATTACGTTATTGATGTATAGGAAGGTCCCACGGAGACGTAGAGGCCAACTCGCCAGGAATGTTATCAAATATTACCGCCGAGATGTTAGGTTCTGTTAGGTTAGGTTATATTACCTTATTGATGTATATAAAGGTCCCACGGAGACGTAGAGGCCAACAAGACAGGAATGTCGTCAAATATTACCGCCGAGATGGTAGATTGGGTTAGGTTAGCTTATATTACGTTATTGATGTATAGGAAGGTCCCACGGACACGTAGAGGCCCACTCGCCAGGAATGTTGTCAAATATTACCGCCGAGATGTTAGGTTCTGTTAGGTTAGGTTATATTACATTATTGATGTATATAACGGTCCCACGGATACGTAGAGGCCAGCAAGCCAGGAATGTTGTCAAATATTACCGCCGAGATGTTAGATTGGGTTAGGTTAGGTTATAATACGGTATTGATGTATAGGAAGGTCCCACGGAAACGTAGAGGCCAATTCGCCAGGAATGTTGTCAAATATTACCGCCGAGAAGTTAGGTTGGGTAGGTTAGGTTATATTACGTTATTGATGTATATAAACGTCCCACGGAGCCGTAGAGGCCAACTCGCCAGGAATGATGTCAAATATTACCGCCGAGATGTTAGGTTCTGTTAGGTTAGGTTATATTATGTTATTGATGTATATAAAGGTCCCACGGATACGTAGAGGCCAGCAAGCCAGGGATGTTTCCAAATATTACCGCCGAGATGTTAGGTTGGGTTAGGTTAAGTTATATTACGTTCTTGATGTACATAAAGGTCCCACGGAGCCGTAGAGGCCAACTCGCCAGGAATGTTGTCAAATATTACCGCCGAGATGTTAGGTTCTGTTAGGTTAGATTATATTACATTATTAATGTATATAAAGGTCCCACGGAGACATAGAGGCCAACAAGCCAGGAATGTGGTCAAATATTACCACCGAGATGATAGGTTGGGTTTGGTTAGGTTATATTACGTTATTGATGTATATAAAGGTCCCACGGAGACGTCGGGGCCAATTCGCCAGGAATGTCGTCAAATATTACCGCCGAGATGGTAGATTGGATTAGGTTAGGTTATATTACGTTATTGATGTATAGGAAGGTCCCACGGACACGTAGAGGCCCACTCGACAGGAATGTTGTCAAATATTCCCGCCGAGATGTTAGGTTCTGTTAGGTTAGGTTATATTACATTATTGATGTATATAACGGTCCCACGGATACGTAGAGGCCAGCAAGCCAGGAATGTTGTCTAATATTACCGCCGAGATGTTAGATTGGGTTAGGTTAGGTTATAATACAGTATTGATGTATAGGAAGGTCCCACGGAAACGTAGAGGCCAATTCGCCAGGAATGTTGTCAAATATTACCGCCGAGAAGTTAGGTTGGGTAGGTTAGGTTATATTACGTTATTGATGTATATAAAGGTCCCACGGAGACGTAGAGGCCATCAAGACAGGAATGTGGTCAAATATTACCGCCGAGATGTTAGGTTCTGTTAGGTTAGGTTATATTACGTTATTGATGTATATAAAGGTCCCACGGAGACGTAGAGGCCAGCAAGACAGGAATGTGGTCAAATATTACCGCCGAGATGTTATGTTCTGTTAGGTTAGGTTATATTACGTTATTGATGTATATAAAGGACCCATGGAGACTTAGACGCCAACTCGCCGGGAAAGTTGTCAAATATTACCGCCGAGATGTTAGGTTGGGTTAGGTTAGGTTATATTACGTTATTGACGTATATAAAGGTCCCACGGAGACGTAGAGGCCAATAAGAGAGGAATGTGGTCAAATATTACCGCCGAGATGTTAGATTGGGTTAGGTTAGGTTATATTACGTTATTGATGTATATAAACGTCCCAAGGAGACGTAGAGGCCAACAAGACAGGAATGTGGTCAAATATTACCGCCGAAATGATAGATTGGGTTAGGTTAGGTTATATTACGTTATTGATGTATATAAACGTCCCACGGCGACGTAGAGCCCAACTCGCCAGAAATGTTGTCAAATATTACCGCCGAGATGTTAGGTTCTGTTAGGTTAGGTTATATTACGTTATTGATGTATATAAAGGTCCCACGGAGCCGTAGAGGCCAACTCGCCAGGAATGTTGTCAAATATTACCGCCGAGATGTTAGGTTCTGTTAGGTTAGGTTATATTACATCATTGATGTATCTAAAGGTCCCACGTAGACGTAGAGGCCATCAAGCCAGGAATGTGGTCAAATATTACCGCCGAGATGATAGGTTGGGTTAGGTTAGGTTATATTACGTTATTGATGTATACAAAGGTCCCACGGAGACGTGGAGGCCAATTCGCCAGGAATGTTGTCAAATATTACCGCCGAGATGTTAGGTTGGGTTAGGTTCGGTTATATTACGTTATTGATGTATAGGAAGGTCCCACGGAGACGTAGAGGCCAACTCGCCAGGAATGTTGTCAAATATTACCGCCGAGATGTTAGGTTCTGTTAGGTTAGGTTATATTACATTATTGATGTATATAAAGGTCCCACGGATACGAAGAGGCCAGCAAGCCAGGAATGTTGCCAAATAATACCGCCGAGATGTTAGGTTGGGTTAGGTTAAGTTATATTACGTTCTTGATGTATACAATGGTCCCACGGAGACGTAGAGGCAAACAAGCCAGGAATGTGGTCAAATATTACCGCCGAGATGTTAGGTTCTGTTAGGTTAGGTTATATTACGTTATTGATGTATATAAAGGTCCCACGGAGACGTAGAGGCCAACAAGCCAGGAATGTGGTCAAATATTACCGCCGAGATGTTAGATTGGGTTAGGTTAGGTTATATTACGTTATGGATGTATATAAACGTCCCACGGAGACGTAGAGGCCAACAAGCCAGGAATGTGGTCAAATAATACCACCGAGATGATAGGTTGGGTTTTGTTAGGTTATATTACGTTATTGATGTATACAAAGGTCCCACGGAGACGTGGAGTCCAATTCGCCAGGAATGTCGTCAAATATTACCGCCGAGATGGTAGATTGGATTAGGTTAGGTTATATTACGTTATTGATGTATAGGAAGGTCCCACGGACACGTAGAGGCCCACTCGACAGGAATGTGGTCAAATATTACCGCCGAGATGTTAGGTTCTGTTAGGTTAGGTTATATTACGTTATTGATGTATATAAAGGTCCCACGGAGCCGTAGAGGCCAACTCGCCAGGAATGTTGTCAAATATTACCGCCGAGATGTTAGGTTCTGTTAGGTTAGGTTATATTACGTTATTGATGTATATAAAGGTCCCACGGAGTCGTAGAGGCCAACTCGCCAGGAATGTTGTCAAATATTACCGCCGAGATGTTAGCTTCTGTTAGGTTAGGTTATATTACATTATTGATGTATATAAAGGTCCCACGGAGACGTAGAGGCCAACAAGCCAGGAATGTGGTCAAATATTACCACCGAGATGATAGGTTGGGTTTGGTTAGGTTATATTACGTTATTGATGTATACAAAGGTCCCACGGAGACGTGGAGTCCAATTCGCCAGGAATGTTGTCAAATATTACCGCCGAGATGTTAGGTTGGGTTAGGTTCGGTTATATTACGTTATTGATGTATAGGAAGGTCCCACGGAGACGTAGAGGCCAACTCGCCAGGAATGTTATCAAATATTACCGCCGAGATGTTAGGTTCTGTTAGGTTAGGTTATATTACATTATTGATGTATATAAAGGTCCCACGGAGACGTAGAGGCCAGCAAGCCAGGAATGTTGCCAAATGTTACCGCCGAGATGTTAGATTGGGTTAGGTTAGGTTATATTACGTTATTGATGTATAGGAAGGTCCCACGGACACGTAGAGGCCCACTCGACAGGAATGTTGTCAAATATTCCCGCCGAGATGTTAGGTTCTGTTAGGTTAGGTTATATTACGTTATTGATGTATATAAAGGTCCCACGGAGACGTAGAGGCCAGCAAGACAGGAATGTGGTCAAATATTACCGCCGAGATGTTAGGTTCTGTTAGGTTAGGTTATATTACGTTATTGATGTATATAAAGGTCCCACGGAGACGTAGAGGCCAGCAAGACAGGAATGTGGTCAAATATTACCGCCGAGATGTTATGTTCTGTTAGGTTAGGTTATATTACGTTATTGATGTATATAAAGGACCCATGGAGACTTAGACGCCAACTCGCCGGGAAAGTTGTCAAATATTACCGCCGAGATGTTAGGTTGGGTTAGGTTAGGTTATATTACGTTATTGACGTATATAAAGGTCCCACGAAGACGTAGAGGCCAATAAGAGAGGAATGTGGTCAAATATTACCGCCGAGATGTTAGATTGGGTTAGGTTAGGTTATATTACGTTATTGATGTATATAAACGTCCCAAGGAGACGTAGAGGCCAACAAGACAGGAATGTGGTCAAATATTACCGCCGAAATGATAGATTGGGTTAGGTTAGGTTATATTACGTTATTGATGTATATAAACGTCCCACGGCGACGTAGAGCCCAACTCGCCAGAAATGTTGTCAAATATTACCGCCGAGATGTTAGGTTCTGTTAGGTTAGGTTATATTACGTTATTGATGTATATAAAGGTCCCACGGAGCCGTAGAGGCCAACTCGCCAGGAATGTTGTCAAATATTACCGCCGAGATGTTAGGTTCTGTTAGGTTAGGTTATATTACATCATTGATGTATCTAAAGGTCCCACGTAGACGTAGAGGCCATCAAGCCAGGAATGTGGTCAAATATTACCGCCGAGATGATAGGTTGGGTTAGGTTAGGTTATATTACGTTATTGATGTATACAAAGGTCCCACGGAGACGTGGAGGCCAATTCGCCAGGAATGTTGTCAAATATTACCGCCGAGATGTTAGGTTGGGTTAGGTTCGGTTATATTACGTTATTGATGTATAGGAAGGTCCCACGGAGACGTAGAGGCCAACTCGCCAGGAATGTTGTCAAATATTACCGCCGAGATGTTAGGTTCTGTTAGGTTAGGTTATATTACATTATTGATGTATATAAAGGTCCCACGGATACGTAGAGGCCAGCAAGCCAGGAATGTTGCCAAATAATACCGCCGAGATGTTAGGTTGGGTTAGGTTAAGTTATATTACGTTCTTGATGTATACAATGGTCCCACGGAGACGTAGAGGCAAACAAGCCAGGAATGTTGTCAAATATTAACGCCGAGATGTTAGGTTGGGTTAGGTTCGGTTATATTACGTTATTGATGTATACAAAGGTCCCACGGAGACGTAGAGGCCAACAAGCCAGGAATGTGGTCAAATATTACCGCCGAGATGATAGGTTGGGTTAGGTTAGGTTATATTACGTTATTGATGTATACAAAGGTCCCACGGAGACGTGGAGGCCAATTCGCCAGGAATGTTGTCAAATATTAACGCCGAGATGTTAGGTTGGGTTAGGTTCGGTTATATTACGTTATTGATGTATAGGAAGGACTCACGGAGACGTAGAGGCCAACTCACCAGGAATGTTGTCAAATATTACCGCCGAGATGTTAGGTTCTGTTAGGTTAGGTTATATTACGTTATTAACGTATATAAATTTCCCACGGATACGTAGAGGCCAACAAGCCAGGAATGTGGTCAAATATTACAGCCGAGATGATAGGTTGGGTTTGGTTAGGTTATATTACGTTATTGATGTATACAAAGGTCCCACGGAGACGTGGAGGCCAATTCGCCAGGAATGTTGTCAAATATTACCACCGAGATGATAAGTTGGGTTAGGTTCGGTTATATTACGTTATTGATGTATAGGAAGGTCCCACGGAGACGTAGAGGCCAACTCGCCAGGAATGTTGTCAAATATTACCGCCGAGATGTTAGGTTCTGTTAGGTTAGGTTATATTACATTATTGATGTATATAAAGGTCCCATGGAGACTTAGAGGCCAACTCGCCGGGAATGTTGTCAAATATTACCGCCGAGATGTTAGGTTGGGTTAGGTTAGGTTAGGTTAGGTTATTAATGTATATAAAGGTCCCACGGAGCCGTAGAGGCCAACACGCCAGGAATGTTGTCAAATATTACCGCCGAGATGTTAGGTTCTGTTAGGTTAGGTTATATTACGTTATTGATGTATATAAAGGTCCCACGGAGCCGTAGAGGCCAACAAGCCAGGAATGTGGTCAAATATTACCGCCGAGATGATAGGTTGGGTTAGGTTAGGTTATATTACGTTATTGATGTATACAAAGTTCCCACGGAGACGTGGAGGCCAATTCGCCAGGAATGTTGTCAAATATTACCGCCGAGATGATAGGTTGGGTTATGTTCGGTTATATTACGTTATTGATGTATAGGAAGGTCCCAGGGAGACGTAAAGGCCAACTCGCCAGGAATGTTGTCAAATATTACCGCCGAGATGTTAGGTTCTGTTAGGTTAGGTTATATTACATTATTGATGTATATAAAGGTCCCACGGAGACGTAGAGTCCAGCAAGCCAGGAATGTTGCCAAATATTACCGCCGAGATGTTAGGTTGGGTTAGGTTAAGTTATATTACGTTCTTGATGTATATAAAGGTCCCATGGAGACTTAGAGGCCAACTCGCCGGGAATGTTGTGAAATATTACCGCCGAGATGTTAGGTTGGGTTAGGTTAGGTTATATTACGCTATTGATGTATATAAATGTCCCACGGAGACGTAGAGGCCAACTCGCCGGGAATGTGGTCAAATATTACCGCAGAGATATTAGATTGGGTTAGGTTATGTTATATTACGTTATTGATGTATACAAAGGTCCCACGGAGACGTAGAGGCCAGCAAGCCAGGAATGTTGCCAAATATTACCGCCGAGATGTTAGATTGGGTTAGGTTAGGTTATATTACGTTATTGATGTGTACAAAGGTCCCACGGAGACGTAGAGGCAAACAAGCCAGGAATGTGGTCAAATATTACCGCCGAGATGTTAGGTTCTGTTAGGTTAGGTTATATTACGTTATTGATGTGTATAAAGGTCCCACGGAGACGTCGGGGCCAATTCGCCAGGAATGTCGTCAAATATTACCGCCGAGATGGTAGATTGGATTAGGTTAGGTTATATTACGTTATTGATGTATAGGAAGGTCCCACGGACACGTAGAGGCCCACTCGACAGGAATGTGGTCAAATATTACCTCCGAGATGTTAGGTTCTGTTAGGTTAGGTTATATTACGTTATTGATGTATATAAAGGTCCCACGGAGCCGTAGAGGCCAACTCGCCAGGAATGTTGTCAAATATTACCGCCGAGATGTTAGGTTCTGTTAGGTTAGGTTATATTACGTTATTGATGTATATAAAGGTCCCACGGAGTCGTAGAGGCCAACTCGCCAGGAATGTTGTCAAATATTACCGCCGAGATGTTAGGTTCTGTTAGGTTAGGTTATATTACATTATTGATGTATATAAAGGTCCCACGGAGACGTAGAGGCCAACAAGCCAGGAATGTGGTCAAATATTACCACCGAGATGATAGGTTGGGTTTGGTTAGGTTATATTACGTTATTGATGTATACAAAGGTCCCACGGAGACGTGGAGTCCAATTCGCCAGGAATGTTGTCAAATATTACCGCCGAGATGTTAGGTTGGGTTAGGTTCGGTTATATTACGTTATTGATGTATAGGAAGGTCCCACGGAGACGTAGAGGCCAACTCGTCAGGAATGTTATCAAATATTACCGCCGAGATGTTAGGTTCTGTTAGGTTAGGTTATATTACATTATTGATTTATATAAAGGTCCCACGGAGACGTAGAGGCCAGCAAGCCAGGAATGTTGCCAAATGTTACCGCCGAGATGTTAGATTGGGTTAGGTTAGGTTATATTACGTTATTGATGTATATAAACGTCCCACGGAGCCGTAGAGGCCAACTCGCCAGGAATGATGTCAAATATTACCGCCGAGATGTTAGGTTCTGTTAGGTTAGGTTATATTACCTTATTGATGTATATAAAGGTCCCACGGAGCCGTAGAGGCCAACAAGACAGGAATGTCGTCAAATATTACCGCCGAGATGGTAGATTGGATTAGGTTAGGTTATATTACGTTATTGATGTATAGGAAGGTCCCACGGACACGTAGAGGCCCACTCGCCAGGAATGTTGTCAAATATTACCGCCGAGATGTTAGGTTCTGTTAGGTTAGGTTATATTATGTTATTGATGTATATAAAGGTCCCACGGATACGTAGAGGCCAGCAAGCCAGGAATGTTTCCAAATATTACCGCCGAGATGTTAGGTTGGGTTACGTTAAGTTATATTACGTTCTTGATGTATATAAAGGTCCCACGGAGCCGTAGAGGCCAACTCGCCAGGAATGTTGTCAAATATTACCGCCGAGATGTTAGGTTCTGTTAGGTTAGGTTATATTACATTATTGATGTATATAAAGGTCCCATGGAGACTTAGAGGCCAACTCGCCGGGAATGTTGTCAAATATTACCGCCGAGATGTTAGGTTGGGTTAGGTTAGGTTAGGTTAGGTTATTAATGTATATAAAGGTCCCACGGAGCCGTAGAGGCCAACACGCCAGGAATGTTGTCAAATATTACCGCCGAGATGTTAGGTTCTGTTAGGTTAGGTTATATTACGTTATTGATGTATATAAAGGTCCCACGGAGCCGTAGAGGCCAACAAGCCAGGAATGTGGTCAAATATTACCGCCGAGATGATAGGTTGGGTTAGGTTAGGTTATATTACGTTATTGATGTATACAAAGGTCCCACGGAGACGTGGAGGCCAATTCGCCAGGAATGTTGTCAAATATTACCGCCGAGATGATAGGTTGGGTTAGGTTCGGTTATATTACGTTATTGATGTATAGGAAGGTCCCACGGAGACGTAAAGGCCAACTCGCCAGGAATGTTGTCAAATATTACCGCCGAGATGTTAGGTTCTGTTAGGTTAGGTTATATTACATTATTGATGTATATAAAGGTCCCACGGAGACGTAGAGTCCAGCAAGCCAGGAATGTTGCCAAATATTACCGCCGAGATGTTAGGTTGGGTTAGGTTAAGTTATATTACGTTCTTGATGTATATAAAGGTCCCATGGAGACTTAGAGGCCAACTCGCCGGGAATGTTGTCAAATATTACCGCCGAGATGTTAGGTTGGGTTAGGTTAGGTTATATTACGCTATTGATGTATATAAATGTCCCACGGAGACGTAGAGGCCAACTCGCCGGGAATGTGGTCAAATATTACCGCAGAGATATTAGATTGGGTTAGGTTATGTTATATTACGTTATTGATGTATACAAAGGTCCCACGGAGACGTAGAGGCCAGCAAGCCAGGAATGTTGCCAAATATTACCGCCGAGATGTTAGATTGGGTTAGGTTAGGTTATATTACGTTATTGATGTGTACAAAGGTCCCACGGAGACGTAGAGGCAAACAAGCCAGGAATGTGGTCAAATATTACTGCCGAGATGTTAGGTTCTGTTAGGTTAGGTTATATTACGTTATTGATGTATATAAACGTCCCACGGAGCCGTAGAGGCCAACTCGCCAGGAATGATGTCAAATATTACCGCCGAGATGTTAGGTTCTGTTAGGTTAGGTTATATTACCTTATTGATGTATATAAAGGTCCCACGGAGCCGTAGAGGCCAACAAGACAGGAATGTCGTCAAATATTACCGCCGAGATGGTAGATTGGATTAGGTTAGGTTATATTACGTTATTGATGTATAGGAAGGTCCCACGGACACGTAGAGGCCCACTCGCCAGGAATGTTGTCAAATATTACCGCCGAGATGTTAGGTTCTGTTAGGTTAGGTTATATTATGTTATTGATGTATATAAAGGTCCCACGGATACGTAGAGGCCAGCAAGCCAGGAATGTTTCCAAATATTACCGCCGAGATGTTAGGTTGGGTTACGTTAAGTTATATTACGTTCTTGATGTATATAAAGGTCCCACGGAGCCGTAGAGGCCAACTCGCCAGGAATGTTGTCAAATATTACCGCCGAGATGTTAGGTTCTGTTAGGTTAGGTTATATTACATTATTGATGTATATAAAGGTCCCATGGAGACTTAGAGGCCAACTCGCCGGGAATGTTGTCAAATATTACCGCCGAGATGTTAGGTTGGGTTAGGTTAGGTTAGGTTAGGTTATTAATGTATATAAAGGTCCCACGGAGCCGTAGAGGCCAACACGCCAGGAATGTTGTCAAATATTACCGCCGAGATGTTAGGTTCTGTTAGGTTAGGTTATATTACGTTATTGATGTATATAAAGGTCCCACGGAGCCGTAGAGGCCAACAAGCCAGGAATGTGGTCAAATATTACCGCCGAGATGATAGGTTGGGTTAGGTTAGGTTATATTACGTTATTGATGTATACAAAGGTCCCACGGAGACGTGGAGGCCAATTCGCCAGGAATGTTGTCAAATATTACCGCCGAGATGATAGGTTGGGTTAGGTTCGGTTATATTACGTTATTGATGTATAGGAAGGTCCCACGGAGACGTAAAGGCCAACTCGCCAGGAATGTTGTCAAATATTACCGCCGAGATGTTAGGTTCTGTTAGGTTAGGTTATATTACATTATTGATGTATATAAAGGTCCCACGGAGACGTAGAGTCCAGCAAGCCAGGAATGTTGCCAAATATTACCGCCGAGATGTTAGGTTGGGTTAGGTTAAGTTATATTACGTTCTTGATGTATATAAAGGTCCCATGGAGACTTAGAGGCCAACTCGCCGGGAATGTTGTCAAATATTACCGCCGAGATGTTAGGTTGGGTTAGGTTAGGTTATATTACGCTATTGATGTATATAAATGTCCCACGGAGACGTAGAGGCCAACTCGCCGGGAATGTGGTCAAATATTACCGCAGAGATATTAGATTGGGTTAGGTTATGTTATATTACGTTATTGATGTATACAAAGGTCCCACGGAGACGTAGAGGCCAGCAAGCCAGGAATGTTGCCAAATATTACCGCCGAGATGTTAGATTGGGTTAGGTTAGGTTATATTACGTTATTGATGTGTACAAAGGTCCCACGGAGACGTAGAGGCAAACAAGCCAGGAATGTGGTCAAATATTACTGCCGAGATGTTAGGTTCTGTTAGGTTAGGTTATATTACGTTATTGATGTATATAAAGGTCCCACGGAGACGTCGAGGCCAACAAGCCAGGAATGTGGTCAAATATTACCGCCGAGATGTCAGATTGGGTTAGGTTAGGTTATATTACGTTATTGATGTATACAAAGGTCACACGGAGACGTAGAGGCAAAGAAGCCAGGAATGTGGTCAAATATTACCGCCGAGATGTTAGGTTCTGTTAGGTTAGGTTATATTACGTTATTGATGTATATAAAGGTCCCACGGAGACGTAGAGGCCAACAAGCCAGGAATGTGGTCAAATATTACCGCCGAGATGATAGGTTGGGTTAGGTTAGGTTATATTACGTTATTGATGTATACAAAGGTCCCACGGAGACGTGGAGGCCAATTCGCCAGGATTGTTTTCAAATAATATCGCCGAGATGTTAGGTTGGGTTAGGTTAGGTTATATTACGTTATTGATGTATACAAAGGTCCCACGGAGACGTCGGGGCCAATTCGCCAGGAATGTCGTCAAATATTACCGCCGAGATGTTAGGTTGGGTTAGGTTCGGTTATATTACGTTATTGATGTATAGGAAGGTCCCACGGAGACGTAGAGGCCAACTCGCCAGGAATGTTGTCAAATATTACCGCCGAGATGTTAGGTTCTGTTAGGTTAGGTTATATTACATTATTGATGTATATAAAGGTCCCACGGATACGTAGAGGCCAGCAAGCCAGGAATGTTGTCAAATATTACCGCCGAGATGTTAGGTTCTGTTAGGTTAGGTTATATTACATTATTGATGTATATAAAGGTCCCACGGAGACGTAGAGTCCAGCAAGCCAGGAATGTTGCCAAATATTACCGCCGAGATGTTAGGTTGGGTTAGGTTAAGTTATATTACGTTCTTGATGTATATAAATGTCCCACGGAGACGTAGAGGCCAACTCGCCGGGAATGTGGTCAAATATTACCGCAGAGATATTAGATTGGGTTAGGTTATGTTATATTACGTTATTGATGTATACAAAGGTCTCACGGAGATGTAGAGGCCAGCAAGCCAGGAATGTTGCCAAATATTACCGCCGAGATGTTAGATTGGGTTAGGTTAGGTTATATTACGTTATTGATGTATACAAAGGTCCCACGGAGACGTAGAGGCCAGCAAGCCAGGAATGTTGCCAAATATTACCGCCGAGATGTTAGATTGGGTTAGGTTAGGTTATATTACGTTATTGATGTGTACAAAGGTCCCACGGAGACGTAGAGGCAAACAAGCCAGGAATGTGGTCAAATATTACTGCCGAGATGTTAGGTTCTGTTAGGTTAGGTTATATTACGTTATTGATGTATATAAAGGTCCCACGGAGACGTAGAGGCCAACAAGCCAGGAATGTGGTCAAATATTACCGCCGAGATGTCAGATTGGGTTAGGTTAGGTTATATTACGTTATTGATGTATACAAAGGTCCCACGGAGACGTAGAGGCAAAGAAGCCAGGAATGTGGTCAAATATTACCGCCGAGATGTTAGGTTCTGTTAGGTTAGGTTATATTACGTTATTGATGTATATAAAGGTCCCACGGAGACGTAGAGGCCAACAAGCCAGGAATGTGGTCAAATATTACCGCCGAGATGATAGGTTGGGTTAGGTTAGGTTATATTACGTTATTGATGTATACAAAGGTCCCACGGAGACGTGGAGGCCAATTCGCCAGGATTGTTTTCAAATAATATCGCCGAGATGTTAGGTTGGGTTAGGTTCGGTTATATTACGTTATTGATGTATAGGAAGGTCCCACGGAGACGTAGAGGCCAACTCGCCAGGAATGTTGTCAAATATTACCGCCGAGATGTTAGGTTCTGTTAGGTTAGGTTATATTACATTATTGATGTATATAAAGGTCCCACGGATACGTAGAGGCCAGCAAGCCAGGAATGTTGCCAAATAATACCGCCGAGATGTTAGGTTGGGTTAGGTTAAGTTATATTACGTTCTTGATGTATATAAAGGTCCCATGGAGACTTAGAGGCCAACTCGCCGGCAATGTTGTCAAATATTACCGCCGAGATGTTAGGTTGGGTTAGGTTAGGTTATATTACGCTATTGATGTATATAAATGTCCCACGGAGACGTAGAGGCCAACTCGCCGGGAACGTGGTCAAATATTACCGCAGAGATATTAGATTGGGTTAGGTTATGTTATATTACGTTATTGATGTATACAAAGGTCCCACGGAGATGTAGAGGCCAGCAAGCCAGGAATGTTGCCAAATATTACCGCCGAGATGTTAGATTGGGTTAGGTTAGGTTATATTACGTTATTGATGTATACAATGGTCCCACGGAGACGTAGAGGCAAACAAGCCAGGAATGTGGTCAAATATTACCGCCGAGATGTTAGGTTCTGTTAGGTTAGGTTATATTACGTTATTGATGTATATAAAGGTCCCACGGAGCCGTAGAGGCCAACAAGCCAGGAATGTGGTCAAATATTACCGCCGAGATGATAGGTTGGGTTAGGTTAGGTTATATTACGTTATTGATGTATACAAAGGTCCCACGGAGACGTGGAGGCCAAGTCGCCAGGAATGTTGTCAAATATTACCGCCGAGATGATAGGTTGGGTTAGGTTCGGTTATATTACGTTATTGATGTATAGGAAGGTCCCACGGAGACGTAAAGGCCAACTCGCCAGGAATGTTGTCAAATATTACCGCCGAGATGTTAGGTTCTGTTAGGTTAGGTTATATTACATTATTGATGTATATAAAGGTCCCACGGAGACGTAGAGTCCAGCAAGCCAGGAATGTTGCCAAATATTACCGCCGAGATGTTGGATTGGGTTAGGTTAGGTTATATTACGTTATTGATGTATACAAAGGTCCCACGGAGACGTAGAGGCCAACTCACCAGGAATGTTGTCAAATATTACCGCCGAGATGTTAGGTTCTGTTAGGTTAGGTTATATTACATTATTGATGTATATAAAGGTCCCACGGAGCCGTAGAGGCCAACAAGCCAGGAATGTGGTCAAATATTACCGCCGAGATGATAGGTTGGGTTAGGTTAGGTTATATTACGTTATTGATGTATACAAAGGTCCCACGGAGACGTGGAGGCCAATTCGCCAGGAATGTTGTCAAATATTACCGCCGAGATGATAGGTTGGGTTAGGTTCGGTTATATTACGTTATTGATGTATAGGAAGGTCCCACGGAGACGTAAAGGCCAACTCGCCAGGAATGTTGTCAAATATTACCGCCGAGATGTTAGGTTCTGTTAGGTTAGGTTATATTACATTATTGATGTATATAAAGGTCCCACGGAGACGTAGAGTCCAGCAAGCCAGGAATGTTGCCAAATATTACCGCCGAGATGTTAGATTGGGTTAGGTTAGGTTATATTACGTTATTGATGTATACAAAGGTCCCACGGAGACGTAGAGGCCAACTCACCAGGAATGTTGTCAAATATTACCGCCGAGATGTTAGGTTCTGTTAGGTTAGGTTATATTACGTTATTAACGTATATAAACTTCCCACGGATACGTAGAGGCCAACAAGCCAGGAATGTGGTCAAATATTACAGCCGAGATGATAGGTTAGGTTTGGTTAGGTTATATTACGTTATTGATGTATACAAAGGTCCCACGGAGACGTGGAGGCCAATTCGCCAGGAATGTTGTCAAATATTACCGCCGAGATGTTAGGTTCTGTTAGGTTAGGTTATATTACGTTATTGATGTATAGGAAGGTCCCACGGAGACGTAGAGGCCAACTCGCCAGGAATGTTGTCAAATATTACCGCCGAGATGTTAGGTTCTGTTAGGTTAGGTTATATTACATTATTGATGTATATAAAGGTCCCGCGGAGACGTAGAGTCCAGCAAGCCAGGAATGTTGCCAAATATTACCGCCGAGATGTTAGGTTGGGTTAGGTTAAGTTATATTACGTTCTTGATGTATATAAAGGTCCCACGGAGCCGTAGAGGCCAACTCGCCGGGAATGTTGTCAAATATTACCGCCGAGATGTTAGGTTCTGTTAGGTTAGGTTATATTACATTATTGATGTATATAAAGGTCCCACGGAGACGTAGAGGCCAACAAGCCAGGAATGTGGTCAAATATTTCCACCGAGATGATAGGTTGGGTTTGGTTAGGTTATATTACGTTATTGATGTATACAAAGGTCCCACGGAGACGTGGAGTCCAATTCGCCAGAAGTGTTGTCAAATATTACCGCCGAGATGTTAGGTTGGGTTAGGTTCGGTTATATTACGTTATTGATTTATAGGAAGGTCCCACGGAGACGTAGAGGCCAACTCGCCAGGAATGTTGTCAAATATTACCGCCGAGATGTTAGGTTCTGTTAGGTTAGGTTATATTACATTATTGATGTATATAAAGGTCCCACGGAGACGTAGAGGCCAGCAAGCCAGGAATGTTGCCAAATATTACCGCCGAGATGTTAGGTTGGGTTAGGTTATGTTATATTAAGTTCTTGATGTATATAAAGGTCCCACGGAGACGTCGGGGCCAATTCGCCAGGAATGTCGTCAAATATTACCGCCGAGATGTTAGGTTGGGTTAGGTTAGGTTATATTACGTGATTGATGTATATAAACGTCCCACGGAGACGTAGAGGCCAACAAGACAGGAATGTGGTCAAATATTACCGCCGAGATGTTAGGTTCTGTTAGGTTAGGTTATATTACGTTATTGATATATATAAAGGTCCCACGGAGCCGTAGAGGCCAACTCGCCAGGAATGTTGTCAAATATTACCGCCGAGATGTTAGGTTCTGTTAGGTTAAGTTATATTACGTTATTGATGTATAGGAAGGTCCCACGGAGACGTAGAGGCCAACTCGCCAGGAATGTTGTCAAATATTACCGCCGAGATGTTAGGTTGGGTTAGGTTAGGTTATATTACGTGATTGATGTATATAAACGTCCCACGGAGACGTAGAGGCCAACAAGACAGGAATGTGGTCAAATATTACCGCCGAGATGTTAGGTAGGGTTAGGTTATGTTATATTAAGTTCTTGATTTATATAAAGGTCCCACGGAGACGTGGAGGCCAATTCGCCAGGAATGTTGTCAAATATTAACGCCGAGATGTTAGGTTGGGTTAGGTTCGGTTATATTACGTTATTGATGTATAGGAAGGACTCACGGAGGCGTAGAGTCCAACTCACCAGGAATGTTGTCAAATATTACCGCCGAGATGTTAGGTTCTGTTAGGTTAGGTTATATTACGTTATTAACGTATATAAACTTCCCACGGATACGTAGAGGCCAACAAGCCAGGAATGTGGTCAAATATTACAGCCGAGATGATAGGTTGGGTTTGGTTAGGTTATATTACGTTATTGATGTATACAAAGGTCCCACGGAGACGTGGAGGCCAATTCGCCAGGAATGTTGTCAAATATTACCGCCGAGATGATAAGTTGGGTTAGGTTCGGTTATATTACGTTATTGATGTATAGGAAGGTCCCACGGAGACGTAGAGGCCAACTCGCCAGGAATGTTGTCAAATATTACCGCCGAGATGTTAGGTTCTGTTAGGTTAGGTTATATTACATTATTGATGTATATAAAGGTCCCATGGAGACTTAGAGGCCAACTCGCCGGGAATGTTGTCAAATATTACCGCCGAGATGTTAGGTTGGGTTAGGTTAGGTTAGGTTAGGTTATTAATGTATATAAAGGTCCCACGGAGCCGTAGAGGCCAACACGCCAGGAATGTTGTCAAATATTACCGCCGAGATGTTAGGTTCTGTTAGGTTAGGTTATATTACGTTATTGATGTATATAAAGGTCCCACGGAGCCGTAGAGGCCAACAAGCCAGGAATGTGGTCAAATATTACCGCCGAGATGATAGGTTGGGTTAGGTTAGGTTATATTACGTTATTGATGTATACAAAGGTCCCACGGAGACGTGGAGTCCAATTCGCCAGGAATGTTGTCAAATATTACCGCCGAGATGATAGGTTGGGTTAGGTTCGGTTATATTACGTTATTGATGTATAGGAAGGTCCCACGGAGACGTAAAGGCCAACTCGCCAGGAATGTTGTCAAATATTACCGCCGAGATGTTAGGTTCTGTTAGGTTAGGTTATATTACATTATTGATGTATATAAAGGTCCCACGGAGACGTAGAGTCCAGCAAGCCAGGAATGTTGCCAAATATTACCGCCGAGATGTTAGATTGGGTTAGGTTAGGTTATATTACGTTATTGATGTATACAAAGGTCCCACGGAGACGTAGAGGCCAACTCACCAGGAATGTTGTCAAATATTACCGCCGAGATGTTAGGTTCTGTTAGGTTAGGTTATATTACATTATTGATGTATATAAAGGTCCCACGGAGCCGTAGAGGCCAACAAGCCAGGAATGTGGTCAAATATTACCGCCGAGATGATAGGTTGGGTTAGGTTAGGTTATATTACGTTATTGATGTATACAAAGGTCCCACGGAGACGTGGACGCCAATTCGCCAGGAATGTTGTCAAATATTACCGCCGAGATGATAGGTTGGGTTAGGTTCGGTTATACTACGTTATTGATGTATAGGAAGGTCCCACGGAGACGTAAAGGCCAACTCGCCAGGAATGTTGTCAAATATTACCGCCGAGATGTTAGGTTCTGTTAGGTTAGGTTATATTACATTATTGATGTATATAAAGGTCCCACGGAGACGTAGAGTCCAGCAAGCCAGGAATGTTGCCAAATATTACCGCCGAGATGTTAGGTTCTGTTAGGTTAGGTTATATTACGTTATTGATGTGTAGGAAGGTCCCACGGAGACGTAGAGGCCAACTCGCCAGGAATGTTGTCAAATATTACCGCCGAGATGTTAGGTTCTGTTAGGTTAGGTTATATTACATTATTGATGTATATAAAGGTCCCGCGGAGACGTAGAGTCCAGCAAGCCAGGAATGTTGCCAAATATTACCGCCAAGATGTTAGGTTGGGTTAGGTTAAGTTATATTACGTTCTTGATGTATATAAAGGTCCCATGGAGACTTAGAGGCCAACTCGCCGGGAATGTTGTCAAATATTACCGCCGAGATGTTAGGTTGGGTTAGGTTAGGTTATATTACGCTATTGATGTATATAAAGGTCCCACGGAGACGTAGAGGCAAACAAGCCAGGAATGTGGTCAAATATTACCGCCGAGATGTTAGGTTTTGTTAGGTTAGGTTATATTACGTTATTGATGTATATAAAGGTCCCACGGAGCCGTAGAGGCCATCTCGCCAGGATTGTTTTCAAATAATATCGCCGAGATGTTAGGTTGGGTTAGGTTAGGTTATATTACGTTATTGATGTATACAAAGGTCCCACGGAGACGTGGAGTCCAATTCGCCAGGAATGTTGTCAAATATTACCGCCGAGATGTTAGGTTCTGTTAGGTTAGGTTATATTATGTTATTGATGTATATAAAGGTCCCACGGATACGTAGAGGCCAGCAAGCCAGGAATGTTGCCAAATATTACCGCCGAGATGTTAGGTTGGGTTAGGTTAAGTTATATTACGTTCTTGATGTATATAAAGGTCCCACGGAGCCGTAGAGGCCAACTCGCCAGGAATGTTGTCAAATATTACCGCCGAGATGTTAGGTTCTGTTAGGTTAGGTTATATTACATTATTGATGTATATAAAGGTCCCACGGAGACGTAGAGGCCAACAAGCCAGGAATGTGGTCAAATATTTCCACCGAGATGATAGGTTGGGTTTGGTTAGGTCATATTACGTTATTGATGTATACAAAGGTCCCACGGAGACGTGGAGTCCAATTCGCCAGGAATGTTGTCAAATATTACCGCCGAGATGTTAGGTTGGGTTAGGTTCGGTTATATTACGTTATTGATTTATAGGAAGGTCCCACGGAGACGTAGAGGCCAACTCGCCAGGAATGTTGTCAAATATTACCGCCGAGATGTTAGGTTCTGTTAGGTTAGGTTATATTACATTATTGATGTATATAAAGGTCCCACGGAGACGTAGAGGCCAGCAAGCCAGGAATGTTGCCAAATATTACCGCCGAGATGTTAGGTTGGGTTAGGTTATGTTATATTAAGTTCTTGATGTATATAAAGGTCCCACGGAGACGTCGGGGCCAATTCGCCAGGAATGTCGTCAAATATTACCGCCGAGATGTTAGGTTGGGTTAGGTTAGGTTATATTACGTGACTGATGTATATAAACGTCCCACGGAGACGTAGAGGCCAACAAGACAGGAATGTGGTCAAATATTACCGCCGAGATGTTAGGTTCTGTTAGGTTAGGTTATATTACGTTATTGATGTATATAAAGGTCCCACGGAGCCGTAGAGGCCAACTCGCCAGGAATGTTGTCAAATATTACCGCCGAGATGTTAGGTTCTGTTAGGTTAGGTTATATTACGTTATTGATGTATAGGAAGGTCCCACGGAGACGTAGAGGCCAACTCGCCAGGAATATTGTCAAATATTACCGCCGAGATGTTAGGTTGGGTTAGGTTAGGTTATATTACGTGATTGATGTATATAAACGTCCCACGGAGACGTAGAGGCCAACAAGCCAGGAATGTGGTCAAATATTACCGCCGAGATGATAGGTTGGGTTAGGTTAGGTTATATTACGTTATTGATGTATACAAAGGTCCCACGGAGACGTGGAGGCCAATTCGCCAGGAATGTTGTCAAATATTACCGCCGAGATGATAGGTTGGGTTAGGTTCGGTTATATTACGTTATTGATGTATAGGAAGGTCCCACGGAGACGTAAAGCCCAACTCGCCAGGAATGTTGTCAAATATTACCGCCGAGATGTTAGGTTCTGTTAGGTTAGGTTACATTACATTATTGATGTATATAAAGGTCCCACGGAGACGTAGAGTCCAGCAAGCCAGGAATGTTGCCAAATATTACCGCCGAGATGTTAGATTGGGTTAGGTTAGGTTATATTACGTTATTGATGTATACAAAGGTCCCACGGAGACGTAGAGGCCAACTCACCAGGAATGTTGTCAAATATTACCGCCGAGATGTTAGGTTCTGTTAGGTTAGGTTATATTACGTTATTAACGTATATAAACTTCCCACGGATACGTAGAGGCCAACAAGCCAGGAATGTGGTCAAATATTACAGCCGAGATGATAGGTTAGGTTTGGTTAGGTTATATTACGTTATTGATGTATACAAAGGTCCCACGGAGACGTGGAGGCCAATTCGCCAGGAATGTTGTCAAATATTACCGCCGAGATGTTAGGTTCTGTTAGGTTAGGTTATATTACGTTATTGATGTATAGGAAGGTCCCACGGAGACGTAGAGGCCAACTCGCCAGGAATGTTGTCAAATATTACCGCCGAGATGTTAGGTTCTGTTAGGTTAGGTTATATTACATTATTGATGTATATAAAGGTCCCGCGGAGACGTAGAGTCCAGCAAGCCAGGAATGTTGCCAAATATTACCGCCGAGATGTTAGGTTGGGTTAGGTTAAGTTATATTACGTTCTTGATGTATATAAAGGTCCCATGGAGACTTAGAGGCCAACTCGCCGGGAATGTTGTCAAATATTACCGCCGAGATGTTAGGTTGGGTTAGGTTAGGTTATATTACGCTATTGATGTATATAAAGGTCCCACGGAGACGTAGAGGCAAACAAGCCAGGAATGTGGTCAAATATTACCGCCGAGATGTTAGGTTTTGTTAGGTTAGGTTATATTACGTTATTGATGTATATAAAGGTCCCACGGAGCCGTAGAGGCCATCTCGCCAGGATTATTTTCAAATAATATCGCCGAGATGTTAGGTTGGGTTAGGTTAGGTTATATTACGTTATTGATGTATACAAAGGTCCCACGGAGACGTGGAGTCCAATTCGCCAGGAATGTTGTCAAATATTACCGCCGAGATGTTAGGTTCTGTTAGGTTAGGTTATATTATGTTATTGATGTATATAAAGGTCCCACGGATACGTAGAGGCCAGCAAGCCAGGAATGTTGCCAAATATTACCGCCGAGATGTTAGGTTGGGTTAGGTTAAGTTATATTACGTTCTTGATGTATATAAAGGTCCCACGGAGCCGTAGAGGCCAACTCGCCAGGAATGTTGTCAAATATTACCGCCGAGATGTTAGGTTCTGTTAGGTTAGGTTATATTACATTATTGATGTATATAAAGGTCCCACGGAGACGTAGAGGCCAACAAGCCAGGAATGTGGTCAAATATTTCCACCGAGATGATAGGTTGGGTTTGGTTAGGTTATATTACGTTATTGATGTATACAAAGGTCCCACGGAGACGTGGAGTCCAATTCGCCAGGAATGTTGTCAAATATTACCGCCGAGATGTTAGGTTGGGTTAGGTTCGGTTATATTACGTTATTGATTTATAGGAAGGTCCCACGGAGACGTAGAGGCCAACTCGCCAGGAATGTTGTCAAATATTACCGCCGAGATGTTAGGTTCTGTTAGGTTAGGTTATATTACATTATTGATGTACATAAAGGTCCCACGGAGACGTAGAGGCCAGCAAGCCAGGAATGTTGCCAAATGTAACCGCCGAGATGTTAGGTTGGGTTAGGTTATGTTATATTAAGTTCTTGATGTATATAAAGGTCCCACGGAGACGTCGGGGCCAATTCGCCAGGAATGTCGTCAAATATTACCGCCGAGATGTTAGGTTGGGTTAGGTTAGGTTATATTACGTGACTGATGTATATAAACGTCCCACGGAGACGTAGAGGCCAACAAGACAGGAATGTGGTCAAATATTACCGCCGAGATGTTAGGTTCTGTTAGGTTAGGTTATATTACGTTATTGATGTATATAAGGGTCCCACGGAGCCGTAGAGGCCAACTCGACAGGAATGTTGTCAAATATTACCGCCGAGATGTTAGGTTCTGTTAGGTTAGGTTATATTACGTTATTGATGTATAGGAAGGTCCCACGGAGACGTAGAGGCCAACTCGCCAGGAATGTTGTCAAATATTACCGCCGAGATGTTAGGTTGGGTTAGGTTAGGTTATATTACGTGATTGATGTATATAAACGTCCCACGGAGACGTAGAGGCCAACAAGACAGGAATGTGGTCAAATATTACCGCCGAGATGTTAGGTTGGGTTAGGTTATGTTATATTAAGTTCTTGATGTATATAAAGGTCCCACGGAGACGTCGGGGCCAATTCGCCAGGAATGTCGTCAAATATTACCGCCGAGATGTTAGGTTGGGTTAGGTTAGGTTATATTACGTGATTGATGTATATAAACGTCCCACGGAGACGTAGAGGCCAACAAGACAGGAATGTGGTCAAATATTACCGCCGAGATGTTAGGTTCTGTTAGGTTAGGTTATATTACGTTATTGATGTATATAAAAGTCCCACGGAGCCGTAGAGGCCAACTCGCCAGGAATGTTGTCAAATATTACCGCCGAGATGTTAGGTTCTGTTAGGTTAGGTTATATTACGTTATTGATGTATAGGAAGGTCCCACGGAGACGTAGAGGCCAACTCGCCAGGAATGTTGTCAACTATTACCGCCGAGATGTTACGTTCTGTTAGGTTAGGTTATATTACATTATTGATGTATATAAAGGTCCCACGGAGACGTAGATGCCAGCAAGCCAGGAATGTTGCCAAATATTACCGCCGAGATGTTAGGTTGGGTTAGGTTAAGTTATATTAAGTTCTTGATGTATATAATGGTCCCACGGAGACGTCGGGGCCAATTCGCCAGGAATGTCGTCAAATATTACCGCCGAGATGTTAGGTTGGGTTAGGTTAGGTTATATTACGCGATTGATGTATATAAACGTCCCACGGAGACGTAGAGGCCAACAAGACAGGAATGTGGTCAAATATTACCGCCGAGATGTTAGGTTCTGTTAGGTTAGGTTATATTACGTTATTGATGTATATAAACGTCCCACGGAGCCGTAGAGGCCAACTCGCCAGGAATGTTGTCAAATATTACCGCCGAGATGTTAGGTTCTGTTAGGTTAGGTTATATTACGTTATTGATGTATATAAAGGTCCCACGGAGCCGTAGAGGCCAACTCGCCAGGAATTTTGTCAAATATTACCGCCGAGATGTTAGGTTGGGTTAGGTTAGGTTATATTACGTTATTAATGTATACAAAGGTCCCACGGAGACGTGGAGGCCAATTCGCCAGGAATGTTGTCAAATATTACCGCCGAGATGTTAGGTTGGGTTAGGTTAGGTTATATTACGCTATTGATGTATATAAATGTCCCACGGAGACGTAGAGGCCAACTCGCCGGGAATGTGGTCAAATATTACCGCAGAGATGTTAGATTGGGTTAGGTTAGGTTATATTACGTTATTGATGTATACAAAGGTCCGACGGAGACGTAGAGGCCAACTCGCCAGGAATGTTGTCAAATATTACCGCCGAGATGTTAGGTTCTGTTAGGTTAGGTTATATTACATTATTGATGTATATAAAGGTCCCACGGGGACGTAGAGGCCAACAAGCCAGGAATGTGGTCAAATATTTCCACCGAGATGATAGGTTGGGTTTGGTTAGGTTATATTACGTTATTGATGTATACAAAGGTCCCACGGAGACGTGGAGTCCAGTTCGCCAGGAATGTTGTCAAATATTACCGCCGAGATGTTAGGTTGGGTTAGGTTCGGTTATATTACGTTATTGATGTATAGGAAGGTCCCACGGAGACGTAGAGGCCAACTCGCCAGGAATGTTGTCAAATATTACCGCCGAGATGTTAGGTTCTGTTAGGTTAGGTTATATTACATTATTGATGTATATAAAGGTCCCACGGAGACGTAGAGGCCAGCAAGCCAGGAATGTTGCCAAATATTACCGCCGAGATGTTAGGTTGGGTTAGGTTATGTTATATTAAGTTCTTGATGTATATAAAGGTCCCACGGAGACGTCGGGGCCAATTCGCCAGGAATGTCGTCAAATATTACCGCCGAGATGTTAGGTTGGGTTAGGTTAGGTTATATTACGTGATTGATGTATATAAACGTCCCACGGAGACGTAGAGGCCAACAAGACAGGAATGTGGTCAAATATTTCCGCCGAGATGTTAGGTTCTGTTAGGTTAGGTTATATTACGTTATTGATGTATATAAAGGTCCCACGGAGCCGTAGAGGCCAACTCGCCAGGAATGTTGTCAAATATTACCGCCGAGATGTTAGGTTCTGTTAGGTTAGGTTATATTACGTTATTGATGTATAGGAAGGTCCCACGGAGACGTAGAGGCCAACTCGCCAGGAATGTTGTCAAATATTACCGCCGAGATGTTAGGTTCTGTTAGGTTAGGTTATATTACATTATTGATGTATATAAAGGTCCCACGGAGACGTAGAGGCCAGCAAGCCAGGAATGTTGCCAAATATTACCGCCGAGATGTTAGGTTGGGTTAGGTTAAGTTATATTAAGTTCTTGATGTATATAATGGTCCCACGGAGACGTCGGGGCCAATTAGCCAGGAATGTCGTCAAATATTACCGCCGAGATGTTAGGTTGGGTTAGGTTAGGTTATATTACGTGATTGATGTATATAAACGTCCCACGGAGACGTAGAGGCCAACAAGACAGGAATGTGGTCAAATATTACCGCCGAGATGTTAGGTTCTGTTAGGTTAGGTTATATTACGTTATTGATGTATATAAACGTCCCACGGAGCCGTAGAGGCCAACTCGCCAGGAATGTTGTCAAATATTACCGCCGAGATGTTAGGTTCTGTTAGGTTAGGTTATATTACGTTATTGATGTATATAAAGGTCCCACGGAGCCGTAGAGGCCAACTCGCCAGGAATGTTGTCAAATATTACCGCCGAGATTTTAGGTTCTGTTAGGTTAGGTTATATTACATTATTAATGTATATAAAGGTCCCACGGAGACGTAGAGGCCAGCAAGCCAGGAATGTTGCCAAATATTACCGCCGAGATGTTAGGTTGGGTTAGGTTAAGTTATATTAAGTTCTTGATGTATATAAAGGTCCCACGGAGACGTCGGGGCCAATTCGCCAGGAATGTCGTCAAATATTACCGCCGAGATGTTAGGTTGGGTTAGGTTAGGTTATATTACGTGATTGATGTATATAAACGTCCCACGGAGACGTAGAGGCCAACAAGAGAGGCATGTGGTCAAATATTACCGCCGAGATGTTAGGTTCTGTTAGGTTTGGTTATATTACGTTATTGATGTATATAAAGGTCCCACGGAGCCGTAGAGGCCAACTCGCCAGGAATGTTGTCAAATATTACCGCCGAGATGTTATGTTCTGTTAGGTTAGGTTATATTACGTTATTGATGTATAGGAAGGTCCCACGGAGACGTAGAGGCCAACTCGCCAGGAATGTTGTCAAATATTACCGCCGAGATGTTAGGTTCTGTTAGGTTAGGTTATATTACATTCTTGATGTATATAAAGGTCCCACGGAGACGTAGAGGCCAGCAAGCCAGGAATGTTGCCAAATATTACCGCCGAGATGTTAGGTTGGGTTAGGTTAAGTTATATTAAGTTCTTGATGTATATAATGGTCCCACGGAGACGTCGGGGCCAATTCGCCAAGAATGTCGTCAAATATTACCGCCGAGATGTTAGGTTGGGTTAGGTTAGGTTATATTACGTGATTGATGTATATAAACGTCCCACGGAGACGTAGAGGCCAACAAGACAGGAATGTGGTCAAATATTACCGCCGAGATGTTAGGTTCTGTTAGGTTAGGTTATATTACGTTATTGATGTATATAAAGGTCCCACGGAGCCGTAGAGGCCAACTCGCCAGGAATGTTGTCAAATATTACCGCCGAGATGTTAGGTTCTGTTAGGTTAGGTTATATTACGTTATTGATGTATATAAAGGTCCCACGGAGCCGTAGAGGCCAACTCGCCAGGAATGTTGTCAAATATTACCGCCGAGATGTTAGGTTCTGTTAGGTTAGGTTATATTACATTATTGATGTATATAAATGTCCCGCGGAGACGTAGAAGCCAACAAGCCAGGAATGTGGTCAAATATTACCACCGAGATGATAGGTTGGGTTTGGTTAGGTTATATTACGTTATTGATGTATACAAATGTCCCACGGAGACGTCGGGGCCAATTCGCCAGGAATGTCGTCAAATATTACCGCCGAGATGTTAGGTTGGGTTAGGTTAGGTTATATTACGTGATTGATGTATATAAACGTCCCACGGAGACGTAGAGGCCAACAAGACAGGAATGTGGTCAAATATTACCGCCGAGATGTTAGATTGGGTTAGGTTAGGTTATATTACGTTATGGATGTATATAAACGTCCCACGGAGACGTAGAGGCCAACAAGCCAGGAATGTGGTCAAATATTACCACCGAGATGATAGGTTGGGTTTTGTTAGGTTATATTACGTTATTGATGTATACAAAGTTCCCACGGAGACGTGGAGTCCAATTCGCCAGGAATGTTGTCAAATATTACCGCCGAGATGTTAGGTTCTGTTAAGTTAGGTTATATTACCTTATTGATGTATATAAAGGTCCCACGGAGACGTAGAGGCCAACAAGACAGGAATGTGGTCAAATATTACCGCCGAGATGTTAGATTGTGTTAGGTTAGGTCATATTACGTTATTGATGTATGTAAAGGTCCCACGTAGATGTAGAGCCCAACTCGCCAGGATTGTTTTCAAATAATATCGCCGAGATGTTAGGTTGGGTTAGGTTAGGTTATATTACGTTATTGATGTATATAAAGGTCCCACGGAGACGTCGGGGCCAATTCGCCAGGAATGTCGTCAAATATTACCGCCGAGATGGTAGATTGGATTAGGTTAGGTTATATTACGTTATTGATGTATAGGAAGGTCCCACGGACACGTAGAGGCCCACTCGACAGGAATGTGGTCAAATATTACCGCCGAGATGTTAGGTTCTGTTAGGTTAGGTTATATTACGTTATTGATGTATATAAAGGTCCCACGGAGCCGTAGAGGCCAACTCGCCAGGAATGTTGTCAAATATTACCGCCGAGATGTTAGGTTCTGTTAGGTTAGGTTATATTACGTTATTGATGTATATAAAGGTCCCACGGAGTCGTAGAGGCCAACTCGCCAGGAATGTTGTCAAATATTACCGCCGAGATGTTAGGTTCTGTTAGGTTAGGTTATATTACATTATTGATGTATATAAAGGTCCCACGGAGACGTAGAGGCCAACAAGCCAGGAATGTGGTCAAATATTACCACCGAGATGATAGGTTGGGTTTGGTTAGGTTATATTACGTTATTGATGTATACAAAGGTCCCACGGAGACGTGGAGTCCAATTCGCCAGGAATGTTGTCAAATATTACCGCCGAGATGTTAGGTTGGGTTAGGTTCGGTTATATTACGTTATTGATGTATAGGAAGGTCCCACGGAGACGTAGAGGCCAACTCGCCAGGAATGTTATCAAATATTACCGCCGAGATGTTAGGTTCTGTTAGGTTAGGTTATATTACATTATTGATGTATATAAAGGTCCCACGGAGACGTAGAGGCCAGCAAGCCAGGAATGTTGCCAAATGTTACCGCCGAGATGTTAGATTGGGTTAGGTTAGGTTATATTACGTTATTGATGTATATAAACGTCCCACGGAGCCGTAGAGGCCAACTCGCCAGGAATGATGTCAAATATTACCGCCGAGATGTTAGGTTCTGTTAGGTTAGGTTATATTACCTTATTGATGTATATAAAGGTCCCACGGATACGTAGAGGCCAGCAAGCCAGGAATGTTTCCAAATATTACCGCCGAGATGTTAGGTTGGGTTAGGTTAAGTTATATTACGTTCTTGATGTATATAAAGGTCCCACGGAGCCGTAGAGGCCAACTCGCCAGGAATGTTGTCAAATATTACCGCCGAGATGTTAGGTTCTGTTAGGTTAGATTATATTACATTATTGATGTATATAAAGGTCCCACGGAGACATAGAGGCCAACAAGCCAGGAATGTGGTCAAATATTACCACCGAGATGATAGGTTGGGTTTGGTTAGGTTATATTACGTTATTGATGTATATAAAGGTCCCACGGAGACGTCGGGGCCAATTCGCCAGGAATGTCGTCAAATATTACCGCCGAGATGGTAGATTGGATTAGGTTAGGTTATATTACGTTATTGATGTATAGGAAGGTCCCACGGACACGTAGAGGCCCACTCGACAGGAATGTTGTCAAATATTCCCGCCGAGATGTTAGGTTCTGTTAGGTTAGGTTATATTACGTTATTGATGTATATAAAGGTCCCACGGAGACGTAGAGGCCAGCAAGACAGGAATGTGGTCAAATATTACCGCCGAGATGTTATGTTCTGTTAGGTTAGGTTATATTACGTTATTGATGTATATAAAGGACCCATGGAGACTTAGACGCCAACTCGCCGGGAAAGTTGTCAAATATTACCGCCGAGATGTTAGGTTGGGTTAGGTTAGGTTATATTACGTTATTGACGTATATAAAGGTCCCACGGAGACGTAGAGGCAAATAAGAGAGGAATGTGGTCAAATATTACCGCCGAGATGTTAGATTGGGTTAGGTTAGGTTATATTACGTTATTGATGTATACAATGGTCCCACGGAGACGTAGAGGCAAACAAGCCAGGAATGTGGTCAAATATTACCGCCGAGATGTTAGGTTCTGTTAGGTTAGGTTATATTACGTTATTGATGTATATAAAGGTCCCACGGAGACGTAGAGGCCAACAAGCCAGGAATGTGGTCAAATATTACCGCCGAGATGTTAGATTGGGTTAGGTTAGGTTATATTACGTTATTGATGTATATAAAGGTCCCACGGAGCCGTAGAGGCCAACTCGCCAGGAATGTTGTCAAATATTACCGCCGAGATGTTAGGTTCTGTTAGGTTAGGTTATATTACATCATTGATGTATCTAAAGGTCCCACGTAGACGTAGAGGCCATCAAGCCAGGAATGTGGTCAAATATTACCGCCGAGATGATAGGTTGGGTTAGGTTAGGTTATATTACGTTATTGATGTATACAAAGGTCCCACGGAGACGTGGAGGCCAATTCGCCAGAAATGTTGTCAAATATTACCGCCGAGATGTTAGGTTGGGTTAGTTTCGGTTATATTACGTTATTGATGTATAGGAAGGTCCGACGGAGACGTAGAGGCCAACTCGCCAGGAATGTTGTCAAATATTACCGCCGAGATGTTAGGTTCTGTTAGGTTAGGTTATATTACATTATTGATGTATATAAAGGTCCCACGGATACGTAGAGGCCAGCAAGCCAGGAATGTTGCCAAATAATACCGCCGAGATGGTAGGTTGGGTTAGGTTAAGTTATATTACGTTCTTGATGTATATAAAGGTCCCATGGAGACTTAGAGGCCAACTCGCCGGCAATGTTGTCAAATATTACCGCCGAGATGTTAGGTTGGGTTAGGTTAGGTTATATTACGCTATTGATGTATATAAATGTCCCACGGAGACGTAGAGGCCAACTCGCCGGGAATGTGGTCAAATATTACCGCAGAGATATTAGATTGGGTTAGGTTATGTTATATTACGTTATTGATGTATACAAAGGTCCCACGGAGACGTAGAGGCCAGCAAGCCAGGAATGTTGCCAAATATTACCGCCGAGATGTTAGATTGGGTTAGGTTAGGTTATATTACGTTATTGATGTATACAATGGTCCCACGGAGACGTAGAGGCAAACAAGCCAGGAATGTGGTCAAATATTACCGCCGAGATGTTAGGTTCTGTTAGGTTAGGTTATATTACGTTATTGATGTATATAAAGGTCCCACGGAGACGTAGAGGCCAACAAGCCAGGAATGTGGTCAAATATTACCGCCGAGATGTTAGATTGGGTTAGGTTAGGTTATATTACGTTATTGATGTATATAAAGGTCCCACGGAGCCGTAGAGGCCAACATGCCAGGAATGTTGTCAAATATTACCGCCGAGATGTTAGGTTCTGTTAGGTTAGGTTATATTACATTATTGAGGTATATAAAGGTCCCACGGAGACGTAGAGGCCAACAAGCCAGGAATGTGGTCAAATATTACCGCCGAGATGATAGGTTGGGTTAGGTTAGGTTATATTACGTTATTGATGTATACAAAGGTCCCACGGAGACGTGGAGGCCAATTCGCCAGGAATGTTGTCAAATATTACCGCCGAGATGATAGGTTGGGTTAGGTTCGGTTATATTACGTTATTGATGTATACAAAGGTCCCACGGAGACGTGGAGGCCAATTCGCCAGGAATGTTGTCAAATATTACCGCCGAGATGATAGGTTGGGTTAGGTTCGGTTATATTACGTTATTGATGTATAGGAAGGTCCCACGGAGACGTAAAGGCCAACTCGCCAGGAATGTTGTCAAATATTACCGCCGAGATGTTAGGTTCTGTTAGGTTAAGTTATATTAAGTTCTTGATGTATATAAAGGTCCCACGGAGACGTCGGGGCCAATTCGCCAGGAATGTCGTCAAATATTACCGCCGAGATGTTAGGTTGGGTTAGGTTAGGTTATATTACGTGATTGATGTATATAAACGTCCCACGGAGACGTAGAGGCCAACAAGAGAGGCATGTGGTCAAATATTACCGCCGAGATGTTAGGTTCTGTTAGGTTTGGTTATATTACGTTATTGATGTATATAAAGGTCCCACGGAGCCGTAGAGGCCAACTCGCCAGGAATGTTGTCAAATATTACCGCCGAGATGTTATGTTCTGTTAGGTTAGGTTATATTACGTTATTGATGTATAGGAAGGTCCCACGGAGACGTAGAGGCCAACACGCCAGGAATGTTGTCAAATATTACCGCCGAGATGTTAGGTTCTGTTAGGTTAGGTTATATTACATTCTTGATGTATATAAAGGTCCCACGGAGACGTAGAGGCCAGCAAGCCAGGAATGTTGCCAAATATTACCGCCGAGATGTTAGGTTGGGTTAGGTTAAGTTATATTAAGTTCTTGATGTATATAATGGTCCCACGGAGACGTCGGGGCCAATTCGCCAAGAATGTCGTCAAATATTACCGCCGAGATGTTAGGTTCTGTTAGGTTAGATTATATTACATTATTGATGTATATAAAGGTCCCACGGAGACATAGAGGCCAACAAGCCAGGAATGTGGTCAAATATTACCACCGAGATGATAGGTTGGGTTTGGTTAGGTTATATTACGTTATTGATGTATATAAAGGTCCCACGGAGACGTCGGGGCCAATTCGCCAGGAATGTCGTCAAATATTACCGCCGAGATGTTAGGTTCTGTTAGGTTAGGTTATATTACCTTATTGATGTATATAAAGGTCCCACGGATACGTAGAGGCCAGCAAGCCAGGAATGTTTCCAAATATTACCGCCGAGATGTTAGGTTGGGTTAGGTTAAGTTATATTACGTTCTTGATGTATATAAAGGTCCCACGGAGCCGTAGAGGCCAACTCGCCAGGAATGTTGTCAAATATTACCGCCGAGATGTTAGGTTCTGTTAGGTTAGATTATATTACATTATTGATGTATATAAAGGTCCCACGGAGACATAGAGGCCAACAAGCCAGGAATGTGGTCAAATATTACCACCGAGATGATAGGTTGGGTTTGGTTAGGTTATATTACGTTATTGATGTATATAAAGGTCCCACGGAGACGTCGGGGCCAATTCGCCAGGAATGTCGTCAAATATTACCGCCGAGATGGTAGATTGGATTAGGTTAGGTTATATTACGTTATTGATGTATAGGAAGGTCCCACGGACACGTAGAGGCCCACTCGACAGGAATGTTGTCAAATATTCCCGCCGAGATGTTAGGTTCTGTTAGGTTAGGTTATATTACGTTATTGATGTATATAAAGGTCCCACGGAGACGTAGAGGCCAGCAAGACAGGAATGTGGTCAAATATTACCGCCGAGATGTTATGTTCTGTTAGGTTAGGTTATATTACGTTATTGATGTATATAAAGGACCCATGGAGACTTAGACGCCAACTCGCCGGGAAAGTTGTCAAATATTACCGCCGAGATGTTAGGTTGGGTTAGGTTAGGTTATATTACGTTATTGACGTATATAAAGGTCCCACGGAGACGTAGAGGCAAATAAGAGAGGAATGTGGTCAAATATTACCGCCGAGATGTTAGATTGGGTTAGGTTAGGTTATATTACGTTATTGATGTATACAATGGTCCCACGGAGACGTAGAGGCAAACAAGCCAGGAATGTGGTCAAATATTACCGCCGAGATGTTAGGTTCTGTTAGGTTAGGTTATATTACGTTATTGATGTATATAAAGGTCCCACGGAGACGTAGAGGCCAACAAGCCAGGAATGTGGTCAAATATTACCGCCGAGATGTTAGATTGGGTTAGGTTAGGTTATATTACGTTATTGATGTATATAAAGGTCCCACGGAGCCGTAGAGGCCAACTCGCCAGGAATGTTGTCAAATATTACCGCCGAGATGTTAGGTTCTGTTAGGTTAGGTTATATTACATCATTGATGTATCTAAAGGTCCCACGTAGACGTAGAGGCCATCAAGCCAGGAATGTGGTCAAATATTACCGCCGAGATGATAGGTTGGGTTAGGTTAGGTTATATTACGTTATTGATGTATACAAAGGTCCCACGGAGACGTGGAGGCCAATTCGCCAGAAATGTTGTCAAATATTACCGCCGAGATGTTAGGTTGGGTTAGTTTCGGTTATATTACGTTATTGATGTATAGGAAGGTCCGACGGAGACGTAGAGGCCAACTCGCCAGGAATGTTGTCAAATATTACCGCCGAGATGTTAGGTTCTGTTAGGTTAGGTTATATTACATTATTGATGTATATAAAGGTCCCACGGATACGTAGAGGCCAGCAAGCCAGGAATGTTGCCAAATAATACCGCCGAGATGGTAGGTTGGGTTAGGTTAAGTTATATTACGTTCTTGATGTATATAAAGGTCCCATGGAGACTTAGAGGCCAACTCGCCGGCAATGTTGTCAAATATTACCGCCGAGATGTTAGGTTGGGTTAGGTTAGGTTATATTACGCTATTGATGTATATAAATGTCCCACGGAGACGTAGAGGCCAACTCGCCGGGAATGTGGTCAAATATTACCGCAGAGATATTAGATTGGGTTAGGTTATGTTATATTACGTTATTGATGTATACAAAGGTCCCACGGAGACGTAGAGGCCAGCAAGCCAGGAATGTTGCCAAATATTACCGCCGAGATGTTAGATTGGGTTAGGTTAGGTTATATTACGTTATTGATGTATACAATGGTCCCACGGAGACGTAGAGGCAAACAAGCCAGGAATGTGGTCAAATATTACCGCCGAGATGTTAGGTTCTGTTAGGTTAGGTTATATTACGTTATTGATGTATATAAAGGTCCCACGGAGACGTAGAGGCCAACAAGCCAGGAATGTGGTCAAATATTACCGCCGAGATGTTAGATTGGGTTAGGTTAGGTTATATTACGTTATTGATGTATATAAAGGTCCCACGGAGCCGTAGAGGCCAACATGCCAGGAATGTTGTCAAATATTACCGCCGAGATGTTAGGTTCTGTTAGGTTAGGTTATATTACATTATTGAGGTATATAAAGGTCCCACGGAGACGTAGAGGCCAACAAGCCAGGAATGTGGTCAAATATTACCGCCGAGATGATAGGTTGGGTTAGGTTAGGTTATATTACGTTATTGATGTATACAAAGGTCCCACGGAGACGTGGAGGCCAATTCGCCAGGAATGTTGTCAAATATTACCGCCGAGATGATAGGTTGGGTTAGGTTCGGTTATATTACGTTATTGATGTATACAAAGGTCCCACGGAGACGTGGAGGCCAATTCGCCAGGAATGTTGTCAAATATTACCGCCGAGATGATAGGTTGGGTTAGGTTCGGTTATATTACGTTATTGATGTATAGGAAGGTCCCACGGAGACGTAAAGGCCAACTCGCCAGGAATGTTGTCAAATATTACCGCCGAGATGTTAGGTTCTGTTAGGTTAAGTTATATTAAGTTCTTGATGTATATAAAGGTCCCACGGAGACGTCGGGGCCAATTCGCCAGGAATGTCGTCAAATATTACCGCCGAGATGTTAGGTTGGGTTAGGTTAGGTTATATTACGTGATTGATGTATATAAACGTCCCACGGAGACGTAGAGGCCAACAAGAGAGGCATGTGGTCAAATATTACCGCCGAGATGTTAGGTTCTGTTAGGTTTGGTTATATTACGTTATTGATGTATATAAAGGTCCCACGGAGCCGTAGAGGCCAACTCGCCAGGAATGTTGTCAAATATTACCGCCGAGATGTTATGTTCTGTTAGGTTAGGTTATATTACGTTATTGATGTATAGGAAGGTCCCACGGAGACGTAGAGGCCAACTCGCCAGGAATGTTGTCAAATATTACCGCCGAGATGTTAGGTTCTGTTAGGTTAGGTTATATTACATTCTTGATGTATATAAAGGTCCCACGGAGACGTAGAGGCCAGCAAGCCAGGAATGTTGCCAAATATTACCGCCGAGATGTTAGGTTGGGTTAGGTTAAGTTATATTAAGTTCTTGATGTATATAATGGTCCCACGGAGACGTCGGGGCCAATTCGCCAAGAATGTCGTCAAATATTACCGCCGAGATGTTAGGTTGGGTTAGGTTAGGTTATATTACGTGATTGATGTATATAAACGTCCCACGGAGACGTAGAGGCCAACAAGACAGGAATGTGGTCAAATATTACCGCCGAGATGTTAGGTTCTGTTAGGTTAGGTTATATTACGTTATTGATGTATATAAAGGTCCCACGGAGCCGTAGAGGCCAACTCGCCAGGAATGTTGTCAAATATTACCGCCGAGATGTTAGGTTCTGTTAGGTTAGGTTATATTACGTTATTGATGTATATAAAGGTCCCACGGAGCCGTAGAGGCCAACTCGCCAGGAATGTTGTCAAATATTACCGCCGAGATGTTAGGTTCTGTTAGGTTAGGTTATATTACATTATTGATGTATATAAAGGTCCCGCGGAGACGTAGAGGCCAACAAGCCAGGAATGTGGTCAAATATTACCACCGAGATGATAGGTTGGGTTTGGTTAGGTTATATTACGTTATTGATGTATACAAAGGTCCCACGGAGACGTCGGGGCCAATTCGCCAGGAATGTCGTCAAATATTACCGCCGAGATGTTAGGTTGGGTTAGGTTAGGTTATATTACGTGATTGATGTATATAAACGTCCCACGGAGACGTAGAGGCCAACAAGACAGGAATGTGGTCAAATATTACCGCCGAGATGTTAGATTGGGTTAGGTTAGGTTATATTACGTTATGGATGTATATAAACGTCCCACGGAGACGTAGAGGCCAACAAGCCAGGAATGTGGTCAAATATTACCACCGAGATGATAGGTTGGGTTTTGTTAGGTTATATTACGTTATTGATGTATACAAAGGTCCCACGGAGACGTGGAGTCCAATTCGCCAGGAATGTTGTCAAATATTACCGCCGAGATGTTAGGTTCTGTTAAGTTAGGTTATATTACCTTATTGATGTATATAAAGGTCCCACGGAGACGTAGAGGCCAACAAGACAGGAATGTGGTCAAATATTACCGCCGAGATGTTAGATTGTGTTAGGTTAGGTCATATTACGTTATTGATGTATGTAAAGGTCCCACGTAGATGTAGAGCCCAACTCGCCAGGATTGTTTTCAAATAATATCGCCGAGATGTTAGGTTGGGTTAGGTTAGGTTATATTACGTTATTGATGTATATAAAGGTCCCACGGAGACGTCGGGGCCAATTCGCCAGGAATGTCGTCAAATATTACCGCCGAGATGGTAGATTGGATTAGGTTAGGTTATATTACGTTATTGATGTATAGGAAGGTCCCACGGACACGTAGAGGCCAACTCGCCAGGAATGTTATCAAATATTACCGCCGAGATGTTAGGTTCTGTTAGGTTAGGTTATATTACATTATTGATGTATATAAAGGTCCCACGGAGACGTAGAGGCCAGCAAGCCAGGAATGTTGCCAAATGTTACCGCCGATATGTTAGATTGGGTTAGGTTAGGTTATATTACGTTATTGATGTATATAAACGTCCCACGGAGCCGTAGAGGCCAACTCGCCAGGAATGATGTCAAATATTACCGCCGAGATGTTAGGTTCTGTTAGGTTAGGTTATATTACCTTATTGATGTATATAAAGGTCCCACGGAGCCGTAGAGGCCAACAAGACAGGAATGTCGTCAAATATTACCGCCGAGATGGTAGATTGGAGTAGGTTAGGTTATATTACGTTATTGATGTATAGGAAGGTCCCACGGACACGTAGAGGCCCACTCGCCAGGAATGTTGTCAAATATTACCGCCGAGATGTTAGGTTCTGTTAGGTTAGGTTATATTATGTTATTGATGTATATAAAGGTCCCACGGATACGTAGAGGCCAGCAAGCCAGGAATGTTTCCAAATATTACCGCCGAGATGTTAGGTTGGGTTAGGTTAAGTTATATTACGTTCTTGATGTATATAAAGGTCCCACGGAGCCGTAGAGGCCAACTCGCCAGGAATGTTGTCAAATATTACCGCCGAGATGTTAGGTTCTGTTAAGTTAGATTATATTACATTATTGATGTATATAAAGGTCCCACGGAGACATAGAGGCCAACAAGCCAGGAATGTGGTCAAATATTACCACCGAGATGATAGGTTGGGTTTGGTTAGGTTATATTACGTTATTGATGTATATAAAGGTCCCACGGAGACGTCGGGGCCAATTCGCCAGGAATGTCGTCAAATATTACCGCCGAGATGGTAGATTGGATTAGGTTAGGTTATATTACGTTATTGATGTATAGGAAGGTCCCACGGACACGTAGAGGCCCACTCGACAGGAATGTTGTCAAATATTCCCGCCGAGATGTTAGGTTCTGTTAGGTTAGGTTATATTACGTTATTGATGTATATAAAGGCCCCACGGAGACGTAGAGGCCAGCAAGACAGGAATGTGGTCAAATATTACCGCCGAGATGTTATGTTCTGTTAGGTTAGGTTATATTACGTTATTGATGTATATAAAGGACCCATGGAGACTTAGACGCCAACTCGCCGGGAAAGTTGTCAAATATTACCGCCGAGATGTTAGGTTGGGTTAGGTTAGGTTATATTACGTTATTGACGTATATAAAGGTCCCACGGAGACGTAGAGGCAAATAAGAGAGGAATGTGGTCAAATATTACCGCCGAGATGTTAGATTGGGTTAGGTTAGGTTATATTACGTTATTGATGTATATAAACGTCCCAAGGAGACGTAGAGGCCAACAAGACAGGAATGTGGTCAAATATTACCGCCGAAATGATAGATTGGGTTAGGTTAGGTTATATTACGTTATTGATGTATATAAACGTCCCACGGAGACGTAGAGGCCAGCAAGCCAGGAATGTTGCCAAATATTACCGCCGAGATGTTAGATTGGGTTAGGTTAGGTTATATTACGTTATTGATGTATACAATGGTCCCACGGAGACGTAGAGGCAAACAAGCCAGGAATGTGGTCAAATATTACCGCCGAGATGTTAGGTTCTGTTAGGTTAGGTTATATTACGTTATTGATGTATATAAAGGTCCCACGGAGACGTAGAGGCCAACAAGCCAGGAATGTGGTCAAATATTACCGCCGAGATGTTAGATTGGGTTAGGTTAGGTTATATTACGTTATTGATGTATATAAAGGTCCCACGGAGCCGTAGAGGCCAACATGCCAGGAATGTTGTCAAATATTACCGCCGAGATGTTAGGTTCTGTTAGGTTAGGTTATATTACATTATTGAGGTATATAAAGGTCCCACGGAGACGTAGAGGCCAACAAGCCAGGAATGTGGTCAAATATTACCGCCGAGATGATAGGTTGGGTTAGGTTAGGTTATATTACGTTATTGATGTATACAAAGGTCCCACGGAGACGTGGAGGCCAATTCGCCAGGAATGTTGTCAAATATTACCGCCGAGATGATAGGTTGGGTTAGGTTCGGTTATATTACGTTATTGATGTATAGGAAGGTCCCACGGAGACGTAAAGGCCAACTCGCCAGGAATGTTGTCAAATATTACCGCCGAGATGTTAGGTTCTGTTAGGTTAGGTTATATTACATTATTGATGTATATAAAGGTCCCACGGAGACGTAGAGTCCAGCAAGCCAGGAATGTTGCCAAATATTACCGCCGAGATGTTGGGTTGGGTTAGGTTAGGTTATATTACGTTATTGATGTATACAAAGGTCCCACGGAGACGTAGAGGCAAACAAGCCAGGAATGTGGTCAAATATTACCGCCGAGATGTTAGGTTCTGTTAGGTTAGGTTATATTACGTTATTGATGTATATAAAGGTCCCACGGAGACGTAGAGGCCAACAAGCCAGGAATGTGGTCAAATATTACCGCCGAGATGATAGGTTGGGTTAGGTTAGGTTATATTACGTTATTGATGTATACAAAGGTCCCACGCAGACGTGGAGGCCAATTCGCCAGGAATGTTGTCAAATATTAACGCCGAGATGTTAGGTTGGGTTAGGTTCGGTTATATTACGTTATTGATGTATAGGAAGGACTCACGGAGACGTAGAGTCCAACTCACCAGGAATGTTGTCAAATATTACCGCCGAGATGTTAGGTTCTGTTAGGTTAGGTTATATTACGCTATTGATGTATATAAAGGTCCCACGGAGCCGTAGAGGCCAACTCGCCAGGAATTTTGTCAAATATTACCGCCGAGATGTTAGGTTCTGTTAGGTTAGGTTATATTACATTATTGATGTATATAAAGGTCCCACGGAGACGTAGAGGCCAGCAAGCCAGGAATGTTGCCAAATATTACCGCCGAGATGTTAGGTTGGGTTAGGTTAAGTTATATTAAGTTCTTGATGTATATAAAGGTCCCACGGAGACGTCGGGGCCAATTCGCCAGGAATGTCGTCAAATATTACCGCCGAGATGTTAGGTTGGGTTAGGTTAGGTTATATTACGTGATTGATGTATATAAACGTCCCACGGAGACGTAGAGGCCAACAAGACAGGCATGTGGTCAAATATTACCGCCGAGATGTTAGGTTCTGTTAGGTTTGGTTATATTACGTTATTGATGTATATAAAGGTCCCACGGAGCCGTAGAGGCCAGCTCGCCAGGAATGTTGTCAAATATTACCGCCGAGATGTTAGGTTCTGTTAGGTTAGGTTATATTACGTTATTGATGTATAGGAAGGTCCCACGGAGACGTAGAGGCCAACTCGCCAGGAATGTTGTCAAATATTACCGCCGAGATGTTAGGTTCTGTTAGGTTAGGTTATATTACATTATTGATGTATATAAAGGTCCCACGGAGACGTAGAGTCCAGCAAGCCAGGAATGTTGCCAAATATTACCGCCGAGATGTTAGGTTGGGTTAGGTTAAGTTATATTACGTTCTTGATGTATATAAAGGTCCCATGGAGACTTAGAGGCCAACTCGCCGGGAATGTTGTCAAATATTACCGCCGAGATGTTAGGTTGGGTTAGGTTAGGTTATATTACGCTATTGATGTATATAAAGGTCCCACGGAGACGTAGAGGCAAACAAGCCAGGAATGTGGTCAAATATTACCGCCGAGATGTTAGGTTTTGTTAGGTTAGGTTATATTACGTTATTGATGTATATAAAGGTCCCACGGAGCCGTAGAGGCCATCTCGCCAGGATTGTTTTCAAATAATATCGCCGAGATGTTAGGTTGGGTTAGGTTAGGTTATATTACGTTATTGATGTATACAAAGGTCCCACGGAGACGTGGAGTCCAATTCGCCAGGAATGTTGTCAAATATTACCGCCGAGATGTTAGGTTCTGTTAGGTTAGGTTATATTATGTTATTGATGTATATAAAGGTCCCACGGATACGTAGAGGCCAGCAAGCCAGGAATGTTGCCAAATATTACCGCCGAGATGTTAGGTTGGGTTAGGTTAAGTTATATTACGTTCTTGATGTATATAAAGGTCCCACGGAGCCGTAGAGGCCAACTCGCCAGGAATGTTGTCAAATATTACCGCCGAGATGTTAGGTTCTGTTAGGTTAGGTTATATTACATTATTGATGTATATAAAGGTCCCACGGAGACGTAGAGGCCAACAAGCCAGGAATGTGGTCAAATATTTCCACCGAGATGATAGGTTGGGTTTGGTTAGGTTATATTACGTTATTGATGTATACAAAGGTCCCACGGAGACGTGGAGTCCAATTCGCCAGGAATGTTGTCAAATATTACCGCCGAGATGTTAGGTTGGGTTAGGTTCGGTTATATTACGTTATTGATGTATAGGAAGGTCCCACGGAGACGTAGAGGCCAACTCGCCAGGAATGTTGTCAAATATTACCGCCGAGATGTTAGGTTCTGTTAGGTTAGGTTATATTACATTATTGATGTATATAAAGGTCCCACGGAGACGTAGAGGCCAGCAAGCCAGGAATGTTGCCAAATATTACCGCCGAGATGTTAGGTTGGGTTAGGTTATGTTATATTATGTTCTTGATGTATATAAAGGTCCCACGGAGACGTCGGGGCCAATTCGCCAGGAATGTCGTCAAATATTACCGCCGAGATGTTAGGTTGGGTTAGGTTAGGTTATATTACGTGATTGATGTATATAAACGTCCCACGGAGACGTAGAGGCCAACAAGACAGGAATGTGGTCAAATATTACCGCCGAGATGTTAGGTTCTGTTAGGTTAGGTTATATTACGTTATTGATGTATATAAAGGTCCCACGGAGCCGTAGAGGCCAACTCGCCAGGAATGTTGTCAAATATTACCGCCGAGATGTTAGGTTCTGTTAGGTTAGGTTATATTACGTTATTGATGTATAGGAAGGTCCCACGGAGACGTAGAGGCCAACTCGCCAGGAATGTTGTCAAATATTACCGCCGAGATGTTAGGTTCTGTTAGGTTAGGTTATATTACATTATTGATGTATATAAAGGTCCCACGGAGACGTAGAGGCCAGCAAGCCAGGAATGTTGCCAAATATTACCGACGAGATGTTAGGTTGGGTTAGGTTAAGTTATATTAAGTTCTTGATGTATATAATGGTCCCACGGAGACGTCGGGGCCAATTAGCCAGGAATGTCGTCAAATATTACCGCCGAGATGTTAGGTTGGGTTAGGTTAGGTTATATTACGTGATTGATGTATATAAACGTCCCACGGAGACGTAGAGGCCAACAAGACAGGAATGTGGTCAAATATTACCGCCGAGATGTTAGGTTCTGTTAGGTTAGGTTATATTACGTTATTGATGTATATAAACGTCCCACGGAGCCGTAGAGGCCAACTCGCCAGGAATGTTGTCAAATATTACCGCCGAGATGTTAGGTTCTGTTAGGTTAGGTTATATTACGTTATTGATGTATATAAACGTCCCACGGAGCCGTAGAGGCCAACTCGCCAGGAATGATGTCAAATATTACCGCCGAGATGTTAGGTTCTGTTAGGTTAGGTTATATTACCTTATTGATGTATATAAAGGTCCCACGGAGCCGTAGAGGCCAACAAGACAGGAATGTCGTCAAATATTACCGCCGAGATGGTAGATTGGAGTAGGTTAGGTTATATTACGTTATTGATGTATAGGAAGGTCCCACGGACACGTAGAGGCCCACTCGCCAGGAATGTTGTCAAATATTACCGCCGAGATGTTAGGTTCTGTTAGGTTAGGTTATATTATGTTATTGATGTATATAAAGGTCCCACGGATACGTAGAGGCCAGCAAGCCAGGAATGTTTCCAAATATTACCGCCGAGATGTTAGGTTGGGTTAGGTTAAGTTATATTACGTTCTTGATGTATATAAAGGTCCCACGGAGCCGTAGAGGCCAACTCGCCAGGAATGTTGTCAAATATTACCGCCGAGATGTTAGGTTCTGTTAGGTTAGATTATATTACATTATTGATGTATATAAAGGTCCCACGGAGACATAGAGTCCAACAAGCCAGGAATGTGGTCAAATATTACCACCGAGATGATAGGTTGGGTTTGGTTAGGTTATATTACGTTATTGATGTATATAAAGGACCCACGGAGACGTAGAGGCCAGCATGACAGGAATGTGGTCAAATATTACCGCCGAGATGTTATGTTCTGTTAGGTTAGGTTATATTACGTTATTGATGTATATAAAGGACCCATGGAGACTTAGACGCCAACTCGCCGGGAAAGTTGTCAAATATTACCGCCGAGATGTTAGGTTGGGTTAGGTTAGGTTATATTACGTTATTGACGTATATAAAGGTCCCACGGAGACGTAGAGGCAAATAAGAGAGGAATGTGGTCAAATATTACCGCCGAGATGTTAGATTGGGTTAGGTTAGGTTATATTACGTTATTGATGTATATAAACGTCCCAAGGAGACGTAGAGGCCAACTCGCCAGGAATGTTGTCAAATATTACCGCCGAGATGTTAGGTTCTGTTAGGTTAGGTTATATTACATTATTGATGTATATAAAGGTCCCACGGAGACGTAGAGGCCAGCAAGCCAGGAATGTTGCCAAATATTACCGCCGAGATGTTAGGTTGGGTTAGGTTATGTTATATTATGTTCTTGATGTATATAAAGGTCCCACGGAGACGTCGGGGCCAATTCGCCAGGAATGTCGTCAAATATTACCGCCGAGATGTTAGGTTGGGTTAGGTTAGGTTATATTACGTGATTGATGTATATAAACGTCCCACGGAGACGTAGGGGCCAACAAGACAGGAATGTTGTCAAATATTACCGCCGAGATGGTAGATTGGGTTAGATTAGGTTATATTACGGTATTGATGTATATAAAGGTCCCAGGGAGACGTAGAGGCCAATTCGCCAGGAATGTTGTCAAATATTACCGCCGAGATGTTAGGTTCTGTTAGGTTAGGTTATATTACGTTATTGATGTATAGGAAGGTCCCACGGAGACGTAGAGGCCAGCAAGCCAGGAATGTTGCCAAATATTACCGCCGAGATGTTAGGTTGGGTTAGGTTAAGTCATATTACGTTCTTGATGTATATAAAGGTCCCATGGAGACTTAGAGGCCAACTCGCCGGGAATGTTGTCAAATATTACCGCCGAGATGTTAGGTTGGGTTAGGTTAGGTTATATTACGCTATTGATGTATATAAAGGTCCCACGGAGACGTAGAGGCAAACAAGCCAGGAATGTGGTCAAATATTACCGCCGAGATGTTAGGTTTTGTTAGGTTAGGTTATATTACGTTATTGATGTATATAAAGGTCCCACGGAGCCGTAGAGGCCATCTCGCCAGGAATGTTGTCAAATATTACCGCCGAGATGTTAGGTTCTGTTAGGTTAGGTTATATTACGTTATTGATGTATATAAACGTCCCACGGAGCCGTAGAGGCCAACT
Organism: Xylocopa violacea; assembly: GCA_963969225.1. NCBI lineage: Eukaryota > Metazoa > Arthropoda > Insecta > Hymenoptera > Apidae > Xylocopa > Xylocopa violacea. The sequence continues at coordinate 1,766,841 of CAXAJV010000484.1, forward strand.
CGCCAGGAATGTTGTCAAATATTACCGCCGAGATGTTAGGTTCTGTTAGGTTAGGTTATATTACGTTATTGATGTATATAAACGTCCCACGGAGCCGTAGAGGCCAACTCGCCAGGAATGATGTCAAATATTACCGCCGAGATGTTAGGTTCTGTTAGGTTAGGTTATATTACCTTATTGATGTATATAAAGGTCCCACGGAGCCGTAGAGGCCAACAAGACAGGAATGTCGTCAAATATTACCGCCGAGATGGTAGATTGGAGTAGGTTAGGTTATATTACGTTATTGATGTATAGGAAGGTCCCACGGACACGTAGAGGCCCACTCGCCAGGAATGTTGTCAAATATTACCGCCGAGATGTTAGGTTCTGTTAGGTTAGGTTATATTATGTTATTGATGTATATAAAGGTCCCACGGATACGTAGAGGCCAGCAAGCCAGGAATGTTTCCAAATATTACCGCCGAGATGTTAGGTTGGGTTAGGTTAAGTTATATTACGTTCTTGATGTATATAAAGGTCCCACGGAGCCGTAGAGGCCAACTCGCCAGGAATGTTGTCAAATATTACCGCCGAGATGTTAGGTTCTGTTAGGTTAGATTATATTACATTATTGATGTATATAAAGGTCCCACGGAGACATAGAGTCCAACAAGCCAGGAATGTGGTCAAATATTACCACCGAGATGATAGGTTGGGTTTGGTTAGGTTATATTACGTTATTGATGTATATAAAGGTCCCACGGAGACGTAGAGGCCAGCATGACAGGAATGTGGTCAAATATTACCGCCGAGATGTTATGTTCTGTTAGGTTAGGTTATATTACGTTATTGATGTATATAAAGGACCCATGGAGACTTAGACGCCAACTCGCCGGGAAAGTTGTCAAATATTACCGCCGAGATGTTAGGTTGGGTTAGGTTAGGTTATATTACGTTATTGACGTATATAAAGGTCCCACGGAGACGTAGAGGCAAATAAGAGAGGAATGTGGTCAAATATTACCGCCGAGATGTTAGATTGGGTTAGGTTAGGTTATATTACGTTATTGATGTATATAAACGTCCCAAGGAGACGTAGAGGCCAACAAGACAGGAATGTGGTCAAATATTACCGCCGAAATGATAGATTGGGTTAGGTTAGGTTATATTACGTTATTGATGTATATAAACGTCCCACGGCGACGTAGAGCCCAACTCGCCAGAAATGTTGTCAAATATTACCGCCGAGATGTTAGGTTCTGTTAGGTTAGGTTATATTACGTTATTGATGTATATAAAGGTCCCACGGAGCCGTAGCGGCCAACTCGCCAGGAATGTTGTCAAATATTACCGCCGAGATGTTAGGTTCTGTTAGGTTAGGTTATATTACATCATTGATGTATCTAAAGGTCCCACGTAGACGTAGAGGCCATCAAGCCAGGAATGTGGTCAAATATTACCGCCGAGATGATAGGTTGGGTTAGGTTAGGTTATATTACGTTATTGATGTATACAAAGGTCCCACGGAGACGTGGAGGCCAATTCACCAGGAATGTTGTCAAATATTACCGCCGAGATGTTAGGTTGGGTTAGTTTCGGTTATATTACGTTATTGATGTATAGGAAGGTCCGACGGAGACGTAGAGGCCAACTCGCCAGGAATGTTGTCAAATATTACCGCCGAGATGTTAGGTTCTGTTAGGTTAGGTTATATTACATTATTGATGTATATAAAGGTCCCACGGATACGTAGAGGCCAGCAAGCCAGGAATGTTGCCAAATAATACCGCCGAGATGTTAGGTTGGGTTAGGTTAAGTTATATTACGTTCTTGATGTATATAAAGGTCCCATGGAGACTTAGAGGCCAACTCGCCGGCAATGTTGTCAAATATTACCGCCGAGATGTTAGGTTGGGTTAGGTTAGGTTATATTACGCTATTGATGTATATAAATGTCCCACGGAGACGTAGAGGCCAACTCGCCGGGAATGTGGTCAAATATTACCGCAGAGATATTAGATTGGGTTAGGTTATGTTATATTACGTTATTGATGTATACAAAGGTCCCACGGAGACGTAGAGGCCAGCAAGCCAGGAATGTTGCCGAATATTACCGCCGAGATGTTAGATTGGGTTAGGTTAGGTTATATTACGTTATTGATGTATACAATGGTCCCACGGAGACGTAGAGGCAAACAAGCCAGGAATGTGGTCAAATATTACCGCCGAGATGTTAGGTTCTGTTAGGTTAGGTTATATTACGTTATTGATGTATATAAAGGTCCCACGGAGACGTAGAGGCCAACAAGCCAGGAATGTGGTCAAATATTACCGCCGAGATGTTAGATTGGGTTAGGTTAGGTTATATTACGTTATTGATGTATATAAAGGTCCCACGGAGCCGTAGAGGCCAACATGCCAGGAATGTTGTCAAATATTACCGCCGAGATGTTAGGTTCTGTTAGGTTAGGTTATATTACATTATTGAGGTATATAAAGGTCCCACGGAGACGTAGAGGCCAACAAGCCAGGAATGTGGTCAAATATTACCGCCGAGATGATAGGTTGGGTTAGGTTAGGTTATATTACGTTATTGATGTATACAAAGGTCCCACGGAGACGTGGAGGCCAATTCGCCAGGAATGTTGTCAAATATTACCGCCGAGATGATAGGTTGGGTTAGGTTCGGTTATATTACGTTATTGATGTATAGGAAGGTCCCACGGAGACGTAAAGGCCAACTCGCCAGGAATGTTGTCAAATATTACCGCCGAGATGTTAGGTTCTGTTAGGTTAGGTTATATTACATTATTGATGTATATAAAGGTCCCACGGAGACGTAGAGTCCAGCAAGCCAGGAATGTTGCCAAATATTACCGCCGAGATGTTGGGTTGGGTTAGGTTAGGTTATATTACGTTATTGATGTATACAAAGGTCCCACGGAGACGTAGAGGCAAACAAGCCAGGAATGTGGTCAAATATTACCGCCGAGATGTTAGGTTCTGTTAGGTTAGGTTATATTACGTTATTGATGTATATAAAGGTCCCACGGAGACGTAGAGGCCAACAAGCCAGGAATGTGGTCAAATATTACCGCCGAGATGATAGGTTGGGTTAGGTTAGGTTATATTACGTTATTGATGTATACAAAGGTCCCACGGAGACGTGGAGGCCAATTCGCCAGGAATGTTGTCAAATATTTACGCCGAGATGTTAGGTTGGGTTAGGTTCGGTTATATTACGTTATTGATGTATAGGAAGGACTCACGGAGACGTAGAGTCCAACTCACCAGGAATGTTGTCAAATATTACCGCCGAGATGTTAGGTTCTGTTAGGTTAGGTTATATTACGTTATTGATGTATATAAAGGTCCCACGGAGCCGTAGAGGCCAACATGCCAGGAATGTTGTCAAATATTACCGCCGAGATGTTAGGTTCTGTTAGGTTAGGTTATATTACGTTATTGATGTATACAAAGGTCCCACGGAGACGTAGAGGCAAACAAGCCAGGAATGTGGTCAAATATTACCGCCGAGATATTAGGTTCTGTTAGGTTAGGTTATATTACGTTATTGATGTATATAAAGGTCCCACGGAGACGTAGAGGCCAACAAGCCAGGAATGTGGTCAAATATTACCGCCGAGATGATAGGTTGGGTTAGGTTAGGTTATATTACGTTATTGATGTATACAAAGGTCCCACGGAGACGTGGATGCCAATTCGCCAGGAATGATGTCAAATATTAACGCCGAGATGTTAGGTTGGGTTAGGTTCGGTTATATTACGTTATTGATGTATAGGAAGGACTCACGGAGACGTAGAGGCCAACTCACCAGGAATGTTGTCAAATATTACCGCCGAGATGTTAGGTTCTGTTAGGTTAGGTTATATTACGTTATTAACGTATATAAACTTCCCACGGATACGTAGAGGCCAACGAGCCAGGAATGTGGTCAAATATTACAGCCGAGATGATAGGTTGGGTTTGGTTAGGTTATATTACGTTATTGATGTATACAAAGGTCCCACGGAGACGTGGAGGCCAATTCGCCAGGAATGTTGTCAAATATTACCGCCGAGATGTTAGGTTCTGTTAGGTTAGGTTATATTACGTTATCGATGTATAGGAAGGTCCCACGGAGACGTAGAGGCCAACTCGCCAGGAATGTTGTCAAATATTACCGCCGAGATGTTAGGTTCTGTTAGGTTAGGTTATATTACATTATTGATGTATATAAAGGTCCCACGGAGACGTAGAGGCCAACAAGCCAGGAATGTGGTCAAATATTACCGCCGAGATGATAGGTTGGGTTAGGTTAGGTTATATTACGTTATTGATGTATACAAAGGTCCCACGGAGACGTGGAGGCCAATTCGCCAGGAATGTTGTCAAATATTACCGCCGAGATGATAGGTTGGGTTAGGTTCGGTTATATTACGTTATTGATGTATAGGAAGGTCCCACGGAGACGTAAAGGCCAACTCGCCAGGAATGTTGTCAAATATTACCGCCGAGATGTTAGGTTCTGTTAGGTTAGGTTATATTACATTATTGATGTATATAAAGGTCCCACGGAGACGTAGAGTCCAGCAAGCCAGGAATGTTGCCAAATATTACCGCCGAGATGTTAGGTTGGGTTAGGTTAAGTTATATTACGTTCTTGATGTATATAAAGGTCTCATGGAGACTTAGAGGCCAACTCGCCGGGAATGTTGTCAAATATTACCGCTGAGATGTTAGGTTGGGTTAGGTTAGGTTATATTACGTTATTGATGTATATAAACGTCCCACGGAGACGTAGAGGCCAGCAAGCCAGGAATGTTGCCAAATATTACCGCCGAGATGTTAGACTGGGTTAGGTAAGGTTATATTACGGTATTGATGTATATAAAGTTCCCAAGGAGACGTAGAGGCCAATTCGCCAGGAATGTTGTCAAATATTACCGCCGAGAAGTTAGGTTGGGTAGGTTATGTTATATTACGTTATTGATGTATATAAAGGGACCACGGAGCCGTAGGGGCCAACTCGCCAGGAATGTTGTCAAATATTACCGCCGAGATGTTAGGTTGGGTTAGGTACGGCTATACTACGTTATTGATGTATAGGAAGGTCCCACGGAGACGTAGAAGCCAACTCACCAGGAATGTGGTCAAATATTAGTGCCGAGATATTAGGTTGGGTTAGGTTAGGTTATATTACATTATTGATGTATATAAACGTCCCACGGAGACGTAGGGGCCAACAAGACAGGAATGTTGTCAAATATTACCGCCGAGATGGTAGATTGGGTTAGATTAGGTTATATTACGGTATTGATGTATATAAAGGTCCCAGGGAGACGTAGAGGCCAATTCGCCAGGAATGTTGTCAAATATTACCGCCGAGATGTTAGGTTCTGTTAGGTTAGATTATATTACATTATTGATGTATATAAAGGTCCCACGGAGACATAGAGTCCAACAAGCCAGGAATGTGGTCAAATATTACCACCGAGATGATAGGTTGGGTTTGGTTAGGTTATATTACGTTATTGATGTATATAAAGGTCCCACGGAGACGTAGAGGCCAGCATGACAGGAATGTGGTCAAATATTACCGCCGAGATGTTATGTTCTGTTAGGTTAGGTTATATTACGTTATTGATGTATATAAAGGACCCATGGAGACTTAGACGCCAACTCGCCGGGAAAGTTGTCAAATATTACCGCCGAGATGTTAGGTTGGGTTAGGTTAGGTTATATTACGTTATTGACGTATATAAAGGTCCCACGGAGACGTAGAGGCAAATAAGAGAGGAATGTGGTCAAATATTACCGCCGAGATGTTAGATTGGGTTAGGTTAGGTTATATTACGTTATTGATGTATATAAACGTCCCAAGGAGACGTAGAGGCCAACAAGACAGGAATGTGGTCAAATATTACCGCCGAAATGATAGATTGGGTTAGGTTAGGTTATATTACGTTATTGATGTATATAAACGTCCCACGGCGACGTAGAGCCCAACTCGCCAGAAATGTTGTCAAATATTACCGCCGAGATGTTAGGTTCTGTTAGGTTAGGTTATATTACGTTATTGATGTATATAAAGGTCCCACGGAGCCGTAGCGGCCAACTCGCCAGGAATGTTGTCAAATATTACCGCCGAGATGTTAGGTTCTGTTAGGTTAGGTTATATTACATCATTGATGTATCTAAAGGTCCCACGTAGACGTAGAGGCCATCAAGCCAGGAATGTGGTCAAATATTACCGCCGAGATGATAGGTTGGGTTAGGTTAGGTTATATTACGTTATTGATGTATACAAAGGTCCCACGGAGACGTGGAGGCCAATTCACCAGGAATGTTGTCAAATATTACCGCCGAGATGTTAGGTTGGGTTAGTTTCGGTTATATTACGTTATTGATGTATAGGAAGGTCCGACGGAGACGTAGAGGCCAACTCGCCAGGAATGTTGTCAAATATTACCGCCGAGATGTTAGGTTCTGTTAGGTTAGGTTATATTACATTATTGATGTATATAAAGGTCCCACGGATACGTAGAGGCCAGCAAGCCAGGAATGTTGCCAAATAATACCGCCGAGATGTTAGGTTGGGTTAGGTTAAGTTATATTACGTTCTTGATGTATATAAAGGTCCCATGGAGACTTAGAGGCCAACTCGCCGGCAATGTTGTCAAATATTACCGCCGAGATGTTAGGTTGGGTTAGGTTAGGTTATATTACGCTATTGATGTATATAAATGTCCCACGGAGACGTAGAGGCCAACTCGCCGGGAATGTGGTCAAATATTACCGCAGAGATATTAGATTGGGTTAGGTTATGTTATATTACGTTATTGATGTATACAAAGGTCCCACGGAGACGTAGAGGCCAGCAAGCCAGGAATGTTGCCGAATATTACCGCCGAGATGTTAGATTGGGTTAGGTTAGGTTATATTACGTTATTGATGTATACAATGGTCCCACGGAGACGTAGAGGCAAACAAGCCAGGAATGTGGTCAAATATTACCGCCGAGATGTTAGGTTCTGTTAGGTTAGGTTATATTACGTTATTGATGTATATAAAGGTCCCACGGAGACGTAGAGGCCAACAAGCCAGGAATGTGGTCAAATATTACCGCCGAGATGTTAGATTGGGTTAGGTTAGGTTATATTACGTTATTGATGTATATAAAGGTCCCACGGAGCCGTAGAGGCCAACATGCCAGGAATGTTGTCAAATATTACCGCCGAGATGTTAGGTTCTGTTAGGTTAGGTTATATTACATTATTGAGGTATATAAAGGTCCCACGGAGACGTAGAGGCCAACAAGCCAGGAATGTGGTCAAATATTACCGCCGAGATGATAGGTTGGGTTAGGTTAGGTTATATTACGTTATTGATGTATACAAAGGTCCCACGGAGACGTGGAGGCCAATTCGCCAGGAATGTTGTCAAATATTACCGCCGAGATGATAGGTTGGGTTAGGTTCGGTTATATTACGTTATTGATGTATAGGAAGGTCCCACGGAGACGTAAAGGCCAACTCGCCAGGAATGTTGTCAAATATTACCGCCGAGATGTTAGGTTCTGTTAGGTTAGGTTATATTACATTATTGATGTATATAAAGGTCCCACGGAGACGTAGAGTCCAGCAAGCCAGGAATGTTGCCAAATATTACCGCCGAGATGTTGGGTTGGGTTAGGTTAGGTTATATTACGTTATTGATGTATACAAAGGTCCCACGGAGACGTAGAGGCAAACAAGCCAGGAATGTGGTCAAATATTACCGCCGAGATGTTAGGTTCTGTTAGGTTAGGTTATATTACGTTATTGATGTATATAAAGGTCCCACGGAGACGTAGAGGCCAACAAGCCAGGAATGTGGTCAAATATTACCGCCGAGATGATAGGTTGGGTTAGGTTAGGTTATATTACGTTATTGATGTATACAAAGGTCCCACGGAGACGTGGAGGCCAATTCGCCAGGAATGTTGTCAAATATTTACGCCGAGATGTTAGGTTGGGTTAGGTTCGGTTATATTACGTTATTGATGTATAGGAAGGACTCACGGAGACGTAGAGTCCAACTCACCAGGAATGTTGTCAAATATTACCGCCGAGATGTTAGGTTCTGTTAGGTTAGGTTATATTACGTTATTGATGTATATAAAGGTCCCACGGAGCCGTAGAGGCCAACATGCCAGGAATGTTGTCAAATATTACCGCCGAGATGTTAGGTTCTGTTAGGTTAGGTTATATTACGTTATTGATGTATACAAAGGTCCCACGGAGACGTAGAGGCAAACAAGCCAGGAATGTGGTCAAATATTACCGCCGAGATATTAGGTTCTGTTAGGTTAGGTTATATTACGTTATTGATGTATATAAAGGTCCCACGGAGACGTAGAGGCCAACAAGCCAGGAATGTGGTCAAATATTACCGCCGAGATGATAGGTTGGGTTAGGTTAGGTTATATTACGTTATTGATGTATACAAAGGTCCCACGGAGACGTGGATGCCAATTCGCCAGGAATGATGTCAAATATTAACGCCGAGATGTTAGGTTGGGTTAGGTTCGGTTATATTACGTTATTGATGTATAGGAAGGACTCACGGAGACGTAGAGGCCAACTCACCAGGAATGTTGTCAAATATTACCGCCGAGATGTTAGGTTCTGTTAGGTTAGGTTATATTACGTTATTAACGTATATAAACTTCCCACGGATACGTAGAGGCCAACGAGCCAGGAATGTGGTCAAATATTACAGCCGAGATGATAGGTTGGGTTTGGTTAGGTTATATTACGTTATTGATGTATACAAAGGTCCCACGGAGACGTGGAGGCCAATTCGCCAGGAATGTTGTCAAATATTACCGCCGAGATGTTAGGTTCTGTTAGGTTAGGTTATATTACGTTATCGATGTATAGGAAGGTCCCACGGAGACGTAGAGGCCAACTCGCCAGGAATGTTGTCAAATATTACCGCCGAGATGTTAGGTTCTGTTAGGTTAGGTTATATTACATTATTGATGTATATAAAGGTCCCACGGAGACGTAGAGGCCAACAAGCCAGGAATGTGGTCAAATATTACCGCCGAGATGATAGGTTGGGTTAGGTTAGGTTATATTACGTTATTGATGTATACAAAGGTCCCACGGAGACGTGGAGGCCAATTCGCCAGGAATGTTGTCAAATATTACCGCCGAGATGATAGGTTGGGTTAGGTTCGGTTATATTACGTTATTGATGTATAGGAAGGTCCCACGGAGACGTAAAGGCCAACTCGCCAGGAATGTTGTCAAATATTACCGCCGAGATGTTAGGTTCTGTTAGGTTAGGTTATATTACATTATTGATGTATATAAAGGTCCCACGGAGACGTAGAGTCCAGCAAGCCAGGAATGTTGCCAAATATTACCGCCGAGATGTTAGGTTGGGTTAGGTTAAGTTATATTACGTTCTTGATGTATATAAAGGTCTCATGGAGACTTAGAGGCCAACTCGCCGGGAATGTTGTCAAATATTACCGCTGAGATGTTAGGTTGGGTTAGGTTAGGTTATATTACGTTATTGATGTATATAAACGTCCCACGGAGACGTAGAGGCCAGCAAGCCAGGAATGTTGCCAAATATTACCGCCGAGATGTTAGACTGGGTTAGGTAAGGTTATATTACGGTATTGATGTATATAAAGTTCCCAAGGAGACGTAGAGGCCAATTCGCCAGGAATGTTGTCAAATATTACCGCCGAGAAGTTAGGTTGGGTAGGTTATGTTATATTACGTTATTGATGTATATAAAGGGACCACGGAGCCGTAGGGGCCAACTCGCCAGGAATGTTGTCAAATATTACCGCCGAGATGTTAGGTTGGGTTAGGTACGGCTATACTACGTTATTGATGTATAGGAAGGTCCCACGGAGACGTAGAAGCCAACTCACCAGGAATGTGGTCAAATATTAGTGCCGAGATATTAGGTTGGGTTAGGTTAGGTTATATTACATTATTGATGTATATAAACGTCCCACGGAGACGTAGGGGCCAACAAGACAGGAATGTTGTCAAATATTACCGCCGAGATGGTAGATTGGGTTAGATTAGGTTATATTACGGTATTGATGTATATAAAGGTCCCAGGGAGACGTAGAGGCCAATTCGCCAGGAATGTTGTCAAATATTACCGCCGAGATGTTAGGTTCTGTTAGGTTAGGTTATATTACATTATTGATGTATACAAAGGTCCCACGGAGACGTAGAGGCCAGCAAGCCAGGAATGTTGCCAAATATTACCGCCGAGATGTTAGGTTGGGTTAGGTTAAGTCATATTACGTTCTTGATGTATATAAAGGTCCCATGGAGACTTAGAGGCCAACTCGCCGGGAATGTTGTCAAATATTACCGCCGAGATGTTAGGTTGGGTTAGGTTAGGTTATATTACGCTATTGATGTATATAAAGGTCCCACGGAGACGTAGAGGCAAACAAGCCAGGAATGTGGTCAAATATTACCGCCGAGATGTTAGGTTTTGTTAGGTTAGGTTATATTACGTTATTGATGTATATAAAGGTCCCACGGAGCCGTAGAGGCCATCTCGCCAGGAATGTTGTCAAATATTACCGCCGAGATGTTAGGTTCTGTTAGGTTAGGTTATATTACGTTATTAACGTATATAAACTTCCCACGGATACGTAGAGGCCAACAAGCCAGGAATGTGGTCAAATATTACAGCCGAGATGATAGGTTGGGTTTGGTTAGGTTATATTACGTTATTGATGTATACAAAGGTCCCACGGAGACGTAGAGGCCAACAAGACAGGAATGTGGTCAGATATTACCGCCGAGATGATAGGTTGGATTAGGTTAGGTTATATTACGTTATTGATGTATACAAAGGTCCCACGGAGACGTGGAGGCCAATTCGCCAGGAATGATGTCAAATATTAACGCCGAGATGTTAGGTTGGGTTAGGTTCGGTTATATTACGTTATTGATGTATAGGAAGGACTCACGGAGGCGTAGAGGCCAACTCACCAGGAATGTTGTCAAATATTACCGCCGAGATGTTAGGTTGGGTTAGGTTAAGTTATATTACGTTCTTGATGTATATAAAGGTCCCATGGAGACTTAGAGGCCAACTCGCCGGGAATGTTGTCAAATATTACCGCCGAGATGTTAGGTTCTGTTAGGTTAGGTTATATTACGTTATTGATGTATATAAAGGTCCCATGGAGACTTAGAGGCCAACTCGCCGGGAATGTTGTCAAATATTACCGCCGAGATGTTAGGTTGGGTTAGGTTAGGTTATATTACGCTATTGATGTATATAAAGGTCCCACGGAGACGTAGAGGCAAACAAGCCAGGAATGTGGTCAAATATTACCGCCGAGATGTTAGGTTTTGTTAGGTTAGGTTATATTACGTTATTGATGTATATAAAGGTCCCACGGAGCCGTAGAGGCCATCTCGCCAGGAATGTTGTCAAATATTACCGCCGAGATGTTAGGTTCTGTTAGGTTAGGTTATATTACGTTATTAACGTATATAAACTTCCCACGGATACGTAGAGGCCAACAAGCCAGGAATGTGGTCAAATATTAAAGCCGAGATGATAGGTTGGGTTAGGTTAGGTTATATTACGTTATTGATGTATATAAAGGTCCCACGGAGCCGTAGAGGCCAACATGCCAGGAATGTTGTCAAATATTACAGCCGAGATGTTAGGTTCTGTTAGGTTAGGTTATATTACGTTATTGATGTATACAAAGGTCCCACGGAGACGTAGAGGCAAACAAGCCAGGAATGTGGTCAAATATTACCGCCGAGATATTAGGTTCTGTTAGGTTAGGTTATATTACGTTATTGATGTATATAAAAGTCCCACGGAGACGTAGAGGCCAACAAGCCAGGAATGTGGTCAAATGTTACCGCCGAGATGATAGGTTGGGTTAGGTTAGGTTATATTACGTTATTGATGTATACAAAGGTCCCACGGAGACGTGGAGGCCAATTCGCCAGGAATGATGTCAAATATTAACCCCGAGATGTTAGGTTGGGTTAGGTTCGGTTATATTACGTTATTGATGTATAGGAAGGACTCACGGAGACGTAGAGGCCAACTCACCAGGAATGTTGTCAAATATTACCGCCGAGATGTTAGGTTCTGTTAGGTTAGGTTATATTACGTTATTAACGTATATAAACTTCCCACGGATACGTAGAGGCCAACAAGCCAGGAATGTGGTCAAATATTACAGCCGAGATGATAGGTTGGGTTTGGTTAGGTTATATTACGTTATTGATGTATACAAAGGTCCCACGGAGACGTGGAGGCCAATTCGCCAGGAATGTTGTCAAATATTACCGCCGAGATGATAAGTTGGGTTAGGTTCGGTTATATTACGTTATTGATGTATAGGAAGGTCCCACGGAGACGTAGAGGCCAACTCGCCAGGAATGTTGTCAAATATTACCGCCGAGATGTTAGGTTCTGTTAGGTTAGGTTATATTACATTATTGATGTATATAAAGGTCCCACGGAGACGTAGAGTCCAGCAAGCCAGGAATGTTGCCAAATATTACCGCCGAGATGTTAGGTTGGGTTAGGTTAAGTTATATTACGTTCTTGATGTATATAAAGGTCCCATGGAGACTTAGAGGCCAACTCGCCGGGAATGTTGTCAAATATTACCGCCGAGATGTTAGGTTCTGTTAGGTTAGGTTATATTACGTTATTGATGTATATAAAGGTCCCACGGAGCCGTAGAGGCCAACATGCCAGGAATGTTGTCAAATATTACCGCCGAGATGTTAGGTTCTGTTAGGTTTGGTTATATTACATTATTGATGTATATAAACGTCCCACGGAGACGTAGAGGCCAGCAAGCCAGGAATGTTGCCAAATATTACCGCCGAGATGTTAGACTGGGTTAGGTAAGGTTATATTACGGTATTGATGTATATAAAGTTCCCAAGGAGACGTAGAGGCCAATTCGCCAGGAATGTTGTCAAATATTACCGCCGAGAAGTTAGGTTGGGTAGGTTATGTTATATTACGTTATTGATGTATATAAAGGGACCACGGAGCCGTAGAGGCCAACTCGCCAGGAATGTTGTCAAATATTACCGCCGAGATGTTAGGTTGGGTTAGGTTAGGTTATATTACGTTATTGATGTATACAAAGGTCCCACGGAGACGTGGAGGCCAATTCACCAGGAATGTTGTCAAATATTACCGCCGAGATGTTAGGTTGGGTTAGTTTCGGTTATATTACATTATTGATGTATATAAACGTCCCACGGAGACGTAGGGGCCAACAAGACAGGAATGTTGTCAAATATTACCGCCGAGATGTTAGGTTCTGTTAGGTTAGGTTATATTACATTATTGATGTATATAAAGGTCCCACGGATACGTAGAGGCCAGCAAGCCAGGAATGTTGCCAAATAATACCGCCGAGATGTTAGGTTGGGTTAGGTTAAGTTATATTACGTTCTTGATGTATATAAAGGTCCCATGGAGACTTAGAGGCCAACTCGCCGGCAATGTTGTCAAATATTACCGCCGAGATGTTAGGTTGGGTTAGGTTAGGTTATATTACGCTATTGATGTATATAAATGTCCCACGGAGACGTAGAGGCCAACTCGCCGGGAATGTGGTCAAATATTACCGCAGAGATATTAGATTGGGTTAGGTTATGTTATATTACGTTATTGATGTATACAAAGGTCCCACGGAGACGTAGAGGCCAGCAAGCCAGGAATGTTGCCGAATATTACCGCCGAGATGTTAGATTGGGTTAGGTTAGGTTATATTACGTTATTGATGTATACAATGGTCCCACGGAGCCGTAGAGGCCATCTCGCCAGGAATGTTGTCAAATATTACCGCCGAGATGTTAGGTTCTATTAGGTTAGGTTATATTACGTTATTAACGTATATAAACTTCCCACGGATACGTAGAGGCCAACAAGCCAGGAATGTGGTCAAATATTACCGCCGAGATGTTAGATTGGGTTAGGTTAGGTTATATTACGTTATTGATGTATATAAAGGTCCCACGGAGCCGTAGAGGCCAACATGCCAGGAATGTTGTCAAATATTACCGCCGAGATGTTAGGTTCTGTTAGGTTAGGTTATATTACATTATTGAGGTATATAAAGGTCCCACGGAGACGTAGAGGCCAACAAGCCAGGAATGTGGTCAAATATTACCGCCGAGATGATAGGTTGGGTTAGGTTAGGTTATATTACGTTATTGATGTATACAAAGGTCCCACGGAGACGTGGAGGCCAATTCGCCAGGAATGTTGTCAAATATTACCGCCGAGATGATAGGTTGGGTTAGGTTCGGTTATATTACGTTATTGATGTATAGGAAGGTCCCACGGAGACGTAAAGGCCAACTCGCCAGGAATGTTGTCAAATATTACCGCCGAGATGTTAGGTTCTGTTAGGTTAGGTTATATTACATTATTGATGTATATAAAGGTCCCACGGAGACGTAGAGTCCAGCAAGCCAGGAATGTTGCCAAATATTACCGCCGAGATGTTGGGTTGGGTTAGGTTAGGTTATATTACGTTATTGATGTATACAAAGGTCCCACGGAGACGTAGAGGCAAACAAGCCAGGAATGTGGTCAAATATTACCGCCGAGATGTTAGGTTCTGTTAGGTTAGGTTATATTACGTTATTGATGTATATAAAGGTCCCACGGAGACGTAGAGGCCAACAAGCCAGGAATGTGGTCAAATATTACCGCCGAGATGATAGGTTGGGTTAGGTTAGGTTATATTACGTTATTGATGTATACAAAGGTCCCACGGAGACGTGGAGGCCAATTCGCCAGGAATGTTGTCAAATATTTACGCCGAGATGTTAGGTTGGGTTAGGTTCGGTTATATTACGTTATTGATGTATAGGAAGGACTCACGGAGACGTAGAGTCCAACTCACCAGGAATGTTGTCAAATATTACCGCCGAGATGTTAGGTTCTGTTAGGTTAGGTTATATTACGTTATTGATGTATATAAAGGTCCCACGGAGCCGTAGAGGCCAACATGCCAGGAATGTTGTCAAATATTACCGCCGAGATGTTAGGTTCTGTTAGGTTAGGTTATATTACGTTATTGATGTATACAAAGGTCCCACGGAGACGTAGAGGCAAACAAGCCAGGAATGTGGTCAAATATTACCGCCGAGATATTAGGTTCTGTTAGGTTAGGTTATATTACGTTATTGATGTATATAAAGGTCCCACGGAGACGTAGAGGCCAACAAGCCAGGAATGTGGTCAAATATTACCGCCGAGATGATAGGTTGGGTTAGGTTAGGTTATATTACGTTATTGATGTATACAAAGGTCCCACGGAGACGTGGATGCCAATTCGCCAGGAATGATGTCAAATATTAACGCCGAGATGTTAGGTTGGGTTAGGTTCGGTTATATTACGTTATTGATGTATAGGAAGGACTCACGGAGACGTAGAGGCCAACTCACCAGGAATGTTGTCAAATATTACCGCCGAGATGTTAGGTTCTGTTAGGTTAGGTTATATTACGTTATTAACGTATATAAACTTCCCACGGATACGTAGAGGCCAACGAGCCAGGAATGTGGTCAAATATTACAGCCGAGATGATAGGTTGGGTTTGGTTAGGTTATATTACGTTATTGATGTATACAAAGGTCCCACGGAGACGTGGAGGCCAATTCGCCAGGAATGTTGTCAAATATTACCGCCGAGATGTTAGGTTCTGTTAGGTTAGGTTATATTACGTTATCGATGTATAGGAAGGTCCCACGGAGACGTAGAGGCCAACTCGCCAGGAATGTTGTCAAATATTACCGCCGAGATGTTAGGTTCTGTTAGGTTAGGTTATATTACATTATTGATGTATATAAAGGTCCCACGGAGACGTAGAGGCCAACAAGCCAGGAATGTGGTCAAATATTACCGCCGAGATGATAGGTTGGGTTAGGTTAGGTTATATTACGTTATTGATGTATACAAAGGTCCCACGGAGACGTGGAGGCCAATTCGCCAGGAATGTTGTCAAATATTACCGCCGAGATGATAGGTTGGGTTAGGTTCGGTTATATTACGTTATTGATGTATAGGAAGGTCCCACGGAGACGTAAAGGCCAACTCGCCAGGAATGTTGTCAAATATTACCGCCGAGATGTTAGGTTCTGTTAGGTTAGGTTATATTACATTATTGATGTATATAAAGGTCCCACGGAGACGTAGAGTCCAGCAAGCCAGGAATGTTGCCAAATATTACCGCCGAGATGTTAGGTTGGGTTAGGTTAAGTTATATTACGTTCTTGATGTATATAAAGGTCTCATGGAGACTTAGAGGCCAACTCGCCGGGAATGTTGTCAAATATTACCGCTGAGATGTTAGGTTGGGTTAGGTTAGGTTATATTACGTTATTGATGTATATAAACGTCCCACGGAGACGTAGAGGCCAGCAAGCCAGGAATGTTGCCAAATATTACCGCCGAGATGTTAGACTGGGTTAGGTAAGGTTATATTACGGTATTGATGTATATAAAGTTCCCAAGGAGACGTAGAGGCCAATTCGCCAGGAATGTTGTCAAATATTACCGCCGAGAAGTTAGGTTGGGTAGGTTATGTTATATTACGTTATTGATGTATATAAAGGGACCACGGAGCCGTAGGGGCCAACTCGCCAGGAATGTTGTCAAATATTACCGCCGAGATGTTAGGTTGGGTTAGGTACGGCTATACTACGTTATTGATGTATAGGAAGGTCCCACGGAGACGTAGAAGCCAACTCACCAGGAATGTGGTCAAATATTAGTGCCGAGATATTAGGTTGGGTTAGGTTAGGTTATATTACATTATTGATGTATATAAACGTCCCACGGAGACGTAGGGGCCAACAAGACAGGAATGTTGTCAAATATTACCGCCGAGATGGTAGATTGGGTTAGATTAGGTTATATTACGGTATTGATGTATATAAAGGTCCCAGGGAGACGTAGAGGCCAATTCGCCAGGAATGTTGTCAAATATTACCGCCGAGATGTTAGGTTCTGTTAGGTTAGGTTATATTACATTATTGATGTATACAAAGGTCCCACGGAGACGTAGAGGCCAGCAAGCCAGGAATGTTGCCAAATATTACCGCCGAGATGTTAGGTTGGGTTAGGTTAAGTCATATTACGTTCTTGATGTATATAAAGGTCCCATGGAGACTTAGAGGCCAACTCGCCGGGAATGTTGTCAAATATTACCGCCGAGATGTTAGGTTGGGTTAGGTTAGGTTATATTACGCTATTGATGTATATAAAGGTCCCACGGAGACGTAGAGGCAAACAAGCCAGGAATGTGGTCAAATATTACCGCCGAGATGTTAGGTTTTGTTAGGTTAGGTTATATTACGTTATTGATGTATATAAAGGTCCCACGGAGCCGTAGAGGCCATCTCGCCAGGAATGTTGTCAAATATTACCGCCGAGATGTTAGGTTCTGTTAGGTTAGGTTATATTACGTTATTAACGTATATAAACTTCCCACGGATACGTAGAGGCCAACAAGCCAGGAATGTGGTCAAATATTACAGCCGAGATGATAGGTTGGGTTTGGTTAGGTTATATTACGTTATTGATGTATACAAAGGTCCCACGGAGACGTAGAGGCCAACAAGACAGGAATGTGGTCAGATATTACCGCCGAGATGATAGGTTGGATTAGGTTAGGTTATATTACGTTATTGATGTATACAAAGGTCCCACGGAGACGTGGAGGCCAATTCGCCAGGAATGATGTCAAATATTAACGCCGAGATGTTAGGTTGGGTTAGGTTCGGTTATATTACGTTATTGATGTATAGGAAGGACTCACGGAGGCGTAGAGGCCAACTCACCAGGAATGTTGTCAAATATTACCGCCGAGATGTTAGGTTGGGTTAGGTTAAGTTATATTACGTTCTTGATGTATATAAAGGTCCCATGGAGACTTAGAGGCCAACTCGCCGGGAATGTTGTCAAATATTACCGCCGAGATGTTAGGTTCTGTTAGGTTAGGTTATATTACGTTATTGATGTATATAAAGGTCCCATGGAGACTTAGAGGCCAACTCGCCGGGAATGTTGTCAAATATTACCGCCGAGATGTTAGGTTGGGTTAGGTTAGGTTATATTACGCTATTGATGTATATAAAGGTCCCACGGAGACGTAGAGGCAAACAAGCCAGGAATGTGGTCAAATATTACCGCCGAGATGTTAGGTTTTGTTAGGTTAGGTTATATTACGTTATTGATGTATATAAAGGTCCCACGGAGCCGTAGAGGCCATCTCGCCAGGAATGTTGTCAAATATTACCGCCGAGATGTTAGGTTCTGTTAGGTTAGGTTATATTACGTTATTAACGTATATAAACTTCCCACGGATACGTAGAGGCCAACAAGCCAGGAATGTGGTCAAATATTAAAGCCGAGATGATAGGTTGGGTTAGGTTAGGTTATATTACGTTATTGATGTATATAAAGGTCCCACGGAGCCGTAGAGGCCAACATGCCAGGAATGTTGTCAAATATTACAGCCGAGATGTTAGGTTCTGTTAGGTTAGGTTATATTACGTTATTGATGTATACAAAGGTCCCACGGAGACGTAGAGGCAAACAAGCCAGGAATGTGGTCAAATATTACCGCCGAGATATTAGGTTCTGTTAGGTTAGGTTATATTACGTTATTGATGTATATAAAAGTCCCACGGAGACGTAGAGGCCAACAAGCCAGGAATGTGGTCAAATGTTACCGCCGAGATGATAGGTTGGGTTAGGTTAGGTTATATTACGTTATTGATGTATACAAAGGTCCCACGGAGACGTGGAGGCCAATTCGCCAGGAATGATGTCAAATATTAACCCCGAGATGTTAGGTTGGGTTAGGTTCGGTTATATTACGTTATTGATGTATAGGAAGGACTCACGGAGACGTAGAGGCCAACTCACCAGGAATGTTGTCAAATATTACCGCCGAGATGTTAGGTTCTGTTAGGTTAGGTTATATTACGTTATTAACGTATATAAACTTCCCACGGATACGTAGAGGCCAACAAGCCAGGAATGTGGTCAAATATTACAGCCGAGATGATAGGTTGGGTTTGGTTAGGTTATATTACGTTATTGATGTATACAAAGGTCCCACGGAGACGTGGAGGCCAATTCGCCAGGAATGTTGTCAAATATTACCGCCGAGATGATAAGTTGGGTTAGGTTCGGTTATATTACGTTATTGATGTATAGGAAGGTCCCACGGAGACGTAGAGGCCAACTCGCCAGGAATGTTGTCAAATATTACCGCCGAGATGTTAGGTTCTGTTAGGTTAGGTTATATTACATTATTGATGTATATAAAGGTCCCACGGAGACGTAGAGTCCAGCAAGCCAGGAATGTTGCCAAATATTACCGCCGAGATGTTAGGTTGGGTTAGGTTAAGTTATATTACGTTCTTGATGTATATAAAGGTCCCATGGAGACTTAGAGGCCAACTCGCCGGGAATGTTGTCAAATATTACCGCCGAGATGTTAGGTTCTGTTAGGTTAGGTTATATTACGTTATTGATGTATATAAAGGTCCCACGGAGCCGTAGAGGCCAACATGCCAGGAATGTTGTCAAATATTACCGCCGAGATGTTAGGTTCTGTTAGGTTTGGTTATATTACATTATTGATGTATATAAAGGTCCCACGGAGACGTAGAGGCCAACAAGCCAGGAATGTGGTCAAATATTACCGCCGAGATGATAGGTTGGGTTAGGTTAGGTTATATTACGTTATTGATGTATACAAAGGTCCCACGGAGACGTGGAGGCCAATTCGCCAGGAATGTTGTCAAATATTACCGCCGAGATGATAGGTTGGGTTAGGTTCGGTTATATTACGTTATTGATGTATAGGAAGGTCCCACGGAGACGTAAAGGCCAACTCGCCAGGAATGTTGTCAAATATTACCGCCGAGATGTTAGGTTCTGTTAGGTTAGGTTATATTACATTATTGATGTATATAAAGGTCCCACGGAGACGTAGAGTCCAGCAAGCCAGGAATGTTGCCAAATATTACCGCCGAGATGTTAGGTTGGGTTAGGTTAAGTTATATTACGTTCTTGATGTATATAAAGGTCCCATGGAGACTTAGAGGCCAACTCGCCGGGAATGTTGTCAAATATTACCGCCGAGATGTTAGGTTGGGTTAGGTTAGGTTATATTACGTTATTGATGTATATAAACGTCCCACGGAGACGTAGAGGCCAGCAAGCCAGGAATGTTGCCAAATATTACCGCCGAGATGTTAGACTGGGTTAGGTAAGGTTATATTACGGTATTGATGTATATAAAGTTCCCAAGGAGACGTAGAGGCCAATTCGCCAGGAATGTTGTCAAATATTACCGCCGAGAAGTTAGGTTGGGTAGGTTATGTTATATTACGTTATTGATGTATATAAAGGGACCACGGAGCCGTAGAGGCCAACTCGCCAGGAATGTTGTCAAATATTACCGCCGAGATGTTAGGTTGGGTTAGGTTCGGCTATACTACGTTATTGATGTATAGGAAGGTCCCGCGGAGACGTAGAAGCCAACTCACCAGGAATGTGGTCAAATATTAGTGCCGAGATATTAGGTTGGGTTAGGTTAGGTTTATTACATTATTGATGTATATAAACGTCCCACGGAGACGTAGGGGCCAACAAGACAGGAATGTTGTCAAATATTACCGCCGAGATGGTAGATTGGGTTAGGTTAGGTTATATTACGGTATTGATGTATATAAAGGTCCCAGGGAGACGTAGAGGCCAATTCGCCAGGAATGTTGTCAAATATTACCGCCGAGATGTTAGGTTCTGTTAGGTTAGGTTATATTACATTATTGATGTATATAAAGGTCCCACGGAGACGTAGAGGCCAGCAAGCCAGGAATGTTGCCAAATATTACCGCCGAGATGTTAGGTTGGGTTAGGTTAAGTCATATTACGTTCTTGATGTATATAAAGGTCCCATGGAGACTTAGAGGCCAACTCGCCGGGAATGTTGTCAAATATTACCGCCGAGATGTTAGGTTGGGTTAGGTTAGGTTATATTACGCTATTGATGTATATAAAGGTCCCACGGAGACGTAGAGGCAAACAAGCCAGGAATGTGGTCAAATATTACCGCCGAGATGTTAGGTTTTGTTAGGTTAGGTTATATTACGTTATTGATGTATATAAAGGTCCCACGGAGCCGTAGAGGCCATCTCGCCAGGAATGTTGTCAAATATTACCGCCGAGATGTTAGGTTCTATTAGGTTAGGTTATATTACGTTATTAACGTATATAAACTTCCCACGGATACGTAGAGGCCAACAAGCCAGGAATGTGGTCAAATATTAAAGCCGAGATGATAGGTTGGGTTAGGTTAGGTTATATTACGTTATTGATGTATACAAAGGTCCCACGGAGACGTGGAGGCCAATTCGCCAGGAATGTTGTCAAATATTACCGCCGAGATGATAGGTTGGGTTAGGTTCGGTTATATTACGTTATTGATGTATAGGAAGGTCCCACGGAGACGTAGAGGCCAACTCGCCAGGAATGTTGTCAAATATTACCGCCGAGATGTTAGGTTCTGTTAGGTTAGGTTATATTACATTATTGATGTATATAAAGGTCCCACGGAGACGTAGAGTCCAGCAAGCCAGGAATGTTGCCAAATATTACCGCCGAGATGTTAGGTTGGGTTAGGTTAAGTTATATTACGTTCTTGATGTATATAAAGGTCCCATGGAGACTTAGAGGCCAACTCGGCGGGAATGTTGTCAAATATTACCGCCGAGATGTTAGGTTGGGTTAGGTTAGGTTATATTACGTTATTGATGTATATAAACGTCCCACGGAGACGTAGAGGCCAACTAGACAGGAATGTAGTCAAATATTACCGCCGAGATGTTAGATTGGGTTAGGTTAGGTTATATTACGTTATTGATGTATATAAAGGTCCCACGGAGCCGTAGAGGCCAAAACGCCAGGAATGTTGTCAAATATTACCGCCGAGATGTTAGGTTGGGTTAGGTTAGGTTATATTACGCTATTGATGTATATAAAGGTCCCACGGAGACGTAGAGGCAAACAAGCCAGGAATGTGGTCAAATATTACCGCCGAGATGTTAGGTTTTGTTAGGTTAGGTTATATTACGTTATTGATGTATATAAAGGTCCCACGGAGCCGTAGAGGCCATCTCGCCAGGAATGTTGTCAAATATTACCGCCGAGATGTTAGGTTCTGTTAGGTTAGGTTATATTACGTTATTAACGTATATAAACTTCCCACGGATACGTAGAGGCCAACAAGCCAGGAATGTGGTCAAATATTAAAGCCGAGATGATAGGTTGGGTTAGGTTAGGTTATATTACGTTATTGATGTATACAAAGGTCCCACGGAGACGTGGAGGCCAATTCGCCAGGCATGTTGTCAAATATTACCGCCGAGATGATAGGTTGGGTTAGGTTCGGTTATATTACGTTATTGATGTATAGGAAGGTCCCACGGAGACGTAGAGGCCAACTCGCCAGGAATGTTGTCAAATATTACCGCCGAGATGTTAGGTTCTGTTAGGTTAGGTTATATTACATTATTGATGTATATAAAGGTCCCACGGAGACGTAGAGTCCAGCAAGCCAGGAATGTTGCCAAATATTACCGCCGAGATGTTAGGTTGGGTTAGGTTAAGTTATATTACGTTCTTGATGTATATAAAGGTCCCATGGAGACTTAGAGGCCAACTCGGCGGGAATGTTGTCAAATATTACCGCCGAGATGTTAGATTGGGTTAGGTTAGGTTATATTACGTTATTGATGTATATAAAGGTCCCACGGAGCCGTAGAGGCCAAAACGCCAGGAATGTTGTCAAATATTACCGCCGAGATGTTAGGTTGGGTTAGGTTAGGTTATATTACGCTATTGATGTATATAAAGGTCCCACGGAGACGTAGAGGCAAACAAGCCAGGAATGTGGTCAAATATTACCGCCGAGATGTTAGGTTTTGTTAGGTTAGGTTATATTACGTTATTGATGTATATAAAGGTCCCACGGAGCCGTAGAGGCCAACATGCCAGGAATGTTGTCAAATATTACCGCCGAGATGTTAGGTTCTGTTAGGTTAGTTATATATTACATTATTGATGTATATAAAGGTCCCACGGAGACGTAGAGGCCAACAAGCCAGGAATGTGGTCAAATATTACCGCCGAGATGATAGGTTGGGTTAGGTTATGTTATATTACGTTATTGATGAATACAAAGGTCCCACGGAGACGTGGAGGCCAATTCGCGAGGAATGTTGTCAAATATTACCGCCGAGATGATAGGTTGGTTTAGGTTCGGTTATATTACGTTATTGATGTATAGGAAGGTCCCACGGAGACGTAGAGGCCAACTCGCCAGGAATGTTGTCAAATATTACCGCCGAGATGTTAGGTTCTGTTAGGTTAGGTTATATTACATTATTGATGTATATAAAGGTCCCACGGAGCCGTAGAGGCCAGCAAGCCAGGAATGTTGCCAAATATTACCGCCGAGATGTTAGATTGGGTTAGGTTAGGTTATATTACGTTATTGACGTATATAAAGGTCCCACGGAGACGTAGAGGCAAACAAGCCAGAAATGTGGTCAAATATTACCGCCGAGATGTTAGATTGGGATAGGTTAGGTTATATTACGTTATTGACGTATATAAAGGTCCCACGGAGACGTGGAGGCCAATTCGCCAGGAATGTTGTCAAATATTACCGCCGAGATGTTAGGTTGGGTTAGGTTCGGTTATATTACGTTATTGATGTATAGGAAGGTCCCACGGAGACGTAGAGGCCAACTCGCCAGGAATGTTGTCAAATATTAACGCCGAGGTGTTAGGTTCTGTTAGGTTAGGTTATATTACATTATTGATGTATATAAAGGTCCCACGGAGACGTAGAGGCCAGCAAGCCAGGAATGCTGCCAAATATTACCGCCGAGATGTTAGGTTGGGTTAGGTTAAGTTATATTACGTTCTTGATGTATATAAAGGTCCCATGGAGACTTAGAGGCCAACTCGCCGGGAATGTTCTCAAATATTACCGCCGAGATGTTAGGTTGGGTTAGATTAGGTTATATTACGTTATTGATGTATATAAACGTCCCACGGAGACGTAGAGGCCAACAAGACAGGAATGTGGTCAAATATTACCGCCGAGATGTTAGATTGGGTTGGGTTAGGTTATATTACGTTATTGATGTATATAAAGGTCCCACGGAGCCGTAGAGGCCAACACGCCAGGAATGTTGTCAAATATTACCGCCGAGATGTTAGGTTCTGTTAGGTTAGGTTATATTACGTTATTGATGTATATAAAGGTCCCACGGAGCCGTAGAGGCCAACATGCCAGGAATGTTGTCAAATATTACCGCCGAGATGTTAGGTTCTGTCAGGTTAGGTTATATTACATCATTGATGTATATAAAGGTCCCACGGAGACGTAGAGGCCAACAAGCCAGGAATGTGGTCAAATATTACCGCCGAGATGATAGGTTGGGTTAGGTTAGGTTATATTACGTTATTGATGTATACAAAGGTCCCACGGAGACGTGGAGGCCAATTCGCCAGGAATGATGTCAAATATTACCGCCGAGATGATAGGTTGGGTTAGGTTCGGTTATATTACGTTATTGATGTATAGGAAGGTCCCACGGAGACGTAGAGGCCAACTCGCCAGGAATGTTGTCAAATATTACCGCCGAGATGTTAGGTTGGGTTAGGTTAGGTTATATTACGTTATTGATGTATATAAACGTCCCACGGAGACGTAGAGTCCAGCAAGCCAGGAATGTTGCCAAATATTACCGCCGAGATGTTAGGTTGGGTTAGGTTAAGTTATATTACGTTCTTGATGTATATAAAGGTCCCATGGAGACTTAGAGGCCAACTCGCCGGGAATGTTGTCAAATATTACCGCCGAGATGTTAGGTTGGGTTAGGTTAGGTTATATTACGTTATTGATGTATATAAACGTCCCACGGAGACGTAGAGGCCAGCAAGCCAGGAATGTTGCCAAATATTACCGCCGAGATGTTAGGTTGGGTTAGGTTAAGTTATATTACGTTCTTGATGTATATAAGGGTCCCATGGAGACTTAGAGGCCAACAAGCCAGGAATGTGGTCAAATATTACCGCCGAGACGTTAGGTTGGGTTAGGTTAAGTCATATTACGTTCTTGATGTATATAAAGGTCCCATGGAGAATTAGAGTCCAACTCGCCGGGAATGTTGTCGAATATTACCGCCGAGATGTTAGGTTGGGTTAGGTTAGGTCATATTACGCTATTGATGTATATAAAGGTCCCACGGAGACGTAGAGGCCAACATGCCAGGAATGTTGTCAAATATTACCGCCGAGATGTTAGGTTCTGTTAGGTTAGGTTATATTACATTATTGATGTATATAAAGGTCCCACGGAGACGTAGAGGCCAACAAGCCAGGAATGTGGTCAAATATTACCGCCGAGATGATAGGTTGGGTTAGGTTAGGTTATATTACGTTATTGATGTATACAAAGGTCCCACGGAGACGTGGAGGCCAATTCGCCAGGAATGTTGTCAAATATTACCGCCGAGATGATAGGTTGGGTTAGGTTCGGTTATATTACGTTATTGATGTATAGCAAGGTCCCACGGAGACGTAGAGGCCAACTCGCCAGGAATGTTGTCAAATATTACCGCCGAGATGTTAGGTTCTGTTAGGTTAGGTTATATTACATTATTGATGTATATAAAGGTCCCACGGAGCCGTAGAGGCCAGCAAGCCAGGAATGTTGCCAAATATTACCGCCGAGATGTTAGATTGGGTTAGGTTAGGTTATATTACGTTATTGACGTATATAAAGGTCCCACGGAGACGTAGAGGCCAGCAAGCCAGGAATGTTGCCAAATATTACCGCCGAGATGTTAGATTGGGTTAGGTTAGGTTATATTACGTTATTGACGTATATAAAGGTCCCACGGAGACGTGGAGGCCAATTCGCCAGGAATGTTGTCAAATATTACCGCCTAGATGTTAGGTTGGGTTAGGTTCGGTTATATTACGTTATTGATGTATAGGAAGGTCCCACGGAGACGTAGAGGCCAACTCGCCAGGAATGTTGTCAAATATTAACGCCGAGGTGTTAGGTTCTGTTAGGTTAGGTTATATTACATTATTGATGTATATAAAGGTCCCACGGAGACGTAGAGGCCAGCAAGCCAGGAATGCTGCCAAATATTACCGCCGAGATGTTAGGTTGGGTTAGGTTAAGTTATATTACGTTCTTGATGTATATAAAGGTCCCATGGAGACTTAGAGGCCAACTCGCCGGGAATGTTCTCAAATATTACCGCCGAGATGTTAGGTTGGGTTAGGTTAGGTTATATTACGTTATTGATGTATATAAACGTCCCACGGAGACGTAGAGGCCAACAAGACAGGAATGTGGTCAAATATTACCGCCGAGATGTTAGATTGGGTTGGGTTAGGTTATATTACGTTATTGATGTATATAAATGTCCCACGGAGCCGTAGAGGCCAACACGCCAGGAATGTGGTCAAATATTACCGCCGAGATGTTAGATTGGGTTGGGTTAGGTTATATTACGTTATTGATGTATATAAAGGTCCCACGGAGCCGTAGAGGCCAACACGCCAGGAATGTTGTCAAATATTACCGCCGAGATGTTAGGTTCTGTTAGGTTAGGTTATATTACATCATTGATGTATATAAAGGTCCCACGGAGACGTAGAGGCCAACAAGCCAGGAATGTGGTCAAATATTACCGCCGAGATGATAGGTTGGGTTAGGTTAGGTTATATTACGTTATTGATGTATACAAAGGTCCCACGGAAACGTGGAGGCCAATTCGCCAGGAATGATGTCAAATATTACCGCCGAGATGATAGGTTGGGTTAGGTTCGGTTATATTACGTTATTGATGTATAGGAAGGTCCCACGGAGACGTAGAGGCCAACTCGCCAGGAATGTTGTCAAATATTACCGCCGAGATGTTAGGTTCTGTTAGGTTAGGTTATATTACATTATTGATGTATATAAAGGTCCCACGGAGCCGTAGAGGCCAGCAAGCCAGGAATGTTGCCAAATATTACCGCCGAGATGTTAGATTGGGTTAGGTTAGGTTATATTACGTTATTGACGTATATAAAGGTCCCACGGAGACGTAAAGGCAAACAAGCCAGAAATGTGGTCAAATATTACCGCCGAGATGTTAGATTGGGTTAGGTTAGGTTATATTACGTTATTGACGTATATAAAGGTCCCACGGAGACGTGGAGGCCAATTCGCCAGGAATGTTGTCAAATATTACCGCCGAGATGTTAGGTTGGGTTAGGTTCGGTTATATTACGTTATTGATGTATAGGAAGGTCCCACGGAGACGTAGAGGCCAACTCGCCAGGAATGTTGTCAAATATTAACGCCGAGGTGTTAGGTTCTGTTAGGTTAGGTCATATTACATTATTGATGTATATAAAGGTCCCACGGAGACGTAGAGGCCAGCAAGCCAGGAATGCTGCCAAATATTACCGCCGAGATGTTAGGTTGGGTTAGGTTAAGTTATATTACGTTCTTGATGTATATAAAGGTCCCATGGAGACTTAGAGGCCAACTCGCCGGGAATGTTCTCAAATATTACCGCCGAGATGTTAGGTTGGGTTAGGTTAGGTTATATTACGTTATTGATGTATATAAACGTCCCACGGAGACGTAGAGGCCAACAAGACAGGAATGTGGTCAAATATTACCGCCGAGATGTTAGATTGGGTTGGGTTAGGTTATATTACGTTATTGATGTATATAAAGGTCCCACGGAGCCGTAGAGGCCAACACGCCAGGAATGTTGTCAAATATTACCGCCGAGATGTTAGGTTCTGTTAGGTTAGGTTATATTACGTTATTGATGTATATAAAGGTCCCACGGAGCCGTAGAGGCCAACATGCCAGGAATTTTGTCAAATATTACCGCCGAGATGTTAGGTTCTGTTAGGTTAGGTTATATTACATCATTGATGTATATAAAGGTCCCACGGAGACGTAGAGGCCAACAAGCCAGGAATGTGGTCAAATATTACCGCCGAGATGATAGGTTGGGTTAGGTTAGGTTATATTACGTTATTGATGTATACAAAGGTCCCACGGAGACGTGGAGGCCAATTCGCCAGGAATGTTGTCAAATATTACCGCCGAGATGATAGGTTGGGTTAGGTTCGGTTATATTACGTTATTGATGTATAGCAAGGTCCCACGGAGACGTAGAGGCCAACTCGCCAGGAATGTTGTCAAATATTACCGCCGAGATGTTAGGTTCTGTTAGGTTAGGTTATATTACATTATTGATGTATATAAAGGTCCCACGGAGCCGTAGAGGCCAGCAAGCCAGGAATGTTGCCAAATATTACCGCCGAGATGTTAGATTGGGTTAGGTTAGGTTATATTACGTTATTGACGTATATAAAGGTCCCACGGAGACGTAGAGGCCAGCAAGCCAGGAATGTTGCCAAATATTACCGCCGAGATGTTAGATTGGGTTAGGTTAGGTTATATTACGTTATTGACGTATATAAAGGTCCCACGGAGACGTGGAGGCCAATTCGCCAGGAATGTTGTCAAATATTACCGCCTAGATGTTAGGTTGGGTTAGGTTCGGTTATATTACGTTATTGATGTATAGGAAGGTCCCACGGAGACGTAGAGGCCAACTCGCCAGGAATGTTGTCAAATATTAACGCCGAGGTGTTAGGTTCTGTTAGGTTAGGTTATATTACATTATTGATGTATATAAAGGTCCCACGGAGACGTAGAGGCCAGCAAGCCAGGAAT
This sequence comes from Xylocopa violacea, assembly GCA_963969225.1. Classification (NCBI taxonomy): domain Eukaryota; kingdom Metazoa; phylum Arthropoda; class Insecta; order Hymenoptera; family Apidae; genus Xylocopa; species Xylocopa violacea. The sequence goes on from CAXAJV010000484.1 coordinate 1,795,731, forward strand.
GCTGCCAAATATTACCGCCGAGATGTTAGGTTGGGTTAGGTTAAGTTATATTACGTTCTTGATGTATATAAAGGTCCCATGGAGACTTAGAGGCCAACTCGCCGGGAATGTTCTCAAATATTACCGCCGAGATGTTAGGTTGGGTTAGGTTAGGTTATATTACGTTATTGATGTATATAAACGTCCCACGGAGACGTAGAGGCCAACAAGACAGGAATGTGGTCAAATATTACCGCCGAGATGTTAGATTGGGTTGGGTTAGGTTATATTACGTTATTGATGTATATAAATGTCCCACGGAGCCGTAGAGGCCAACACGCCAGGAATGTGGTCAAATATTACCGCCGAGATGTTAGATTGGGTTGGGTTAGGTTATATTACGTTATTGATGTATATAAAGGTCCCACGGAGCCGTAGAGGCCAACACGCCAGGAATGTTGTCAAATATTACCGCCGAGATGTTAGGTTCTGTTAGGTTAGGTTATATTACATCATTGATGTATATAAAGGTCCCACGGAGACGTAGAGGCCAACAAGCCAGGAATGTGGTCAAATATTACCGCCGAGATGATAGGTTGGGTTAGGTTAGGTTATATTACGTTATTGATGTATACAAAGGTCCCACGGAAACGTGGAGGCCAATTCGCCAGGAATGATGTCAAATATTACCGCCGAGATGATAGGTTGGGTTAGGTTCGGTTATATTACGTTATTGATGTATAGGAAGGTCCCACGGAGACGTAGAGGCCAACTCGCCAGGAATGTTGTCAAATATTACCGCCGAGATGTTAGGTTCTGTTAGGTTAGGTTATATTACATTATTGATGTATATAAAGGTCCCACGGAGCCGTAGAGGCCAGCAAGCCAGGAATGTTGCCAAATATTACCGCCGAGATGTTAGATTGGGTTAGGTTAGGTTATATTACGTTATTGACGTATATAAAGGTCCCACGGAGACGTAAAGGCAAACAAGCCAGAAATGTGGTCAAATATTACCGCCGAGATGTTAGATTGGGTTAGGTTAGGTTATATTACGTTATTGACGTATATAAAGGTCCCACGGAGACGTGGAGGCCAATTCGCCAGGAATGTTGTCAAATATTACCGCCGAGATGTTAGGTTGGGTTAGGTTCGGTTATATTACGTTATTGATGTATAGGAAGGTCCCACGGAGACGTAGAGGCCAACTCGCCAGGAATGTTGTCAAATATTAACGCCGAGGTGTTAGGTTCTGTTAGGTTAGGTCATATTACATTATTGATGTATATAAAGGTCCCACGGAGACGTAGAGGCCAGCAAGCCAGGAATGCTGCCAAATATTACCGCCGAGATGTTAGGTTGGGTTAGGTTAAGTTATATTACGTTCTTGATGTATATAAAGGTCCCATGGAGACTTAGAGGCCAACTCGCCGGGAATGTTCTCAAATATTACCGCCGAGATGTTAGGTTGGGTTAGGTTAGGTTATATTACGTTATTGATGTATATAAACGTCCCACGGAGACGTAGAGGCCAACAAGACAGGAATGTGGTCAAATATTACCGCCGAGATGTTAGATTGGGTTGGGTTAGGTTATATTACGTTATTGATGTATATAAAGGTCCCACGGAGCCGTAGAGGCCAACACGCCAGGAATGTTGTCAAATATTACCGCCGAGATGTTAGGTTCTGTTAGGTTAGGTTATATTACGTTATTGATGTATATAAAGGTCCCACGGAGCCGTAGAGGCCAACATGCCAGGAATTTTGTCAAATATTACCGCCGAGATGTTAGGTTCTGTTAGGTTAGGTTATATTACATCATTGATGTATATAAAGGTCCCACGGAGACGTAGAGGCCAACAAGCCAGGAATGTGGTCAAATATTACCGCCGAGATGATAGGTTGGGTTAGGTTAGGTTATATTACGTTATTGATGTATACAAAGGTCCCACGGAGACGTGGAGGCCAATTCGCCAGGAATGATGTCAAATATTACCGCCGAGATGATAGGTTGGGTTAGGTTCGGTTATATTACGTTATTGATGTATAGGAAGGTCCCATGGAGACGTAGAGGCCAACTCGCCAGGAATGTTGTCAAATATTACCGCCGAGATGTTAGGTTCTGTTAGGTTAGGTTATATTACATTATTGATGTATATAAAGGTCCCACGGAGCCGTAGAGGCCAGCAAGCCAGGAATGTTGCCAAATATTACCGCCGAAATGTTAGATTGGGTTGGGTTAGGTTATATTACGTTATTGATGTATATAAAGGTCCCACGGAGCCGTAGAGGCCAACACGCCAGGAATGTTGTCAAATATTACCGCCGAGATGTTAGGTTCTGTTAGGTTAGGTTATATTACGTTATTGATGTATATAAAGGTCCCACGGAGCCGTAGAGGCCAACATGCCAGGAATGTTGTCAAATATTACCGCCGAGATGTTAGGTTCTGTTAGGTTAGGTTATATTACATCATTGATGTATATAAAGGTCCCACGGAGACGTAGAGGCCAACAAGCCAGGAATGTGGTCAAATATTACCGCCGAGATGATAGGTTGGGTTAGGTTAGGTTATATTACGTTATTGATGTATACAAAAGTCCCACGGAGACGTGGAGGCCAATTCGCCAGGAATGATGTCAAATATTACCGCCGAGATGATAGGTTGGGTTAGGTTAGGTTATATTACATCATTGATGTATATAAAGGTCCCACGGAGACGTAGAGGCCAACAAGCCAGGAATGTGGTCAAATATTACCGCCGAGATGATAGGTTGGGTTAGGTTAGGTTATATTACGTTATTGATGTATACAAAGGTCCCACGGAGACGTGGAGGCCAATTCGCCAGGAATGATGTCAAATATTACCGCCGAGATGATAGGTTGGGTTAGGTTCGGTTATATTACGTTATTGATGTATAGGAAGGTCCCACGGAGACGTAGAGGCCAACTCGCCAGGAATGTTGTCAAATATTACCGCCGAGATGTTAGGTTCTGTTAGGTTAGGTTATATTACATTATTGATGTATATAAAGGTCCCACGGAGCCGTAGAGGCCAGCAAGCCAGGAATGTTGCCAAATATTACCGCCGAGATGTTAGATTGGGTTAGGTTAGGTTATATTACGTTATTGACGTATATAAAGGTCCCACGGAGACGTAGAGGCAAACAAGCCAGAAATGTGGTCAAATATTACCGCCGAGATGTTAGATTGGGTTAGGTTAGGTTATATTACGTTATTGACGTATATAAAGGTCCCACGGAGACGTGGAGGCCAATTCGCCAGGAATGTTGTCAAATATTACCGCCGAGATGTTAGGTTGGGTTAGGTTCGGTTATATTACGTTATTGATGTATAGGAAGGTCCCACGGAGACGTAGAGGCCAACTCGCCAGGAATGTTGTCAAATATTAACGCCGAGGTGTTAGGTTCTGTTAGGTTAGGTCATATTACATTATTGATGTATATAAAGGTCCCACGGAGACGTAGAGGCCAGCAAGCCAGGAATGCTGCCAAATATTACCGCCGAGATGTTAGGTTGGGTTAGGTTAAGTTATATTACGTTCTTGATGTATATAAAGGTCCCATGGAGACTTAGAGGCCAACTCGCCGGGAATGTTCTCAAATATTACCGCCGAGATGTTAGGTTGGGTTAGGTTAGGTTATATTACGTTATTGATGTATATAAACGTCCCACGGAGACGTAGAGGCCAACAAGACAGGAATGTGGTCAAATATTACCGCCGAGATGTTAGATTGGGTTGGGTTAGGTTATATTACGTTATTGATGTATATAAAGGTCCCACGGAGCCGTAGAGGCCAACATGCCAGGAATGTTGTCAAATATTACCGCCGAGATGTTAGGTTCTGTTAGGTTAGGTTATATTACGTTATTGATGTATATAAAGGTCCCACGGAGCCGTAGAGGCCAACATGCCAGGAATGTTGTCAAATATTACCGCCGAGATGTTAGGTTCTGTTAGGTTAGGTTATATTACATCATTGATGTATATAAAGGTCCCACGGAAACGTAGAGGCCAACAAGCCAGGAATGTGGTCAAATATTACCGCCGAGATGATAGGTTGGGTTAGGTTAGGTTATATTACGTTATTGATGTATACAAAGGTCCCACGGAGACGTGGAGGCCAATTCGCCAGGAATGATGTCAAATATTACCGCCGAGATGATAGGTTGGGTTAGGTTCGGTTATATTACGTTATTGATGTATAGGAAGGTCCCACGGAGACGTAGAGGCCAACTCGCCAGGAATGTTGTCAAATATTACCGCC